>CM073216.1:2534989-3134989 GCA_037042885.1 Auricularia sp. M12
CCCAGATTCAATGCTATGAAACTCACATCGCAGTCAGACGTAAGGAGACCATCTCCGAAGGGATCCCATCTGAAGTCGATATAGCGGTTCTCGAACGACGCGTTCTTGTGGCCCGACTTTTCCTAGAAGAACGTTAGCCCTGCTGATTGCCCAGGGATAGCCTGGTGCAGCTTACCGACTCGGTCATCGTGAACTGGTGCCCGGCTAGTCTATGCACGATGCCGTCAAAGGCAACGCGCATGTGTGAATCGCCTGTAAACAGCACCGACGTGTGCGGCGCACGGAAGCACGGCGCATGGTTGGTGTAGCGAGTCCCCGCGTGCTGCCACGCGCACGACCCTGCGGGGACAAAGTGGTAGGAGTTCTGATTCGGTGGCAGGGGCTCGTAGAAGCTGCCCGGCCAGTGCGACTCCAGATACGAGACCGGTATGTACGACCCATAGACTGGCTCGGTGGATGAGCATGCACGCAGCGGCTCTGGTGCCGGATCGAGCACTGTAGCATTCACGTTGCTGGGCGGCGCTACGTGCGTGGGGCAGGTCTGCCCGCAGACGTTAAAGTATAACGGTGTCGGCAGCAAGACACGTTCCGTGGCCATGATGGGCCACTCCATGTTGTTCTCATTGAAGAGGAAGTAGTCCTGCAGAAATTTCGTGAGTACTAGATATCCACCGCCAATCCTATAACACAAACCTCGTAATGCCAATGAATCTGGGAGAATGTCAATGTGGGCCAACGCGGGCACGGACGGGCGCACCTGAATGCTGACTGGCCCAGCGTTGTTAAAGCGCAGCGAAAAACGGTAGGCACAGTTGCCGAGATACCCATCGGGCTGAAAGCGCGCAAACCGCTCGCTGCCGTCGACGAGGACCATGAATCCGTCAGGCCCGAGCTGGTCGCGCGCGAACTCCGTGAGCACCGTGTCGTTGCTGACGGGGACGTCGCGCATGGCGTCTTCGACCGCCTTGCAGTGTGCGGCGCTCGTGCGTTTGATAACGAGGTCGATCGCGTTGCAGCGGCCAGCTTGGCGGCAGACGTCGACGGTGAAGTCGTCGAACGCCGAGGGAACGCTGGTACATGTGAGCCCACTCGCAGGCAACGCCTCCGCGGTCCCCACTAGGCTCGTGGGCGGATTGGAGGTGGCGACATAGGGGTTGGGGCATGTGGAAGGATTGGACGCGAGGCTGACGATGCCCGACGCAAATTGTTGGCCCAGCGTGACGACGGACGCCCGCGGCGTGGAGAATGCTAGAGAACCGAGGAGAACAACGCATATTATCGCGACGAAGAGAAAGAGCGGGCGAGAATGCAGGACTGCCATGGCGGCGAATGCCAGCAGCGGATGCTGAGATCAAAATTGCTCTTTCTGGAAGTTATGGATGAGGGAAATCAACGCCACCGCTGGTGATTCCATGAATCTTAAGACCACGAATTAAAGGCAAGCAATCGAAGAGGAGCTTCAGTTACTGTCGTTCTGAGACGCAGTACTTATTACTAGCAAAGTAGATTTCATTCGAAAGCAAAGTAAGAGCATTACGTTTCCACAGCTACATCGTGGCATTGTTCGTATAAGTGTCCAGTGTCCTTTGAACTTGGTCGGAGTCGAAGGAAAGTGGCAAATTTACAGGCCGAGGGACGCAAGCGTCAAGCCGAGGGCAAGGTTGCGGAGCAGGCCGGCAACATTCACCAAGCTGCAATGATAGCATGAGGATGTAGATAAAGCTGGACAAATATTCACGTACAGCGTAGCGACGAGGTTGAGAAGACCAGCAAGGAGACCCTCGAGACCCTTGAGCAGTTGGGCGAGAGCAGCGTCGAGGTCAGAGAAAAGGCTGCCGATGGTGGGAATGCCGTTGAGCTGCGTGAGGACGCCGTCAAGGATGGTGGTAACTTCTGTGAGGATGCCGGAAACGAGAGCGGCGACTTCTGGGGATGCCTGGCGCTTCTGAGTGCCGACGGGCTCGAGGGCAGCAATGGCGGAGGTGGCGGCGTTGATGTCAGCGACGAGCGTGTCCCAGAGCGGGGTGATCGCCTCCTCCGAGGGGTCCGTCTTTGCCTGGGCAGCTACAGGGAGGTCAGAATATGCTTTTGCTGGGAACAGAATGAATGGACGCACCAATAGCTTCCGCGTCGGCCTTGGCCTTGGTCTGTAGGTCGGTCAAGATGGACGTGATGTCTGCGTCCTGACGTTTCGCAACAGCCGCCTCAGTGTCGAGAACGGGCGAGGCCGACGTGAAGACGAAGGCGAACGCAAAGAAGAAGCTGAGAACGCTGAAGAGGCGAGAGTACTGCATGTCGACGGTGTGGGTGGGGGTGGGTTGTCAAAGGATCGAGTGCTTGCTGGTGTTGTTGAGCCAGACTACCCAAATCCCTGCACCTTTTATACCTTTTTCCTCTCACCCATGACGTTGGAGGAGTGGGGGAGAGGCCGGAGCGCTGGGCGATGCTGATGGTGGCTCCAAAATACGCGGCGATTATTCGAGAGCATGGCAGGGTGCCTGCATTATGGAGTTACCTGAAACTATAATATTGAGTCTGCGTCATGCCCGCGCGCCCGCTCTCGGACATACGATCTCCATAATTCAGCCATTCCCACTCCAAGGGTTTGCACGACTAAATGATGGCACCGCCACCCGACCTCCGAGCGTTCTTGCACTGTTCAGTGTTAACGGACATCCGCGTGGCAGTAGCCTAAGGCCCTGAAAACGTGTGAGACAGCTGCCAGCGGGCGTGCAGGGACTGAGGGAGTCGAAGAACACTCAGTGACCTACGGCCTTCGATACGGTCGGAAGGATTGCGTCAGAGCCGCCTGCGCGCGCGATGAGAGTTTTGTGGGGCCGATCCTGGATCTCTGACAAAATAGCTGACATTGTGTGATATGCCCTCGGATGCGCAAAAGAGGCGTCGATGGGGTATATTTTGGCGTGGTAACAAGCAAGCTGCCAATTTTCCGACCAGGGTCCACCACCAAGTTTGACGCACAAAAGCGTCATCGAGAGGTCCTATCTTGGTATTACTGTATTCTCTGAGCGCTGACACGGGGCGCTGGGAGAAAAGATAGAACTGTCACGGCGAGGACGGGGCCGTTCAAGCCTCCCCTGCAAAGCGTTGCGCCGGATGGGGTGGGAAAAGTGGAACCGCACACGCGACGTCCATGTTATTTTCGCAGAGTTCCAGAGTTGTCACTCCGGACGGTTCAGCTGGTCATTGCTGCTCCATAAGCGAAGTTGAGTTCAGAGGAGCACGTCGACGAAAAGGCCAACGTCATTGGAGCATTTGTCCGCATCATGGACGGCGTTGTAAAGCAAATCAGCGAGTGCTCGTATGTGCCCAGGTCACAATGTCCCGAGCCCCAGAGTCCGAGGGAACGCCTGACATATTGCAAGTCGCATGATTGCACGCATTCGAGTGCAAGAGTCGGGAGTTGGTCGGAGTTGCGATCGCGTCGCGCTGCTTGACCCTGTCGTTACAACATGTGGCCCACTCTCCGTGCCCGGTCTGGCTGCATCGTTCGCGGCCAGCACTATGTTTACTCTACGTATACCAATCCAGTCCGCGGCGAGCCTGCCCAGCGATCTTCGCATCTCACGTTACCACCGGCCCGGCCGCCTTTTGGACCCTTCCTCTCCTCGTACACTACCAGGGCCGAATGGCCTCTCTGAATGCCACATCTTGCGTGGCTCTCGTCTCGCAAGCCGCAAGCTTTCACCATACGAGTACAAAAGAACTTGGTCCGAGGCTACATGAGCTACATAAGTCCAGTGTTGCATGTTGTGTGTCGAACACCTGACAGCCAACTGCCGAGTCTGCTACGCCGTCCTCAACGGACCAAGCCTAGGTGCCCCAACTGCCACGGAGCGTGTGCATCAGATGCAACCTGTTCGAACTTCGTTTCTACAGCGAAGTAGGCGCGAACTGCGGCAGCCGAGCGATACATGTTTTCCGAACCTTCACTTGCTTGCGCAGAGCACTGTGCGGTGTACCTCTGCGAGTCTTATGGTAGTTTGCATTCAGAAGAGGACCTCCTGGGCCATTGACTCGTGTATGTTCTGCAAAAGGACGTTCGGCTCACATCTCACACCTTTTGGCTTTACGTAAGGAATTGCTCCTGTCCGGCGTGCCATGACAGCTTCTATCAAGTTGAAGCAAACGTCCCAGGCTCAAGCTCATATGTCAAGCTGTCAAGCGCGAGCCTCTGGCCAAGGTAGTGCTGCGGAGTGCGCATCGCGAAGCGGATATACTTGCAATATTGAAAGGGTGGGATGGGCGCATTCTGGTTGGCTACTTGGGTAGCTACTTAATAAGAGTCAGGCCCACTGCCAAGGTGCCCCGGGAATCCAACACCATGGCTGCTTCCAAGGTCGTTCGCGCTGCAGTGATCCAGGCCGGGACCAGCGCATTCTCGCTGCCGGATACCCTCGACAAGCTAGAGCGGCTAGCTACTCAAGCTGCTTCGGAAGGTGCATCGCTGGCCGTATTCCCTGAAGCATTGTGCGTGTACAAGTAAACTGCTCCATCGCTTATTGAAGACTCAATCTATGTAGCATTGGAGGCTACCCGAAGGTGCGGCACACGCGCTGCTCTCGCAACATCTGCTCATCGGTGCTATAGTTCAGCACGTTCGGATGTACGCTTGGGTCGCGAGCCCCAGAAGGTCGCGACGAGTTCTCCCGTTACCATTCGTCAGCGATCGAGGTCCCGGACTCTGCAGCAGTCCGCCGCATCGAACGAGTTGCGAAGTCGAATAACGTCTTCCTCGTCGTCGGCGTCATCGAGCGGGACGGCGGGACGGTGTATTGCACGGCTGTCTTCGTTGACCCGCAGCAGGGCTACGTCGCCAAGCATCGCAAGCTGGTTCCAACTGCCTTCGAGCGCGTAATATGGGGCAACGGCGATGGTACCACCATGCCCGTCATTGACGCAAAGCTGCGCGACGGCGAGGTCGATGCGAAGGTCTCCGCGACCATTTGCTGGTTCGCTCACGGTCATTCCGTTGCTTTCTGAAGCTGATCGCCCCACTCACTGAAGGGAGAACTACATGCCTCTCCGTACGTCGTCGTTCCGTCCGGGCTTCTTGTTCTAACAAAGATGCGCAGTGCGAACGCATTACTACGGCCTTGGGACTCAGATTTATTGCGCTCCGACTATCGACGCCCGTCCAGTCTGGCAGCATACGATGATCCATATTGCTCTGGAGGGCAGATGCTTCGTGCTGAGCGCTTGTCAATTCACTCAACAGAAGGTCATTTCAATGCAGCACCTCGCGTCTGAGGCTAACCGAGTGCTCAGGATTATCCTCCCGACCACGCCATTGCGCAAGGGGAGAAGCGCGATCCTGAAGGCGTTATGATTGCGGGCGGCAGCATGATTATCAATCCTCTCGGCCAGGTGCTCGCGGGGCCGCTGTGGAACGCTGAGGGCGTCCTTGTGGCAGACCTGGACCTCGAGGACACCATTCGAGGCAAGTTCGACCTCGACGTTGTAGGGCACTATGCCCGTCCCGATGGTAAGTACGGCCCAGGCACGTCCTCCGCAGACACACGCCCAAGCTCTGAAATGCTTTGCAGTCTTCCAGCTCTCCGTGAACACCAAGGGTCACGCCGGTCTCCACTAGTTTTCCTTGTAGTTTACGTTCATTATGCTTGCCGGGGGAATCTCAAGACTCGTCTCGCAGCTCAGCCGGTGACTCTCGCGAAAATTTGGCAGGTCCGCGGAAAAGAATGTGTCAGAAGAGCAATGCTACAGGATTTTACCACTTGTGAAGACACGGATTACCTATCGAACCTCTATATATTATGATGCGATTCCAGGTGAGATCAATGAATAGCTCGGCTTGCTCTTCACAGACGTGAAAGCTTCTGCTTCTTCATGATAGGCGGCGGGATCATGCCCGAGTCATCGTCGCGAAAGTTGTCTAGCCTCCGATTCCAAGGCTCATATATTCATACCTTAGGCATCAGCCCTCGCAAATGTCGCCTACGAACAGTCATCCGGGTAAGATCCTCGTCCTACGACTCGATGTCCGACCTCTTCCAGCCTCTTGGTATCCGGACGCCAGCAACATGATGGTGAGTAGCAAAGCACAGCCCTGCTCGTTCAATGCGACCGCATCCGGCGCGTTGCCCGGGCCATCTCTGACACATTCAGAATGCCCTTGAGAACAAGCTGGACACAGAATTGTTCAGCGCATCGGTAAATGGCCTGTGCCAGCCTACTCACTTCGATCGAAGACATCGTCGCTGAACTCTTTCGCACCAAGAACGTCACCCGCACCTGCGTCGGCCGTCCCTGGCACGTCTCCGCAGCGGCCATCGTCTTGCAGTCCTCCCAGGTCGCCTGCACCGCTGGCACCTTGGGTCCCGCGTGCATTAGGAAAGTCGCCGCCGCCATTACTGCAATCCGGACGACTTTGATCAGCGTCGTCTGCACGAGGATGAGGGCGGGCTGCTTCGGCAGCAGCAGCAGCAGCAGCAGCGAAGTCGACCAAACGGTCAAGCATGCAACCGTCAAACAGTTGGAAGTATTCGAGCGCCGGTGAGCCTAAGCACTCAGCTATACGTTGCCCAGCCATCGCATCCCAGGCGATAGGCGGTGGATAATGAGGTTTCTCGGGCCACAACGTCCACTGAGCATCGGTGACATGATATCCGGGCCATTGTCGACCTTCTCCAAAACCCCCATTGAAGTTGTTCTGGCCCTAGATAAACGGCAAGCCCCAGTTCATCAGTTGAGATGAACAGAACATGCAAGTAGAACAAACGTTGTTGGTAGCGCGCGGCTGCGGTGTAGATGCGATACTCGCCGGCGGGTCGTTAGTCTCCTTCACAGACTTTGACGTTCGAAGATAATCGTTCGAAGTAAAGTCTGCATTAGATCGCGCCCCCCTGATAGCGAGTCCCCAATTCGGCTCAATCCGTGATGGCTCCGGCGGAGAAATTAATTCGAAAATATTTGTTCTCCCTTAACTCTCTTGCAGAACCTCAACGAAGCGCATCTGAATGTTTTAATGGTTTACTCAACCACACATAACGCATTTGGGCGATGGTTTTATGTGACGGACATGCGGAACGGTAGGAGGATGGTTATCCGGCGCTTATCGGTTCGGGCCGAGCAAAAAATCGAAAAATGCAGAAACCGTCCGCCTCCGTTGACGGAGCAAAGATTAACATTCCATTCGCTTACTATATGACTTAGTTAAATTAATAAGATGGTTTTGAGTCCCGAGACTCGCTGAATAGCGTGCCCAACGAGCGCGTCGAGGTCACGTGCATCACGGCCATCACCGAATTGGGGACTCACCATCAGGCAGGTGTAATCTAATACAGACTAGCGGGTCGTCTGCATCGATGAAAACGGCAGGCATCCCTGTGAATGTGGGTGGGGAGGATCGGCTGAATTGAGGCCATGTAGGATTCTTGGAGGCGAAGTTGAAGGTCGTGGTACCCAGATTAATGAATACGTATGACTTTTTCTGGTGAAAACAGTGTCCGGCATTGGTATCTTCTGGACCTGTAGAATACCAGCGAAGCATGACATGGCGCAGGCCGTCGTTGCCACCAGCGAAGGTGTTGGGCACAACCTGTCAGAACCAATGAGTGAGGACGCTTGTGCTCTCGAAAGAAAGAAAAAGACCTTACCGGTAGGAGGATCCACTTGTTGTACGTATGTAGCAACGTCGAAATATCCATGTTATTCCACGGCGAGTTGATGTCCCAGTCTATGGGGCCTTTACCCAGGTTCCATGGTTCGAGGTTGTACCGCGTCTGCTTCAAGCACTCGTCGCGCAGGCCGGTCATTACGCAGCTGTAGATCTGGACATAGCATCAACATAGGACAGCAGTGCATATGCAGAAGCTCACTGCTTGTCCGATGCGTGCAGGTACCATGTGTGCGCTTTCAAGAGACTCGGCCGAAGATAACGTGAGTGGGCAACAAAATACACGCCTCTGCAGCCCACAGCGGCGTAAATTTTGTCTAGATCGGGGCATCATCGTGGATGAAGGAAACGTTCGAGAGCCCGGAGAATGCGTATGCACCATCGAGTGGAGACGATGGCTCGGGTGTGGCTGACTACCAGTTCTTGATGGTGTTTGAGTATCGTCATGCACAACAGGCTGAGCGGCGCCTGCAAGAGCGGTCAGAAAGTTGAAAATGACATCCCAACCTATGGCTATGGAAATAATGAGTAGTATCAGATACGTGTGCTACAGACTATTTTGCACGTACCGTTTGACGCCACCGTGTACACGAGTTCATCGGTCTCTTCATTGTAGTCCACATCGCCAATCATTTGAAGCGGTCGGACGACGACGTCACAGGCGTGGATGAGAAAGGCGTGTCGGTATTGAACGTTCTGCGATATGCGTCGACGTCGGAGCGGTTGGACTTAACCGGCCGAGTCCAAGAGCAGTTTCTCGACATCACAGTAGCTGGTCGTGGCTTCCACACCTTCCGGTTTGCGCAGAGCTTGCAATGCGACTATATCTTCGATCACAAGAAAGGGAAATGTCGCGCTGCGAGCAGGACGGTCTGGGTCCTTGACATTAATGTTGATTACTTGGTGGGTTGACTGCGACGTCGAACGTGGGATCGAGTCGTCGTGGAACTTCCTGGTATAGCGCGGTGTCGAACTCGGCGTGTCGGGCAAACCATCGACAGTGGGCTGTTCTGAACCAAATGTAGGGCGCAACTGCTCTGTGCGTGCCGCTGAGCCAACGACCAGCTTCGCCATTGACCTGGTTCCACGCGCATAGCATCGACCATAGTAGATTCTTGGGCGCGGTTGAGACAGCAGCGGACTCAGAGGATTGATTGGACTGCATGTTCAATTCCTGTGAATGAGTGGACGCAGATGCGATCATAACTCTAGATGAAGGAATATTATTTAGTCCATACAGCAGGGAAGCAAGTCAGCCAATCCTCTGACCAGGTGCGGCCCTCGTGGCAGTCTGTCGAGGGACTGTCGCGCTGATCGCCGTCCAATTGCAAGAGTCGACCCTCTGGCGGCGCTAACCGAGTGGTAAAGAAGGTCATGCTCGGGCAGCTAGCACAGGTGTCGTCGTAGTTTCCTGTTCGTTATGCTTCTGTACAGTGTATGTAGTAGGAACGGGTTCAAGTGGGTGCGACGGGTCCGCGGACAAGCTGTCAGAAGAGCTCAGAACTGACAGAAGAGCCGGGCGGACGGCGTGCCGCTCCATCCTTGACGCCACGCGGAACTGATTGCTCGACATCCCAGGGACCAATGACGCCGGCTTCACCCTGCCTCACACCATCATGGGCACCGCAAAGGACGAGCTCCCCATCCCGACCAACGCGCAGCAGCAGACGCGGCGCTCGTCGCTACGCGCAGCGCTGCTCGGCGTTGTCGCGCTCGCGCTGACCGTCGCGTCCTTCGTCCAGTTCGAGGATTACGTCCCACCGCCGCATGGCCACCGCAACGCGACCGCGGCCGCGGCATGCAAGCAGGCCGACCCACTGGTGCCCTCGTCGAGCCTGCGCGGCGACCTGGACGACCTGTACGCGTCCAGCCCGTTCCTCACACAGGCTGCGGAATGGCTGGGCGGCGCCGTGCGCGTTCCGTGAGTCGTTTACCTGTGCCGCTGTGGCGCGTCGCGTGCTGAACCTGGAGCCAGAACCGAAAGTTACGATGTCATGGACCCGCCGGGCAAAGACCCTCGCTGGAACGTGTTCTACGACCTGCATGATTACCTTGAGCAAAAGTTCCCGCACGTGTGAGTGAATGCTTGCTCCCAGGCCGGAGAATCAGCCCGCTCACACGCCATTCCCGGGTGGCATTATAGGCATTCGAAGTTTACACTCACGAAGGTCAACGAGATTGCACTCATATACACTTGGATTGGCACAGACGCCAGCCTCAAGCCCATATTCTTGGCGGCCCACCAAGGTAACGTATATGCTGTCGTAAAGGTACAATGTAACCTGACATGGGTTGTTCCAAGACGTTGTCCCGGTCGAGCCCAACACTGTGGCCCAGTGGAAGCAGCCCCCGTACTCTGGACTGTTCGACGGTATGGCAGCTTCATCCTTCATCCTCGAAGCTTCATTAAAGTTCCCCGTTCCGCAGGAGAATGGATCTGGGGACGAGGCTCATGCGATGATAAGAGCGGCCTCATTGGCATCATGATTGCTCTTGAAAGCCTCATTTCAAGAGGATTTGTTCCTCGCCGGACAATCATCCTTGGCTTCGGCTTTGACGAGGAAACTGGCGGAAAGGAAGTACGCGGCGCGTTCTTTACAGCCCGGTGCTTGTACTAATACAGTTCACAGGGTGCTCAAGCGATTGGAGACTACTTGTATCACAACTACGGCGACGAGGCTTTCAGCCTGATTGTCGTGAGTTCGATGGTCTTCTCGTAAAGATGTCCTATAGACCATATCCTAGGACGAAGGCGGAGGCTTCAGCGAGCAAAATGGCATTGTCGTTGCCGCCCCTGCCGTGGCTGAGAAGGGGTACTTGGATGTTCACGTCCAAGTTAACACTCTGGGTGGACACAGCTCTGTCCCGCCTGCTCACACTGTGATTATAGTGTAAGACTCAGCACATATCTTTTGACTTAAGCCGAAAACAGGGCATTGGCATCCTCGCGGCTTTCCTCGCCGAGGTCGAGAAGCACCCGATGGAGCCCAAGCTCACCCGCGACAGCACGACGTACGAGGCCCTCCAGTGCCTGGCAGAGCACGCCCCCGACCTGCCCAAGTCTCTGCGCAGGAAGATCAAGAAGTCCGCGAAGAGCGACAGGGCTCTGAAGAAGGTCGCCGACAAGGTTCTAGTCACGCCCCAGCTTCGCTCGCTCACTAGCACGACGCAAGCCATCGACCTCATCCAGGGCGGCGTCAAGGTCAACGCCCTGCCCGAGCAGGTCTGGGCCGTCATCAACCATCGCATTGCCACCCATAGGTAGACTCTCGCTCGCCTTTACGCGCTCAACATGGCGCTGAATGCTCTCCCCCTAGCTCCGTCCCTGAACTCCAAGACCGCCTGGTCAAGCTCGCCGCGCCCGTGGCGCACCGGTTCAACGTCTCGCTCGTGGCGTTCGGGCGCAAGATCGGCTGCCAGCATGCTGCGCGCGCGGGGACGCTTACGCTGAGCGAAGCATGGAACAGCGCCCTTGCTCCGGCCCCGCGGACGCCCACGGACGCCGACGCGGCGCCGTACCAGCTTCTGTCGGGCACCATCAGGGCGGCGTACCGCGTCTCATCTGCGTATCAGGGCAAGGACCTCATCGTCGCGCCCGGCATGAGCACCGGCAACACCGACACGAAGCGCTACTGGAAGCTGTCCAAGCACATCTTCCGCTACAACCATCGCGGAGCCACCGATGGCTACAATGGCGCGCACACCGTTAACGAAGGTATGCTGAACAAAGTCAGTAGGCCTTTGTGACAGCGTGCTCACAATATCCTGCTCCTTGTAGCTCTCCGTGCGAAGGCGCTCCCAGATATCGTCCGCTTCTTCACTTACCTGATCTTGAACGCGGACGAATCGGACTCCATCGACAATTGAGCACAAACATGACCATGGAAATGCGGTAGTAATTCCTGAATGCAATTGTATTCAGCATTGAGCACACGATATCAATGCACAACCCAATTTTTCTCTTTGAGCAACCTCAGGGATACCTGCCCTGTTCATCGGCACAGATGACCCTCCGGCAAGGACGAAGGATACACGGGCAGCCAACAACGACTGTTCTGCATGCTCTACGTCGTGGGTCCAGAAGGTTATTCACTGCCTATCGCCTGGGATGCAACGACCGGGCAACGAATCGCTCTGCACAAAGGCTCACTGATGCCCAATTGCTTCGAATCATTTGATTGCGCAATGCTTGACCATTGGTCGAGTTTGTTAGTTGATTAAACGTTAGCAACGCAGGTCCTGGGGGAAGGTCGGGTTACTGGGAGTACACGCTAAGACCCACTACAAAAGTAGCGGGAATTATGCAACAACAAAACAATAACAACCACCCCTGCTCATCACGAAGGCTGGGGAAAAGCGAGGATCTGAGTCTCGTCTCCCGTCAGCTCGAAATCGTGCATGATCTCGCCGGTGGTATCAAGCCAGATAGAGTAGGATCCGGGGAAGAGGACGCTGTTGCCGTTTTCATCTGCGCGCGCGATGATGCCCAAGGTCACGGGGATGGACGCAGTGGCAGTTGCACCGACGGGGATATTCTTGAGACGCGTGTAGCCGACCAGCTCCTTCAGCGGGGCTGGCGAAGGGCCCGCCGTCGTGTTGCTGAAGAGCATGGCGACGAAGTCCGAAGAGACTGGGCCCTGATTCGTGACGTTGACTTGGAAGGTGTGGAACGGCGCAAGGTCGAGGTGGCTGGCACTCGAGTTCGCTACGAGGTCTGCGATGGCGAAAGACGTCGGCGGGCCCTCGCCCCATGCAAAGTCAAACTTGGAATAGTGAAGGCCGAATCCAAATTCGAAGACGGCTGTGGCAGCTAGTCAGATGTAAGCTGGATCTCGTTCTCACAGGGACGCACGTGTTCCCGTGAACCACTTGTATGTCCGCCCCGGGGAGTTCTCGCTCGGACGGACGTTCATGTCGGTCATTGGGAGGCCGATGTAGTCCGCGGGATACTGGGTGATGGGAAGGCGACCTGCTGGGGCCGTCTTGCCAGTGACGATGTTCGCGAGTGCTGTTCCGCCGCTCTGGCCTGGGTAGCCTCCCCAGACCAAGGCATTAATCTACAGCTTCGTTAGCCGTGCGCGGGAAAATATACGATGTTAGGACTGACCGCGTCGCTCTCCTTGAGCCAGGTGTCGTCGACTTGACCACCGCCCATCTGCAAAACGATCATCGGTTTTCCTACGCCTGCCAGCTCCTGGATTAAGTCGAGCTGAACGCCAGGCCAAGTTATATTGATGCGGTCGCGGCTCTCGCGCTCGACGATGTTGTCGGGACCGCCGACGAACACAATCAAATCTGCTGAGCCGGCCGCTGCAACGGCCTCGTCGAAGCCGCTGGTGTCAGTGCCGTTGGTTCCAACAGTGCCGTTGAAGAATGTCACGTTGAAGCCAGCGTCGACGAACCCTTGACGCGGAGAGACGAGGTATGGTGCGTTGCCGAAGTAGTTGCCCTGCATCATTGTCGTAGCGTTGCCCCATGGGCCGACCATGACGACATTGGGCAAGTCCCTGGAAGACACGGGCAAGAGCCCGTCGTTCTTCATGAGCACGATGCCCTCCTCGGCTGCGAGGAGCGCCAATCTGCGCGATGCCGGGGTGTCGACGTCGTCAAAGTTGAGTTGTCGGAAGGGCTGTTGTTCTGGTGGGTCGAAGTAGCCCGTACTGCGATAACCGTCAGTATAAATTAATTCGAGGGTTAGGGTATGTGACTTGCCGAACCAGAGACCCGTACAATCTGACCAGCGCCTGCTTGAGATCGTCTTCCTCCACGAGACCTTGGTCTAGAGCATCGCCAAGAGACTGTGCGTAGACATTGCCGCAGTCGACGTCAGTCCCGGCCTTGAGCGATATAGCTGACGCATTGGCTTGCGTCGTCGTGAAGTTGTGTGTCGTAAAGACATTCTGTACCGCGTCGCAGTCCGACCTGTCCACGATACCAGGTCAGTCTTCTGGCGCTGCGGAATGCCATGAGCCTCGAGCGAGACGCACGTAATCCAGCCGTCTCCGAGACCATAGAAGTCCCGAACAATATCTTGCAGAAGATACGAACTGGCACAAGCCGGCACACCGTTGACCGAATTGTAGCTGCACATAACCGAGCCGACCTTTGCATCGCGCACGCAGCTCTGGAACGACGGCGTGTAGAATTCCGCGAGGTCCTGAGTGCTGATGACGGCGTCGAAGTGGAACCGGTCGATGCCTTCCCATGACTCGAGGTCATACCCTGCGAAGTGCTTACAGTCGGCCACGATCTGTCGTACAGCGTCTCAGCGGCTAGCATGTCTGAAGTGGGCATATGCAGTAAACGGACCTTGTAATATGGCGACGGCCCCAATCCGCCTTGCAGAGCTGTTACGAGCTGGAACACATATCGCGAGATGTGTAGCGGGTCCTCCCCCGGCGTTTCTTGCCCACGACCCCAGCGCGGATCGCGGAAGGGGTTGATGTTTCTGGTAGCAGCTGAATCAGAAGGAGCGACGCGCGAACGTGCGAGGGATGGACGAACGGCGTGAAGAAGTCAATCCCGGAGAACCCAAAGTTGTTGAATGCGCGGGCCTCAGTGCTGATCACGGTGGCCACCTCGTGTATCAGCTCGTCGTCGAACGCCGCGCCCATGAGGATGGGCTGCGGGAACGATGTCGCGTGGTCAAAATCTTCGCCCGCAGGCGCGAAGTGCACGCCGGGATTCGCTCCCGCGACGCCGTGCTGCGACCCACAGTCGTTCAGAGCGGCATCCCAGGGACGCTGAAGCGAGCACTGACCAGGGCCTCGCTCCACCATTGATACGCCGGAAGTCCCAGCCGCGGAACGCCAGGAGAGCCGTTAACGGTGTTGTTCACGAGCTCCTCCGTGGTGAACTCGTCGATGAGAGCCTTTGCGCGGTCCATGAAATTCGCCGTCGTGTTACACACGAGATTGTCCTTCAGCGGGCCATTGACGCAGTCTGGGAAGTCACCGAGCGCCGTCCGCGAGAGCGCTGCTATCAACAGAGCAAGATTCAGCGACCGTGAACGAGACATGGCTGGCATGGATTGACGCGCCTGGGACTGCCTGAAATAAATGCGCTTGCGGAGGAGAGTTGAGGCCGAGAAGCTGCAGCGAGGAAGACATGTGACGTGGTTCACATGCAATATGCGGGGGTGTGCGCGCTGTAGAAGACAGGTGAGTATGGATAGCGGCGGAGCGCTGTCACTGAAGCGCCCAACGGCCCGCAGCGCGCAGTGCAACGAGATAGATCCCGCGGCTACGAAGGGAACGTGACGTTCGTGAGAAACGTTTGCGGAAGCGCGTGAGAGCTACCGCTGAATGAAAGAAGCGGATTGCAGGTGCGTGAGAATCAAGACGATGAGGACGAGTGACTGGGAAGACAGCAGTTTCGGTCCGATGGCACCATTGGGTTCAGTATACGGTATTTTGGTATTTGGGCGAATATCGATACACCAAGAAGAGATGAGGTCTGTCGGAATCTACGCACACAGGTTTACTTGACGATTGAGTGTACGCCGCGAGCAGCAAGGTAGAACTTTTCCGTTCCAGGATTCTGCAACTCGGTCAACATGCGATTTAGGACGGCAATGGAATGAACATGCCATGCCCCGGATAAATTCGTACACGCTCTTGTCATGGTAGCGGAGGCCCGTGGCAGGGTCTGTGTACGGTCCCTATAAGAATGCAGGTCAGCATGCATCCACGGTCGCGGTAGTTTGCTGGAACGCGCCTCAAGTCCAGTTATGTCGCAGTAATGCGGCTGGGGAAGAACAGACGGCGGTGCTTCTATAGAAAGATCTTCCCAGAGTAATATAAACACAATGCTGCAGGGTCGGGCGACCAACGCACAGGTAGGTGCAACCTCCTCGACGTTCTCGACACCATCCGCAATCTGTTGGCGCTGCTGCTCGCGCAAGACGCGTTCGCGCTCGCGCTCGGCAGCCAGAACGGACTTGAAGTTTTTCATTCGTCTGTTGACGTTCTTGGTGTAATTCGGGTTCTTGAAGGGACGCGGAGTGTACATGTACGTATGCGACTCAATGAGGGTCTATTGCAACGATCAGCTTGCTTAGAATTAAGATGGTCCGCGGTCCAGCGACTCACTGCTGCACTGGGCGTGTTGGTGCCATCTGTGCCCGGAACGGACTTGCGTACTTTCTTCGGTGGCATGGTCGCAAGGAAAGGACTTCAAGTCGTGACGCGGTTTGGAGTCCGCTCGGCGCTCAGCCGCTCGTCGACTCAAACGTCACCGCTGACTATAGCATACCTTCTGACACCAGCTGAAACAGAACATCCACTCTATCAGCATAAACACATTCGACTACGCCAGAACATACGCCGAGTTGTTCTGATTTCTCATTGGTCAATTCTGCACACATCTTTAAAAGCTTCTTACCATACTTGGACACCGACTGGAGCTGAACTGAACGATGCTGGGCCTTCTGTGCGACGGCGGCTCCTAGTCCTTTGTGACGCTACTATATGACCCTTCGCTGTCTCTTATATATTGTCCTGCCTCCGTCGTCGGGCCTACTAGCGCCGCCTAGCATCCCACCTTCCGCTCAGGCCTTTCCCTCTTCGCTCTTCAGCGCACAGACTTCTCAGCCTCGCCAAAGCATGGACGATAGCCCTCAATACCACCGTCGCCAGCTGCCATCGCCAGCGATGCCATACTTGTCTCCCCCGACACGTACGAGCGCACATTCTACATTTACGGCCTCAGAAGGGATGGCCACCCAGAACTCCTTCACCGCTCGAACTTCCTCACTACTGTCCGGCCTGGGATTCTCCCAGGACGGTCCGGAGCAGCGGGAGGATACGCAGATCGGAGCACTGGCCGATCGCTCATGCTCTCGGCGGGAGACCCCTCAACTAACCAGCCCTCTCAGTCAGCATAGGAGTGACCTAGATTCGTCTCTATTATCACATTCCCATATCCTCAGCTCGGTCCAGGCTCTCTAAATCATGTATATAAGGTCTACCAGGGTTTCTCAGTTCCCCAGCAATCCCAGAGCGATTGGCTCACCTCAGAAGTCAGGAACAGTCAGAAGAGACTGTTTAGCTGACGTTTGGATCGATTCTCAGCGTCTTTCATCGTCCTCAGCATCTATATCAGCTCCATTGTAGTCGGATTAGGCGGCCTGTTAAGCCTGCTGTGCCTTGGGGTTTGGTTGCAAGGATAGTCGAACGTCCGGGCGCAGAGAACACTCGAACGAACAACTAGAGCCTTCGGTGCGTTATTGAGCACACCGGCTACGTCGAGTAGCACGACCGAAGGGACCGCGAGCAGCAGAGGACTCAGACGAGTAAGTCGGGCGAGGGGAGAACCCAGAGGCGAAGTCGAGAGAGAGAGAGATAGAGTGTGCGAGGGGCACGACTATGTCGATTTCGTAACTGGGGAGCTAGATACAAAGTCGAGGGTCTTTTATACCTGGGGAGGTGATCCGATGTACTCGGAGTGTATCCTAGAGACGAAGGAGAGGGGGCCTCAGATCAATAGAGATCGTCGTCATCGGCCGATAGGATGAGTAAGAGCGAGTGAGTAAGGTATCGGGGGATCGGGCAAATGACGAGAGGCGAATGACTAAGACGAGTGGAGCGAACCGGATATGAACACTATCGATACAGTAGGGACAAGGCGAGTTAGGTGGATGTATGCGAGTAAGGAGAGAAGCTAGAGAAGTGAGGGAGAGGTCTAGAGGTAGAGGACGATGAGGAGAACATATCCCGAGCATATGAACACGAGGGGAGATAAGTCGGGTATTCGGGAGCTTGACCGAGTTGACCGAGTTGGCCGAGTGACGTAGAATGACGCCGAGTGATGCCGAGAGCACGTGAGGTCCGCGGACCGGGGCACGGGCGTAACAGTATCCCCCCTTTACGTCCTGAGCCCACGAAGGACTGCAGCAACGCAAGGTGAATACGAAAAATGAGATAGCACGCACTCGAGTCCGAATGGGGCCAAAAGATCGGGTCGGGTCGGAACGGGTCGGACGCAGATTAAAAGTGGTTGGGTCGGGAGTTGAATCGTCGAACCAATCTTGTCTTCTGCCCGCCGCCCACCATGCCGCGATACGAGTCGCTCGAGGACGTCGCCGCCGCGTACGACCGCAAGACCGTCGGCGCCGTCATGAGGTCGCTCGAGGACGACCCGACGATGGAGGCGCTGATCGCAGCGCACGAGGACGCAAAACGGACGCTCGGCGGCCTGCAGCAAGAGGCCGTCGACGAAGAGGACCTCGACGCGATCGAGGCGTTCAGCGCGCGCAGGCGCCAGGCGAAGACCGAGCTGCGCCTGGCGGCGCAGCGACGCTTCGGGATGCTGGCCGAGCGCGTGGCCAGGATCGCGGCGGACGCGGGCGCCAAGGCGACGAAGAGCCAGGCGTCGCCGGCGAAGGCGCCGACCACGAGCACGAAGGCGCCGGCGAAGGACGCGAAGGAGACCGAGTCGCCGCCGAAGAGGCGGAAGGCCATGGAGGTATGGGTCGAGCTCCCGCGATTGCGGGACGTTGCTAAGGTGCGCTTATTTTGCAGGTCGAGAGCGCGAAGACGACTCAGGCGCCGCGCAAGGTCGCGCCGAAACCCGCGCCGGTCGCGGTCGCTCGCTCGCCGTCGCTCGGGGCGGGCGAGACGCTCGAGGACGACGACGAGGTCGAGGAGCTCGCGAGCCCGGTGGCGCCGGCCGCGAAGCCCAAGCCCAAGCCCAAGCCGCGCGCGGGCGGCAAGTTCACGGATAGGTGGCCGGAGGTGCCGTACGGGACGCGGTTCCCGAGCCAGGTGAGTTTTTTTGGTCGTTCGTGTTTTGCTCGCCGGGACTGACGACGAGTAGTGCGAGGCTTGCGCCAAGCGCGGCGGCCAGTGCATTCGAGCACACCGCTCGAACACGTGCACCGCGTGCAACCAGAGCCGCGGCAAGTGCACGCACTCGGGCAAGCCCTTCGTGCCGCGCGGCGAGAAGAGGGCGGCGTCGCCGAGTGCGTCGCCCGAGCGCCCCAAGAAGGTGCGGATCGTCGAGGGGACGACGCTGGGGACGAGGGCGGCCGAGGATCGCGCGAAGACGGCCGAGCACCGCAGGGTCGTGGAGAACCACGCCCTGTGGACGAACAACTCCGTGCACAACATCGAGCGGATGTTGTACCGGATGCTGCAGTGGCAAGCGCAGCAGTTCGGCCAGTCGATCGATGATTCGATCGACAACCCGTTTTCGAGCGAGGAGGAAGAGGAGGCCGAGGAGGAGGTCGAGGAGGAGTCCGAGGAGGAGGACGAGGAAGCGGTCGAGGAAGCGACCGAGGACGCGGACGAGTAGGCGATAGGATAGAGTAGTAGCGGGTGCGACCAAAGTCGCCCAAAAATGTAATAAATGATTGTTTCTTGGAATCGGGTGAAAAGCGAGTGAGCGAAGAAATAGCGAGTGAAAAAACGAGTGCTTAGATGTTTTCGAATTTCTTGAGGATCTGCTGGAATTCTTGATAACTGCCGGGAGCGCTGGGATTTGCAGCATAGAAGTCTTGAACTGCTTCTTGTGCGTGTTCGAGATTTTCGGAGCCCATCTCGGTGGTCTCGGGGTCGTCGGGAGTGCCGATGTGACCGATCCAGCGAATGCGAAAACGAAGGCGCGAGTGACGATGGCGATTGTCGATGCGTACGCTGAGTACTTCGAGCTCGTACTCTTGCTCGCCGTCGACGACGACGGGCGGAGGAGGTTCTTGACGTTGACCGGGGAACGCTTCTCGAGGGTGGGGTTCGAGTTGCGAGACGTGAAAGACCGGGTGTACGCGAGCGAGGTAGTCGGGTAGGCTGAGGGTGAACGATTGCGAGCTAGGTTGATCGACGATCGGGAACGGGCCTAGGTAGCGATCGGCGAGTTTGCGAGTGGGCTGCGTCGTCTTGATGTGTTCCGAGAGGACGTAGGCCATGTCGCCGACCTTGAAGTCAGGCGGGGGTGCGTCGAGCATTCGCAGATGCAGTGTAACGTTTCTGAGCGGCAGCGATCTGCTCCTTCAGGACGTCCTGCAGTTCGTGGATGTCGACAGCGAAGTCGCGGGCGCGAGCAGAGGCAACGTCGCGCTCGGGGTAGACGGAGATGTTCGGGTGAAAACCCTTGTTGGCGAAGAAAGGCGAGACACCAGTCGAGTCGTTCGGGGTGTTGTTGTACGTGAATTCGGCGAGAGGGAGTAGCTCGGACCAGTTGTCCTGCTCGTAGTTGCAGTAGAGACGGAGGTACTGCTCGAGCGTCTGGTTCGTGCGTTCGACTTGACCGTTCGCCTCCGGGTGGTGACCCGAGGTGAAGTGCATGGTCATGTTGAGGAGCGAGCCGAGTGCGCGAAAGAAGCGGGAGACGAATTCGGAGCCGCGGTCGGTAGAGACGTGCGAGGGAGCGCCATGTTTGGCGAAGACGTGGATGAGGAAGAGACGCGCGAGTTCTTCGGAGGTGATCTTGCCCTTGGTCGGGACGAAGATACCCTGCTTCGAGAGGCGATCAATAATGACGAGGATCGCGGTGTAACCGTTGGACTCAGGGAGTTGTTCGATGAAGTCCATCGAGATCGAGTCCCAGTTGCGAAGCGGAATCGGGAGCGGTTGAAGTCGACCGTACGGCTTGTGTCGTCGAGGTTTGCTGCGCCCACAGGTGACGCAGGCCTGGACGTAGGTACGAATCGAGTCGCGCAGGTCGGGCCAGTAGTACTCGCGGGCGACCATCTTGAGTGTCTTGTTCTGACCCGGATGGCCAGCGAGCGGGTGATCGTGCTTTCGCGAAGGATACGAAGGCGACAATCGAGAGCGTTCGGTACGTAGATCCTGCCCTTGAACAGCAAGAATCCATCGTCCGAGGCCGACCAGTTGATCGCGTCATCGGTGCCGAGTTTCGAGCGAATGTCGAGAGCGAGTTCGTCCGAGTCGTACGAGGCGCGAATGTCATCCCGAATGGACTGGGTGTCCATGATCGTGGCTGCGCGAAGGAAAGTCTCTTCAGCATACGTCGCGCGAAGGGAAGCGGCGAACTGTTCCGAAGTAAAAACGGGTCGGAAGTTCTGCGGGTTTGCGCTGGCGTAGCCACCATCCCCCCTTTTGAGATAGACGTCGTGGCGGCGAGTGAGAGCATCGGGTTTGCCGCCGAGTCGACCGGGTCGAAAGCGAATGAGGAGGTTGAAGGTAGAAAGGTACTCGGACCAGCGAGCTTGCCGACGAGTGAGCATCTTCGTGGTAGTGGTGATGGGCAACGCCCTTGAACCCGGCGGCGGCCGGGAATAGCCGATTTTGCACCCTGAGGTGTAACCGTTGACCTTGGCCACATTATGATGTTTCTCACAGCCAGATACATAATTTATTATACTGAAATAGCTTATATCTATTGTTCTACAGAGTCTCAGGGACCATGACTCGGTATCTGGTAAGAAATAATCCAAACATGATGATTCTGGGAAGATTCCAAGCACACATTCGTCTTCATAGCCCATATAGCGGCACCATACTTTTGAGGTGACACTGGAGTAACATTATATGATTATTTGAGCTTATTCTACGCCAAAATGCGGCCTCCTGAAACACTTGCCGTTGACTTGGCTATGTATCCCTTCTGGTCTTTCAGTGAGCACTGGCTCAGAATTTTGTGCATATTGGTACTGTATTAACCAGTATATAGCACTATAAGCATTTATTTCTCTGGGGAAATGATGATATGGCCCAGCTTCTGGCTGGTCGCTGTCCGAGGAGCCAAATCGGCAGATTCCGATAGGGAAAACAGGCCGATTCAGTTCTCAGGAATGGTTTATAGGAATCGTTTCAAACTTAGTCTTATGCATATTAAGCCTAATACAAGACGTTCCTAGAGAGCGAAATCTCGAAATCAGACCTCAGTCATGTGCTGCATATATCTCAAACCACTGTGGACGGTCTCTAGGCAGCTCTAGTTGAGATTTCGAGATTCCGCTCTCTAGGAGTGTAATGAGACATTTATTATCTACTTTCTATTAACTTTCCGTAAATTTCCTAAAGAATTTTTGTTCACTCCAGCAATCGGACAAGAGGCTTCATACGGTGTTTGCCGTGATGGGATAACCTATATATGGAGTTGCCCATCACCAGTGGTAGAAAAATACTCGAGGTTCTTGTGGTCCGTGACGACGTCTATTGGGGTTTCGGCCCCTTCAAGGTAGTGTCGCCATAGTTCGAACGCCTCGAATATCGCGAGTAGCTCCTTGTCGTGCGTGTCGTAGTTGAGCTCGGTGGGAGTGAGCGTGCGTGAATGGAAAGCGACGGGGTGAACAGAGCCGTCCGGGAGGACGTGCGAGAAGATCGCCGCGATCGCGTAGTCGGAAGCGTCAGTCTCGACGACGCGAGGGAGAGCGGGATCGAAGTGGTGAAGGACGGGAGCACAAGTGAACGCCTTCTTGAGCTCGTTGAACGCAGCGAGGCATTGCGGAGTGAAGTTCCACGTTGCGGTCTTTCGAGTGAGACGAGTGAGCGGGACGACGATATCGGAGTAGTCGTAGATGACTCGTCGATAGAAGTTCGCGAAGCCGAGGAACGACTGGATGTCGTGAACGTTGCGAGGAACGGGCCACTCGAGGAGGGTGGCAATCTTCTTCGGGTCCATGCTGATGCCCTCGGGGCTGATGATGTACCCGAGGTACTCGATGGTGTCAGCATGGAACTCGCACTTCTCGGGCTTACAGAAGAGGTCATTCTCCCGTAGCCGTCGAAGGACCTCTCGAACGTGTTCCTCATGCTTCGAGGGATCGTCCGAGTAGATGAGGATGTCGTCGAGGTAGACGGTGACTGTGACGTCGAGGAGGTCGGAGAAGATGTCGTTCATGAAGCGCTGGAAAGCGGCTGGAGCGTCGTGAGACCGAAAGGCATGACGAGATACTCGTAGGTGCCGTAGCGCGTTCGAAAGGCAGTCTTCCACTCGTCGCCGGCCGCGATGCGAACGTTGCTGTATCCGACACGAAGATCGAGCTTGGTGAACTTCTTGGCGGTGCGAAGGCGGTCGAGCGTAGACGAGATGAGCGGAAGCGGGTACTTGTCCTTCCGAGTGATCTTGTTGAGCCCACGATAATCGACGCATAGGCGAAGAGAACCGTCGGCCTTCTTGACGAAGAGAACCGGGGCGCCACCCGGGGACGACGAAGAGCGAATGTGTCCTTTGCTGAGGTTATCCTGAATGTACTCCCGAAGCGCGAGTTGCTCGGGCTCGGAGAGCGAGTAGATCGGACCGGATGGGAGAGGCTTGCCTTCTTCCATGTCGATCTTGAGATCGTACGGCCGATGTTCAGGGAGTCGATTCGAGGCCTCCTTTGAGAAGACGTCGAGGAACTCGTGATAACACTCGGGGATGCCTGCCGGTTTCCGAGGCCGGGTTGGCAGACGCAGAGCGAGCGGGCACCGATGGATCTCGAATGTAGATGGCCGAGACCATCGAGCCGCGAAGTCGACGAGAGGTGTCGAAGGCTGCGGCGCCGATGATCTTGATGTCGACGCGAGCAGCGGCCGCGCGAAGGGCGGTTTCGTCCATCGGCGGTTCTGGAGGCAGAGTACGTGGCGCGGGAGGAGGTGACGACGGAGTCGGAGGATCCGAGTCGAGCGAGAACCCAGGGACGAAACCCGAGGGATCCGAGGGCGAGACACGAGTGGGGAAAGAGATGCGGTGATGGAACCAGTCAATCCTAGGATTGTAGCGGGCCAACCAGCGGTATCCCAACACTGCAGAGCAAGTCGGATCTAGAGTGGTGAGGAGGAAGTTGATGATCATCGAAGTTCCGCAAGGGAAGCGGACGGGAAGCGACACGTATTTGGAGATAACACCGCGATAGGAGCCGTCGAAGAGCCGAAGGCGAAGCGGTTGATCGAGAGACTTTTGAGGGAGTCGAAGACTCTCGGCGAACTGAGTATCGAGGAACTGATCTTCGGAGCCGGAGTCGACGAGTGTGCGAAAGGATGGGACAGCGTCGGAGGAAAGGACGACGATGAGAGCGTCTTGATCGGTGAGCGCGGCAGCGTTCAACCGAGTGTAAGGCATCTTGGGCTTGACGCAGTTGGCCCTAGATGCCCGTGGGGAACTGCCCGTTAGTTTTTCGCTTCCGCCGGGGCAGAAGCGGCGGCGCCCGAGGGAGCGGGAGCCGGTGTCGAGGTAGTCGCGGGTTGAGCCTTAGCGGCGCGACCCTTCGACTCGCGATTGTGAGCGGCCTTGCGGCACTCGGACGCGGTGTGGCCGGCATGGCCACAGTAGAGGCAGAGGTTGTTATCGAGGCGACGGCGTCGTTCGGCGTCGTTGAGCTTGCCGTTCGAGTTGAGGTTCTTCGCGACGTCGTCCTTCGACTTGGTCGTGGTCTTCGAAGACGAGCGGGCCGAGGTCGAGGACTGACCCTTCGAGTTCGAGTGGTTGTTCGAGTTGCCGTTGTTGCCGTTGTTGGAGCGCGCGTTGGACTTGGTGTTCGATCGGGAGCCCGATTGAGGCGTCGCGGTCGAGGTGGTCTTCTGCGCTTTACGGGGTTCGTTCGCGTGCTCGAGAGCTTGCTCGTCCTTATCGATCCAGTAGTTGGCGTCGATGCTAAGAGCGAGCGCAGCGAGTGGCGTCAGAGAAGCCGGGCGTTGAGCTACTTGAGCAGCGAAGACAGATTTGATGCGGCGAGGGAGTCCGCGATAGAATTGCGAGGCGAGTGCAGCGTCGTCCCAGCCGAGCAGTTTGGCGTATTCGTCGAACTGGAGCTTGTAGCGGGCGACCTTGCCGTTGTCGGCCATTTGTAGTCGTCGAATCTTGACTTCGGCGCGTTCGCGTTCGTTCGTGACGCCGAAGGTGATCGTGAGTTCGTTCTTGAATTCGTTCCAGTCTTCGAGGAACTCGTATCCGGGAGGCGGATTCGGGACGAGAGGAACGTAGCCGCCCCACCATTCCTTCGCCCGACCCGAGAGATAGGTCGCGGTGAAGAGAATCTTCTCGCGGGACGTCTGGTACTTCCGAGGGTTGGCGAGGAAGTAGGTTTCGCAGTCGATGAGGAATCCGCGAAGTTTGTTGGCGTTTCGCCGTCGAATTTGTCGGGTTTGGCGGCGTCGATGCGAGAGCCGCTGTCGCGGTCGACGAAGTAGACACGAGGGACGTTGTCGTGTTGATCGTGGAATTGTCGTTCGCGATCGACGTCCGAGTCGTAGCCGTCCGACGGAGGGTCGAAGGGAGGTCCCGGGGGACCAGGAGGATCGTTACCGCCACCACCGCCCCCACCGCCGCCACCTCCGGGAGGAGGGTTCGGAGGGTGCGAGCCGTGCGAGTGGTGCGAGTGGTGCGACGAGGGCGAGGGAGCACCTCGATGACCACCACCGCCACCGCCGCCGCCTCCGCCGCCTCCGCCTCCACCGCCGCCACCTCCGCCGCCTCCTCCGCCACCCCCGCCGCCACGCCGGGGCGTGTTAGGGGTGCCGGATGGGAAGAAGCCGCGGAACGACGAGGAGTGCTGCGAAAAGCGAGGAGTCGAGCGAGAGCCGGTGTACGGAACGAGCGCGAGAGGGTGTCGAGAGCCGAGCGAGTGAGTCGAGGGATGCGAGGGCGATCGCGTCGTGTGACTTGAGGGAGGGTAGGAACCGCTCGGGTCCGCGCGTAGTGTGGACTGGGCCGGCGAGAAACGCGAGGTGTGAAGCGAGCCGGAGAGAGTGTGTTGCGAGAGGATTTCGTCATCATCGTTCGGCGGTTGCGAGTGCCGAGATGATCCGAAGCGGCTAGTGCCCGACATCGAGACTGATGGCGAAGGCGTAGCCGGCTGAGGAGGTTGTTGGTCGCGAAGACGAGCCTGACGACAGGCTTCGCGAAGGATAGCGTCGGGGGAGTCGAGTAGAGGATGAGGTTCTTCTGGTTTCTTCTGAGGTTCTGTCGAGTCCCAAAGGCCATACAACTCGAGCGGAGCTCGAGTTACGAAATACTGTTAAGCCTGCTGTGCCTTGGGGTTTGGTTGCAAGGATAGTCGAACGTCCGGGCGCAGAGAACACTCGAACGAACAACTAGAGCCTTCGGTGCGTTATTGAGCACACCGGCTACGTCGAGTAGCACGACCGAAGGGACCGCGAGCAGCAGAGGACTCAGACGAGTAAGTCGGGCGAGGGGAGAACCCAGAGGCGAAGTCGAGAGAGAGAGAGATAGAGTGTGCGAGGGGCACGACTATGTCGATTTCGTAACTGGGGAGCTAGATACAAAGTCGAGGGTCTTTTATACCTGGGGAGGTGATCCGATGTACTCGGAGTGTATCCTAGAGACGAAGGAGAGGGGGCCTCAGATCAATAGAGATCGTCGTCATCGGCCGATAGGATGAGTAAGAGCGAGTGAGTAAGGTATCGGGGGATCGGGCAAATGACGAGAGGCGAATGACTAAGACGAGTGGAGCGAACCGGATATGAACACTATCGATACAGTAGGGACAAGGCGAGTTAGGTGGATGTATGCGAGTAAGGAGAGAAGCTAGAGAAGTGAGGGAGAGGTCTAGAGGTAGAGGACGATGAGGAGAACATATCCCGAGCATATGAACACGAGGGGAGATAAGTCGGGTATTCGGGAGCTTGACCGAGTTGACCGAGTTGGCCGAGTGACGTAGAATGACGCCGAGTGATGCCGAGAGCACGTGAGGTCCGCGGACCGGGGCACGGGCGTAACACGGCCAACCTATCCAAGACTATATACACTTTGCAGACCACTCTCACTCCCCTCAGACCAGTATATAGCACTTACCTGCCCATCACAGTGGTGACCACCGCAGGGAGTGGGAATCTGCATTTTTAGGGCCTTTACAGTTCCATTCTGGCCCGCGGAGGACCTGCTTCACAGCCGTCTTCCTCTCAAGCTACAAGCTCGTCTCAACGAGGCCGATCAGCCTCTCTACCATCGACTAGTGCAACCCGAGCGCTACCAGCCCGCGGAGAATCTTCCGCACATCGCTTGAACCCAGGACCACCGCATTCGGGCGCCAGGAACTTCGTCCACGCCCCATCGCCAACACTCAACCTCAGACGACTGAGACAAGTGCTCGGAGAGCTTCCCGAGAGCGCTGCAAATCGCCCGATTCTCACGAGAGGTCGCCGGCTAGCTCTCGTCGAAAGAGATCCACCAAACTCGCCTCAAGTTTCGCCGCTAGCATCGCCACCAGCAGCCGCGACATTTGAGATAGTTTCCCCGGAATCTCAGTCGCCGGAAAACCAAATTGAGCAGCTCGTTGACGAATCGTTCTTCGAGCCTTCCCAATTCGACACACCGTTGGAATCGCCAGAACTTCCGTCTATCGCGGATTTCCTTGAGCAGTTCAACGACAACGACCTCTTCTCACACGAACGTGAACCAGAAGACCCTCAAACGCAGCATTCGCCGCGCGCGTTAATCGAGCAATCGCCACCGGGCTCGCCAAGCCCGCAAATTGTACCGCTGATACCACACGCGCCAGTACCAGCGCCAACGACCATCAAAATGTCCACTACCGCTACCACCATGCCACTGCCGAACGACAAGTCCGCCCCGCGATGGGACGGCGACTATCGCACCTTGACTCAGTTCCTGCTCGATTACAAGCGCGTCGCCGACGCCGCGTCGTATACGGAATACCAGGCCATCACAGCCTTCATCAATTATATCCCGGAGTACCTACGCAGCGACGTACAAAACTATGAGGAATTCAATCCTCCTCGTGATCCTAAGCAACCTGATGTCGATCCGAAGGGCGACTGGGATGCCTTCAAGACGCGCCTATACAAGGACTTTCCACGAGCGGTCCAGGCCGGCGGGTACACGCGCCCCGAGTTCTGGGAATTCTCGGCGAAGAACTTCAATCGAAGCCTGCGTACAGAGGATGAGCTCGAGAGCTTTGCGCGCGAGTTGAGACGGTACACTACCTTGCTAATTCGCGATGGAAACCTCTCCGCGGGCGACGCTGGCTCCGTGTTTGAAGAGATACTGTTCAACAACCACGGTGAGCCTTTTCGGAACGAATTGCACCGGCAGCTCGGCCGCAAACATACCTATACGGTCGACGAGGTCTTCGAGGTCGCGCGTGAATACGTCAAATACGACAAGAAGAAGAAATTCTTCTCACCTGAGCTCGCCGCGCTCGTCGCGAACCGTGACGCGCCACCAGCAACCCTGTCCGCGGCCTCAGGAGGGTATCCGGTCGAGTTGGCGGCCGCGCTCGCGCGTCTCTCGCCGCCGCGTGAGCCCGCACTCGCCGCGATGACGGCGCAGACTTCATTCGTGAGCGCGCCTGCGCCCGACCCGAACGCGGCAATGATGCAGCAGATTCTGCAGAGCTTGCAGAATCTCACCGCTACAATCACGACACAGTCAGCGAACGCCACGAACGGTAACGTGAATCAGAACTCACCTCGCGGCAACAGCGGCGCGCCGCGCGCTCAGCGCTTCTCCCGAAACGACGGGAATGGAGGCGGCTGGGGTCCTATGGAATCGTCAGCCGAAATCCGTTGCTATTATTGCGGCGGACCGCACATGCAGCCCAGCTGCGAGACTCTGAAGACGGACCTTGCTCGCGGCCGCTGCATCCGCAACCAGATGGGCTATGTCGTCTTTCCAAATGGAGACCGCATCATTCAGTCGAGAGAAATGACGGCGGCCCAGCGCGTCGACCACTTCAACAAAATCTATCCTGAGTTTGAGCAGAAGTCAGCGCCAGCGGCGGCGATGCTAGTACACGTTGCAGACTCACCAACGCTCCCGGAGTTCAATAAGCCCGCATTCGAGTCCAGGGAGGCGGAGGAGGCCTGGCAAGACTTTGCAAAGCGCGAGGTATTCGCGTACGAGCAGCGGCGCCACAAGGTCGAGGGCACGCCCCGCCGTGAAGGTCTGCGCAGCCGAGACAAGTCGGCTGAGCGCAAGCAGGAAGAAGCGCGAAAGGACGCACCGCGCAAAGAGAAGGGGTCCAACGAGGAGCCCAAGCGCAGCGTGCGCTTCGAGGAGAGGAGGAAGGCCGACGAATCTGCCACTGCCGCGCGGCGCGCATTCCCGTCAGCTACGATCGAAGAAATAGAGGACGAAGACGCACCTAGGCCGCGCTCACCACTACCAGCGCAGCAGGAGCGCCCGCAATACAAGATCCAGTCGCCGTTGGAGACGGAGGGACTGGGGAAGCTCATCGGCGAGCGCATTCTCGATACAAAGGTCGTACTTACAGTCAACGAGATCTTGGCACTGTGCCCGAGCGTACGGCGCTACTGGAAGGACAACAGCGCCTCGAGGCGCGTCGGCGTGCACTTGCTCGAGAACGGGACCGCGGCGGATGCAGCACCAGACGACAGCGCGCAGGTCTTTCGGTATCGCGTGCTGGGGGAAGAAGACGTCTCGCGGGACCAAATCTCCGCCGAGCGAATCCTACCGCTCCGGTACCTGGATTGCCGGATCGGCCGGATCGAGGCCGAGGGCGTGATCGACGGCGGTGCGCAAATTGTGATTGTCAGCCAGCGACTCTGGGAGGCCATTGGCAAGCCCATCGACCCTACGCACATCATGAAGCTCGAGGCAGCTAACAACACGAACTCGCGCACCTTAGGGCTCCTGGCTAACCTCGCCGTCAACATCGCGGGCATTGACTTACTGCTACAGGCTCATGTGGTCGAGGACGCGCCATTCGACCTGTTGCTCGGCCGCCCGTTCTTCGCGCTTGGCCGTACCATCGAAGAAACACGGGCTCTGGGCGAGTCCTTCATCACCATTCACGACCCGAATTCGGATCTCGCGGCCAAAATACCTACGAAGGAGCGCAAAGTCATACCGCGCCCGCCACCGACGTCTCAGCAGTCGGGTTTTTGAGGAGGGAAGGACGCGGCGATGTCAGGCAGGCTGAGTCGCCTGCCGCGTACCTTCCCGAAATTTTCTTTGGCTTGGCTCATGATATTCAAGACACAGTTTCAGATTACAAGTGCCCCGCGAACGCGCGACTCACCGGGCAACATCTCACCCTTCTCACACTCGCTACGGCTCTCTATGGTCTAATTCGTATCTCGACGCTCGTATTTGTCAACTACCGCATGCTCGCAATGATTACGCTCATCCTGGGCGCGTTTTTCTTGTACGACTGCGCGATCTGCTCAACACCTCGGAAGGCGTCTCCCGCGGCCTCGATCAGTTTCATTCAAGCGGAAGACACCTGTGATACGGTCAAAACGCAAGAAGTAGAGCTGGACGACGACACGTTCTTCGTATACGTCCAGCCCGAAGCACTCGCGCCGCCTGGGAACGCTGCGGCTCTTGTCTCTCAGTTCACTACGGCCGCTCAGCAGCCAGGCGAGGCTCGTCCGGCATACTTAGACCGCCAAATGGAGCGCGACCGTCGCGAGGTTCGCGACGCGACGCCGTTACGCGTACCGACGGGTCCGCGACCAGACGGCGGCCGCGCGAAGAAGCCGTACAAACCAGTCGCGAAGAAAGTGAAGCCCACGTCCGACCGGATGCCGGAAGAGTGCCAGGTTGTGCGAAACCGACCTGTGGATTGTATGGACGAGCTGCCTGACTTGCCCGTGAATCCGCCGAACTGGACGCCGCACACTGCGCACCTTACGCGCGAACGAATGGACGACTTCCGCCTTCTCAAGGACGGATTTCTCTGGCCCGAGGAAGTCAAACTTTTCGAGTTTCTGATTGACTATCACCAGGAAGCGTTCGCATGGACGGAGCTTGAGCGGCGTCGCTTCCGCTCAGAATACATTCCTCCAATCAAATACCCCGTCGTCCCACACGAACCATGGGCTGACCGCAACAGGCCTATTCCGCCCGGTATTCGCGACGAGTTGATCAAGCTACTAAAGGCCAAGATTGCTGCTGGAGTATACGAGCCCTCAAGTTCCTCGTACAGGTCCGGCTGGTTCTGCGTCGTCAAGAAAGACGGCAAGTCTCTGCGAATTGTACACGACTTGCAGAAGCTCAACAGCGTCACCATTCGCGACGCGGGCACGCTTCCGTCGCCGGACGAATTTTCCGAAAATTGCGCGGGCCGTACTTGCATAGGCGCGCTGGATCAGTTTAGTTCGTTTGACCTACAGCTCGTCGACCCGGCGTCGCGCGATTTCACGACGTTCCAAACACCGATAGGGCCTTATCGTCTGGTTTCACTACCGATGGGTTGGACGAACTCAGTGGCAGTACAGCACGGAAATCTCACTTTCATTCTCGCGCCTGAAATTCCGGAACACGTTCAAGCGTTTATCGACGACGTTCATCCACTAGGACCGAAGAGTTACTACTACCAGGACGACGGAAGCTTCGAAACGGTCGCCGGGAACAACGGTATTCGCAGGTTCATCTGGGAGTATGCTCACACCTTCAACCGTGTCGTGCAACGTTTGCGTCATGCGGGCGCGTCGATCTCGGGGAAGAAAGCTCACATTTGCGTACCGGAAACCGTGGTGACAGGATACCATGTCTGTTACGAAGGACGGAAACCGCTGCAACACAATACTCAGCGGGTGACGGACTGGCCGGCGTGCGAAAATCAATCGGATGTTCGCGCGTTCCTCGGCACTGCGGGACTCTCGCGCATCTGGATTCGAGATTTTGCCCTGATCACTCGGCCGCTGACGAACCTGGTCAAAAAGGATGTGCCGTTTGATTTCAACGACGACTGCCACGCCTCCATGCTGGCCGTCAAAGCCGCGGTGGTGTCTGCGCCATGCTTAAAACCGATTGACTACCAGTGTGGGCGAGAGGTCATCCTCGCAGTCGATTCTTCGGTCATTGGGGTCGGCTTCATTCTACTACAGCTGGGCGAGAAAAGCGAGCGCTTTCCGGCCCGGTATGACAGTATCGCCTGGAATGAGCGCGAGGCGCGCTACTCCCAACCAAAGCTGGAACTCTACGGCTTGTGGCGCGCTCTCCGAGCTGTACGCATCTGGATCGTCGGGCTGCCGATGATTTCCGTCGAGGTCGATGCGAAGTTCATAAAGGGAATGCTCAATAACCCTGATGTTCAACCAAACGTGGTAATCAACAGGTGGATCGCCGGGATTTTGTTGTTCAACATCAAGCTCGTGCATGTGTCTGCAGACTTGCACAAAGCTGCTGACGGCCTGTCTCGCCGGCGGCCGTCATCTTTGGACCCCCTAGAAATCGATGACCACGATGAATGGTTGGACTCGGCACTCGGCCTATGGAGCGCCGCTTGGCTCGAACGCCCGACGCGATCGCTGCCGCCTGTTGCACGTTCCACTTTACACATCGAGTACCCTGACGTCGCGCTACCCAGCGGGTATTACAAGTGCCCCGCGAGCGGGCCTCTATCGGGCGTTCTCGCGCTCTCTCTGCTCGGCGCTGAGGAGTCGTCGGAGACTGCCGACGTGATACCGCCAAGGACTGAGCACCTGCGCAACAAGGATCAGGAGCTCGCAGAGATACGGGAATTCCTCTCCACAATGGAACCGCCGCCTCACTGGCCCAGGAAACACCTTCATACCTTCATACACCGCGCCAAGAAGTTCTTCGTGCGCGAAGGGCGTCTCTGGCGTCGCGACGATACTGGGAAGCATAAGATTGTCATTGTACCTGCCGCAAAACGCATGCAGATCATGCGCGCCGCTCACGACGATCTCGGGCACAAGGGTGCATGGCCTACTTGCGCGCAGATCAGGGATCGGTTCTGGTGGCCGGGGCTCGAGGCAGACGTCAGGTGGTATTGTTCGACGTGCGATGCCTGCCAGCGGCGACAAACATTCAAGTTGCACATACTGCCAACTGTCGCGGCGATCGCGACACTCTTTCAGAAGTGTTACATGGATACGATGCATCTGCCCGCCTCGAACAAGTTCAAATACGTTGTGCAGGCCCGCTGCTCGTTGACAATTTACCCCAAATGGAGGAAGCTTGTCAAGCAAACGGCGGAAGCCATTGGACGTTTTATTCTCGAGGAGATTTTGTGCAGGTGGGGATTTCTGGCGGAAATCGTCACAGACAACGGGACACCTTATATCGCGGCGCTGGACTGGCTCGCCGACAAGTACGGAATTAGGCACATCAGGATTAGTGGCTACAATTCACAGGCCAATGGAGCTGTCGAATCGAAGCACTACAGCGTGCGCGAATCGCTCGTCAAACTGTGCGACGGGGACATTGCAAAATGGTCGCAACACATCCACCTCGTATTCTGGGCCGAGCGCGTCACCGTGCGCCGCGCAACGGGCATGTCACCCTACTATATGGTTCACGGTGTAGAACCGGTGTTGCCGCTGGATTTGCAGGAAGCTACCTTTTTGGCCGGATCAACCCAACCACGTATGTCAACGGAAGAGCTCATTGCCCTGCGCGCGCGCCAGCTCGAACGACGCCCCCAGGACCTCGAGGATGTCCGGAAGAAAGTACGCGATTCTCGGTGGCAAGCTTGGGAAGAATTCATGCGCCGGCATGCGCATGCCATCAAGGACTTCAATTTTACCCCGGGGAAACTGGTTCTAGTGCGGAATACGCGCATTGAACACGACCTCAGCCTCAAAAAGGTCGAGGATCGTTATTGCGGCCCCATGATAGTCGTCAAGCGCAGTACGGGCGGGTCTTACACCCTGGCGGAACTGGACGGCACAGTTTCCATGCTTCGCTGTGCAGCGTTCCGCGTCATTCCGTACTTCCCGCGCTGGGAGGACGAATATGATGTGTCCGGAATATTGGAAGAAGCTCAAGAACAGCTGAAACTCATCGACAAAATCAACAACACCAATTGACATCATACCTTAGTAACTCAGTGTACAACATCCGATCTCCATTAATCTCTCCAGCTACAAGTTTCTCATCAACTTTTATCTCTGTTTCACTATGGACTACTCCTTCTCAACCACAGGGTGGACTATGACGATATTGACTAATTGGATTCACACAGAGAAGCACGAACGGGACGGGGGACGCTTATTCCAAGTGGCGGAGGTGGCCAAATCGAAGCTCGAAGTCGTTGGCTTGATCCACGAGCATGGTAGCGTGGAAAGCGCACAGTTGCGGATCGTCGCCGAGCAGGCCGCCGACGTTGTGAAGCAGTCGAGCGACGGGCGCGTGTTGCTCGACGTCCCACTCCATGCCCGCCTCGCGAAGCGCTTCCAGCATTTCTTGACGCAACCTCAACGGTGCTAGTGCTTCTTCGAGGAGCTCCTCACAGCGGTCGAAAACAAGGATATCGGTTCCGATAGCCTGGCACCCGATAAGCGTCAAGCACGAAGGCGCGCAGAAGGCTCACCGTCAAAGTAGCAATGTCGCGCAGTTGCGTATCGATATCCTCCACGGTGAAGAACCCGTCGTCCAGGCTCGGCCAGCTCGCCAAAGGCCATGCGTCGTCGAAAGCCTTGCAAATCAGTGGGAACGCCAGCACTGTCTCGATTTGGTACTCTTTCATGTCCAAAAACCAGCGCCATTGCTCCTTGGGCAGGTCGAGGGGCGCGTTTCCAAGCTGCACGAATGCGTTCAGAACCGCGCGCGCTACAATGTCCATAAGCGCGCCGTGTCCTTCCATGTTGGCTGTGCGGAATTCGCGCGCAATGACGAGAAGACGAGGCTGCCTAATATGGTCCTCGACGGCAGGAGGAATCTCGTACCCGAGGTCGGGCACATACTCGCGGAATGGAGCGCCTGGAGCGGGGTCATCGAAGGAATCACCGCGCAGCCAAGGGTACCGCAGGTCGGGGGAACCAGGCGCGAATGACGACAGGGAGCGAAAGCCACTTTGCTCGGGCACTGGGTTGTACTCGGGAGAATCGCGCGGGGACGCGTTCGGACACTGCGCAGAGCCGTGATACACCAGGCCGCAGCGCGCACAAAGAAAGGCGACTGCGCCAGAGGACCCCTGAAAGTCCGCCTATATGTGACATATTTGGCGCGTATAGATCATATGGTTTTCACGCTCGGTGAGACATAATTTTGCGTATAAGATGGGCGCCTATCGGACGGACGTGACATGCGGACGCGTATACTGGGGCAGGGGGGTCGATGAGACATACAGGCGCGTATAATCCGGAGGCAATCAATATAATATATACCTCCAATGAGAGATGTCGTGTAAGGAAATTTAGTTTAGTGGTTACAATATGTTTAGATGCTCGTTATGCATTTTGTTGCAGTCGCGAGTTCAAATCCGCCTGGTTCACATTTTGCCTCTGCCGGCGCTTGTTTGGGAATGTGATGGCATGATACATCCGCCTGCCCCTGCCCCGGTCAATCCTTGAATCCTTTGTCTCCTCCATGTTGGCACAGCACTTCAAGCATCCGGCTGCCATATGAAGACCCTCAGATGGCTGCGACAAGTTCCAGAGCCCCAGGGGCGGCCGCGGTGGTGTATTCGGAGCCAATCGGGAATTGCCGAAACGCGTATAGACAAGGCCTTGCTCGATGTGACATGCACTTTTTATACGCCTCGGAAGCAAATTTTTGCGTATAAAGCGGAAGCAATAGGGCTGGCCAGTATGTCACATGTATACGGACTTTCAGGGGTCCTTGCGCCAGGATCGGCAACAGGATCGACGAATCTGCGAAAACGTCAGCGCGGGATCTATTTGGGCAATCATCAAGGGACGCACCCTTCAGCGGCACGGTCCACCGACTGCTCGACACCCATAGCGGACAAGCGACGTATGGCTTGCTCAAAGTCGCCATTGGCTTCGTCTCCGTGGACCGACATGGTATCCACTGTAATGGCACTGACGGAGTGTTCATTTCCGTACAAGAAGCATGCGGACAACACTCACTCTGAGTCGCGCCGTCCTCCATAGGTTAGGCGGAACCGGCGATAATCCTCCAGGCGGTCCGCTCCGTGACGACGAGCTGCAGCACGGAAGGCCTCGATGACGTCGGGGTTGAGGAAAGCGGCCACATATGCTTGCGGGATCTCCATGATGCGCTGTTCGTACTGAAGACAGACGACATGTTCGGTTTATGTACGCGACACGGGGACGGTCGCGATCTCAAGTGCCCCGCGGATGTCCGGCCTGGGATTCTCCCAGGACGGTCCGGAGCAGCGGGAGGATACGCAGATTGGAGCACTGGCCGATCGCTCATGCTCTCGGCGGGAGACCCCTCAACTAACCAGCCCTCTCAGTCAGCATAGGAGTGACCTAGATTCGTCTCTATTATCACATTCCCATATCCTCAGCTCGGTCCAGGCTCTCTAAATCATGTATATAAGGTCTACCAGGGTTTCTCAGTTCCCCAGTAATCCCAGAGCGATTGGCTCACCTCAGAAGTCAGGAACAGTCAGAAGAGACTGTTTAGCTGACGTTTGGATCGATTCTCAGCGTCTTTCATCGTCCTCAGCATCTATATCAGCTCCATTGTAGTCGGATTAGGCGGCCAACCTATCCAAGACTATATACACTTTGCAGACCACTCTCACTCCCCTCAGACCAGTATATAGCACTTACCTGCCCATCACTACGCCGTTCCCCAAGCCGGGGGAAAGATTGGCTTACTTACATCCCTGAGAAGGAAATCCGAGCCCCCTGATGGATTGAATCTTCTCGCGTGCCTCAGTCAGCCTGAGATGCGAATGAATTCTATGACGCGACGCGGAAATATGTCGCACTGTGTACAAGTCCTCAAGTGCGCGCATTCCTCCAAACGAGACCAGACAAGTGCGCCGATAACGGCAGTAAGGTTGAGGTAATCTCCAAGACCAATAATGGAATTTGTGAGCTGTGCGGTCGCTAGACTGTTCATTACGTCAAGGTGGATGTGTACCGTCGAGTAGAGGGTCGTCACATAGCTGGCCACCATGCATCAGGAAAGGGGGGCATTGGGTGGCACGATAGCGCGCACCTAGGATCCATGCCACCGAGCCCGTTGAATGCCGCCTCGATGTCCTCGCGCAGCGCGCACGCGTCGTTGAAAGGAAGAGCCATAACAGGGGTAAGGAGCACCCGACTGTCATTTACTAGCCCATTGGAACGGCCTGCGTACGAAGCACCTGTACAAATTCCTGGCGTCTTGCATCTCGTAATTCAATAGTAGCTTCTTCGCGGCATGGATAGCGATTCTGTCCAGCCTTTTCTGCAGCTGCTGTACTCAGCAGTTCAAGATGGACGATGCTCCCACAAGCTGAGATAGCCGAGACGAAGAATTTCGCTTCTGTGCGATATTGGCGTCCATTGACATTGCCTAAGCATGGTTAGAGGTTGGTGAGTGGGGGTACCCCACGAGGAAGACAGGAAGACAAGTGTTCTGAACTCCGCGTCCGCGGTGACGCGCTTACGGCTCCGACATCCGTCACGAGCGCCTGTCTGACTCCTACTCTCGTCCACGATGCTCGTCCAGCAGCCCTCAAATCAGATTAAGTGCGATATGCGCCCTTTTATTGCACGTATTTTCTGAAGGCTCGCTCAGGCTAACGAATGTGTCAATCGTGCGGTTGAAGAAGGGTGGGAAGCGGTTCGAAATAGCCTGCTACAAGAACAAAGTGCAAGAATGGCGGACGGGCGTCGAGACCGACCTGGACGACGTGCTCCAGATTGCCAACGTCTTCATGAATGTATCCAAAGGCGAGGTAGCAAAGAGCGAGGACCTGAACAAGGCCTTTGGCACGGGCGACATCGAGGCCATCGTCAAGGAGGTCCGTCGAGATTTTTTGCTTAGTTTATCGAGATCGGCAATGCTGATCCAGCTCAGATACTGAAGAAAGGCGAGCTCCAGGTGGGCGAGAAGGAGCGCGAACACGAGCTCGGAAACCTCTGGAAGGAGATTGCAATGCAGGTCGCCGAGAAGTGCGTCGACCCGTCCACGGGCAGGCCATACTCGGTCGCTATCATTGAAAAGGCGATGCACGATGCTGGGTTCAGCGTCAAGATGGGCAAGCCGGCAAAGGCGCAGGTGCGTGCGCAATAACTGCAAAGTCTGAAGACATACTGACAAGCGCTACCAGATTAACGATGCCATCAAGCTAATCCAGACAGAGAGCAAGCTACCGCTGCAGCGTGCACGCATGCGCATCCGCGTTGTGCTCGCAGCTGCTGTCTCTGCCACTCCGCCCGTGGTGCCACTCCAGCGTGACGAACCGAAGCTCGCTGCGTCGCCCGCGCCCGACTCTGATTCTGAAGACGGTCGCCCCAAACGCGGTAAGGCCAAGGCCAAGTCGCGGCAGCGCGATCTCGATCTTGCTGCCGCGGCTGCGAGTCTGCAACTGGACGACGATTCAGATGATGGACGGCATAAGCGCGGGAAGGCGAAGAAGGCTGCAAAGGGCAAACACAAGGAGCCTACAGAGCTCGACGCGCCTGCGCCTGCGGCAAAGAGCAAGAAGACGCTTGCACCTGCAGCCACCAAGTCGACCATGACGGATGAGGAGCTGCGGAAGCGGATATTGGAGTGCGCGGAGCAGGTCGAGAAGGAGACTTCTCTTGGAGAGGAGTGGGATGCGGTATGTGACTTCCTGTGGATGTTGCTGGTAAACTTACGATTTCCGACAGATCATGCTCATCGATCCGGGCCAGCTCAAAACGATAAATGACCTCCTGCAGAAAGAATCGAGAGGCCGCGGCCGGACGGAGACACTTGCATTGAATGCAAGCGCAACTGTTGCTTCGACATAATCACCTGCACTATAAGCAGTACAGTCTGCACAATCGTGGCCCGGCACAGTCTGGGCCAGTGTCGCTTTATCCGGACGCATGTCATGTTTGGCAGAGGCAGGGGGAAAGGAGGTTCCCTCGACTCCCTCGGGAACTCACGTGCCACGGTCAACGTGGCTTCTTGCACTCCGGGCATGCAATCCCTTTTGTGATTATGCGGGGTTTGCGGTCACTGCGCTTCTGATGATGCATGGCGACTTCCTCTGAGGTGTTTCAGGATTCGGTTGCCCACGGGGACAATGCATAGATGCGTATCATCGACATTCTCAATTGTGCTTGGTCCGAGGGCTGAACATAATGCTTGGGCCGGGCTCAAGCTGGAGGGAAAACAAGATTGAGAGGTCGAGGGGGAAGGACAGGGTCTCGCGACGCGCGTATGTAACGGAGACAGAATTACGCGTGCAGTGTACGCGTCGTGTCGCCGTCGGGTATCAACGAGGGCTCGGCTAGGCCGGCGTGGGCGCGCGGGAGGGACGCGTTCTGGCAACTGAAGCAGGCTGGTGGGAGCGTGTTGTGCGAGCAAGTCAGACCATAGCGCGGGCTGTGCAGCGCAGTACAAAAGCGCGGGGGAGGCGCAGCGGATTCGGAAGTAAACTGTTTACCCTGCCCCTCAAAGTCGCCACGCAAGTCAGATGAGCTCGTTCTGGGCCAGCTCTAGCCGCTCGTCGACGGCGACGACGACGACGAAGACCAAGTCGGCCGTCGTGACGCGCGTCATCTACGTGCCCAAGGATCCGAGCGCGAAAAAGCCAGGCCCGCCGCCGAAGCTCGTTTACCCGCCCGGCTGGAAGCCTCAGCTTGACCGCCCTCCTGCGCCGCCGCCCATTGCGCCGCTTGCTCTTAGCAAGAAACGCAAGTCGGAATCACCGCCTGAAGCCAGTATGCCAGCCAAGAAGGCAAAAGTCGCGTCGGTAGGCAAGAAGTCGCGCTCGCCGTCCGCATCGAGCTCGGCGTCGTCGCCAGCCAAGTCGCGCCGTGCCACGCCCATTATTCGGAGCGCGTCGTCCTCGAAGTCTGCAACGCCCGCGCCGCCTTTTGGCTCCCTGGAGGCTCCCATTCCACGGCCGTGCGGCACGGAGCTCGATGGCGATGTGCGCCCTTATAGCGCTGCGGACGTCGTCGAGAAACTTTTCCCGTCCTACAAGTCGTGTAAGGCTGCCAAAAACGCGTTATTTTGCCGTGAATTCACGCGTTTTTGCCAGATTTTATTAACCCCAACGACCCAACCGACATGACTTTTGAGCCCAACGCGCCAGGTGGCCCGCCGACAATCGAGCTCGAGTACCCCAACACGGGGGCTTCAGAAAAGTCATTTGGAAAAAATCTCCATTGTGGCCTCCTTCCTGACTATTGTTTTCAGGTTCATCCTCCTGCAGCCCAAGGACCGCGATCACTACAACCCCATCTTTGACCTCCGCAGCGCCATCCACACCATCATCGAGTGTGCGTCACCGTTCTGCGCGTCTTCGCCATCGCACAGCCTGACACGTACCCTTGCGCAGACTTCTTGACACCGGAGCAGGCCGCCATCTTCGGGACGCACCCGTCGCAGATTGTCCTGCCGACGGACATGAACCCGTTCTGCCACCCGTCCGACCCCATTCCGGAGCCACCATCGCCGCCGTCGTCGCCCGGCTCATCTCGGACCGCGCTCCCGCATGGCGACCTGCTGCGCGGCATCTCTCGCGCGTTTAACAAGCGTGACGGCCCGTTATTTGTCGACCTTGTCAATACGGTTTCGCGCCTGCTGAGCGAGCTCAAGACGTCCGGGCCCAACGGGTCGAACCCGCTCATGGAGAACGTCAAGCGCTGGCCAGGCGTGCACCCAAAAGTGTGCAAGGTCATCATCGAGCAGACTTACCAGCGCTCCGTCGGACCCCGTATCAAGGAAGTCAAGCAATATACCGCCTGGACGAGCAACGTCTACGGCGAGCTCATGCCCAACTTCATCTCCGACATCGTGCACTTCACCAACTTGAAGCCCGGATCGCATTTCCTCGACCTGGGATGCGGCGTCGGCAACGTCGTGCTACAGGCCGCGCTGCAAGCGGGCTGCACGGCCGCAGGCATCGAGTGCATGGAGAAGCCGGCCGATCTCGCGCGCTCGCAGCTCGAGCAGATGCAGGACCGGTTACGGCTTTGGGGGCTGAACATGGGCGCCGCGGAGATGATCGAGGGCGACTTCCGCGAGGTCAACCTGTCGCGGCATCTGCAGAGCGCGGACGTCGTGCTCGTCAACAACTATGCGTTCGCACCGCAGCGTGCGTGTTGACCTCCATTCGTCCTCATTTTCATTCGCTGACCGGCTCGGCGCAGTCAATGAAGAGCTTTCGCGGCTGTTCTTGGATATGAAGGAGGGCGCGGTGGTCGTATCGCTCAAGTCCTTCGTGCCACACAACTTCAGATTGACCCAGCATAACGTACGTTATGCTCCCCGCGTTCCGTATCATACTGACCCTCTTGCAGGCCGAAACGCCTATAGCGATTCTGCGGGCTGAGGAGAGGGAGTTCCGTCCCGGTACTGTGTCCTGGTCCGTCAAAGGAGGTACATCGCATGCGATCGCATTCTATGCTTCCGCATGCTGACTCGTCGTCCGCAGGGACATACTACGTGAACCACATCGATCGCTCCATGCTGCGCGAATTCGCGGAGCGCGAGGCGTCGTCGCCGCAGCGCTCTACGCGGGGCACGCGCCGGCATGGATGACGCGTATCCTTATTTCTCCGCTCGTAAACGACCGTCTGCATCTGTAACTATTTCCGCGCCATCAGACTCTGGATAGCTAGTCTAATCTCGTCTGCTCTGCTTTTTGGCTGATTTTCCGTCTCTCTGTTGCTCTGACCATCTGTGCTTTCGCTAGTGTGCATAGGGCTCTGTGTGTGTTGTAATGCTCATCTGTGCTTTCTGATCGCGCTCCTAGATCATCCTGTCGTGCACGCAATCTGGCTGCGCAGAGGACTAGCAGTTGTGATAAACGGGTGGGATTACGGTGAATGGTCCAGCCATGCCCTTGTTTATGGGCCATGGCGCTGATGCCTGAAGACGAGTTATGCTCTCCTTGTACATAATGGCAAGTGGCTATGATCAAAAGGGTGAGTGCTCATTTTGCCATGGGTATTCAGCTAGCTCAGGAGACAAACCCTTCATCACAGAGCCTTGTTCGCAGAATGCATACCGGATAAGATGCCCACGTGACCTCACGGTTGGCTTCGGAGATAGCCTGGCGGAGTGTCAATCCGTGTTCTGTGCAGAAACTGACTCAATACCTAAAATCTGAGAGTGAGACGATAGCTGTGCTACAGCTCCGGATATACGGTATCCATACCAAATAACAGATTCTTCTAGGTGTCGCTATTTACGCCGGTGGTCGGACCAAAGAACATCAGGTTCAGAAGCGCTGTGCGCTTCAATAAATTACGACCGTATCCAGTTGATTACAAGTAGACGAGATACATCGAAGAGGCGGAGAAGAGGGACTAGTAACGGAAGGGATACTATATACATGGTATCAACAGACGATCGGAGCTTTCTAGACAATGACACTGCAACTTGGGGAGATGCAACTTGGGGAGACGGTCAACCAAATATAGCAAAGCTGAACTTGACGGGGAAACTGACGAGGTATGTGCGGAGTGCTGTGAACTTTGCACAGACTCGTATGCTCCGACTCGGAAATGGGAAAAACCGAGTTAATTCGATACCCACATGAGCGCAGGATCGACAAGGCTGGAGTAGTTCCAGTCCCAAAGGACATCCTGGCATTGGCGACTCCAGTGACTATCCTCGCTGCTGTATAGCATGACGGGCACCTCCTGCTCGTACTGAAGAGGATCCTGACTCGGAGGCTGCACCTCCTCGGATTTGATGGCCCCAGCATCCTCATCGAACATCATGGTCTCGAAGAACAGGACGTCCGAGGGCGAACGGGACTGATAGTCGGCCTTCACGGAAGATGGCTGCTGTGTGAACGGAACAGCAGGTTCCGCGACAGGATTCACGCCATAGAGTGTTGACTCCATCTTCGCAGCGGGAAACTGCGGGACGTGGTAGGTTCTAGACATCACGGAGGGCGCCTCCATGGACGCCAGGTAGTTGCAATCGACGGCAGGTGCCATGGGCGTGTCCTCCATCACGCAATCCTCGACTCCCGAGGGCAATTCTGGAGCAGGAGCAGGAGCCTGAAGAGTCGGCTTGATATCGAGGCAGCCGAGGTTGTGGCAGAGGCCTGCGATACCATCGACTGCAGCACCGCGGCAGTTTCCGTCCTGATTGACAGCATTCTGAACAGGAGAAGAACCGCAGCCATTCAGAGCGTAACGCGCCCAGGCGTTGGCGGCGTTGGCGGCGGAAACACTGCCGGTAGCCTGATACACCTGCTCAGAGTGGTGTGGGGGCGTAGCACAAGTCTCGTTCTTCACGTTATAGACCAGTGGGCTCGACGGGGCAACCTCGTGAGCTGGGGACCGAGAAAGGTCCTCCTGTTCGACACTTCCAGGGCAAAATTGACCTTCGATTTCCGTAGTGGATGACTTCGAGTTCGAATCCTCAGCCTTCAGCTCAAACTGCGACGGGCTGGGAACTGGCTGTTGGTCGGATGGCGGAAAGGAGCCGGAGTCCTCGGCAGCTTCGCGCTCGACGTCTGCCAGAGCCGACAGCGATTGCTGAAGCTGGTTCTGTCGAACGCGGCTGTTGCGAGAAACGTTCCAGTTGTTGGCCTAGTGTGAATGTCAGTAATGTGTGTCGAGCAAGTGAAGGCGTATGCATACCTCTTCCCAATTATGTACGGCGTGGATGAGCCTCGAGCGACGAAGCCCCTTGAGCCACTGGTCGATGATAGCTTCACTCCTCTTGGTGAGCGACTCGCCTTGCGCAGCCCTTTTAGCACGACGAGTGCGGGTGACGTCCCTGCTTCGCTTCTTGCGCTTCTGCATGTCTTTCTCGGCGAACTTGCGGCCAGCAGCGATCATGGCGTTGCGGTAGCGGCGCTCGTAGTGCTCGCGCACCGCGGGCGGTTCCCTTTCCCAGAGATGCGCGACGATGCGCATGCGCTGCGTGGGAATGCGCTCTAGGATGCAGATCTCGGGATAGCGGCGGTAAAACTCGTTCTTGTACATCATGAACATGTTGGGCACCTTCTTCGGGAGCGACGTGTGGGACTTGCACCGACCAATGCCAACCTGAGCCCATGCAGGCGACGGCGAGCGCGAGAAGAAGCCGGGAGACGGGGAGTGCGCGGCGGGCGGAGACGGCGAGGGTGGAAGGTAGTCGTCGTCGTCGTCCGGAGCAACCGTCCGGGGGCGCGCAGCTCGAGTAGGTCTGCCGTTCGCAGCGACGTCCTTGCGGACGCCGTTGACGTTGGGGGCTCGACCATTCGGGGTAGGCGAGGCAGCAGGAGGAGAACGAGCAGTGCGAGAGCGGGTGGACGACACGCGGGGCATGTTGCACAACGTTGCAGAAGAGCACAGGAGGCGACAACCGGTGGGATGGAGAACTCGATGGGACAACAGCTCGGCTTTTTATACTCGGTCTGACTATCCCTGGGACTGCCCAAACACTGGAAGGAGTCCGTGTCAGATTCTAAGCGAATCCCTGCCTTGTGCGTGCATGAACTCCGCGGAGGACTCGAGACACCTGTCAAATGGCGCTCCCACCCCGGAACCTGTCAGCAATAGCAACCAGGAATCTCTGCAATACATTGGGCCCATAAGTCTGCCCATCGAGAGCCAGCATAGAGCACGACGTCGGACGCGCCAGCCGAAAAATGCGCTCCATCGAGTCGAGCCAGTGAGATCACTCCTCGGAAATCCGAGTCGACGAGCGCTAAAGTCCGAAAGCGCAGCCCACTGATGCATCATCTGCCTGGGAGCTCAGGATACATTCATTCGAAGTCGAGATCCGGATGTTCTTTCATTTCCCACGTGCTAGGAGCTCCTGGTAACCTGATTGACGACATCCGAAGCGCAGACCGTGTGAATGTTCATAGAACCACAGCGTCCAATATGCTTCGCCCCTCGGAGGCCCCATGACGTCCCGAAGGCGACTAACAGCTAACGCGGGGTCGAGTGCATATAGGAGCCCTCAAATCCGAAGAGCGCCCAGGCTCGCTGGGCTGCAATCCAGCGACAAAACAGGCAGTGAACGCACAAACAAGCAAGCAAAGACTCCATTGCAGTGGGGCGCGCCGGGTGCACCCTGGACGTAGGCGATGGCGGTACTCTGGTCGTTCTATTCCTTCGCGAATCCTGTGCGTCGTCGCGGTCGCCAAGTCAGAGGTCCCGAGATGAGCGCCGTGTGATCCCTGCTCAGGAAAAGATCGCCAGATTACACGGCATGACCAGGAGTCCGGGCGGCATCCGCGGACCGAGCATGCCTCTGTGTTCAGAACTGGCAGATGGAGGTAATCCGGGGTGCAGAGGATCGAAAGGCCTGAAAGGTGCAATGCTAGCAGGGCATGTTTCAAGCGCAACATTCCGTGCGATTGATCCCAGGATTCTCACTGCAACTGAATAGAATAACGAAGGACGGCTGCGCGATAGCATGGCGCGATGTGTTTACCCCATGTTTGGACGAGTTTGCGACTCTGACAGCGAGTCAAAATCCGAGATCACCGTCCCGAGGCATGTAGATCTTTCTGGGGATCGATAATCAGCTTCGACTCCTCGAGCGCTCAGGCTGCCGGCGCGAGAACCACAGCAGTGTTGCGAGCGAGCCGCGAATTTCCACATGGCCCAGTGCTGGCAAGCGCGAAACACGGGAATCGGGACATCGCGGGACCTGGCAAGTTACGCGCGGAAAACAGGACGTCCTAGTTCTGGGGAGTTCCGTGACCGTCCACTGGCAGTCCGTGAATTATTCCATCACGATCATGGGGTAGCACATGCGCGTACGTTTACACTTTACAGCGCCTCTATCGCCGTCGGACTGACAGCCCGCGTCGCGAGGCTCTCCTCGCTCGCGTGCTGCTCCGCGAACTGCTCGAGCCACGTCTCCACGCGCTTCTCGTCGCGGTCGAAGTCGCTCAGCACGAGCGGCCGGACGCGCGCCGCCCAGTTGTCCGCCCAGCTGCCCCAGGCCGCGGTGTCGGCTCGCTGGCGGTCGAGGTTCGCGCGGAGCCGCTCGAGCGCCGCGGCGCGCGGGTAACCCGACAGGATCTCCTGCGGAGCGACGTCAGCGGCCGGATGACGGCTTTTGGGGTCAAGCCCAAGCCTACCGTCAGCTGTTCGGCGAGCTGGGGTGCATCGCCGAATACGCGTCCGTTCACGCCGTCATGCACCAGCTCGTCCAGACTGCGCATGTTACCCATCATCGTCAGCGCACGACCTAGGAAGGGGGCAACGGCACACACGCACCACGCAAAGCGCAGCGCGCACACGGGCAGGCCGCAGCCGAACATGTCGACGACCTTCATGGGCAGGTCGAGCCCGCTGCTGCTCTCGTGCATCGAGACGCCGAGGTCGGCGGCGCCGAGCAGGCGCGGGTAGTCCTCCGCCTCGAGCCAGAGGCTGCGCACGCGCACGAAGCGCCACGCCTGCTCGGCCTCCATGCGCCGCACGCGCGCCATGCACTCCGCGCGCAGCGGCCCGCGGCCCGTCACCAGCACCAGCGCCTTCGGGAGCGCGCGCGCGCGGCACGCGGCCTCGTACTGCGCGAGCGCGTCGAGCAGGATGTCGAACCGCTCGTCCGGCGTCCAGCTCGTGCTCGACACCAGCAGCGCTGGCCGGTCGTCGCGCAGCGCGGTGAGCATCCGGTCGCCGCCGGCGTCTATGGGTAGGAGCGAGAGGTTGTCGTGCGCGCTGGGCGGGGTGGATGTTACCTGCGTGAAGGGCGTCGAGTGCGGCGCATCGAACTCGGGCAGGAAGTCGGGCAGAGTGAGGTCTTCCGGGTCGTCCTTGAATAGTCGCACGAAGAGCTGAGGCGTGCATGTCAGTACGGCTTTCGTGTCGTCAGTGGAAAGACTGACATCGTGCGTTTCAAGCGGGTCGCATGGGTGGAAGTGAGCGGGTGGACGGTCATGCAAGACGACTTTTTCTCCTCTGGGACTTGTCAAAGATCGAAAGCAACGAGAGGCAAGCAGACACCCACTGCAAGTCCCATTGTTTCACCAAAGCGTCCTTCATGGCATTGGTGACGAACAGGTGCGCGTGGGCCTTGCGACCAAAATAGCCCTCGAAGCTGACGACACTTTCAGCACGCAAAACCGACGTCCGTCAGAGCGCCCTTACAGCTTCGCAAGCTTTACAAGCGTGTGTTCCATTCCAAGGCGGAGGGCAAGAATGCTGTAGCCGGTATTATGCCAGTCGATGATGAGCTTCGAATGCCGGACGAAGGCGACGAACTGCACGACGGCGAGCGTGGGTATGCTAGGCGGATTCTGTCAACGCTCGTTACATGCAACGAGCTCAGAGCATATAGGGCCGCACTTGTACGATGATGAACTCGGGCGCTTGAGACATGCGAAAGAGCAGACAGTTGAAGAGCGACAGCGTCTGTATGGCGACCTTCCACGGGGCCAGAAGCGGGAACAGCATGCGGGGCAGCCGCGAGAGAAATAGGGGCGGCGTCGAGACGTAGAGATAGCGCATTGAGCGCAGCGACGGGATGGGGCGCGAGCCTGTGTCGGTCAATATGGGCCGTCTATATGCACTGCGGCGGGCGAACCTCTGTAGCCGATGATCCAGGTATCAAACTTTGCCTGGGCAAAGCTGTCTGCGTGGTACATCATGCGCGGCGAGCGGCCAATGTCGCCGAGCACGACGACGGCGACGCTGCGCACGCGGGGCTGCTGCTTGCTCTTGCGCCATAGCACGAAGCACAGCGTAATGAACGGCGAGGCGCTGAGCACGAATAGCGCGCTGAGCAGCGGCCACCAGTCGTGCAGCCTCTCCAGTGCCATGCGACCGTCGACGTGTCGCGTGCCGGGAAGCCGAGGCCGGGAGTAGAAAAAGCGCGTCGCGGAGCCCGAATCGCTTTTTTTCTTCAATGTCAAACACTTTTCCACTCAGAGTCGCTGGGCTTTCCGACTTGCTCCATGGATGTGCGCGGCGCTCGTGGGAAAGGAGAGCAGTCTTCTCGCATTCGTTTGTAACGCGCGGCCTAAACGCCTCCACCGCGCTCACTTGTCTCTCGTGCGAGGCACATCTTTTTTATTCTTATTCCACGCTGTATCTACTGCAGAATATTATTTATCAATGCATTTATCTGTGCTTCATCGTATCCCGTGTCTTCGTCGTCGGCTGTAGCGAAATTTCCTGGCTGGCTTGACTGCTTTCCACCATGATCCCAACGCCAGACCTCTCCCACCTGCGAGCAGCCGACTATGAGCACGTCTACGAGCCAGCAGGTGCCATCCACGCGTGTATCGTCCTCAGCATGACTGACTGCAGCACAGAGGACACGTTCATCCTGCTCGACGCGTTGGAGCAGGACGCTGAGGTCCTGCGCGCGATGACCGCGCCGCTCTGCCTAGAAATCGGGTATGCCATGGCGTCTGGTCGGGCGCGCTGGCTGACGCGCGTCAGCTCAGGCTCGGGCTGCGTTTCTGCGTTCTTGGGATCGATCCTCGGCGCTAGGGCTTGTGCGTCAGTGAAGTCGGCGCAGTCGTCCGTGCTCAACGAACCGAAATGCTGTAGCCTACCTCTGCACGGACATCAACCCCCACGCGGCCCTCTGCACGCGCCGCACCGGCGAGCAGAATAAAGTCAGTCTCTCTCTCTTCCTCTCCGCCTATCTCAATCACCATTTTCGCTGTTTGCTCACACTCGTTACCGAACGTTGAACACAGGTCGCACTCTGCCCGATCATCGCCGACCTCGTCTCTCCCCTTCAACACCGGCTGCACAAGCAAGTGGACATACTGGTGTTCAACCCGCCCTACGTGCCGACGAGCGCGGACGAGGCGCACGGCGCGCAGCTCGCCCGCGGCATCGCCGGCGCGTGGGCGGGCGGACACGACGGGATGCAGGTCACGAACGTCGTACTGGGCATGCTCGACGTGAGTGTTACCTCTGCGACGGCGTGCATGATGATTACCATTCGTCGCGCGCACCGACAGGATTTGCTGGCGCCCGCCGGCCGGTTCTACTTGGTCGCGCTCAGGCAGAACGACGTACCCGGCATCGCGCGCAGGTTGCGCGAAGAGCAGCGTATGGATTGCGCGGTATGTGTGGTCTCTGGAATTGTGACTGAGTCTGTCTGGCTGCAAGCTGATGAGGTTGCGTGTGTGTACTGTGCTTAGGTGGTGCTGCAAAGGCGGGCAGGGCGCGAACATCTGCATGTGCTGTGTATTACGCGACTCGGAATATCAGTCTGAAATTTGTCATGAATCCGTGGCCTGCGGTTCTCTGCAGTCAAGACGCGCTTCAATATCGATGTCACAGTACTTGCAGAACTTTGACCGATGATTGATGATCCCTGGTCATCCTCATTGTCTGTGTCGACGGTTGAGACATGATGATGTAGCATGCACGGAGATGAGAAGCGTGAGATAGAGCAACATGCGGTTGCTGGTACTGTATCGCGACAGTAATCTCTAATGTAGCATATACTCGCGTCAAAACTTCACACAGATTTTGACAGCTCCGCCAGATGAGCGTTCGTTCCAGTTAGCGTTTGTATTTGTGGCAACGGTTCAGCAAAACTACAGCTATAGATCGTGCATCGAAAGCAGGACTCGGACACCGGTGACCCATCGCAGAGATTACGAGATCTTGGCCTTGGAAAAGTCCAGTTCAGGGTGCGCCTTCTTGAAGTTCTCCAGCGCCTGCGATAAGGGAGGTGAGGTGAGATGAGGTGTGAGGCAGGCAGGTGTGGCGGAAAGCGCTTACCTCCATCTTCTTGAGTTCATCCGAAGTCGGCTTTCCCATTTGCTGCGGGTTGTGTGAGAGTAAGGACTTGTAGGGAGTGAACGGGGACAGACCTTTTGTTGGTTGTCGAACTGAGACGGGCGCGGTGAGTGGGAGGGAACGTTCTGGAATGGGGGAGCATACGCACCATCATCTTCTCGACCATCGCACTGAGCGCAGTTAGCCAAGGGGCGGGTGAGAGTGTGAAGGGGGATGCGTACCGCGTCTCGCCGTCGAGGTCGCTGAGCTTGCTGTTCTCTGGCTGGATCTTGGTGGTGTCGATCTTGGGGTGATGCGTGAGGACGTTCTCCCACCACGTCTGCTTGTTGACTTTTTCGAGATGGATGTGCACGAACTCGGCGTCCTCTGAAGAAAGATCGGCGTGTGAGATGACGGGTGGGATGGAGGGAGGAGACGGACCGAGCGTCCAGGTGCTGTCCTCGACCTTGATTTCCTTGCAGAGCTCGCCGTCGAGGATGGGCTCCTGGCCCTTGAGGCCGACGACGAGCTTCTTCTTCTGGATGACGACGTTGAGCTGCTTGGCGCGCGTGCCCTTGGGGACGGGGACGACGAGGGAGACGTCGCCGAGTTCCTGCTTCCAGGTGTAGGGCAGCGCTGCAAAGCAAGTGTGGCGCGTGAGCCGGTGCACGCACGGGAGATCCGGCGGGCGTCCTCACCGGCCTGCTCGCGTCTCTCGCGCTCGCGCTCTGCCTTGTCGTGGGCGTCGCGCTGCTCGGGGGAGAGGCTGTCGTACTCGTCGGGCGTCATGGCGGGCGGTATAAGCGTCGGAGTTGGCGGGCAAGGCCCTATCCGGGCGCTCCATCCAGTCTTTCTCTGACTTTCGACCAGACGTGACCCCGCCCCGTTCAACGGCGCCGACGCAGACCCCGGTCCCCGCGCACTTGATGGCGCACGCCGAGCAGGCTCTCTGGGCGGACTTTGCGGTACGTGTGACCGGCCGTCGTTGTTCTCGGAGTCTGGGCGGCTAACAGGGCCAAATTCGCACGGGCAGGAGCTGCACGACTACATCTCGCACGGGCGCAACAACACCATCGACAAGCTCAAGCGCATCATCGACGGCATCAACGACGAGTGCCGCGCCAGCCGCCCCATCGCCAAGCACGGCAAGAAGCAGGAGCTCATCGACCGCATTGCCGCTGAAATGTCAGACTGGCACGCAAAGCGCAACGCCGACACCTGGGCCCGCGCCCGCGACGTTATTGTCCAGGTGCGCGACACTGGTCGGTGAGTGCGGCGGCGGCGTCCATGGTCCCGCCACTCACTCCGCCAACTCTCTCTCCCAGATACGAACCCAAACGCGGCCCGCCGCCGCCCGTCCCGCCCACCATGCACGCCGCCGCCTACTCGCTCGCGCCCGGCCCCGCAGGCGGATACGCCATGAAGGGCCACGCCGCCCCCGCGCCCAACGGCCTGACCTACCCGCCCTACGCCAGCACCGTCCCCCCGCGCCCGCCGCAGCCGCCAGCAGCGCCGCCCGCATCCGTCAAGCAGCGTGCGTACCACCCGTGCCCGCCCGTACCCTGCTGACTTGTCCTGCTGCAGCCATCCGGTTCGCCCCATCCCCGTTCTTCCGCGTCGATCACCTGGTCTCGAGTGTCGTCGAGTGTCAGGGTGCGTGGTGGCCATGTGGACCTGCGCCAGCGTCTGACTCTGGACCACAGAGTCCATAAGCGCGATGGATAGACGCTCCCAGGTCGTCTCGTTCGCGCTCGCCCCGGACCATATCCAGAAACTCAGTATGAAACCGTGCGTCCATTGTGCCCCCCCTTCGTTGTTTCCCCGCCCTCCATACTGATCTTCTTGTGCAGGCAACGCTACCAACTACGTCTGTTTTGCACATCCTCCGTCTTTTACCACCCGTCGCGCATGAACCAACAGCCTTGCCCGATTGAATTTCCGCCGACGTGCGAGGTCCGCGTGAACGGCACGATGCTCAGCGCCAACCTCAAAGGGTTGAAGAAGAAGCCGGGCACGGCCCCGCCGGCCGACCTTGGCGCGCTCGTGCGCCTCACGCCGGCTGCTCAAAATAAGGTCGAGATGATCTATGTGAATAGCCAGCAGCCCGTGCAGCACAAGGTGCGTCTTGTTCTTTTTGGGAGCTTATCACAGTCGGTCGAGCGCCGTCCGGAGTCGCAAAGTCGCGGCTCCGAATAATGCCGGACAGCGCAGTTGCAGTTTTCGCGCGCAGGCGTTTCTGTTGCTTTCGATGGCTTCGAGTCGCTCGCTCGACTGCTGTGATAATTGCCGTCGTCGATCCGGACAGATCCTGATGCCCACGAGCAGAAATTCTACATGGCCGTGCAGCTGGTGGAGACGTATTCGGTGGAGTCCGTTATCGAGAAGATGCGCAAGGGCAAGTATAGAAGCAAGGAGGAAATTATGGGCAAAAGTGGGTGTGACTCCATATTCAGAGAAAGGCCTGCTGACGCTCCTTCAAGTGGTGCAGACGCAAGATGAAGACGACGATATCGTCGCAGGCCCGCAGAAGATGTCTTTGAAATGTCCCGTACGTACGCTCAGAGAAGGTTGTCTCGCAGAAATTGACTGTCTTCCACAGCTCAGCTATGTTCGAATATCCATCCCGAGTCGGTCCAGCAAATGCGTGCATTCGCAGTGCTTCGATGCGAACAGCTGGTTCTCGATGATGGAGCAAACTACAACTTGGCTATGTCCCGTATGCGAAAAAACACTGAACGTCGAGGATATGATTGTCGATGGGTAAGCTTCGGGATGCCGGGTTCAAGAAGTGGGTTCGGCTGACGTTGTTTGCAGATACTTTGACAGTATACTGAAGTCGACGGACGAGGATACGGAGGATGTGATGGTCGAGGCGGATGGGGAGTGGCATACGACAGACGACAAATATGCCTCTGAAGGCTGGCGTGCCAAGTACGGCAAGGCGGCTGGCAAGGCACCAGCAACCATGGCTGCGCCCAAGGCTGCAACTCCCCCTCCCGCGCCAGTGAAGCGGCAATCGTCGGCAATGGAGGAGATTGTCATTCTTTCTTCGGACGAGGAAGATACGCCAGCCTATCGTCCTGCCGCGACCATCCGAAAGCCGCCTCTGCCCCCAGCCCCGACTCCCATCCCTCCGCGGGCGTCGTCTTCGATGACAGCGCGCTCGTCGCTTGCTCCCAGAGGCTCGACGGGCGCTTCTTCGTCTGCAATCATCGACCTGACGCTCTCTGACTCGGACGAGGACACGCCTGCGCCTCCACCGCCGCGAGTGTCCGTGTCCAACGCCAACGGCAAGCGGCGCGAGCGCTCGCCGATGGCGGCGGACGACGTGTCGTCGGCGAAGCGCGCGCGGCCGGACCCGCCGCGGATGGTGACGCCGCAGATGGTGCGCCCGCCGCCGCCGCCCGCCGGCCGCATCGAGTATTTACAGCAGATGCAGGCCTCCGTGCCTGCGTACTCGTACGGCAACGCGCCCGCCTACCAGCCGATGTACATGCCGTACATGGCTGGCCCGCCGCCGCCGCCGCCACCGCCCGCGCCCCCCGCGCCCTTCCCGGCCCCCGCGCCGCCGAATAGACGCATGTCGGGCAGCGGGGGGTCTTCGCAGCAGTGGTCGTAAAACTTGCTCCCTGTTGGCTGCCGTTTGCTTTGTTTGTTTGATTTCTTTGCGTTTGCGTTGGGCCGCCGCAGTACATATGAAGTCGAAGCTTGAACTGAACTTGAAGTCGCGTTGGGCCATTGCAGCTTATGTGTACTTAAATAATCCGTCGTCGCCGACTCCCTCACTCACTCACCAATGCAAAGTTGTATTTTTTCATGCTCAATCCGGATGGAGTGGATGGAACGTCTGTCGATGATGCCGGACGTCCGCGGGGGGTGGCGTTGGCTTAGGGGGCCGGTGTGCAACTCATCCTCCTAACCTCAACCACGATGTCCGTCCCAGAAGGTCAGGCAGTTTCGAATGATCCTGCAGCCGCAGACAAGCCGTTGTTCCGCCTGCTTGCGATGCATCGCGCTGCACGCATCGAGCCAGCATCGGACCCGTCCACAGACATCGCGAGCGACATGCCAGTCTTCGACTTCGTGTCCCCCGAAGTCGCCGAGAAGCTCAAGTCTCTCTGCACGAACCTCCGCGCTGACAGGGCTCTCCGGCTCCTCCAGACGATGCATACACGGCCAGAATGCTCGGTGTTCGCAGCGTTCCTGTGGCAGCCCATCTGCCGCGCTGTGCTCTGCGGGCAGGAGATACATGACTTCTGGAGCGCGCTGGGAAACTTCAAGCGCATGTACCAGGCTGTGTCGCACGCGCATGACGAGTCGGAGAACACGGTCACGTTCTTCGACCACACGATTTCGCCGGGCGGCCTCACGCGCACGCTCATCTGCACCACCGAGCGCGGCGTCATTAGGCATCCGCGCGAGGACCTCACCTTCGCCGCCCCCGCGCCGCCGCCTGCCGCCGAGCTTCCCAACGTCCCCATCCGCACGCGCGTCGTCCGCGGCTACTTGGACGCGATGCTCGCGGACATCACGCCTAACTACGCAGGCATACTCTTCCTGCCGATGTCGCCGGGGACCGCGGGCAGCCCCCCGCTGTTCGACGCGTTCTTCTTCGAGAACACCAAGCGCGCGCCCGGCGGTGCCGCGGTCTTGTGGGTCTTCCGTTTCGCCGCGCCGGTGTTTGAGAAACGCGACGGCAAGGGCGAGGGATCGGACTCGGACGTCGACATGGCGCCGCTCGCCACGCTCATCGCTAACGCGAAGAATGCCGACTACGAGATGGCCGTCAAGTACGTGCTGCTGGCGCCCCAGTGCGAGCACTTTGCTGTGGGCTGGCGGCTGCCCAAGGCGTTGACGGACAGTGAATTGTGGTCGGCGTCTGGGGCGGAAGTCTACGTCCAGTATATTGAGGTCGACGATGGGTGGTCGCATGGACTTCTACTGGCAGATGGGTACGTTCCGGTTTCTATGTCCTCCTCAACAGGGCTCTAGTCTGCATGAAGCTCGTTCCGTTTGTATCGTTAGTGTGCCCGCTTACCAGTCGATTTGCATGCAGTTATTGATTTGTTTGATTTTCTTCGTGTGTGAAGTCGGTCGGGCTATTGCAGATTACTTATCATGTGTACTTCAATAATCCGTCCTCACCATCTCCCTCGCTCACCAATGCAAAGTTGTATTTGTCATGCTCAACGATGGGGTGAGAGTAAGGGGAAGGCCATGGACAGCATGATGACGCCGGACGTCCGCGGGAAGAATGTGGCGTCGGCTCAAGGCGTAACTCAACCTCTTATCTCAACCTCAGATCATCGATGTTCGTCAAAAAACCAATCGGAGAGCTAGTGGTCTGTTGCATTTCACCAGTCGTAGCTTTGTCCCACACCTGCGATGCCACCGCGGAGCAATGTCTCCACATTTGCGACGCACGAGGAGCACCGGTTTCGAATATAAAACCTTTGCGACTGGTCGCCGTCGGACATGTTCGATTCGTCGTGCAGATTTAGACGCATCGCGGTTCCCCACCTTTTGGGTACATCGAGCTGAACAAGTTGCGCGCCCGTCAGACGCGCCCACGAGCGGTGTCCTGTTTGACGGGGCGCTCTTCGACTTCCTGTCCTCCAGTTTCGCCGAAGGTTTCAAGTCTGTCTGCGGCACGGATCTCCCTTACGAAGACGCTCTCTGGAATCTTCGACTGTTTCATACGAGACCAGAAAGCTCGCTGCTTGCAGGGTGTCTATTTCTGCCCATCTGTCGCGTTATACCCAACAATAAGGGCGATTCGTTGAACGACCTACCGGACCTCAGATGCATGCGCCAGGCGAGTATGTGAAGGGTCGTCAGAGTCGCATTCCGACTCAGAGACCACAGTCACTTTCTTCGACGACATGGTCGATCCGGACGTGCCTGAATCCACCCTCATTTGCACCACCGAGCGAGGAGTCATCCGGTATTCGTGCGAGAATCTCACCTTCAACTCACCTGCAACCACGCCTGAACGAGCTGTCGAGCGCAACGCGCTGTTTGACGCTTTTTTTTTTTCGAGGTCGCCAAGCGAGCCCGTGCCACCAAGAGAGCTACCAAGAGCGCTCCGAACGGGACAGCAGTCTTGTGGGTCTTCCACTTCGCCGCCACCAAGTTCCAGAAAGCCAGAATATCGGCCCTCTCACCACGCTCATTACTTATGCAAGGTCTACCGGCCACGAGCTAGTCATCAAGTACGTTCTTGTGTGGGCTGGCAGCTACCCAAGACCTTCACGGACGATGCACTGTGGTTGATGACTAGGTCGGAAGTGTACACGCAATATGTCGATGTCGACGACGGACAGCCGTATGGACTTCGACTGGCAGATGGATACGTTCCGAAGCCTACTGAGTCCTAGACCGCTGAGGCACCTCGCAGCAGCGGAGGTGAGGTCGTCATTGAAATACTCTGCCTCAGTGCATTTGCAGTTGCTGAGGGCCACTATGAAGCTGTGTTCGGCCAACTTGGAAGAATAAACTCTGTCGTCACTGTCTCCGTCACCGAATGCATCACTTGCCGAAAGTTTCATGATCAGGCTTGACGCTGTCTGGAATCAAAGAGAAAAAGAAAACACGCGCTGGACGGGCCGCCGCGCGCACCAGTTGCAGCTCTGGCGCGGGCATCAACGGAGCGGGAGCAGATTTGGATCCGAACCCTAAAAGTGCCCTCGGGATGGGCCGCTTTGAAGTTTTCACCTCCCCTTTTGACCGCGTCGTCGGTGTTCTCTTTCTCCACCCCTTCCGCATCCCTCAAAAATGTCGGAAACGAAGAAGGCTGGCAAGACTCCCAAGGAGTTCGCAGGCACGTGCCCTTTTTTCCCACCGGGAAATTATCTGCTGACTTATCGCTGCAGTGGACTTTTTGATGGGCGGCGTGTCCGCTGTGCGTTAGGGGTGCCCTCGCCACGAGCCCTCCTTTACTCACCCGCGTCCCAGGCCGTCGCAAAAACGAGCGCTGCGCCCATAGAGCGCATTAAGGTCCGTCTTTCTCTCGAATTAAAAAAAATTGAATTTCACAAAGCTGACGTTGCACCGCTTTTTCACAGCTGCTGGTGCAGAACCAGGTCTGTCGACACCCACGCTCGTCCTCGGGACGTATTCGCTGACCCCTGGCTGGCGCTGGCTGATAGGATGAGATGGTGCGCAGATCTCGCTCGCTGTGCTGGCGTTGTCGGCCGGGTGCTGACGGGGCTGCCGCTGTTTTCAGATCAAGCAAGGTCGTCTCGCGACCCCGTACAAGGGCGTCATCGACTGCTTCTCCCGCACCTACCGTGACGAGGGCCTGCTTTCTCTCTGGAGAGGCAACACGGCCAACGTCATCCGGTACTTCCCCACCCAGGCGTTGAACTTTGCTTTCAGTGCGTGCAGCCTGTTCATCAAATTGTTTTTGTGTCCGGATTTCCTGACGTTGCTGTGTGATTTTTTGATATTCTTCAGAGGACTACTTCAAGTCGCTGTTCGGCTTCAAGAAGTCTGAGGGCTACTGGAAGTGGTTCGCCGGCAACGTCGCGTCTGGTGGTGCCGCCGGTGCCTCGTCGCTCCTCTTCGTCTACTCGCTCGACTACGCCCGTACCCGTCTCGCCAACGACGCCAAGGCCGCGAAGGGTGGAGGCGAGCGTCAGTTCAACGGTCTCGTCGATGTCTACAAGAAGACGCTCAAGTCTGACGGTCTTGCTGGTCTCTACCGTGGCTTCGTCCCCTCCGTCGTCGGCATCATCGTCTACCGCGGCCTGTACTTCGGTGTCTACGACTCGCTCAAGCCCGTCGTTCTCGTCGGCGCGCTCGAGGGCAGCTTCTTCGCGTCCTTCCTGCTCGGCTGGGGTGTCACGATCGGTGCCGGTCTCGCGTCCTACCCGCTCGACACCATCCGTCGTCGCATGATGATGACCTCCGGCTCCACGACCCACTACAAGTCCATGTTCGACGCTGGCTCGCAGATCATCGCCAAGGAGGGCACCAAGTCGCTCTTCAAGGGCGCTGGCGCCAACATCCTCCGTGGTGTTGCCGGTGCTGGTGTGCTCTCGCTCTACGACAAGCTGCAGCAGGTCATGTTCGGCAAGGTCTACTCCGGCGGTGCGTCCACTTGTTTCTCTTGTCTAGCCTGTCGTGTGGCTGATGCGTTGTCGCAGGCTCTGGCTAAACGCCATGTATACACGACTCCTCATAGAACGATGGGACAGGCTTGGCCTTCCTCGCAGCAGCACCCGTTTCCCTACACACCCGGTTTTATTCTCTCGTTCTCCCGTTTTTTTGCTACGCTTTTTTTTTCGCACCCGTTTGGGCGTTGCGTGTCGTTTGTCTTGTGTCAATACAATCGCGGCGTTTACGACAGACGATCTGGCTGTGTGTGTCTGGTGGCTTGAGTGACGTGCGAAAGTGGTTGAGAAATTCAAGATGAAGAATGGGGTGGTATGGTGTGGACTGTTTGTCGTACTGCCAAGTAGGCTTCTGCACTCGGAAAACACCGTTTTCACCAGTACTTGGTTCTGACCACCACCGTGACAGCTGATGCCTACCAGTCCTTCCACGCTGCTCGCATGGCGCGAGTTGGAACTTGGGGAGCCCTCCCGGACCGCCTGGAAACAGTTCGAGCCTTTTTTTGAAGAGCACGGTTACAAGCTCTTCGTGACCGACCCCACTTTTCCCATCCACCTTTTGGTGCCGCCAGCCGGCTGCAGCGCCGTACGCTGCGAAGACGAATACCGCCGGTTTCTGCCAGACTGTCTCCGGATGAAGCCAAAGCCGTCCCGTTTTCTTCCCGAGGTGAGTGCTGTCCCAATTGTCTCGTTAAAATGTGCTCAGGCGGTACACAGTCCGGCATCCATGTCGCTGCGCGCTCACCAAGGAATACCGACGTTGTCATTCGCATAATGGCCATTGGGGACGATGGGAAAGAGCACCTCGCCATCATGCGAGCTCTCGCCGCACCGGATGCTCAAGTCCCAGAGAATCGTACAGTCCCGATGCTCGAGGAGCTGCAGAACGACGACGTGATTTTCGGCATATTTCCCTTCATGTGGGCGGAAGGCCTGTATAGACCAGGGTTCAGGACTGTTCGCGAAGTGCTGGAAGCGCTCGAGCAGACCATGGAGGTGCGTTATTTTTCACTTATAATATTGTGCTTATTCTGGGATGGTAGGGGTTGGCCTACCTTCATCAACGACTTATTGCGCATCGGGTATGTTCATTCGATTCTACATTTAAAATATCCGTTGCCAATATCTTGCCAGGATTTCTCAACCTTAGAAGTATTTTCGAACTATGGCTGTGACTGGGACTTCGCGGAGCCCGACCATTGCCACCGAATACCACGCACGTTCCGCTCCATTTGCCCCGATCTGCGTTACTTCATCAACGACTTCGAACTCTCGGTGCAATTTGCGGCCGACTCGGATCCCAAGACACGCCTTGTCGTCGGCACCCCAAACGCGCGCTACGGCTATGCGGCTGAGACCTATTGCAAGCCACTCGCGCCCGAAGCTCTCTTGGATACGCCGTACTGCCCTTTCAAGGCGGACATATTTCAGTTTGGGCGGTGCGCGTTAGAATTCTTTGGGGTGTGCGCAGTCATCTTGCAGCCTTGAGATCTTGCCAAGACAGCTGTTCTAGGCGATAGACACTGTTCCCGGACTACAGGAACTCTTCATCGCAATGGGAAGTGACGACCCCGACGCGCGACCGACTGCCGCCCAGGCACTTACGGTGCTTCACGCCATTCATGAAGCGACCCCTGATGATGAGCTCGACAACATTTCGACCGACATGAGCGGTTTTTGCCACCGCCTGTCGCCAGGCGAGACCTGGTGCGCATCCCGCGTTGCAATTGCCGCGTGACTGAATTATTATCTAGTAAATGCTCTTTCTGCGAGGCTCCGAAGGTCTTGGCTGCCCGTGACCTCGACTTGGAGACCCGATTCACACAGGCTAAACTCACGCAGTGACCGGTAGACCCAGCTCCTTCGATCTCTCTCTAGTAAGCTCAGGCAGCCGATCACAGTGCAGAAGATGTTCGACGTGCAGGTCGCAGTCCGTGGCCGTCGACGGCGTCGGCGCGGTATAGGGACGCGGCCATCGAAGAGCTTTGAGTCCAGGGAGCGAGTAAGCTCGGGTGCGGCTGGCTGCCATGGTGGGTTGCGAACGAACAAGAGGTCCGGAATCAAATCAGATCCTTCACGGAGTTGAATCCATAGCTCAGTGCGACCGACTTGCTGTGTTTTTGGTTTATCTATTATCGATGATCGATTATCAATGACCGAGCTCGTCGTCGACAAGCGCGATCGGCCCAGCATTGTCGCGTTCGATGTCAATATCAAGCAGCCCAGGCATCCTTCATACAATATACGAGTCTACTCATCCGGAATCTCCTGCGGTGGGCCTCCCCCGCCCGAGCGCTCGCCGTCCTTGCGCACGGCCTCGACGATATCGTCGACGCGTAGCAGCAGGCGCGCGGCCTCGATGGCTGTTTTGTAAGTTTGAATCTGAAGAGCAAGTTTCATCAGCAAAGCCGGTGCATTATGCGTTATGCGAGGGATACGACGCACTTTGACGCTGGCGCTCTCGTACAGGCCGTATTCCTTCATATCGACCGCCTTGCCCGTCAGGCCATCCACACCCCACGTATACGCTCCGCCCGCGTGTTTGGACTGCAGTATAGAAATAGGTTAGATAGGATAGGGCAGCACGGCACAATAAGGGACTGACCCGAAGCTCGGTGATGACGCGCAGCACGTTTCCGCCGCCATTCTGGATGAGCGTACGGGGGATGGCCTCGAGCGCGTCCGCAACGCCGTTGAACTGGTGGCCCTGCTTCCGCAGCTCGGCCGCGATGGCCAGCTCGGTCGCGCCGCCGCCAGGCGCGAGCGACGGGTTGAAAACGGCATTGCGCGCGACGGCCATCGCGTCTTGCAGGTTGCGGTCGATCTCGTTGAGCACGTCCTTGGACGGCCCGCGGAGCAGGACGGTGCACGCCTTGGGCGCGGCGCACTCCTCGAGGAAGGTGAAGTACTCGTCGCCGAGCTTCTCAATGTAGAACAGGCCGCAGCCCGTGCCGACGTCGGCCTCGCGCAGGTAGTCAGTCGAGTTGACAATCGTCGCGCCGACCGCGCGCGCAATGCGGTTGTTGTCGCTCTTGCGCACGCGGCGGATGGCGGTGATGCCGGCCTTGAGGAGGAAGTGCTGCGCGAGGTCGCTCACGCCCTTCTCGGTGAAGACGAGGTCGGGCTTGACGGCGATGATCGCCTCGCACATGCGCTGCACCTGCTCCTCCTCGATGTCGAGCGCGCGCTTCCAGTCGTCCTCCTTCTGCAGCTCCATGTTCGTCTGCGACTCGCCCTTCTTGTACTCGAGCGGGCAGTCGAGCAGCACGATGCGCGGGCGCGCGATCCGGCGGCGCATCTTGGGGTGCGTCACGTCCTTGTTGAGCATCACGCCGCGCAGGACGCGGCTCTGCTCGATCGCGCCGCCCGGCACCTTCTCCACGCGCGCGTAGCGCTTGATGTCGACGGTGGTGATGCCCGCGTCGCTCTGCCACACCGTGCGCACGGCCGTCAGCGCGAGGTTGCACATCAGGTCCGCCCAGCGGATGGAGAGCTTGGTGCCGATGGACGTCCGGATGAGCGCGAGCATCTGCGCGTCGGAGGAGACGTCGATAGGCTGGCTGATGCGCTGCACCACGTCGAGTGCTATCCGCAACGCGGCGTTGAGGTCGCCGATTATCGCGACCGGGTGTGTGCCGCGTTCGAGCGCCGGCACAGCTTGAGCGAGCACTTGTCCAGCTATGAAAACATAGTCAGCTTCAATGGCCAGTGAGCATGCAGGCCAGACTTACCCAGCACGATAACAGAAGTAGTGCCATCGCCGACCTCCTCGTCCTGCGTCCTTGCAAGCTCAATCATGTTCTTCGCCGCAGGGTGCGCGACGTCAATCTCGCGCAGAATAGCATTCCCGTCGTTCGTCACGCTGCGTGCGCACAATCAGCCTTCCCGGTGCAGCGAAATATGCAGCAGCACGCACACAATGCCGCCCATAGGATCCAGAATCATCTTCAGCATCGCCTTGGGCCCCAGACACGTCCGTATGACATCTGCGACCGTCTATGCATGGCCAAGTAAGCACGAGCATCGCGTCATCCGACGCGCGCATACCTTGGCCGCGGCGATGTTGCTCATCTGCGCTTTGCGCCCCGACTGCCGGTCGGGCGCAGTGTCTGCAACATACAAGGATCAGCAAGGACTCCAGGCATGAGCAAATGGCGCACTGAGCACGACCACGGGCGTTTGCGACATTTTCGAGCTTTTGGAACGGAAAGGAAGAAGCGACGCGTCGTCGGACTTGCGCCGGAAGTTTCCAGAGTGTGGCTTCCGCTCCTCGACTCGCCTTGCGTTATTACAGTCCAGATACCTAACTTGCTGGCTCTGGCTGTAAGCATCCCGCAATGTGGATAAGAAACGCGAAACAGAATCCCGATGCAAAATCTCTGTGCAGTGTTCGTTTATTCATCCATATACAGGCTTGACGTCGTTCTGCCAACGGGCCTACAAACGGAACGGCGTCCGGGCAAGCGTAATACAACACTTCGTAAAGAAAAAAGGCGGCAAGAAAAGAAAAGAAAGCAAAAAAGGTCCGTTCAAGTTCAGGTCTCTTGTACATAGTTTCCTACGACGACCCCAACGCATCAGCAACGTACACAGACAGACAAAACAACATACCAGGAAACACGCCCTTGTTGCCGTTCAGCCGGCCGGTCCACCAATCCTCCGACGACGCCGTCTTCTCGAGCAGCTCGATGCGGTCGCCCGTCTTGAACGACAAATCGCCCTCCGCCTGCGCCTCGAAATCGTACAGCGCGACGACATACTTGATCTCGGGCTTCGGCTTCGGCTTCGGCCCCGGCGGCGGCGGCGGCGCGCGCTTCGTCGCCGCCGCCATCGCCGCCGCGGCCCCCGCGCCGTTGCTCGGCGGCGTGTACGGCGGCGGCGCCGCGTTGGCGCTGGCGTGCAAGCTGGGCGGGGGCGGAGGCGCCTTCTTGAATGTGCTGCCCGCGACGGTGGACGCGCGCGAGGGCGGCACGCCGCGCGACGCGGACGACGCCGTGCTCGCCATCGACGGCGCGCGCGTCATGCTCGACCCGCCGCCGCCGCCCTCCGCGCGGTGTTGCTGCATCATCCGCGCTGTGGCAAAACCATCAGCACTCGACCGGAAAAAAAAATGTCGTCGTGCATGCAATAGACGTACAGGTGGATAGGATGCGGTGGGTGATGGAGAGCGCCTCGACGCGCTCGACGGCGTCGCCGCGCTTCTCCTCGTACTCGGCCGCGATCTCGTTGCCCGACATGGCGGTGTTGAACTTGCCGTCCGTGAAGCCCTGCAGCTTCTCTAGCATCAGGTAGAAAATGTTCAGCCTGCAGGGGTGAGCAGCTGGAAAGATGGGCGGTGGTGGAGAGTGACATACTGCATGTAGAAGAACGAATGGAAGAGCGGGTCGATGAACTGCGTGGAGAGCGTCATGAAGCGCGGCAGCTCGGCCTTCATCGTGCTGTTCCAGAAATCATAATCGTTCGCCGCGACCTCAAAGTCCTGCTCCAACTACCGAAACCAAAAAGCCAGAATCAACCCCCGCACCAGCGACGCCAAAAAAGACACTCATAACTAACGCACCTTAAACAGATTCTTCTCGTCGCTCAGCGTCTTCTCCTTCTTCTCCCTCAACTTGGTGAGCGAATTATTGAAGCGGTCGTAATCGACGAGTTTATGGTCGCGCTTCGTGATGCTCTTGCGGATCTGCTTGAGCACCTCCTTGAACTCCTTGACGGGCCCGACGACGCGGCTCTCGATGAGCTCGAGCTCGGGCCCGAGCGTCGCCTTGAGCTCCTCCATCGCGGCCGCGTACCCGTCGACGTTCTTGATCGTCAGCGCCGCGCCCGGGTTCTTCCCCACCAGGTCGTACTCGCCCGCGATCGGGTGGAAGACCGCGGCGAAGTGCTTGGCGAACCCCTCGCCTGCGGACAGTAGGCCTGCGGGAAGCAAGGGGAAGGGGAGGGGAGAGTCAGCGGACCCGCACAGTCGGATTGAGGTTTGGGAATGCCCAAGGCGCGGTGTCTGGGCGAGCTCCAAGCTCTAAGCTCCAAGGTAGCCGACCAGCGCCGTCACATGCCCATCATGGGCCACAAGGCCAAGCGCAGCGGTGCCCACCGCGATGCGCCATGACAAGTCGCAGGCGAACAGCAGGGCGTCGAATGCAAAGCGCAAGAAGACGCACCCATAACGTTCTCCGTAAAGACCTTGGCATCCTTGAGCAGCTTATCCGTCGCGCCCTCGAGCGCGGCGAACTTGCGCGCGTACTCGTCGAACTCGGGGTCCGTCGACTCTACACATCCAGCGCATCAGCCCTCTCTCCACCCGAGTCCTATACTTCATATTCATATTAAGTACGCACTCTTGCTCATGCCGACCTTGGCAGTCACCATATGCGGCGTCCTGCCCAAGCCACTCAGCCAGTGCGTCTGCGGCGGGCGGCGGGGAGGGGGGCGCACCGCTTGACGGCCTTGAGCATGCCCTTCATCCTGGCTGCCCTGCTCCTCTCGAAATTTCGTGCTGGATGCGATGGCGCGGGTGACGCGCTGAGACTGAGATGCTGACGCTCTCCGACTCGGAGTCTTTCAGACTCAGTCCGCGCCACGGTCTTTCCGTGGACCGTGGGCGCTGATTCTGATCGCCACACCTTCAAGCTTCAAGTCTAAATCCTACTCTCGCAGAGGAAAAGTAATGGCAGCAGCGAAATCAAATGGGAATCGTTGCGGTGTCGTCTCATTTTGAGTCTCACATGATAGAGTATTCACGTCAATTGCAAGATTCAACGTTCAAGAGACGTCCCTCCCACGGCACAACCGGAGAGACAGGTAGACAGACAGACAGGAACAGAGAGATAGAAAGGCCTAACATATACAAGCGCGGCACCGACGCATACGCAAGCGAGCCCCGAAAGAATCGGAATTCATCGTCCTGCAGCACCGTGCACGCATCCTCCCGAGTCCTTCGTTCGCTCGCATCGCGTGCGATCCATGCGGAATCATACACTCCTCGCCGTCAGCCGGCGAACGACAACGAGGAAGGCAACTCACGTGTCATCTGAAAGCATAATAAGCAGATGTTTAGCGTTGCGGGAGGGACGGATGGACGCACCGTCGTAATGGAACCGGCTCTGTGATGTCAAGCGTCAGTCAGTCAGTCGGTCAGTCCGGGCTAAGAGCGGCGGGAGACAGGACAGGGAGGCGCGCTCGCACCTTCTTGGGCGATGCGGGCGCATTGCGCACGTAGCGGTCGTTGTCCGGCGGCCTATGGCAGGGGGAATGCGAGGAGCAATGATCAACGACGGGTTGAGCTTCGCAAGCGCGCCCGGCGACGTACCGTTTGCGGTCCTATAGAAATTCGGCGTGAGGACCACAGCGAAGTGTCAGAGGCGAGACGGACCTTGCAGGACGCGAGCATGCTCTGGAGCGTGATGCACACCGACGCGACGCCCAGCACAGGCGACCACTCGTGGCCGAGGATGGAGGCGCATATCTAGTGTAGTTGAGTACAATAGACAGCGTAGCCGCGGAGCAGGCGTACATGGCCGTTCGAGTACACATGCTGCTCGGCATTAGCTCTTGTGCTATCTGCGGGCTGGGGAAGGACGCACGGGATGTATCGGGGCCTTGAACTTGTCGTCGACAACACTGTCCTGGCGTGAGCACATGGTGACGGGGGACAGGTGCTCACGCAGGCGACGCACAAGGTGACTTCGGGCGAGGCGATGGGGTACCTAGAAAATAATTATTAAAAAGGGCACAAAGGGCTCCGGCGGCGGGTTAGACGGACTGTGGCTCGAATCTGAAGCGCAATGCAAACGTCTCGCCCTGTGAGTAGATAATCACGATCAGCTGATTGGCGGTGGGAGGCGGGCGTGCGTGCCTTGTAGAGCGACTCGCCGAGGACCTCGAGCGAGAGAATCCACATCTCAAAGTCGCTGCTCTGCAGCAGCTTCACGCCTGCGCGCGCGGTCGGTCCAGTCAGTCAACTGGATGCGGTGGCACGGGGACGGCAGGACGCACCCGCAGGACACTCTCCGGTGGTGAGCTCCTTGAGCTCCTTGGTCAGTCTCCGCGGAGCGATGGCGGCCATGGGGACCGAGTGTAGAGTGTAGTTGGAGAGTGAAGGACGGGACGAACCCGGCGACTCTGGCCGGAGCTGAGTTTCGTTTGCTGCCTGCCAGACGCCGACCTGCTGGTCAACTATGAGGTCTGCCGCGCTCGCCCCCGCCCTGCGCAGGTTCATTGCCGCGCGCCCGTGCCATCTGCAGCGCCAGACGCGCTCGCTGCTCACCGCCCGCGCGCTGCTGACCGAGCACGCACGCGCGACGTCACCCGCTCACCGGTGGACCGCAGGCTCGCGTACGTCCCAGCCTCAGCACACAACTACCTACTAACGGCACGCGCAGGCCGCAGCATGTTCATCCAGACGGAGCAGACGCCCAACGACGCCTCGCTCAAGTTCATCCCCGGCGTGCCCGTCATGGGCGACACCGGCGGCACCGCCGAGTTCCTCGACACACGCTCCGCGCTCAGCTCGCCGCTCGCGCTGCGCCTCATGGGCGTCGACGGCGTCACGGCCGTCTTCTTCGGCCCCGACTTCGTCACCGTCTCCAAGGACGCCGACACGCCCTGGCCCGTGCTCAAGCCCGAGATCTACAGCATCCTCATGGAGCACTTCTCCAGCCAGGCCCCGCTGTTCCGCAGCGACGCCGACCGCGACGCCGCGGGCCCGCAGGACACGCGCGTGCTCGACACCGACTCCGACACCGTCGCGATGATCAAGGAGCTCCTCGACACACGCGTGCGCCCGGCCATTATGGAGGACGGTGGCGATATCGAGTATCGCGGCTTCGACGAGGCTGGCATTGTCCGCTTGAAGCTCAAGGGTAGCTGTAGAGGCTGCGACTCGAGCACCGTCACGCTCAAGAGCGGCATCGAGCGCATGCTTATGCATTATATCCCCGAGGTCAAGGGCGTCGAACAGGTGTGTTGCAATGCATGATGACCTTGGGAGCTTGCTGACGCTTGGTTGCGCAGGTGCTGGACCAGGAGGAAGAGATTGCTCTGGACGAGTTTGCAAAGTTCGAGCAGCAGCTCGCGCAAAAGCACAAGAAGCAGCAGCCGCCACCGCAGGACTCTCCGTGAGTCCCGCTTCCGCCCACTCCAAACGAAATCACACTCATGCAATCTCCATAATCACGCAGCATGGCAGCGTACATGTCTCCCTGAAATGAACGAGTGGAAATAATCTATACATAAAGAACGCTGTATCCATATACACTTCCCACATAATGCCACCACTGAATGTAGAGGACCGCGTTGTTCATGCCTTTCTACCCTGTTCAAATGCAAACGATGCGATAGGTCGAGACATGATGACACGGTCGGAGTTTTCTCCTCAAAGTTCTCGACTCGAATACTCTACGCACTCGCACCTATGCTCGCAACAGCGGCCAGCGCGTCCAGGGCCGTGCGCGGCGTTCCGCGTGCCGCGCGGTGCCTGGCGACTGCGGTGGACTCTGCAAGCGGCTTCAAGGTCGCCGCCGTCGACCGCGGCGAGCCCACGACGAGCATCACCGTCATTGCGAAGGCCGGCTCGCGCTACGAGACTGCGCCCGGCCTCGCGCATATTCTGAAAAACTTTGCGTTCAAGGTGCGGTCCAGAGGCATTGCAGTGTGTGCGAGGTGCTGATGTGCGTACGGTGCAGACGACCGGCGCGAAAAGTGCGCTCAGGACGGTGCGCGAGGCCGAGCTCAGCGGCGGGCTGCTCTCCGCGACGCTCACGCGCGAGCACGTCGCGCTGACCGCCGAGTTCCTGCGCGGCGACGAGTGCGTTCCATCTGCTGAACTGAACGGCCATACTGATCATGACGAGCAGACAGAAGTTCGGCGAGCTGCTCGCGCAGAACGTCAGCTCGCTGCGCTTCCTGCCGCACGAGCTGGCGGAGGACGTGCTGCCGGTCGTCGCGGCCGAGGCGGCCGAGGCAGAGGCGGACCCCGCTGTGCGCGCGCTCGACCTCGCGCACCACGTCGCCTTCCGCGCCGGGCTCGGCGCGTCGCTCTTCGCGCCACAGCACGCGGACGTCTCCGCGGACCAGGTGCGCGAGTACGCGCGCGCGGCGTTCAGCGCGGGCAACGTCGCCGTCGTCGCGCAGGGCATCGCGGAGGACGCGCTCGCGCGCGTCTTCCAGCCGGCGCTGAAGAACGCCGCGCCGCCGCCGAGCACGCCGTCGGTGTACCACGGCGGCGAGAGCCGCGTGTCCGGCGGCGCGCACGGGCACGGGCTGCAGACGGTGTTCGTCGGCTTCGGCACGACGGCGCTCGCGCCCGAGCTCGGCGTGCTCGCCGCGCTGCTCTCGCCCGCGCCCGCGGTGAAGTGGAGCGCGGGCGCGTCGCCGCTCGCCAAGGCGCTGCCGGCCGGCGCGCGCGTCGAGAGCGTGCTGTTCACGTACTCGGACGCCGCGCTGCTCGGCTTCCTCGTCCAGGCGCACAGCGCCGCCGACGCTAAGGCCGCCGCCAAGACCGCCGTCGCCGCGCTCAAGGCCGCCGCGGGCGCCGCGCCGGCGGCTGAGGAGCTCAAGGGCGCCATTGCCAAGGCGCGCTTCCGCGCGGCGTCGCTGCCGGATACGCGGGACGGCCTCGTTGCTGCTCTTGCACCCGGTGTACGTCCTTTTCCTTATTCACCACATTATCCCCTCGTGCTCACGATATTCGCAGCTCCTCGGCGGCCCGTCGGCCTCGCTTGAGAGCACGCTCTCCGCGCTGGGCGGTGTGAACGCTGCTGCCGTCTCCAAGGTACGCTCCCGCTCTCTCAACCTCCATGCAGACGTTTGGCGCTGACCTCCCTGCTCAGGCCGCAGCGGCGCTCACAAAAGCCAAGCCGACATTCGTCGCGGTCGGGAACCTGCACGAACTGCCGTACCCGGACGAGATTGGCTTGTAGAATAACACCATAATCGCTCCCCGTAGACAACATACGTGCAAATTCTTATTTTTCTTCTCATTCCCCTGGCCATTCCTTTCATCTGATAGCATTGGCGGCGGCGCCAACGCGTGTCCTGGATGTTGTTGACTCTTTTAGCGACGGACGACTGCCGGAGTTTAGTGTAAGGCAGTCGTTCAGTCACCACCAGACCTGGTACACGTCCTGAGGCTGAGCTTCCTAGCTGCACCTTCCCCTCACGGGAAAGCGTCTGGTCAGTCAAAGAGATGGGAATGAAGCTCATCTATACAGAAATAAGCACGGAGGATAGTTCGGTCGGCTATCAGCGAAGCCACTGCAACCTTGACTCCTGCTCACCAGCTCTCAGGCTCTTGAATGCATCGTTGACAGCTGCACTGTACGGCTTAACACCTGCGTGTTCTTACTTGCACCATCCCATATTAAGCTACCTATGCCCGCCTTGGCTCTGCTTTGCGGCCTGCCTTATTCATGTCTTGCTTGCTGGGATGGGGCGGCGCTCAGGTGCTGGTAGACTGGTTGTCCTGTGGCCTGTTCACATGGCGTTTTCAAAGCTCTTTCATATTTCTTGGCGATGGAATCTGGCCCTGCGTCTTTTTGCTCGCGCTCGCGTTGCTGGTTCCGCCGCCTGGATCGTTGTCGAATTGGAACAAATCGCACTCGCACTCGTGGCTGTTTAATCACGAATTCGTCAACGAGAGTTGTGCTCGATGACATTATGTATTATGGCGGGCTACTTTAAATACTGTGCGAGACTCATGGCCTTGCCATGATTACATAGAAGATGGAGCTCGGGGTCGAGAGTCTACGAGAGCTCTGCGACGATAATGTCGTCGCGCACGTCCAGGTTCGGCAGCATGTAGTCGTATTCGCCGTCTTCGTCATCCGGGTCGAAGACGTGGTTGTTGGCCTGCTCGTCCCACAGCGTGGCGTTGCGAGGCAGCACGATGACCGTCCTCTGCCCGATGCGACCTCCGCGGATATCGATTTCGACGCCGGAGCTCGTGAGGTACCTGCGGCGCGTCGTAGACGTGCGCTTCTTCTTCTTCTCGGGCTCGGGGTTACCGCCGTCGTCGTCCGTGCCGTCATCTGCCTCGTCGCCGTCCTGCGCGGGAGTGCCGCTGCCAGGCCCGACGACTTCGTTGTCGTCATCGTCGCACTGGCTGGGGTCGTCCACAGCGTCGCACATGTCGATGTTCCCCGCGTTGGAGAACTCCACGCTGAACGTGCACGGCCCGCCGCCGCAGAATGCCGCGCGGTAGAAGGCGTTGATGATGCCGCCCTGCTCTATATGACAGGGATGGCGTCAGCTACATACAGTGTACCCACCCGCTGAAGGGCGCAGTGCACTCACTCCGGTTCTCTCCCGCGGGGACACAGCGGTTCACGCGGTCGGCGACGCTACCGGTCGGCACGGTGCTGGCGAACGGATACTCGTCGCACTGGAAGCCCGCGTCGTGGCCTTTCTTCGTCGAGCAGCGGTTGCCGCCGGACGCGATGCAGCCCGCGGCCTTGCGGCGGTTGCGCTTGTCGCTCGCGCTGGGCTTGTCGTACGTGAGCCCCTGGCCGATGTTGAGGCAGAACGCGCCTGCCGATAGTGTGTGAGCCAACAAGCAGCTTGCTCGCGTCCGCAGACGGGGACGTTACCATACCATAGCACATGTTGTGGCACACTTCGGGCATCTGGTCGCAGACGAAGATCATGAGGTCGTCTGGATCCTGTCTAGCGGAGAGCGTAAAGTTGTCACTGGCAGCGGGAGATGCTGCAGCGCTAGTAGCCAGTCCGGCAGCCGCGACGAGGAGAGGGAGGTACTTCATTGGCGAGGTCGAGTAGGGCGGTTGCTTGCTGGTACGTCTTGTTCGATGGAGAACTGACAGCTGAACGGTCTGGTATTTATACTGGATCCTCCCCATTTGTCTTGCCGTCCTTGCGGTGTCATGTTGACCATGTTCCCAGGTTTCAATATTCTGCTGTTGCCGCGCGGCTTGCTTCAGTGGCGACCGTTGTGCGGTGTATGCGCTGCTGTCTCGATCATAAACACAATGTGTGGGGGATACAACTATCGCTCATGCTCTGTAGTATGTTGTCATTGGCTCGCGCATTGTGGAGTTCCTGTGCGCGATACGCGATCGAGAGCTGTAGTTACGCGCTTCGGCGCTGCGTATGCGTCTGAGGCATGCCGAGACGAAGAACTCTGACGAAAAGTTTGGTGAGTTCTGGTTGTCGAACAAGACATTCGCGCCCGCGAAGCGGAGTTGCTGTGCTGCTGAAACTCCTTTCTCCGAACTCCACGCGTGCTAGCGCTCGACGATCACGGCCGCGTAGCGAATGCTCACAGTTGTTGACGGTACTCTGCATGACTTGTGCTCCACCACCCCACTCGCTGTGTGCTGCCATACCGAGGGGCTCTGATACGAAGTGAAGCTGCGCTGTTTACAGCAGTGCACTCAAGACGACACAAACCTGGCATTTTGCTGAAAGGGCCCCTCCCTGTCGATAGCCTGCGGTTGCGTCATAAGCCTTGCTTTCTCTCTGCAGCTGGAGCTCATGTTACCGCTCTCGATCGGACCTCTGCCACCGACACTCTGACAACCTGACAGGACCCGCAGACGGCGCCAGATAGCGCGCTACCGCGAGCCTCGTTCCGGTTGCGCTCTACACGCTCGTCAACATTATGGACGCCGAGCTGCAGAAGCTGCAGCAGGCTTGCGAGTTTCATTCCAGCATCAAGATCCAGCGTGCGCCTAGCCCCGCGGCAAATGTTCTATTTGAACGTTTACCATAGGGCGACGCGGCAGCGATGGACTGTCTGAACTCGATGCCAACAGCACTTCCAGGTCCTTGTCGATGGTTCATTGCTCTGGGTTTCTTTTTCCACTGTTCTCTCTTTGCCGGTTCTGCTGTCTAGTAGGAGGTCGAATCCGCACCCGTGGCTGCTTATTCACGGGTTGGTCAACGGGTTTCATGCACAAGGACAGTAGGTATTCTGGTGTGCTACATTGTATACGGTTCGGGAATCATGGCTCATGCCATGACTGGATTTCTGAGCTCGATGTCGAGAGTCTACGAGATCTCTGCGACTATGGTATCGTCGCGCACGTCCAGGTTCGCCAGCATGTAGTCATATTCGCCGGCTTCGTCATCTGGGTCGAAGACGTGGTTGTTGGCCTGCTCGTCCCACAGGGTGGCGTTGCGGGGCAGCACGATGATCGTCCTCTGCCCGATGCGACCTCCGCGGATATTGATCTCGACGCCGGAGCTCGTGAGATACCTGTGGCGCGTCGTGGAAGTGCGCTTTTTCTTCCCCTCGGGCTCAGGGTTGCCGCCGTCATCATCAGTGCCGTCGTCTGCCTCATCGCCGTCTTGCGCGGGGGTCCCATCGCCAGGCCCGATGACTTCGTTGTCGTCATCGTCGCACTGGCTGGGGTCGTCCACAGCGTCGCACATGTCGATGTTCCCCGCGTTGGAGAACTCGACATTGAAGGTGCATGGTCCACCGTTGCAGAATGCACCACGATAGAAGGCGTTGATGTAGCCGCCTTGCCCTACGGTAATGACGTCCGAGTCAGTGATACCCACCATAACCTGTCTGAGGCCGCGTTGCGCTCACTCGAGTTCTCTACCGACGGAACACAACGGTTCACGCGATCGGCGACGCTACTGGTCGGCACTGTGCTGGCGAACGGATACTCGTCGCAATTGAAGCCCGAGGCATAGCCCTTCTTCGTCGAGCAGCGGTTGCCGCCAGAGTCGATGCAGCCGGCAGCCTTGCGGCGGTTGCGCTTGTCGCTCGCGCTCGGTGTGTCGAACATGAGCTCTGTGCCAACGCCGAGGCAGTATGCGCCTGCAGATAGTGAGCCGACAGGTTCGCTCTCGTGCGCCTACGAGAACGTTACCATAGCACATGTTGTGGCATACATCAACCATCTGGTCGCAGGGGAAGATCAGGAGGTCATCGGGATCCTGTCTGGCCGAGAGTGTAAATTTGCCACTGCCAGCGGGAGATGCTACAGCCAGTCCGGCAACCGCGAGGAGCAGAGGGAGGTATCTCATTGGCGAGGTCGAGTAGGGCGGTCGATTGCTGATGCGTCTTCGACGGCGGACTGGCCTCAGAACGCTCTGGCATTTATACTGGGTCCTCCGTTTGTCTCGCAGTCCTCACGGCGTCATGTTGGGCTTGGGCCCAGACTTCCATGCTCTGCAATTGTCGCACATCTGGCTTCACTTGAGATCGTCGTGCGGTGTATGCGCTGTGTCAACAACACACATGTGGGTGGTGCACTATTGCCCACCGTCTGCTGAATTGCGTTGCCATTCACTCGCGCACCTGTGGTTCCTGTGCAGGATGCACGATTGAGGGCTGTAGTCGGACCCTTGACAGCTGTAGCTGGGAGCGTTCGGCGCCGGGTGCGCGCTCGAGACCTGCGGAGACGATGAAGCCTGACCAGGCTCCAGGCACACCGTACAACGTTCATCCGCAAATGGTCACTCATGCTCCCGATTCGGAAAGTTTCGACGGGGACGTGGATGGAACTCGCGAAAATGGGTGAATATCGTGGCGCCTGGATGAGACTTAAAGAGGCACTTCAGATATTATGGTACAAAGATGCACTGAAGAACGCCCAACGCAGCCTAGTTGTACGCTGAGAAATTTTCACTTTGATTGCCTCTGTTGAAATTACGCGAAACAACAAGGAACTTGCTATTTGTGGACGGGTCCAACGGGCCCGCACATGAGACATGTGTCCGGGAGAGGTCATTCCTGATCATGATAGGTACCGACTCGCATGCAACTCAGTCGCGATTCTGAGATGATTCCTGGCAGGAATCGGACATGCATGCAGTTTTGTGGTCGTTTCTATGGGTCCTCTTTCGTGTCCTTACATAAGGGAATGTGTCAGGGGTCTGTCTGACGAAAAGTTTGGCAACTTGCAGTTGTCGAACAACAAATATCACGCCTCCGAAAGCGGAGTTGCTGTGTCAATTCCATTCTTCGAACTGTCGAATCTCACACGTGCTTGACGATTGCGGCTGCATACTAGCATGTTCGAGCGCTCACCGGTGCCCCAACACCCCACTCGCTGCGCGCTGCCATGCTAAGGGGCTCAGCGCTCATAACGAGGCGAATCGGCGCGAAGCGGCGTTGTATACACTCAGGACGGCACAACCGCAACCCGGTGTTTTGCTAGTACAGGCTCCTCGCTGTGAACAGCCTTCGGTTGCGTCATAAGCCTTGCTTTGCTCTCTTCAGCCGGAGTTCAGGTCACTGCTTCTCGTTTCTACCTTTGCAACTTGACCATCAACTATGTCAACCCAACTAGACCTCAGTCTGCCACAGACGGCGCCAGCGGTGGCCCGCTTCCACAACCAGTCCTTGGATCTCCTTCCAGTTGCGCTCTACACGCTCGTCGATCTTTCGGACGCCGAGCTGCAGGAGCTGCAGCAGGAGTGCGAGTCCCAATGCGAGCCTGGTGATGAGCCCAACGTTCGCCTCGCCCCGCGACCGCGCTTCATCGATAGCCCTCTGCGCGCCGTGTTCGACTACCATCTTGAGCTCGGACGACAAGAGCCCATCACCTACCACCCGACGTACTTCATCGTAGCTATTGAGCGCGACTGGCGCACGCACGGCGTCTTACTCGTCACGCTGGACGACGACGACATGGAGTGCAAAACCGATTCCTTCCGCATCAAGGCCAGCGACTCCGGTCTCACTTTCGTAAATCTTCAGATTGCGAATTCAGGCTGGAGCGAAGAAAAGGAGTGCTACGCCATCGGAGGCGACGACGCCACCAGCGGTGGAGCCGACGTCGACGATAACGACGACGATAATGACGACGACGACCAAGATGAAGACGACTCACCAGAATGCCCGCCTAATGCCCCGCCACTAGGCTATCACATCGGTGTTTACGTTCGAGAAGGCATCGACGCAGACGCCCTCATTCGCAGCTTGGAGCCTGGCGCCTCGCATAAACAGCCCGAGAACTTCGTCTGCCAGCTGCAGGCTGTGATCCCCCGCGCAGTCGACCCTGGCGAACGAGCGTTCGCACTACACCCTGTCCGGTGTCGCAAGAACCGCTGGCTCCAAAAGCAGCTCTTCCTAATCGCCGACGCCGACCCTCCCACCGAACATGGTCTCGTACTTGCCCATCTGTCCTGGGATGGCGAAACTACGGGCAAGTCCACCGCAGCGCTCAGCGCCATTGCCGCCGCTGCGACACGGAAAACGCAGCGCGTGCCCGCCAATGCACTCGACGGCATTCAGCACTACTTCATCAACATTGCCAGCGGCATCCGCGCCTGGAAACCCGACCATCCGCTCGTCGCCGTCTTCCAGTACAATATCGGAAATCGAGAGCGCGGGTTCGGCGCGTCGCTGCTTGACCCGCAGTACAACCGGCGCGCTGACGGAGACGAGCGCGTCGTGTACGCACCCAACTTCGTGCGGCGGAAGGGCACAAAGCCCGAACACGTGCAATGGTCGTTCGACGAGGCCGTGCGGCGGTTCCCTTGGCTATGCCGCGAGCATAGGTTCGAGGACAACTTCGTCAAGAACTACTTTCTCTGCATCGACACCGAGGATATAGCGAAGGAAGGCGTCCTTCTTGTGCGAGTGGACTGGGACGGTGACGTAACGAGGAGCGACGAAGACCTACTGGCCATGGATCTACGCGGCAATGTTGCGACATTGCGTGTTCCTGCGAAGGACGCGTACTCCACATTGTGCGCTGGCCTCGAAGGAACAACATCCAAATTATCCCAAGAGGCGATCGACTTCTTCCGTTCCCAATCCTGATCTGCTGTGATGAGCGTCAGTGAAGACCGGCTACTTACTCTGCGAGGGTCTTCCGGAGGGTTCGTGTACTCGCGAGTTCATTCAGTATCATTTTGGTGTTGATTTTGTGCAACATAGCAAGCGTTATAGCACCTCATTCGTACCTCATATAGACTGGTGAAACGCGGCACGTATTCCCTCCGTCTGGGGCAAGAAGGATTCTCAGGTCCTGCGAACTGTCATGGGACTGCTCGCGCACCGGACCGGATGGCCGTCAGACAGTCTATAAGAGCAGCGGCGTCCCGCACCCGCCAAGGACACCAGAAACATGCTGCAAGTCGCCCACCCGCTGCTCAACGCCCTGCGTGCATCCAAGCCCGCGTTCGGCGCGTGGCTGACGCTCGCGAACCCGTCGCTCGCGCGCGCCGTCGCGCTCTCGCACCCGGCCATCTCGTGGGTGTGCCTCGACGGCGAGCACGGCCTGTTCGGCCTCGGCGGCCCCGCAGTGCACGACACGCTCTCCGTGCTCGCGGCGCTGCCCGGCGGCGGGCCTACGGCGTACATCCGCATCCCGGCTACGGCGGAGACGGACTCGGTCAGCTGGCAGGTCAAGCTCGCGCTCGACTCTGGCGCGCGCGGCGTCCTCGTGCCGATGTGCCCCGACGCCGCGGCGGCGAAGCGCGTCGCGCAGGCCGCACGCTTCCCGCCGGTCGGCGTCCGCGGACTGGGCAGCCCGGTTGCTCATACGCTCTGGGGCGCGGGCGCAACAATGAAGGAGTACCTCGACGGCGCGAACGAGAGTGTGCTCGTCATGGTGCAGATAGAAACTGTGCAGGGCATGCAGAACGTTGACGCGATCGCGGCCGTCGACGGCATAGGTGTGCCGTGCATACACTAACGCCCGAAATTCGTCAGACTCAGCGCCCGCAGACGTACTGTTCATCGGCCCGTTCGACCTGAGCATTGCCCATGGCTACCAGCCACCGTCGCCCGACCCTGTGCCCGAGGTTGAGAAGCTCATCCAAGAAATAAAGGAAACAGCCCACAAGCGCGGCAAGAAGTGGTGCGCACCAGTGCGTGACCCGCTCTTCCCGCACCTGACGCTGTCCAAGCGCAATCTACTGCACGAGCGGCGAGCAGGCCGCGAAGCGCGCAGAGCAGGGCTTTGACATCGTGAGTCGCTTCCTTCATCGCGACCAGCGATCTGCGCTGAAACGCTTCATATAGATCAGCGTCACGAACGACCTCGGCGCGCTCACGGACGGCCTTGCGCGTACGTTCTCCGCCGCGAGCGGCGAAACCCCTGAAGGTGCGAAGGTCCGCTACTGAGCGAGGCAGTGATCAGCCCGTGTACATTAGTTGAGAAAAAAGCTTCCAATTGAAGAAGAAATGGCTTGCGACGAGTACAGCGATGGGGCCTTGATGTAAGGGTACAGCTTGTTGCAGTGCGCCTAGTGCTACAGATTCGAAATGCAGATGAGAACGAATGGTCTTGATGCGGGGTATGACGGGGAATACTCTATGTTGAGACTCGTAGTCGCGAGGAACTGGGCGATGATTGCGCCTCTTCGCATGCATGGGGCGAGGGAGACGCGGGTACTGGCTGGAGCGTCATCAATCGCGCGCCGAAGTCGCGTGCGATTTGCTTGCTGAAGGCGGCGTGGCGGCGCGAGTTACGCATCGGCGGCATGATTGGCTGGAACTGCCTGCGACTCGTCGTTGTATGTCCGGGAATTTCGTTGATGCTGGTATTGAGATGCATAGCGTAGAAACGCGGGGGTGCACGCGGCGCGACTCCGGCGTCGTCGTCATCCTCAAAGGGGAAGCATTCAGTGACGATGCCGTCAGGAGATGACCCGTCGTCCTCAACGCTGGTGGAATATGCCAACGAGGACCCTGGAGGAAGCCATGTGGGCAGCAACGGCGATTCATTTTGAGGATTTGAGGCGCCGTGGTCGAAGTGCGAATGCTTTTGCTGCAAGGCGGCCAGGCGTGCTTCCGCTTGTGTTGATGTCAACCCAGGGCGCGACATGACGGGAACCGAACGCGAAGCACACGACCTTTCCAAGGTCGAAGGCCGCATGGGACGCAAGGCAACCTTGCGAGTGCGGGCATCGTGGTGGCGCGAGTTATCTGTCGACGTGCGAGGGCTTGCCGCTTCGCCGAAACGTTCGAGCTCGTCTGCACATGGGCTGCGAGTGTCCACAGGAAAAGGAAATGGTGCCTTTGGAGCAGTGCTCAACGTGGATGCCGTGGCAGAGGACGAAGAAGCGACGAGCGTGCGTCCAGTACTGGTGGATGCGAGCGTACTATCGGAAGTAGTAGTCTTCATTTCCCTGCCCAGCTCGAAGCGTGGCTGACAATCATTATCTGTCTGTGAGGCCCTGCCTTTGCCTTTATCTGCACTGTGGAATGTATCGCTAGTGTTGTCGTAGTCGGGAGCAAGGCGTTCAGGTTGGCGAACGAAGTCTTCGATGGCAAGAAACGTGTAGAGCAGAAGAACGAGAGCGAGAAATATGCAGTTGATCAAGACGACACGACTGGTGCAGAAGTCGTCGGAAGATGGCTCAGTCCATGCTTTGATAAGTGAGCGGGGAAACGGCGACTCGGACAGGTCGTTCGCGACAGGCCGAGGGAGGCTTGGCGCAGCCACGACAAGCCCAGAGATACAGAACAGGAATATCAAGGCTTCGGGCATGCTACTGTGTCAAAGAACGCGCATGCGCTCAGTTTGCGCGCAAAGCAGCGTCAAGGGGTGTGATAAAGGAGTTTAAACTCAGATAATCACCTTTGCGTACTATCAACTATCCACTCAGAAGAATCTCTTGGTGAATATAACGTGTTGGCGGACGCTAACGTTCATCGGCCTGCTGGCGCAATTGGTTAGCGCGTCGAGCTAATAACTCGAAGGCTCTGAGTTCAAGCCTCAGGTGGGCCATATTTTGGGGGGAATGGTACTTTTTCGATGTTATAGGCTGGCTGCTGTTCTTGTAATGCGACTGAATTTCCATCGAAGGGAGATACTGTAGTCAGCATTCAGATTTGCAACGCCTCAAAATTGGTACTGCTCAGCAGTACCGGCGTAGTTGTCTGCCAGAACCCAGCAATTTTTTCCGAGCCAGAGTTTCACCACCGAGACAATGCGATGTCGCACGCAGCTTTATTTGTTTTTGTCAGGTTGAGAGCCATTACTAGCACAACACGATTCGGCGTCCTGCGACGCACGGTCTATCAACAGGCTCGCACCAACGCCTGCGAGCCCACATGCCAAAAAAGGAGAGTCGCGAGGGAGGGTTAAATGTGGCCGAGGGGAAATGAAGATCGAGGTAAGATAGAGCGGAAGAGAGCGAGGGAGGTAGCAATTGCAGGTATGCGCGCAAAGGGTACACAGATGTCAGATGATGATGAGAGGACGCTAAGAGATGGAGCTGTACGAGAGAAAAACACGACGGGAAGCAGGAAAGCGAGCGCGGCTCTGAACTAGTCCTTGAGGCCCTCTGGCGGGGCTCGTCGCAGTGGTAACCTTTGCCAGTCGGCCGCTGTTGTGCAAAACGCCCGTTAGCTCAACCGAACTCGCTAGTCGAGGGGACAAAGGGGACAAGCACGTACTGTTTTTGAACACGGTCGTGCCCCACCATTGGGGTTGGTTGATTCCTTTCGGGAACTGAAGGCAGAAGAATATGACCAGAATGGCCACAACCGTCCCTGAGTCGAGTGCGGCGGACAGCACGTAATTGTACTTGCTCCACCAGGCGAACCTTCGCCGGCGCACAAGGTACTGGAAGACGAACGCGACGATAAACCAGCTGCTGTAGTTTATCTGTACCACAAAGAATCAGTCATCCGCAGCACACGCTTCAGCAGTGGGACCAGACACTTACCCCAGTTGCAGGCGGTATCTGACTGACGCCGTTCACAATGACCGGGATGCTCACGTACTTGAGCCGCGACTGCGGAAACTTGCGCTGCCATAACCAGAACGGTATCGGCAGGATTGCACCAAAGGCCAGTGCGTACAGCTCGGGATGGTAAATGGACCCATTGCCGAATTGGCGGCCTGGTCCAATCAGACCCCTGCCGTGTCGCACACGTTTTAGCATGCGTGAACGAGCATGTACAGCTCGTGAACTGCGCACCAGATCATAGACGCCGTGTAGAACACTTGGTTATGCGGGCAGGTGAACGAGTCAGGTTGGTGCGGGTCGCATATGTGCTCCACGTTGCTGAAAAGCCACGTCTTGACAGAAACCTGAACAAATGATGCGATAATAGTGGCGGTCGATTGGACTGCGTAGATGGTCAGCCATGCTCGCGTCACCAACATTCTGCCGACATACCGATGAAGGTAGCCCTCGGCGGAACCTTGATGTAGTGACCTGTTACGGGTTATTCGAGCGTCAGAGGCTGGCGCGCGCCGAGTGACGAAGTGCAGACCTAGTTTCAGATCCTGCACGAAGTTGATCGCTTCTATTTGCGTCTGGATGGCGTACACCTTGAAGATCTAGAACCGGGGTGAGCGCTGCGCACACAGTTTACGCACACTGCCGACGGACCATGTTCGCGAAGGCATTGCCGGGCAACAGCGTCCCCGGGATGATTTGCGCGACCTGATTCAGAGTGATCTGCGCGAAGAACCTTTAGTCGGGCGTGCATGTCGTAAATTTGGACTTCTCCACGCACAGTTTGCCCTGTCAGTGCAAAAATAAAGCCGCCAGGTAACGTGTAGAGGATGGCGATAATGAGTGCAAGCAGGAGGGCCCAGACAGGAACGCCAGTATCCCAGTGCTGTCGCGCGCGAGTAAGCATGCCAATTCGAAGTCGAGTAGAAGACAACCGCACCTCCACCGCAACAATTGCCAGAGCAAAGAACACGACGAACACGATCGCGTACCACCAATCAGGCACCTCGGGATAGCTCCTCATGAGCTTAGCATGGATGTCGTCCTTCTCGACTCGCATGTTCTTGATGCCGTTAAGCATCGACTCGCCGTGGTAGAGCACAGTATGGACAATAACGCTGGTCGACACCGCAAACGCCAGGAAATAGGTCATAACCCATCCGGCGGGCATGTACAGCGTTGAGTATTGGTCGTACGCGGTGGTATTGAGCTTGTGGTCTGGCCCCAGGACGCGGTTGATGTCGTACTGGTGGCCGAACCTGTCGTACGGGATATTCGACAGCATCGGGAAGTAGGCCATGTTCCACACCTGGTCCGCACGGTCAGTCCCGCGATCCTGGTCCGGTATGAAAGAAACTCACGTTCGTGTAGTACAGGATCGGACACGCGATGCAATAGAAGATGACGAAGCCAGTAAAGACGTGCAACTCGGCCCACCATGGCACCATGAGCGGGCTACCAATCCACGTAATCTGCGACCAGTCGAACGTGAGGAAGCCGAGGCCAAGACCGCTTTGAACGCCAAAAAGCTGGTTAACGACGATGTTATCTGCGCCATGATGAGCTTCAAGTATATCAACTCTTCCCGAACGGACTTACTGGGCGCGATCCAGCAGACCCACGAGAACGTGGAGAGGGCGGAGAAGAGGTACCCAGGGAGAAAAAAGAAAAAGAACGTTCCCACGAAAGCAAACATGAAAAACCGAAATCGCGTTATTCCACCGCTAAGCTTGTCATCCTCCGCGTGGAGCGTGTTGAGCAATGTGCAGGCAACGAGATTCTGCGGCCAGATCATGCTCGCTGGCCAAACCAGGAATCGACGACAAAGACCGGCGAGCCCGAACCCGGTCAATTGCGTCGCGAGGACGAGGACGAGCGCAAACCTACAAACCCGGGTTACACCATGCTTACCGCGCTTATGTGATGAAACGCGTACCAGTAACCCCTCTTCATGTCGTAGAAAACCTCGGCAACCACGATAGCAGTTAAGCCGTAAGCAGGGACAATCGAGACTGTGCGGGGCAATAAGTGTCAATAGTTGCGTGTTGCACTTGGTTCCGCGACCCACCATTTGCCATGATGTAAATCAAGACATGTTCCTGCAAGTGGAGTTGTTTAGACTATGAAAGTTTCTGAATTATTTTAATGCGTACTTTCATGTTAAAAGGGCCCGGGTTGAGCGAGAACTCGAAGCCTCCTAACCACCGGGGAAACTTCATAACTCGTATTGGCAGCGAGTAAGCCATGAGTTTTCCAGCCGGGTACGATATCAGCCTGTTTGGGAGCGCAGGCTGTCAGCTGTGGGAGAGGAAGAGGATGGCAGCGGGTCCAGAAGTGCCATTCTGGGTGTAAAGCGGCACCGCGCGTCAATGCACGGGCTGCGACACCCGCATCGCCAGAGCGAAGAATGACAGTTGCGGAAGGAGTACGACCAGAACGTACAGAAGAACGAGGGGGACGATTTGTGGTGAAGGTTGCCGGAAATTGAAGAATATGTTGGCGCCGCTGGCCACGATGCAGAGTGTCATTCCCAGTGTCCACATTCGAAAGGTCATACTGGAAAGACACTTTCAACACCGCGCCAAGCGTTCTGTGCTACGAGTACGTACGCGGGCATGGTTACGTCGTCGATGTTCGAAACCGACGCGCGAACCTGAGATAAGTTTAAATAAAGTGCTAAGCGAGGGCTTCGTGACGAAATGTCAGGTACGAACCTCAGGGAAGGGCGAGTCTTCGTCAATCTCAGACTCTGCATCGTAGTGGTGGTGCCTGCAGGTGCGCATTAGTATTTGATTGCGGGTCGCAAGCCAAGTCACGCACTTGAGGTTCTCAAAGTCGGCGCCGTCGACAACGCTCGAGCCCATGTCCGAGCTGATACGCTTGAACTCTGGTATTTCGCTGCCCCGGGAAGGTAGCGAGACATGGACCTCTCTGCTGGACGTGTCATTGGATGCCTGCGTCGAAAGACCCATCCGCGACATCCGGTAGGCGTCGCCGCCCACAGCAGCGCCGACGTGGGCGTCGCTGGAGGTGGTTCCTGGCGCGACGTTGCTGTCGTCGTCTTCTGGTATAGACTGCAACGACTGCTTTCCGGTCGCGAACCGGCTCGGCGGTGGCTGTAGTGAATTTGCTGTCGGCGGCGGCTGAGCATAGGCCGGTGTTGACGGTGGCTCCGAGCTGTGGTGGGAGCCAGCAGAGGCTGGCGGCAGGTACGCGAAGACGTCCTCCTCGTCGCTGCTCTCGTATTCCTCGTCCTGGTCCTCGTATATGGGCTGCTGCTGGTGCTGCTGGCCCGTCCCGGGTTGCCAGAACAGGGACTGCGGCTCGCTGAGCGCGGAGGCCGCCGTCATCGGGCGCTCCGACGCCGACGTCTGCGGTCGTCGTGACATGGCTGGCAGCAGGCAGAGAAGAAAGGCGATGGAGCGACCGGGCCAAGCGGCAGGACGCAAGTGCTGATTGCGCCCGACTTGTCCCAGTCCCAAACGGCCGATTGAGCGCTGTCACCGTCCAACTCCGCCACAGCAAACTTTCCCCTGGCCTGCAGGTCATTCAGGCACCAGACCCACTCTCTCACAGCCCCCAGGCCTCTCCTTGCGATTCCAATCTCCCGTCTCACTGCTGCACTCCTTGCGCGTGTCCCGGCCCTTGCACTGGCAGCTGTTCCCTCGCGTGTTCCGGCTAATTCGCTGCCGCCTGCAGCAGGCACGCGCTCTGGACGAGTCGTGCTTCTTCGGCCCGTTGCTCTTTTCGACTCCTATTCGCTGCCTCCGTCCCGCGTTACAAACAGTCCAAGTGCAGCTTCTCCGCGCACAGCCTGGCTGCTTGTTCCTGCAAAGACGCATGCGCACGGACTCGCGCTCAAAGAAGACCGACCTCGAATCATCGTCGTCAACGCATGTATCGCTATCTCACGGCTTGGATACACGCAGTAGCGATAGTGCACGCCAAGAAATGCTAATGAGAGATACATTCGACCGAGCGTGGCATCGGAATGCCGTCAAAATTCCGTTGAGTGAATCGCACTGATCAGTGATTGGTCTCACCTGAGCTCAAAGCTCGTGGTCGGAGAATTGCAGAACCTATCACGCAGTCATAGCTAGAAGAATCTAGAGCGTAGTCGTTCTAGGAAAGCGACTCAGACCAGAAACTGACAGGACCAGAATTGAGGACCAGTCGGAGTGCGAATGAAGAACAACGTTAGAAGATTCAACAGAAGGCAGGATTTTATCAGCATGATGACCAGCTTGTAACAAACCAGCAGGCGCGGTCTTGGGCATTTCAAGCTGGTCGAAAGTGATGGACCAAGTCTAGTCGTCTCGTTTTGTATGGGGTTTCTCGACTTCCAAATCGACCTCCTCAGCCACGACAACCTCTACGCGGCTGCTGTCATCGCATTGACCGAGTATAGCTTGGTCAAGCATAGTCTCATGCGCCGGCCACAGGAGACTCGTCAGCGAGTACACGGCGGCCGCAAGCGCGAACTTTATCGAGCTGTCACCGGCGTGTTATGCTAAAGTTGAGCAAGCGAACGCACCCCGAGGATATACGCCATGTCGTACAAATACCTGCCCCCTCCTACGACGATCTTGGGATTGATGGCGCTGATGAGCCCTGGGAGATTCGGCGGGACCGAGACGAGCAGAGCCACGCCCGCGCGCCAGTTCTGCCAGCGGCGCAGCCGAGGATCACAGTTACTACAGTGCTGCAGTGCAAGAACCCGAGGAATCAGGCACGCACGATTCCTGCGGTATAGCGGTAACGTCCATGCGGCTGGTACAGCGCAGGGACGTCCAGGGCACCCCGATGCACAAGGTAGTACTATAATCCAATCGGGTTTGAGTTGGCATTATAACAAGGCAATGTGACAGCACGCGCATCGCTAATCATGATACCAGCTATAGGGCCTGTAGTTTCGTCAACAACGATGAGGCGGGCCCGCGTCTTCCAACAAGAGCAACACACCGAGAAACACAGTGTAGCCGGACACTGCGAGGGAGCGCAGTAAGTTGTTAATGTCGCGAGCTGTCGTATAACAAAGGCCGCAGAACGCTCGTGCTTACTAAAAGTAAGGAAACCCGTGGCGTTCGCGAGGATCTCCCAAGGGCACAGTGCCCATCCTCCAATAATCGCGCAAAGAATCTGCCCTCTGCGAATATTCAAGTACTGCCGCGCGCATCAGCAGAGACGGGGGAGATGAATCTAGACTGCGGTCTGCGAGTGCAGAAAACACACGCACCTTCGGCCACAATGCTGCAAAATCATTCCCGGCCGACAGGCTGTTCGCGGAGATATTAGTGCCCAGTGTTGCGAGAGCGAATGCAAGCGAGGCGAAGAATGCTGCAGCGCGGTTATCCCAGTGATCGATCAGGCGCAGCGGGTCCCAGAGGACTTCGCCGTAGAGGATTGTCCCAGCACTCGTTACGGCGATGCCGATGAACGCAGCCAGCGTGAAACAGATTGGAATGATGAGGAGCTGAATGTATTGGTCCTTTGGCGTGCGTGCATAGCGAGTGAAATCGGCAATATTGCATGCCAACTGCAGGAGAATATCAACGCGCGGGACAGGAGCTCCTTTGTGACGAAATACTCCTTACGGTGGCGTATTCACCCATGGCAGAGTTCATGGCCAGGAGCCATGCCCACGCGAGACGGGGGCCGTGGATTGTCGCTGATAACGATAACACACTGTCTGATCCAGACCGCCCGGAAGTCGAAATGAATGCCCAGATCATCATGGAGAGCCATGCGATGGGGACTACGACGAATTTCGCTAGGAAGAGCCACCGGATGCGCTGCGGCGAAACAAGCAGAAATGGGAACTGTATGCACCAAAAGATGAAGTAGCAAAGCATCCCTGGGTGTGTGGAACGTTGGTCGGTTGCCACAAATCGGTTCTGGTATAATGAAAATCATACCAGACGACGTAATCGGAGACGAACTCGAAAGGTGATTTGGAAGACGTGCAAAGGAGGGCCAAATGGCCTTGATCATCTGGTAAACACACTCACTCCTAGACGAAGGAGCATTAGACCTGTTGCGCAGAGTCGGGTCCGAATTATTACCCCGTAAAGCTCTGGACCGCGAACCAGAAGAGCGCCAGAATGCACCTGGACACGACGCTGAAGTAAGAGAAGAAGAACCCGAACGAAGAGCGGTTCAAGACTGGGAAAGGGATATGAAGCCTCGCTCCGATATACCCATTCGCGGTTACGGCAAAGCCGATGAGAAGGTTTCCGATAGCAATTGCGAGCAGAGACTGGCGCCAGGACAAACCAACCGCTAGCATAGAGCTTGCGACCTCCCAAGTACTATTCACCGCACTGTCAGGGTTGATAGGATGGACGTAAGACGGCGCTTACGCGACGTTGAAAGCATCGGAGACCCAGTACGCAATATAATTGTACGTCGACCAGGTGCGTGCCTCGGGCGGGCAGGGTTCCATGTCCTATATTCGGCGAGGCGTTTATCAGCGCCAAATACAGCACTGTACAGTGCCCAGGTGACCTTGTTGCTCCATGCATGATCTGGCGCAAGAGTCGACGCCTCTGGCTTGAGTTCCCAAGCCTCTCTAGTGGCAAGTCTGGCGAGGCGAGAGCGAATCTGACGAACCATGTAGTAGACTGAAGGCAACGTATTCCGCGTGCTCCAACTGACATCGTCTAAAGGGTCCGCACTGAGATAACGGCTGCCAGTGGACGCCCGTCGCCGCGGCGGGCGTTTTAGCAATCAGAGCCTGGAATTCGCACGCTGTCCCATGAAGCGGCGCATGGCTGTTGTGGATGCGATAGGCGCATCGGGCGGCGTGTATCAAAGAGTCGCTGGGCTGGCGGGGAAATTAACAAATTCAAGAGGGCGGCGACTGAAACGTTATGCAGCACTTGCCCACCTACTTACACGGCGCCGACAGTGTGCACCCACTCCATCATCCAGTTGAATGGCCCACACATTGGAACCTTGTATCACCCATTTTTTCTGGAAATGATCTGCACATCTGGCATCCGCGTAGGCAGTTGCTCGACCTCGTCGACAGCCTCGTCCAACCCATCGACGGCGCACAGCGCCCCCTTTCAATCGGCATATTTGACCGCTGTTCTAGCGCCGTCCGCAAATAGCGAAGCGCTCCGACATACGATGACATTGCATGGGTTGCTGCTCGTTGCTCTCGGTATCTGCTACACTATTCATTTGCTCCTTCCGATTGATCACGAGGAGCTACTGTCTGCCCAGGACGGCGTCTACCTGTTGGAGGTATTGCATTGGACGTCGTTAGGGAGCCCAACTTGCTGGCGCCGATGCTACGTGTCTGTGGCTGCCTCAAATTCGCAAACCCTGCTCGCCCCGAGCCGCTGCTTAGTTGGACACCTGGAGCTTGTGAACTTTATACTGGGGCGACCCCGACGCACTGTGACGCATGGGCTGCAGATGTTACTCTCACGCCGATATAGACTAGGTGGCTCGAAGGTGTTTCAACGTCTCTAGCACCAGTCGCCCTCCGCATTATCTACCCGGGGAACCCCAGCCACCGCCGATCCACACTGGTGTCTGTCTTCTCCCAGCGGCGAAGCAGGGCCGGATGTTGGCGCCGCACTTCCGATGTTTGGCACTGGCAGTCGAAGTCTGTCACCATCCTCCACCACCTCACACTCTTCCTATGCATGACTTTCCACACACACGACGCGCAGCGTAACATTCTCTGTGTGCATGCGTATTCGTGAATCCTCTGGCTAAACTCAGTGACGGAAAGCCGCGATTGCGTTGCGCTTCTGCAGCCATGCCTGATCAGCGCGCCGACCAAAGCAAACCGTCCATGTCTGGATGGGGACCACTCGGCCGTACAGCGGAACTTCTTCGCGCTATGCGGTCACGAATAGGCCACCCTGTAGTCTGGTTTTGCGGGCCATATACTGTACTTGCAGCGGCATGTCCTTCGCCATGACTGCTATGACGACGAATGTCTACGAAATGCAGCTCGTAGTATTCTGAATGCATTTCAGAGGCGAAGTGCATGCAATGGGAGATGCTATTCTTACGCTCGTCGAGACCCTGGCGCGATCGACCATCGTGGGCCGAGATTATGGACGCGCTGAAGGCGCTGTTTATATCTTGTTCGTTCATATCTCTTGCTTGTCACGGCCACAATCGATCCTCAGTCGTACCCTGCTACTGGCAAAACCTTCCAGAGCGCAATCACTGGCCATCGTCGGCGGCATTCCAACGGTTCGGAGATGTCGAAGCGACTCGTCTTCGGCCGGCGAAATGCTGAAGCGTGCAGAAGCAGAATGAGCTATGCAAGATACAGTAATCTTCTCTTCACCCTTTCATGCTTATCGAGTCAATCTAGGGCCGCGCCTCGACGTGTTGTATGGGACGTCTTTTCACGTCCTCAATGCGCATACGCGTTCCAGCCTTTACGGCCGCTGTTATAGTGACGTAAAGCACGGAATACCCTTTTCCAGTGCGTCTGTCTGACCATTCTGGCCATAAAGCAGCCTTTTGTCGCATCAGTACGCCATTTTCTGGGCGTCCTTTCCGCCAATTAGGAACAATCCCCTGACCAGACCGTTTGCAGGGCTATCAACTAACAAAGCCACCCCGCCACCTGCGGTCTCCTGCTCAGCAACGGGTGAGTTAAGTACAGGAGCCCGCAGGCAGGGTGCTGACCGCGGCCGCCTGCAGAATCGACCTTCACCCAACCGAAATGAAACCAAGCATGAACGTGCCCCTCAGCGCTTTATCCAACGTTTTCCGACACTATAGGGCCAATGGTGAGCCATAATGGTGCTGCGCAGCGGGATGGGTTACTCGGCCGGGGCAACCGGCGCTCCCGAGGGCGGCACTGCCTATAGCAGTCTAAAGTCAATTCATTCGAGACATCGCTGCCGGCCACGGGCCAAGTCGGCTTCACCGGGACGACCAGTGAAATTCAGCTCTAGGGAAATGACCCTTTAAGCTGTCTCTGCGCAGCCAAGGAGTACGGGTTCAGCAGGAGTCGCAATCCAAGCTAAAGCGCAAAGCCGCAGCTCAGGAAATCTTGTAATTTCATTAGCTGCCCCCCCTGGCAGGGCACTACTGGCGTGACGTTCGCACCTGAATTTGCCATTTTGCATATGCAATGCGGCACCAGGCCTAAATGGGAGCTGTGCTTAACTGAAGCATGACCGTACGACAGTTGACGTGCTGGACGAACAGGCTCTGGCAGCTTGGCAAGTGTATCGCGAATCACTGTCTGTACTGTCGTTGCCAAAGAGAGACTAAAGCTTGCCCAGACAGATAGTATAGTATGACCAGCAAAGGGTATCTCCAAAAGCCGGACCGCAGCCCTGTTGTTCGAAGGGACATGCGCACCAGGAGACCGCGCTCGCCAGCATCTACGGACGACGTCATGCCGCGTTTGTGCCACTGTCTGTGTACAGTAAGCTTAAATCTATCTGATAAGTTCTCGCCGGGCATGCTCGTCACCTTCGCCTAGCAGCGACGTCAGAGCGACTCCGGAAAGCGGGCTGAGTGCTCCGTTCTCAGTCGTCATTGTTCTGTCCAGCTCAGCTGGCCGGATCAAAGTTTGTTCATATTTGCACTAGTCACAGTTGAAACAAAAACAACACTCCTGGTGCCTGAACGCACAATACTCGCGGGGCACAATGGTCATCCTCAATCTGGGAATACAATGTATGAACTCACCGGCGAGGCACCTGCAGAGATGAACGACCTTCCTGGATGCGTCAATGAGCAGCATGCCATGCGGGGGTTTGTTTCTCTCCGCGAGCCGTTCATTGTTGACCATCATGATCAACTTGGCGGACGTCGTCTAGCCTCTTGCCGACGTCTGCTCCGCCCCTGCACGCGTCCTCAACTCATCGTTCGCCCGGCCGCGGACGATCGTGAAACGACATCGCGCCCTGCGCGGGACCGCTTCCGTCCTGAAGCTGAAGCAGGAGACCAAAACCCGTTTCGTCGCCGCCGCCGCTACAACCGGCGCAGTCGTCACACAACAAACAAAAAGCCGCAAGGCACGGGCATCGGCAATTGCAAAATATACTGCATGTGTACGTACTCGCTAGCTTATTCTCTATTGGCGGCCAGGTACGCGACTTGGCGCTGGTCACGCACGCCCATTGAGGGGAAAGATTTACATTTCTGCACCAGTGCAACTGCAAGATGCCCCGTCCGAATCCCCATTCAGAATCCCCAGTCCCATCTACGCCTTTCGAAGTTCGCCGCGAGCATGCAACCGCCGGCGAAGCAGCATGCGCCTTCTGGCATTGGGGTTCGCTGAATGCCGTGGGCGTTCCAGCAGCTCAGTGTGTGAATCGGCCAGACAGGGCATGCCGGATCCGCGGTTCGAGGCCTCCTATGAATTGAAAATCGATTCTTGGCCAGCCGACGGCCAAGAGCGTGCCTGTATCCAACCGTACTCAGCTGTCTTTGTGCTCTCCAGAATGAACGCATAGCGCTTGCCTTTGTCAGACATGGCCTCACGTGAGAAGGGACTCAGCTCACCGCCTTGCAACAATGAATGAGCGCATTGAGGACACCAAGAACGACGTCGACGATCCTGGGAACGGGATCCCACGGCCGATGATGTTTGCCATGATCCCGTCTGATGATCCCGAGCTGCGGCGGTTCGCATCATCTCAGTGAGACCCTGAGCATACAATTTTTGCGTCACAGGCGGTGAGATTGCTCGATGTTACATTGCCATGAGAGAGACTAACAGAGAGGACAGAGTGTAAAGAAAAGCGCATGGTAGTAACCGCGAGGGACTACGGACACTAGTATCTCACGGGGGAAGAAAAAGTATGTGAGTGTGTATGAGATGGGTCAAATGTTCTTGGGGACAAGGAATAAAAGAGCGACGGTGGTTACGGGTGGTACAGTTACCAAAGAAAGGTGTTGGTTTCGAAGGGAGAACAAGACCGCATGCTCTGCTGGTGCTACGTAGGGCCTACGCCCGGGGAATTAACAGCGGCAGCGGTCAGGCAACCATCCAGAAGGGCGGAAAGCAGAATCCAGAATTCGGATGAGGGTCCCGTAGGGACGGAACGGCCGGGGAAGCCACGTATAACAGCCGAGCGCGGGTGGCGGTAAAGAGGTGGGCGGGTTTCGGGGGATGGCGTATGTGAGTGACTGAACGGTAAGGGCGGACCAGCGCGAGCTCGGCGGAGCGACGAGGATACTAGGAGGTTTTGGGTGACGACGATAGATGAGATGCTAAGGAAACACCAATACGAGGACCGAATCTGTGCGCCAGCGATCGATTTTAGCACACGTTGACCAAGTAAACGCGATCTGCGCCGTTGTTACGCACAAGGAAAAGAGAAGACGGCGCCAGGGCGTTGCGAACGCTGTGATGGTCGCGGCTTAAGCAGACCGGGCAAGGGCCATGGACAGATGAGCGCGTACCTCCTGGACACCTGTCTTGGGTGTCGATGCAGAAGATGTTCACGAGTCGCGAGCCTAAACGGGGAGCGATCAGTGCCGGGCATTTGCGTTTGTGTGCAAGCAGCTAGAACACACCTCGACGGGCGACTCTGAGCGCTTCCAGTCCGACACCCGCTTCCAGTCTGATACCGGCGTGCGCTTCCAGTCGCTGACGGGCTCGCGGGCAGCGACGTCGTCCCGCTTCCAGTCCGATACGCGCTTCCAGTCCGAAACGCGTTTCCAGTCGGACACGGGCCTGCGCTTCCAGTCGGAGACGGGCTCTGGCTCTGGCTCGCGTTTCCAGTCTGATACTGGCTGGGCTTCGCGGGCCTCTACGTCGTCGCGTTTCCAGTCCGACACGGGCTCACGAGCCTCAACGTCGTCACGCTTCCAGTCTGATACCCGCTGCGAAGACGGTGAGCATGCCTGCCCCCCAAAACGGGATCGATAAAAACGCACGGCTTCGATGTCAGGTGTCGCTCGCCGTGCCTGCAGCAACTGAACTGAGCACAGATCGTAGTCCGAGCAGAGACCAACGCACCTCGTCCGAGCGGCGCCAGTCTGATACGCGGCGTGCGAGCTGCTCGTCCTGCGGGGGGACGACCTGAGACGGCGATAAGCAAGGCTTGGCGGGCGGGGGGCGCGTTGAGGGGCTCACAGGGGCGGCGTAGGCGAGGGCGACGGAGAGCACGAGGGCAATGGGTTGCAGCTTCATGGCGGCGAGTATGAGGACAGGCAGGGGAAGTCAGGAGGCAAGCAAAGATGCTTCGGGACGACTTTTATGACGGACCCACTGCCCATCAGGAACGCGGCGGAGCACGGCTGCACTTACTCCTGCCCCGGCTGTGGCCGCAGTGTTGGCCCTGTCACGCCCCCCGCCAGTTACAGTAGACTTATCCCGTCCAGCTGATGCCATGGATCCATCCCGAACACGGCTCAGTTCTGTTCACCTCCAGGCACACCGTGCAAAATCCTGGCATGCCCACCACCTCACTCCTCACACCGCCAGGGTATAGCTACACAACTCCTAAATGATAATCTCAGCATCCAAATGGCTGTTCGTTGATTGTTCGATGTTAGAGAGCGAGTTAGTACAGTATGGTGTTGGCCTCCCATCTGAACAAGAACCGTACCACGCCCACATGCGCTACAAGTTGTCCATCACCCAGCAGCAGATCAGAACCACACGCAGCCCTCTCTGGCTGCTGCATGCTCGAGACCGTATGTATCATGTACTCACACCTTGTCCGACGTCCTCCGGCCAAGACGTCTTCTCAACTCGGCACGCCATTCAACCCAACCTGGTGGTCCAGCGGCGAGCAGTAGTAGCACCTCATCCTCCACTCCGCACGCTGCCTCTCACGTGTCATCCCGCCCTTGCCTATCGCGCACCTGCCAGGAGCCCGGAGCAATCCAGACCTTCCAATCGCAGACGCTGCAACCACATACGACCGCACCTGCCAGTGTCTTCCGATTGCGAAATCTGCGCAACCCAAAGACAGTACTGTCAATTGCGCCTGCAAGAATACACTGACAGGCCCTGGCCAGCCACGATAGATACGATGCATTGAACAGTAGAACGGGGATGACATAACACACCCCCATCTCCAGCAAATTCCAGACGCTCCAAGCGCCAGCTCACAGACTTTGTTCAAGTGACGCCGGGACCTTTGTCCAATGGTCGCACGTGTGGAAGTAATGTTACACATCTATGCAAAGTTGCGATATACATCATCATAGCGAGCGCTGCGCTGAGCAACCGATCTGTCGCGCGCCATGGCACAAGGCAAGCCCCGGACGAACCCCTACAGCTACAGCACTCAATCCTGATGAGCACAGTCAGTATCCACACAAACTCCGGCATGGTGGAATAGACGACAGGGCGTACCCATAGCTTGATCAGACCGTCCCACGAAGCCGTGACAACTTTAGACTGCAAGGGCGCCAAATGCGTCAGCACCCGCGCGACCTCGCTCCGCAAACAGCACGCCACTCGCCGTACAGGGTGTACAGGGCGTGGGCGTGGGTATGGGCATGGGTATGGGGACGTACCGTTTCGTGTGGGAGCCACTCGTGCGCGATCACGACCTTCGAGTGCGCCTGCAGGCGATTCTTGATCCGCCCCGTCTTCCAGTCCCAGAAGATGACCCACCCGCCCGCGTCGCCGCTGGAGATCCAGCGGCCGTCGGGCGAAAAGCCAATCTGCGCCGCGTACCCCGCGACGCCGTGGCCCGCGAACCGCTTCTTCCGGTTTTGCCTGAAGTTGTCCGTGTTGTACACCAGAATCTGGTTATCGAGCGATTGCGCGGCAAAGTATTTCTCTGCATCCGGCCAGCCGCGCGTCAGTAGGGTGGTTTCAGATCGCAAAGCGTTGCTGGCGGAACCACAACGCGACACGAAAACACTAAACGGTACGCACTGCTAGGATGAAGCGTGACCGCGGGCATCGAGTGCATGTGCGGCTCTGCAATGTACTTGATGACGACGGGGATGTCAAATTCCCATGCGCGAATCGTCTTGTCGTCCGACGTCGTGACGAATCGTCTATTCTCGTCGACGAAGGTGATTGTATTGACAGGCCCAAGGTGCTGGTCGTATTCTTGGGTGATCTCCCCGCTGTTGATGTCGTACTGCACCGGGAAGACAGAAAAGAAGCCAGTCAGCCTAAATTCCCCGCATCCCGTGCCGCGACGGTCCGTTTAGCGACGTGCGCGCGTACCTGGATGATCTTCTTGTCTGACATGCCGGCCAGGAAGATGTGCTGTTTGTCGTCGTCCGGGTGGAACCGAACCACATAGGGTGTCTTGCCATTCGAAAATGCCTTTAAGCACTGGCCGGTCTCCGTGTCCCACAGCTTCATTTGACGATCGTATCCACAAGACAGGAATTTGCGGCCATCGTTGGTGAAGGTGACGTCCTTGACAGCCTTCGTGTGCCCCATGAAGGACCGCAACAAATTGCCCTCCCGATAAATGTCCCATAGCTGCCGGTGGGCAATGCCGAAGTTTCAGCATCCAGCGAAGGTCAAGTAGCGCAAGCGCACGACGGAAAGACACGAGTGTAAAACAAGCACGGCACGTCATGCCGAAGAGTGAAAGGACGATGAAAGCAGAACGGAGCGCTGCTCACCTTGATCTTAGTGTCCATCCCGCCACTGAGCAGGAGGTGGCCCGTGCTAGGAAAGGTGCGAATGACACTGACACCGCCTTGGTGCCCCGTCCACGTGTGGATACAAGTCTTGGGCAAGAAGCATTCCTGGGAGCCAGCTTCGGCGGCCAGCTGTGGCGCCTCGCCAAACGGCGGATCCATGTACGTCCGGCCTTGATAGTCCGTGAGACTCTTGCCGTGGAACTGCGTCTTCTCCGAGCCAAAAAAGCCCTTCTTGGGTTTGAGCTTCCCGAGGCGGATCGACTCTGGATCAGCAGCTCCGGCCGCTACGAGAGCCGCGTCGGCGGCCTCCAGCTCGTCAATTTCCGCTTGGTCCGGCGCGTCTTCGCGAATGTCGTCGCCCGTCCACGTCGCCCAAGGACCCACGTACGCGCCTTCGCCATCTACGACGTCGAGGTCGCCCTTTTTTCCACGTTTCCGCTTGAGCTCCTTCCGAGAGCTATGGGATGCACGGATGACATCGAGCGTAGCGCCGTTGTTCTGCGCCGCAAGAGCAGCGTCGCCAACGACCCGGGGTGCTAAGGGGTCCTGACTAGGGTTTGCGGAGTAGCCAAGTACGACGTGCGACAGGTGCTGGGCGCGAAACGAGTGATCGGTCATAGCATGCTCCTCGACATGTCCAGCAATGGCGTTCTGGTTTGGTAGCTTATTGCGGTCCATGAACGGATTCATGGGACCGGTGACTGGCTGCATCATGTCTTCGTATGGGATGTTGACGTTCATCTGCGTGTCCGAAGGCCGAGTTACGAGCGAGGTGAGGTTCATAATGTCCTGTAGGAATATCCGGGATGTTAGCTTATACCATAGTGGAAGTATAATAACCATACTTCTGCTAGGACATCAGGCGCAGCGTCGACACTCTTTTCTGGGCCAGCAACCCGAGGTCTTTTAGCAGCTGGTAGCGAGGAAATGGCAAACGCGTCCTCCGGACCAGCCACTTGGGCCGTAGCATCGTCAGAGTCAGACGCAGAGTCGTAGGCAACAAGAGTCATAGCGCAATACGCTGGAGACCCGAGCAACGACGTAGAGATGTGAAGAGACGCGCCTGTCGCGGTCGAGTTGAGCAAGCTGAGTCGTCGGAGTTGCCGGCGCGGTTCCGTCACCGCGACATGGCTTGACCTCCAACGACAACGGCGCGGACTGGTTGTCACTGGTGTTGCTCGGTATCGCTCCCCTGCCTGTGGTTTGTGACACCTGTCTTTCTGAGGATTTTTTGTGACTTTCGGCGTCTGAACCCGGTCCTGGACGTGAACAGCGTCAGTAAAAAAACTCCTGGACGCCGAAATCGTTTCTCATGCTCCGGAACCTGACTGTTTGCCACTCACACGTCGACCTCTTTCCTGGGTATGCTTTCGATCTCTGCCACTGGCCACTGTCAATTCGTGCTGCCATCTAACCCCAGCCGTGCGACCTGTTTCCCGCTCGGGCATTTGCTTTCTCCCACACTGTACGGCAGGCTCCACATTTCTGAGCATATGGATCTGCCAACGGCGACAGCGTCGTGCCTGAGCATTCACCGGTACACGTCCCGAGCTCGACGTCGACGGTCGTGACCAACAGCCGCCCTGACCGCGAGACGCGCCTCTCCATCCGCTACCGCATTTGCGCCACGTAATGCATGTCTCTGCTCAATCTGATTTCCGCGTTGCCTTGACCGTCCACTAGATCTGCCCAGGCTGCACTCGGCCGTCTTTTCCGCAGCTCGTACGCTCTTCGGCCGGACTGTTCAGCCCTCCAACCTATCCTGTGGCTGCTGGCATTTTTGTGCACCAAAACTTTGGGCTTTGATTGATAGGCAGCAGCGCCAGCATTCAACGCTTGAAAGAAGGCGCGGTCTGTTACTCTGCATGGGGTGTCCGCCCGACCGTCTTCTCCGATTGCACGCGTACAGTAACCCCCCTGCTTTGCTATGCCCCTGTTTACCAGGCACATTACCTTATTGCCATGGCCGAAGTTGTGCCGGCGTAAATTGTACGCGCTTTCTTGAAACGACAGCGCTTACACCTGAACGAGTTATCTTGCTCGATCTGCGATTTGTATGTCCTCGCGGCCCGTTCCCTGACCAGGCAGCGCCTAGATTCTGGACCGCGCGCTGAGGTGGCTATTGGGCTCTTTTACGTTGACGACTTATGGGTGTACTAATTGGTACTAATTGACAACGGCGCCTTCGATGCCAAACTGTCTACTTCCCACGGCAGATTCCAACGAAATTTTCCATGCCGCATTCGACGTTCTGAAGTTCTGCAATGCAATTTGTATTTTGCGATATGCTTTATAACAGGAAGAGGATCCCGGAACTATGAACTATTTCATTGCCACATAGTTCGGTATCGAAGCCGCACGCCTACGTATGTCGCCTGTTTATCGCAGACTCCTCGCGCCCTGCGGAATATTGTTCATAGCCTCAGCTCACCCCGCACACTGGTACACCTGCCCGCCGTCTTCAGCTTCATACCTCACAGGGTAATTAAAAATCTAAAATATACTTATCGTACAGATGCTCTACAGCGTTTCCGAAGTAATGCAGAGCATATTTACTGCCATTTAGTGCTTGATTTTGATGTAGTCTATAGCACTCAGTATCACTGATTGTGCACCTGCCTGGAGGTGTAGAAGAATAGATTGTTGTCATTGAAAATCCGGAATCAAATGACACCTCGCGGCTTCTCCAATGGATCTGCGCCGCACGTCACTTCTTCATGCCCGCCTCGCCTCCACCTTCGGCCGCACGGCGAAGACGGCGAAATATCCTTCAATACGGGCTTCAGGAGTACATATCCACGCTATGCACATACACCGCGCTCGCTACGCTGGTTGTTCTCGGCGTGTCTCTGCTCGTGAATCTGGACACCGACTTCAAGTCGCTACTTCTCTCTGGCTGGCGTGTGCTGCAGCTGGCGTTAAGGCTTGCTACTGGAACGGCGAGTGTTCTGGGTTCGGCTGGCTCGCTCGGCGCGAGAGCTTGGTGCCGTCTTCCTGGCCCGCGATGGGGCTGCTCGCCGGCGTCCTTCAACGAGCCGATCACTCTTGAACTGGCTGCACATCGAGTAAAGCATACCGCAGTCACCTCGCTCGATGTGCGTGATGCACAAGTTTCCTTGTCCGAAGACGATTGACGCGTGTTTTAGGTATTCGAGTCGTTTGCACGAGGCATGCAGGCCTCGCTCTCCGACCGCGTGTCGTACATCGAGTAAGCGAAATTGACGCCAAACGGGTCAATGACTGGATACTGAACTTGTATGGAACAGTTTATGGGCCATGTCGGACGCGGTGTCCATCATGGACGACATCCCGGACGGCCCGCGGCTCGCGGACTCGCTCGCCGAGCTCAAGGACGTCGTGATGCGCGTCGAGGACGGCGTGTCGGAGATCAACCGCGTCGGCTGGCAGGCCTTCTCGTCCATCGACCGCTGGATCGCGCGCGTGCGCGACGCAATCGTCGCCATGCACAACGCGGGGCGCGCGGACGAGCGCGAGCTGCACCGCCTGCTCGCGCAGCTGTCCGCCTCGTCGCGCGCGGGCGTCGACGAGCTCATCCGGCTCATCGACCGCACGCTGCTGCACACGCACGCCGGGCTCAGCGCCGCGAGCGACGTCCGCCGCCACGCGCTCGCCGCCGGCGCGGACATCCAGCGCCGCCTGAACGAGCGCTCGCTCCCGCAGCGCGTCTGGGAGGCCGGTTCGCACGCGGTCAAGGTCGCCAAGCGCAACGTGCGCAGCATACAGGGCATCTACGACGCGACGAACGACGTGCAGGCCCAGCTGGGCATGGTGCGGCGCTATCTGGTCGACTACCAGTCGAATGCGGCCAACTTCCATGTGAGCCATCGTTCTGACCTGCATGATTTCCACTGACTCTCGCTTTCTGCCTGATTCAGTCCGAGATTAAGGCAATGTAAGCGCTGAGCGAATCACTCATTTAGGATGTACTCGTGCTAATCCAGTGCAGGGAAATCTTGACGCTAGACCAAGAGCTGGTGCGTCGTCATCGTGCCTCCGTGTTCTGCGGAACTCATATAATATGCGTAGAGGGAGCTGGAGTATCTCGGTCGGAAGATAGAGGAAGTTATGAAGGAAGCCAAACGCGCGAACCGCGACGCGTTAGAGAAGTCAGCTCGGTCGCTGGACTCGTGAGATCTTGCGTGTATCAATGTATAGTACGTGTACTCCCATCTTGCTGCTATCATAGTGATGTATCCCTTGTCGTCGACGCTGCGAAACCATGGCAAGCGTTGAATTTCCGTTCTATTTCTTCCCTCCGTCCGCGCGTACACCCCGTATTAGCACATCTTTACATACAATTACTTGGTTCCCGTACTCCTACGACCCTACGAGCAGACAAGCGTAAAAGGACAACGTTCACGACCAAGGCTGACCTGATAAAAGCATCGGCCCCGTCAAGCCACAGGTGCGACAGCGCCGAGCTGGCGCCGCAGCTGATGCGGCAGCTCGTCCAGCTGCAGCGGCGGATTTTCCGGATGGCCCTAAATAAACCAGGCAAGTAAGTAGGGAGATTGACGCACAGTGACATGCAAGATAAGAATGCAGACAGGGCGGAACACCAAACAGCAGACGGAACACTCAACGCGGGGGCGGGACTCACATGCGTCAAATGATACTTGAGCCCGCTGAGCTGCTTGTACCGATTCGGACACCCGTCGCGCGGGCAGGTGTACAGCTTCTTCGGACGTCCGTGTTCCGCCGCATTTGCACGGGCGGCTTCTTGGAGTTGACCTTGATCTCCCGGTCCGGCGTTGGTGTTGGTGTTGGTGTCAGTGTTGGTGGTGGTGCATTTGACCCGGTTCACGGCGGTGCGGAAATGCGCGCGCGAGCTGCATGCGCGGCTCAGCGATCAGGATGGCGATAACGATGACGACGCACACTTGCAGATGATACTGAATGCCATTGATGTTCTGCACCAAGAGCAACGCGCATTAGCCCCCCGCGATCAAGCACCCCCCAACGCCGTGGCGCACGCACCTTCCACGCCTTGCCGCACCCCGGCAGCGCGCATCGGAAGATCTTGTCCTCCGCGGCGCCGGGGTGCGCGGCCTTCCTGTGCGCCATGAGGTCCGCGCTCGTCGCGAAGCGCACCGTGCTCGCCCCCGCCCCCGTGCCGCTGTCCTGCATCTCGCGCTCGACGAGCGGCCAGCACGCGGCGTGCCCGCACGCGTACGCCAGCGTCGCCGCGTCGGACGTCACCGCGCGCACGGACGACAGGCGCGACGTCGCGGCGGCCTCCACGCGCCGCCGTTTCGCGGGCCGTGTGTGCGCTGCGGTGGTGGACGTGGATGTTGAGGGGGAGGAGGACCCGGCGCCGTCTGGGATGGATGCGCCGCCGCCGCTGCCGCCGCTGTCGAGATCCAACGATGGCAGCGGTGGCGCGTATGCATCGGGGAGAGGCTCGGTGGGCGAGAGCTGCTGCTCGTCCGGTGCTTGCGCGTGCACGTCGGGCGACGCATACACATGCTGCATATCCATATCCACCTCCATATCGTCGTGCAGGTCCAGCCGGGCATAGTCGACGTCAGACGGCTGGTAGAACGGCGGCGGGCCGTCCTGCGGCGACGACAGGGCGGAGGTACCGCTGCCACTCGGGGCGTCGAGCTCCGTTTGAAGATGAAGCTCGAGCGGCTGCTGCTGCAAGGACGGGTCGATGGCAAACACCGCGGTGTCCTGCTGGTGCGCCGTGACCTGCCACGACGGCATAAGCTGCGACGCGTACGGGAAGCCGCCCCACCCCAGCGCGAGGCTGGCGTCGACCGGCGTATCCGAGGGTGCCGGCCAGTCTGAATGCTGCTGGAGATCCTGGATATGGTCTGACTCGACAGGCGACGGGCTGGGAGTTGGAGTTGACGTTGAAGTTGACGTCGATGCTGTTGTTGTTGTTGTTAAAGCTGCATTTGGCGTTTGACTTTGAGTTTGAGTTTGCATCTGGATCTTGCGCTGCAGCATCCTATATCTAAAGTAGCGCGCAAAGCTAGGTATCAGCACCCACCCCTCCTCCCACCCCTCCATCTCCCACAAATTCAAAAAGACTCACCGATTGCGACACGCAAGACTACTCCTGCTCATGGCCTGGCCGACCTTAGTCCACCGTCCCTCGAACCGGGCGACCATCTGCAGCAGCTCCTCGTCCTCGCGCGCGGACCAGCCGTCCTTGCGCAGCGCGGGGTCGAGCGCCTCGCGGTAGCGCTTGCTGCACGCGTCGTCCGTGCGGCCGGGGATGCCGCGCGCGATGGCCGCCCAGCGCCCCGGGTGCGCGGCGTGCAGCGCGAGCAGCGCCGCGTCCTCCTCCGCGCTCCACAGCGTCTTCTTCACGTCCGGCGAGAGCGAGTGCAGCCAGCGTTTGCGGCACGCTTTGTTCGTCCTGCGCGGAGCATTAGCGACGCAGCGAGCGATAGTGAGCAGCGAGCGATAGATGGGAACGAGCGATAGTGAGCAGCGAGCGATAGATGGGAACGAGCGACAGCGAGCTGCTCGAGACAAAGGCGTGTTGAGAACCTGCACGCACCTCCCCGGGATGGCCTCCGCAATCTGGCGCCACTGGTCCTTGGTGCCATACACCGCGATCTGCTGCAGCAGCACGTTGTCCTCGTCCTGCGTCCAGGGCGTCATGAGCCTGAGTCCGGCAGCGTGGGAAGCCGCGGAGGCGGAGTTTCTCCTGCTGAATTGTTCTTCGGATTAATTGGGATTTCACACCGTCCACCGTGGCGCAAACCACCACCGCCCACCGTGGCGTAAACCACCACCCAGTGACAATACGGGACCAGGACAGCTGCAGGTTGTAATCGTTATCTCCAAGAAAGGCGTCGCTTCGTTAATCTAGCGGTTGCGGGAAACATGGCGTACAGTACAAGAACGACCAGGCGTGCCACAGGTAACAGTCACGGTGCTACAGTACAAGAAGATACAACCCACAATCGCGGGTCAAGAGAACAACGTCCGGTGAGTACTACAGTAGCATAACCAGGGTATTATCGTAGGGCCATTGTGAGAGGTCGTCTCCTCCTCAGAAATCGCCGCCTCCAAAATCGCCACCGCCAAAATCGCCTCCACCATCAAAGCCACCATCGCCGCCGTCGAAGCCACCATCGCCAGCGTCAAGCGCGCTGCCGAGAAGCAAGCCGCCGGCCAGGCCACCGAGGATGGGCAGGCCCATGCCCATCCCGCCGCCGCCGAAGCGGCTTTGCTGCTGCTGCTGCACGAAGGGGCCTTGCTGCGGATAGCCGTACGGCCCTGGGCCCTGCTGATAGTACCCGCCCGGGCCTTGCTGGACGTAGTACCCTGCTGGGGCGGACTGCCGGATGCGTTGCTGGCGCTCGCGTAACTACAATCAAGCCAACCGTCAGGACAATCTATGCGTAGGGGAAGGAATGGATGGGGGATGGGGAAGAAAAGACGCACCAGCTGCTCGCGCCTCAACCGGTCCTGCTCCCTGCGCAGCATCTCGGCGCGGCGCTCGGCCTCGCGCTCCTCCTTGGTGCCGACGAGCTTGTCCTTGAGCTTGGCGAACGCGCCGCGCTTCTCCTTCTCTGTGGGCTTGCCGCCGCTGCCGCCCTCCTGCTGGCCGAGGTTCGGGTGCGACTGCGAGCCGCGGTGCGGCGGCGGGCCGGGGGGCGCGAGGTAGCCTGGGTACGGCGGCGCGTCGTCCTTGCCGCCCTTGTGCGTGCGCTGGTACTCCGGGTCGTCTAGGGGATGCACCCAGATGGAGCGTGGGGGGTTGGCGCGCGTGTCGACCTACAGTACACAGTACATTTAGCACGAGGCACAGGATATGTTGCAGCAGGACAGACGTACATAGAACCACGCGTTGTTACTACAGTAGCAAGGCGCGACGAGTCAGTCAGCGAGGCACAACAGGACAGTCACAGCAGACGCACTTGGAGTCGAACTGGCGGATCCAGCCCTCTGGCAGGGGTCGTCTAAGCCAAGGAGGTCAGCAACACGCGCTGGGACTGTACTAGACGGCGCGCACTTGTCTTCTGGTGGGCGTTCGGTCATTGTGGGTGTAGTGGTGAGAGGGCAAGATTGGAGACTGGACCCGACGGCAGCAGATGGGTGTGAGGCACGACGTCATCGCCTCGCCAATCCCGGTGGCGCATCTGACAGTCTTTTTGCACCGCCTTGGCATGTCAGGGACTGTCTGGAAACGACACGAACTTGCTCATTTCGCCTGTGCGTGCCTGGAGGAAAGCAGCACCCTCTCTATGTAGACCAAAATGGATGTCTTTCAAGCCGTTTTGAGCAATTATGCACTGTCTCTCAATGAGATACTGGGACAACATTGGCCTTCCATTCAGGCGGACCAGCCCCGTCTGCATACACCTCCTGCTTCCAGATGGGGGTGCGCGCCTTGACCTCCTCCAGGATGCGCTCGCACGCGACAAACGCAGCCTTGCGGTGCGGCGCGCTGACGGCGACGACGATGGACGCCTCGCCGACGGGCACGACGCCTAGTCTGTGATGTACAGCGCAGTGCAGCTCCTCGCCGGCGGCGGCTGCGCGCACGCCATCGAGGATGCGCACGAGGGACTTGAGGGCGAGCGCCGAGTATGCCTGGTAGCGCAGCTGCACGACCTCCTTGCCTGTGCCACGTCAGACTAAGCGGAGGCCCGACGGAGACGCGTCGAGACCTTGGAACGAGTTGCGCGTCGTGCCGATGAACAGCGCCGTCGCGCCGCAGGACGGCGTGAGCACCGACGCCGCGATGGCGGAAGCGTCGAGCGGCGCGAACGTCAGGGCGCACGTGTCGCCGTCGGCGGATGCGGCGGCCAGCGCGACGGACGCGGTGTGCGCGTGGTCCCCATGCTCCGCGTCCATGGGGTGGCTGGCAGGATCTAGGCGAGCGGGCCGATCCCTTCCCTGGCAGGCTTTGCACCCGACCCCCTTCTCATGTCAGCTCTAAATCTGCTGAAGCGCGTCTCGTCGCGGTCGCCTTCCCGCGAGAAGGGCAAGACCTCGCGAGACCCGTCGCCAATGCCGTCGCCGACGAAGGAGAAGGAGAAAGAGCCCGGCTCGCGCCAGTCGTCGCCGCGCTCGCGCCGCTCGTCCTTCAGCTCGCTCTTCTCGCCGGCCGGCCGCGCCCAGTCGCCGTTCGCCGTCGGCCCGCTGCGCAAGGACTTTGAGGACATCCCGCTGCACGTCGGCCCCGGCGGCCTGCGCTCGGACGTCTCGTCGCCCAGCACCAGCACCGACGACGACAGCGGCAACGACGACGAGGGTGAAGCCGACGAGGACGACGACGACGACGAGCTGGACGACTGGGGCGACGAGACGCTCGAGAACACCGAGCTCAACGCGCTCTCGCCGCCGCTCGAGGCGGACAACCCGCTCGACGAGCGCGACCCGCTCGGCGAGGGCATCAACGTGCTCTACCCCAAGCCCGAGCCGCACTTCCAGCGGCCCTCCTCGCACCGCCGCGCCGGCGCCCCGCGCAGAGTCAACAGCATCAGCGCCCAGGCCCGCCTCCCGCTCGTCACGCGCCGCCCGGTCTTCAAGCGCGACTGCTGCGCCATCACCCTCGTCCACGGCGACCCCGCGCGCGCGCTCGCCGAGTCCGGCCGCAAGCCCAAGACCTACCTCGTCTGCTCAGACCTCAGCCCCGAGAGCAGGTTCGCGCTCGACTGGGCCATCGGCATGGTCCTGCGCGACGGCGACGAGCTGTGCGTTTCATCACTCGTGACCTTGCCCCTGTTCTAACGCCATGTGCAGAGTGGTGGCTACCGTCATCGAGAACGACGCCAAAGGTCCGTCGCCGTCACCATCCCCTCACACGCCGTCTCACCCCCCATTGCTTCGCAGTCGACCCCACAGACGGCCACATAGACCACGTCGCCAAGCTGCGCAACCAGCAAGAGGTGCGGATCGCCCGCTCCCATCGTGGCTGAGAAGCCCTCTCACAAACACACACTCGCGCACTTTCGCAGCGCGAAACGCACGCATACCTCCTGACGCGCCAGGTCATCAGCATGCTGCAGCGCACGAAGCTCCATGTCACCGTCGTCTGCCAGGCGTGGCATGCCAAGAACATGCGCCACCACATCCTCGGTGAGCGCTTTCGCCAACACGTTCGCCTTCCTGCATTGAGACTGAACTCCTATCGCAGACTTGGTGGACATCATCGACCCCGTCATGCTCATCGTGGGCAGCCGCGGCATGGGCGAGATCAAGGGGTGCGTTTTCCCGAGATGTGGCAAGCGTCGCGACATCTGACGCCGGCCGGTGCAGTATTTTGCTGGGCAGCACGTCGCATTATCTCGTCCAGGTGCGTCTCAACCCCATACCATCGCGTCTCATCCCATGCCGTCCCATCCCATCTCATCGCATCGCATCTCGTGCCATCCCATCGCATCTCAACCCCATTCCCCATCCTACCGCGTCTCACCTACCCTCCCCCTCCTCCCATCCCCTCCCCCTCCTCCTCCTCTCCCCGCGCCGCCCTTCTCATCCGTCCTGTCCGCACTCTCTGTAGAAATCCTCGGTGCCAGTGATGGTCGCGCGCCGGCGGCTCAAGCGGCCCGCGCGGCAGACGGCGCACCTCGAGCACCGCGCGCGCGTGCCGCTCGCGCAGGCCAAGGTCGAGAAGGAGGCCAACGTCGCCACCGCACCCGGTCCGGAGCAGGATACCGTCGGGGCGGGGGTTGATGTCGAGGAGGATGGTGGGGATGGCGGGGATGGGGACGGCGGGGATGGCGCGGAAGGGGAGGGGGAGCAGGACGAGGTTGAGGAGAGGGGGCGGAAGAGCGTGCGGATGGCTGCGTGATGCATCGAGGATCCGGATGATATCGATGACACCTTGAACTTTTGAAGGATTGTAGGGTTTGTACTAGTGTACAACGAACGGACTGCTTGTAGTTTTTCTCGGTTTCAGTTCAGTGGCATGTACTTCAAGTTGGCCCGTCTGATCGTGGTGGCAAGTCGAATCATTGCACTTCGAACTTGAAGGGAAGGAACGCATGTCGAATCTCGCGCGTGTCCTGTATAGCAGGATTTTCGTATTACTGTAGATTATCATCCACCGCTCGTGTTTTGTAGTACATGTGACACATCACATAAAGGCGTGACATGGCATGAGTCGTGAACCGATCGTCATCGTGCTCTCCGTGGCAAGCACCAAGCAAGATGCTTCCCGCCGAGAGGGTACATATATCCTGCGGTATCATTGGCATGTAGAGCTTCTCCAGGGAATGGGCTTTGTAGTACGCCGTCCAGGGTCGTGAGTCCAACGTCTCACCCGCGCACCGTCCTCTGCTGCCGCGGATAGAACTTGTAGAAGGAGAAGCGCAGGAAAACATACATAATCCCGCATGCATGCCTGCGGTCGGGGTCGCGCGAGTAAGCGAGCTCGCAGGGTCACATGACGGCGGTCGCTGGTCAGTGTCTGACCCTCCCGCGGCCGACGAGGCGCGAGACCCGCTCGAGCGACTTTTGCGCGGGCCACTGCGCCGAGGAGAACAAGCGTTGGTCAGTCTCACGCGGTTGATGGTCCCTGAAGGGAGAGCAAAGGGACTCACGCCTAGCCAGCGCAGCGAATTGCGGACGGCGGCGAGCTTCGAGAGCCCCGTCCGCACCGTCTTCACCTTGAACGTCACCAGTGCGGCTGCAAGGCGGACTCGTCAGCGTCTCGCAGGGTGGGCGGGGCAGGGTGAGACGCACAGGGAACGGAGGAGCGCCCGGTGCTGCCGCTCGTGCCCGTCGTGGCCAGCCGATTGCACTTTGCGATGACGTCCGTCGAGCAGGAGGACGACGAGCTGTCGGAGCTGTCGGAGTCGTCTATGACGAGCTGCGGTGCGGCTGCCGCGGCCACAGCGGCGAGGAGCGGCCCCGCGGCGTGCAGCTCCTGCGTCGTCTCGGTCACGGACTCCGGGACCTCGGATTCGTCCTCATCCCCCTCGCGCGCCTCATGATCGTCCCACTCCCTCTCCCTCTCCTCCTCCTCGTCCTCCTCAGGCGGCACCCCGCCCCACGCAATGACACACTCGCGTCTCCACGCCCTCACGCGCCTCCTCACGCCCGCAGCACTATACACACCACCGTCCGCCGCGCCCTCGCGCGCTTTGACGTCCGCATACGGCGTGCGCTCCGCCATCGCCCACGCCGCCTCGTCCGGCGGCAGCTCGCCCAGCAGCCAGCTGCGGCCCATGCGCTCGACGTTCGCGCGGTGCGCGGGCGAGCGCTCGTGCGCCTCCGCGCCCGCGGGGTCGAACGAGAAGAGGTGCGCGAGCGCGGGCGAGCGCGTGCACGCCGTGCAGTACCACGTCCCCATGCCGTTCGTCCTGCCAAAATCTGTCCAGAACGCACCAACGCTCCGTCAGCCAGATAGGCATCGTGGAGGGGGGGCAGGGCGCGACTTGCGTTCGGGCTCCTCCAGATCGGGCCGCACGGACGACGTCCAGGTGTTGACCGACTCCGAGTCCGCGCGCGGGGCGTGCATCGTCACCGTCGTGAAGTAGCTGGAGATGCGGCGAGCGAAGCGACTCGAGGGAGGCAGGAGGCTGGGGAACACCACTCCCCGTCCGTCCTCCGCCACAGCTTTAGCGAGCCGCCTGCACGCCTGCATGCATGCAGCGCCGGCAAGTCCCGGTGGCGCAAGCCCGCGACACCCTCACACGTTTCTCGTCCATCGCGCTATATCGAGCAATGTGCGCGCTGGCGATCTCATTCCAGATGCACGCGATGCAGTACAAGTACAATTCCCGCAGGCCCATCGCAGCCCACCGTGCCCCTCTAGAGTGCGAAAAGTCTAAGTACTGCCAGCCGGCTGATCTAGAAAGCACGTGCGGGCCCGGGCGCAGGATCGATCCACGTGCCGTTGGGCCACAGCGTCGCCGCCTTCGTGTAGTCCCCGCTGGTGCCATCCCGTTGGAACTGTCAAGATAACAGGGACGCGATGAGCTCGGCGGGCAGGTGCAGAACTCAATAAGCACTGAACGCGTACCGCGAGGCGGAAGAAGTGCGGCAAACTGGGCTCGAGCGCAGCGAGCGAGAAATTCAGCGCCGCGCCCGCGTAGCGCTGCACGTCGTCGATGATCAGCGAGAACCCGTTCCAGCCCTCGTCGGTGTCCGGGAACGTGTCCCACTGCAGGACCTGCTGCGCGAACGGAATGGTCGCGTTGTAGCTGCTCGAGTTGGTGAGGAAGACGGGCAACGACGAGCCGAGCGGCGCGTCTCTCCGCAGCTGCCACAGACGCGAGAATGGATGTTCATGAGACATACAGTCAGGTAGATGGCAAGAGTGAATGCGAGCGCACCTCCTCGGCCGTTTGCAGGATACTATCAAACTTGAACTTGGCAACGCCATTGAGGAACATACCCAGACAAAACGCCTGGTACACCGCGCTCGGGCGCGTCGGGAACGCCGTCAGGGGCATCAACACAATTGCTGCGATGTAGTGGTGCAGTCGGAACGTAAGGCCTGGCAGCTGGCTCAGCACGAGGACGACGAGCGCGGCGAGCGCGTAGCGCCACAGGTAGAACGTGAACCAGCCCGTCTTGCGCGCGACGCGGATCTGGTTGAGCACGGCGACGACGACGACGATGACGATGACGATGAGCGCGGTGAGCGCGCCGGGGCGCTGCTTGATGTCGGACCCGAGCAGGCGGTCGATGGGGATCTTCGCGGTGGTGATGTTGAAGAGCACGCCGAGCCAGTAGAACGGGAGGTACCACGCTGCGCGCTCGAGCGGCGTGTCGCTGAAGGAGGGGAGGCAGTGTCGGTAGGCGACGCGCCAGAATGCGTACGAGACGAAGAGCGCGGGGAGGAAGTCGGCGAATGCGCCCGAGAGGTCGGGCGGCATGCTGCGCGTGTCGGAAAAGAGTGTGATGTGCCAGAATCCGATGCAGACGAGGCACCAGAAGAGCACGATGGGCTTGGGGCGCAGGAGGAGGAATAGGGCGAAGGTGACGAGGATGTCGAAGACGAGGCCCTCGTTGCGCAGGTCGCTACAATACTTGAGAGCATTAGAGGGGGAGAGTCGGAAGGACAGAGGGAATTCGCCTGGGAAGGCTGTGGAGGAGATGCCGTGGGCCGAGGAGGAGAGGAAATTCTGTTGTGAGCCGACAAGTGTGACAGTTGCGCATCCGCCTTTGGAATTGGACACGATGCCGCTGCGAAAGTCAAGTTTAGCAACTGCTAATTCCGCAAGCGTGCAGTTGTGATGAGCTCACGCGTGGACTGCAGCCTGGCAGATGAAACTGTCGCCGCGGTAGGTACCCTGCGAGTCACCCCCACCCACGACGAACGGGACGAATGCAACCTCCTCCGCACCCACTGGACGCGGGTTAGCCAGTATCAGAGACTTGCATTGGGCCGGACACCGGAAGTCGAAGGTGGTGCCGGCGAACGGCTCGCAGAGGGTGCCGTTGACACCACAGCTGTCGTCGGCGGGGAAGTATGTCGCTGCATCATAGGGACGTCTGGAGTAAGGCACAGGGGGAACATGTACACGAGAATAGCACTCACAGCCGCATTGTATTACCGAGTCGGCCGGGGTCAGGAAGCTGTTGGTGCGCACAAGGAACGAGAGCCCGACGATGTACGCGATGACAAAGGCGACCAGGAGCACGGGGTGCGTCAGCGGCCGCGTCCACTGCTTCCACCTGGACTCGAGCGGGTAGCGCCAGGGCGGGATGAGGCTCAGCAGCGGTCTGGGCGCTACAGCAACCGTTCAGCAACAGGCTGCGCGGGTACACGGGACGCAGCGTACGACCGAGCAGCGTCCGCGGGCGGGGGCCCTCGATCCACAGCCAGAGCTTGCGCAGGCGCGGGAAGGCCTCGCCGAAGCGCTCGACGCTGCGCTGTATGCGCGGGTGGCGGCGGAATGCTGACCGCGGCGGGTCGCGTGGCGGGTCGTCCTCGTAGTCGAGCGGGACGACCTCGGGTGCTATGGATGCGCTGCGCTTGGACGCGCTGTCTGGGGACACGTCCGAAGGCCGGGCTTGGAGCGTGGAGCTCGACGCTGCGGGCTGCAATGGCTCGGCCATTGAATAGACTGGTCAGGGAAAGAGAATCGCACCTGTCCGGTTTCAGCCACATGCACTTCTTCCGCGACGATGCTGGTGCCTGGATGATGAGTCCCAGTGCTCACAGACACTGTAATACTCCTTCTGTGTTTCAGGACCGTCGTTTGAAGCCATTATTACCAGTATCCTATGCATGCACTTGGTATTGTCGTTGAATAATTATTGCCGTCAGAGGAAGTCTATAGCCCAGAGTCAAGCCAAAGCCTTGAGCACTGTCGACGGCTTCGAGAGTGGGAAGAATAAGTGATAGTGCTTGGCTCTGCATCGGCAAGCGCGTCCACGGCTTCGCTCCTGCCATCATGTACAATACCGCCATGAGCTCGCAATCACAACGCCAGCAACGTCGCCCACGCTCCCAGCACGTCCAGGCCTCGCCGACGTTCGTCAGCCTGTTAATGGCGCCCATCTACTTCGTCCTCGACCTCGTTTGGTCCGAGTCGAAGCTCGCGATCCCGTATCTCGTCCCGCTCGCGCTCGGCGCGCTGCTGCTCCCCGTGCTCGCGCTCTTCTCGCTCGGCGCGGGATGGATGGTCTGGACGAGCGTGCCGGGTGGCTGGAAGGAGACCGTGTATCTGCAATACGGGTGCGAGCCCGTCGTCATCGCCAGAAGCGCTCACTTACCTGTGCATTATCAAGGGACGGCATGCCGCACGGCGAGGCGTTCCTGCGCAACCTCGTCGCCGACCAGGCGTACTCGATCTCCCTCAGCCTGCTCGTCCCCGCCACAGCAGCCAATCTCGAGCTGGGTACGCTGTGAGCGGCGCGCATGTGCACACGTGATTTACACGCGAAGAAGGGAACTTTATGACGACGCTGCGGCTCACGACCGTCGCCAACAAGACCGTCGCGGCAGTGAGCAAGCCTGTACGCGCTCTCCCCCTTGAGTTGTGACTGCGTGCTGACGCCAAAGCGGTAGTCGATTATCGTCGCGCCAGCCAAGAGCCTCTTCAGGAGCACGCCCAGCTTCATACCGCATACCATCCCTCTCCTCACCAATTTTGTACCAACGGCATCGCGTCTACTTGCATATGTGGAAATAGGACGCAAAGACGGCTGGAAGTCCCTAGGGCGTGGCGAGGGACGCGAGCTGAGCGTGCTGACGGCGCAGATTGTCGGCGAGGTTCAGCTGTCTGGTCTACGGTGCGTCACCCAATTACGACCTCTGTATCGACAGCGCTGACTACTGTAACAGTGCGCTCATCGCCAAGTTCCCGCTGACGTCGACGTTCGTCGCGACGATCGCCTTCTTCGCGTTCTCCGTGGCGGGCATGCTGGCGTTCACGGCGCTCTACGCGTACTCTGCGCATTCCTCGAAAAAACATTCCGCGCAGCAGCCTTCGGCACCTCCTGCACTGCCTGCGCTCGCCCTCAAGCAGGAGGCGGAAAGCGAGTTTGCAGCGCCGATGCCCACACCCAGCACAGTATGTCCTTGACTCCTCACAGTCTGCATTTCGACCGCGTTGCTCACGATGCACGACTTTGCAGACATCGGAAGATTACTCCTCGTCGGACTCGACGACGCAGGAGATGGTCATCATCAAGTCCGAGCAGGACGATCTTGCAGGCCCGTCCGGGTCGACGTCGACTGCAACGTCCTCCCAGTCCCATTCCCATATTCTGCGCCGGCGATTATCGCAGGGCGTCGCGTCGGCGTCGGATACGGACTGACTCTGATTCTTACGCTGACTTTGAGGCCTTTGCTGTTGCCACTGATTATGATGCCATTCCGTGCGTGTACTCTACATCTTGAGCCGATTATGCTGAACTTCACGTTGCGTTACTCCGTTGTGACACCGAGTCGTTTCCTTGCGCGTGCAGCGATTGTCCATGCCGCCGCAATCTACTACCATAGCACTGGCCCGAGTAAGCTGCGGGCCCGTGGGGAAGGTTGTAAGTTACAGTATGTCCGAAACACGATCGCGGGACGACTCTCTCTCAGTGTCGGTCCTCCGAGTCGCGCTCGTTTATAAGGGCGGGCAAGGCTCTCCAAATCGCTACCCCTACCCATCGCCCCAACGCCTGCAGCAATGAAGTTCGGCACCGCAGCCCTCTTCGCCCTCGCCACCACCGTCTGCCTCGGCGCGACGTGTACGACCCGCGCGTGAGCGGCACGGTCTGGCGGCTGGGCGCGACGCACAATGTGACGTGGGACACGCGCGTGCACATCAGCAGCGGCGCCGCGATCTACCTGCGCAAGGGCCGCGATCTACCTGCGCAAGGGCCGCCGACAAGCCGCTCGCGTCTGGATTTAACCTCCGGACGGGGCACCAGGAGGTGACGTTGTGCCTGGGACAGATTATCGCGTCGTCCGTGCGTGATGACATACTTACCCCTTTCCTCGCTTGGGGAGCTTTGCTGATGCTGCACGGTGTATCAGTGCTCGGCGACTCTGGCAATTTTGGTCCTAAATTCACTATCAAGAAGTAGAGCCCACATTTCTTACCCTCATGATCATGGACGATATATACAGGCTGAACATGTCGCAGTAGCAACACACCTAGAATAATCACTGTTTTTTCTTGAAAATTGTGCAGCCAAAATGTTTGACAGGAAAGTGCTGATAATCGATGGCATAAAGCGTCTAGTATTTCACGCACCTACTCTACACAGAATCAAAGCCACTGGTTCGCAATACCATGATCACTCCAAACTTATCGTGAATGTCTCTCATCGAGGTCTTACAACTCTGAAGAGGCCGGAATTATTTTCGCCTGCATTTGTCTCTCGGAAAGGCTCACATACTTACCCCTGCTTCTCTCAGCCCATTTTCAGCAAAATCCGGGGCCCTATCTTCGAGAGTCAAAGTGAGATAGTCTCGTAACCAGCCGGTCGGGCAGCGGACTTTGAAACCCGGACACGTCCGCTTGCGGACCGTCTGGGACGAACGGGCGCGGTTTAGATATGTCACAAACGCAGATACTGAGCGTGACACGGGACTTAGCCAATTCGCACCCTCTTACCTCTCGGCAACATGTTTCCAGAGACCATCTCAAAAACGAAAATTGGCAGGTTCTGAAGCAAATGAAAGGCACAATTTTAGTAAAATATCTGGGATAAATGAGGCTTCCAAAAGGTCTATACAAGTCTAAAAGTGCTCAAAATTAACTTGGAAGGGGCTACAAAAATGCGTAGCGGTGGCTGCATGTGCGAGATGCGGCGGCCTGGACAGCGGCTGGAGGTCATTCGAAGTCCGCACGGAGCCATCCTCAACCAGCCGACCTGGCTTCAGTCGCACAGCTGCGAAGGAACGCGATTTATCTAAGCCGTTTTCGACCTCCTGCGACCATGATATACTTATTTAAAGCTGGAATGCTGGGTTGAAGCTCACTAAAAAATGCAATATGTGGCCTAGCTAATTCGTCTCAGATTCGTTTAAAATTCGTTCCTGTGAGGGTGCAGAGAAAACAATTTCTGAGTGAGGTGAGGGTAAGATTTGGTGAAGTCCTGTGTCACGCTCAGTATCAGGATTTGTGACATATCTAAACCGCGCCCGACCGTCCCAGCCGCTATTGAGGCGAGCCCCGAGCGGACTTCGAAATAGCGGCTGGTGACGAGCCTAAAAGTGAGATTGTCGCGAGAAGGCCGATTTGGAGCTCCGCCCCCTATAAAGGTCACGCGGAAAAAGTCGGCTCTGGTCCGGCAGCGCTTCTTCCAAGTTTTTTGCGCTTACCCACCCCGCCCCCAAATTTCCTTCTAAGCACCCCGTAGCAATGGCCCCCGCGACGGAGAACCAGTACCTCGATCCGTCCACTGCGCTCGACGTGCTCGAGCAGTACCCGAGCCGCGACGGGCTGAGCATCGAGGACCTAATGGCCAGCAAAATCCATGGCGGCCTCACGTATAACGACTTCCTCATGCTCCCGGGCCGCATCGACTTCCCTGCGTCTGCTGTGACGACCGACGTGCGCATTACGCGCCGGTATGTCCGTGTTTCTTGCGCTGAGACCTCCGGCGCTGACGAACTGCAAACTGTAAAAGGGTGACGCTCAAGACGCCGTTCATGTCGAGCCCCATGGATACCGTGACGGAGACGAACATGGCCATCCACATGGCAGTAAGCCCGCGTGCCCGGCGCGCGCTGGGACGCTCCTGACGAGCTGCAGTAGCTTCTCGGTGGAATCGGAGTCATCCACCATAACCAGAGCGCCGCCGCCCAGGCCGACATGGTCCGCGCGGTGAAGCGCCACGAAAACGGTTTTATCAACAACCCCGTCGTGCTCTCGCCGTCGCACACTGTCAACGACGTCCTTGACGTCAAGGAGCGCCTGGGCTTCTGCGGTATCCCTATTACCGGTGAGCAGCGCGTGTCGCATTACGTCCCTCCTCCCCCCCCCCCTACCTCAAGGATGAATCAAATTTTCAACCTTCGTTCTGCTGAGTAACGCTTCGGTGTGGAATGCGGAAGACATGACATGATTATTTTCTGAACCCTTCACTTTTCACTCTCATTTGCTCTGCGATACGACTATGTGCTGACTCGCTTATCATTTTAGATACCGGCAAGCTTGGTGGCAAGCTCGTGGGCATCGTCACGTCGCGCGACATCCAGTTCCAGCCACCCAACACGCCGTTGTCGGATATTATGACTACGGAACTGGTCACGGCCCGTCAGGGCGTGACGCTCTCCGAGGCGAACAGCATCCTGCGTGTGTCGAAGCGCGGCAAGCTTCCCATCATCAACGAGGCGGGCCAGCTTATCTCCCTCGTCGCGCGCTCCGATCTTCTGAAAGCGCACAACTACCCGCTCGCGTCCAAGCGCCCGGAAAGCAAGCAGCTTTACTGCGCAGCGGCCATTGGTACCCGCCCCGCCGACCGTGAGCGCCTTGCGCTCCTTGTTGAGGCTGGCCTGGACATTGTCGTCATCGACTCGAGCCAGGGGAACAGCACTTTCCAGACCGACATGCTGCGTTGGATCAAGTCGACGTACCCGCAGCTAGACGTTATTGCCGGCAACGTCGTCACGCGCGAGCAGGCGGCGCAGCTCATTGCCGCTGGCGCGGACGGCCTGCGGATTGGCATGGGCTCGGGCTCCATCTGCATCACGCAGGAGGTCATGGCCGTCGGACGGCCGCAGGCGACAGCCGTGCACGCCGTCGCCGAGTTCGCGCGCCGCTTCGGCGTGCCGGTCATCGCAGACGGCGGCATCGGCAATGTGGGCCACGTCGTGAAGGCGCTCGCGATGGGCGCAAACGCCGTGATGATGGGCGGCCTGCTCGCGGGAACGACGGAGGCGCCGGGCGAGTATTTCTACCAGCAGGGCAAGCGCGTCAAGGCGTACCGCGGCATGGGCTCCATCGAGGCGATGGAGCAGAATAAGCCCGGCGTGCACGGCATGAACGGCGCGTCGAAGGGCAAGGCGCAGGACAACGCGGCGACTAGCCGCTACTTCTCCGAGTCGTCCGCCGTCAAGGTCGCTCAGGGCGTCTCGGGAGACGTCGACGATCGCGGCAGCGTCACGGCGTTCCTGCCGTACCTGCATACCGGCGTGCAGCACTCGCTGCAGGACCTGGGCGTGCGCTCCATCGAGGCGCTCCATAAGGGCGTCCAAGAGGGCACTGTGCGCTTTGAGGTGCGCACCGCCAGTGCCCAGGTTGAGGGCGGCGTTCATGGATTGAATTCGTGAGTGCTTTTGGTGCGCCGCCTTTGTGCTTGAGCTGATACTTTCTTGCAGCTACACTAAGAGGCTTTTCGCTTGAGCGTTTGCACCTTTTCCTGTGATTGTCTCGGTGTCTGCTATCGTTTGGTTTGCTAGTGAACACGGCGTTAATTCTGGTTGCATATGGCATGCGCGTTACAAGTTCAGTCTGAAGCCGCATGATGCGGGCTTTCTGGAGTATGGATACATGGTGTGTGACGAGTAGGAGTTGAGATGCAGGATTAGGTAGGCCGTTTGCGCTCGGGAGCCGTCAGCAGACCCGCTACAACGTCAGCGTTGTCTTTCGGGTCCATAGCGCGGGGATAGAAGGCGCGCATGACGCCGTCGTGCCGCGCTACGAGCTGCTGCTCGGTGAGCGGTGTGGTCGGCGAGATCTGCAGCGGGAGGGCGCCGACGCCTGTCTGCGCGAGGAATTCGCTGAATTGGATTATGGTGTCTTTGAGAGTTTGCAGGTCATCTGGAAGGAAGCGTCATGATCAGATGCCCAGCAGAGACGGTGCGAGCGTACTGGCAGTTTGCAGGGCGTTCGTCGTGGGTTCGTAGGCGTGCTCGCTGCAAGAAAGACGGCGCGTTCAGCACTGAGCAGAGCGAAGACAGTCGTGGTAAACGAGGAGGCTTACATGCCGTTTATGACGCTCTGAGCGAGCTCCTGGATGCGCAGCGCCGTTTGGTGCGCGAGCTGCACGTTCTGCTGGAAATGCGGCGGCGAGTTGGGGTCGACTTGCATGGGCATAACGGGTATTGGGTCCAGCTGCACGGGCCCGTACGCGTTCACGTTGAGCCCGCCGAACGGGTCGGCCATGTGCTGCACGGGAACGGGCAGCATGGTAGTCGGTCAAGTCTGAGACGCGTCGCCGAACTCCGACTCTTGACTTCTTCGACTTCACTCGAGAACCTCTGCGGCTGGCGAAGCGCTGGACAATTCTGACAAACGCGTCACGATGGTTGCTGCTTACGGGAATCCGAGGCCTCCACCTGAGCGGGTCTAGTCTGATAATTCCTGTGGTATTCTGAAAACTCGTCGAGGCGTACATTGCGGAACACCCGAATTCTGGTCGACATCATACAAGCCCACGAGCCACATGTGTTCAACGGTCGAAAAGCGTGGGACTATGCGCCCGAGGTCATCGGCAAAGTCGGCTCGACGTGAGGCTCTCCTGGTGTCGCACCATCCGCCGACGCGCTTTGCCCATTCGCCGGTTCCGCCTTGGTTTCCTGCCCCAGCGCTGTGTCATCGACCTGGGACTTGCTGAATCCTTCTCAAGTCACCGTTTGGAACTCCTGTTGCCTGTTGAGCTGCTCCGCCTACCTCGCCACCTCCGCCATGTTGGTGCCCATCTTCTGCAGGACCGACAGCGCTGTGACATTGTTGACTGGCCCCTCGTTCCGAGGCATCGTGCCCACCGGTTCGGACGAAGTCACGACGCCGACGGATGGGTCCTGTCCAACGATCTTGCTCATTTGCTGTATCAGAGCCCGCAAGTTCCTGTCCACGTCGGAGAGGATCTGCCACTCCGTGCGATTTTCGACGCCCGGGGCCGTACTGTCCTCTTTCAAGGCAAGTAGTCCTGTGGCTAAGAGTGCCGTTCTGTCGCGAATCCACGCGAAGAAGAGACCGGCTGGTTGTGCGCTTGTCCGAGGAAGGAGCCAGTGGGATGGTGCGCGTTCTTGCCGGATTGATCGTGCGAGCGCTCTCCAGTCGATTCGTGTGCACTCTCGCCATCTTGATCGTGCAAGCACTTTCCAGGTGAATCGTCCGCACTCTCGCCAGTTGGAACGTGCGAGCACTCTCCACTTGAATCGTCCGCACTCTCACCAAGATCCTCCGCGCTCGCCCGAGCTTGAGCGTACACATTGTCACGGTAGTCTTTGTTGCACCCGGCGCCAACTCCGCAGAGCAGCATCTGCTTGCCGTTGACTATGCGGAAAACATCAGGCAAGCGTTTGCTTCGTGACGGTACATTACCTGCGCATATTACACAGGAGTAGAAGTCCCCGTTCCAGGTTCGTCGCAACGGTGGTAGATCAGCGTCTCCGACGATGGAATGACGTCCTTGAGATAATTTTGAGCGTCAAAGGCGGACCAAACTGCCTTTGTAGAAGGAAGATCTCTGGTGTAAGCCATCATGTGGCTGGGCTTATGCGTCTTCTCGGCCGCTGGCAGAGACTTCAAGATGCAATTCTTGCAGAGATCATAATAAACTACGGTCGGTGAGTATAATTCATCAGCATTTTGCGTTGATTGGTCTCGTACTCGCACTCGCATACACTTGCCGGGTATTACGTAAGTCACAGGCTGCGGACTCCGACGGAGACGCGTCAACAACTCCGACGTTTAGCAACTTGAACCCATGCTCGCTCGTTTTAGTACAAGAGTCAGAGGTCGTCTGGGGCTGCGCCTGCTGAGTGGTCTCCGCGCACATGTCGACGTTCTTCCCGAGGTCGAGGATGCGCTCGCCCGCGGTGTGCCCGTCGTTGCGCTCGAGTCCGCTCTCGTCACCGACGGCATGCCACCGCCGCACAATCTCAACGTCGCCCGCGCTTGCGAGCGCATCGTGCGCGAGAACGGTGCCATTCCAGCTACGATTTGCATGATAGACGGACGTGTGAAGGTCGGCCTCGGCGACGCCGAACTACAGCGCATTGCCGACAAGAGCGGGACGGGCGCGGGCAAGATTTCGCGCAGAGATTTTGCGCCTGCAATTGCCCTCCGGAAAACTGGCGGTCAGTAGTCTCCAGTTGCTCTATGCGGCGCCAATGACAGTCTCCGAATTCGCAGGCACAACGATTGCGGGCACCATGGTCGTCGCAAATCTCGTAGGAATCAAGGTGCGCATGTTACACATGGTCATGGTTAATGTGCTGACTAGCACAACTGTCTATCCCAGGTATTTTCCACGGGCGGACTTGGCGGAGTGCATCGTAACGGGCAGAACTGTCCGTCATGCGCTCGCACGGTGCACTCAGTTCTGACGCACAGACTTCCAGCGCTAGACATCTCGGCCGATCTGACAGAACTAGGTCGTACCCCAGTCGGTGTCATTGCTTCGGGCATCAAGTCCATCCTGGACATTCCTCGGACGCTCGAGTATGTGTCGATGCTATTCCTTAGTCAGCTGGAGTGAACAAACTTGCAGGTATCTGGTAAGAGAAGTCGTGCCAGGAGTCTAGTCGTACCGAACGCGTTCAGGAAACACAAGGCGTTCCTGTGCTCACATATTCCGATGATAACGTCTTCCCTGCCTTCTACGCCCGCGATAGTGGCTGCAAGGTATGCTCGTCCTCTCTATCTTGATTTTTAACTGCTTAACGCATTACTTCCAGAGTCCGTGGAACGTCAACACTCCTGAACTGGCCGCACAAATATTCTGTAGGTTCCCATATCATATACGGCTTCAAAACATTCTGATACATGGCATGCAGACAACCAGTTCAATTCACTTCAACTGCAAACCGGCGTTTTCTTCGCAGCTCCTGTACCAGAATCTGCGGCAGCGGACGGCGCGAAAATCCAAGCCGTTATTGACCAGGCCGTCCGCGAGAGCGAGGAGAACCGGATGAGCTCTCGCGGGAAAGATGTCACGCCTTGGTTGCTCCAGCGTGTCACAGAGCTTAGCCAGGGGAAGAGCCTGCAAAGCAGTACGATTGTCAGCACTGCCCAAGTCCGGCTATTCACGTCAGACGTAGATATCGCGTTGATTGAGAACACATCTGCAATCGGTGCGTATGCCCCAAACACAATGTCCTGCTCATCCTCTTTTCCGTTCGAATTCTCTAGGTGCCCAGGTTGCCGTGCAATATGCCCGGCTTGTCAAAGAGCAGGCAGAAGATTCCGGCGCAGGGGTACGTTGAACATTCTTGCATGGACTGTAGCCCTGCTCGAGCCGCGCACTCCCGCAGTCGACGCATGTACGTACATCTGCAACGTTGGCAAAACAAGATTCCGCTTCGTTACCACTGCACCGTGAACCGGCCGAGGGAAAGGCAGAGCTTGTCGTGGCGGGCTGCGCCGCCATCGACATCATCGCGCAGCAAGCGTCCGCGGCGGTAGATGCGTCGGGGTCCACGGCGCCGGGCAGCGTGCGCACTGCGCTCGGCGGCGTCGCGCGCAATGTTGCGGAAGCCGCGCACCGGCTATCCACTGGGTCGTCGAAGGTGCTGCTCGTCGCGCCCGCGGGGACGGACGCAGACGACGCGTTCGGACGCACGCTGCGCGACGAGACGGCGCGCCTGGGCATGCGCGTCGACGGCCTCGTAGGCGGCGGGCGGACGCCTGTGTGCAACATGCTCCTGGACGCACATGGCGCCTTGGTTTGCGGTGTTGCGGACATGGATGCACCGGCGAATATGCGCGCGGAGGAGGTGCGCATACCGCTTCCGCGACGCGAGAGTTTGATACCAATGCAAAGATTGTGCTGTGCAGGTTATCGCTGCGATTGAGAGAAATGCGCCGCGACTGGTTGCGATGGACGCAAACTTGTCGGCGGATACGATACAGCAGGTGCTACAATATTGCCGCGAGCAGCGCATACCTAGTGCGTGCTCTGCTCCTGGTTCCCACAACCTCTGATCAGTTTTGCATTCCGCAGCGTTCTTGTACGCATGCGTGCCGTCGTCATTCTCCCTGCACTGACATTCCTGCGTTACCAGTGAGCCGACGTCCGTCGCGAAAGCCGTCGCCATTCTGCCCGCATTCAAAGCATGGACAACGAGCGCAGAAGATTCGCCAGCAGTGACGTTCGCCTCGCCCAACACGCGCGAGCTCGCCGTGCTGGCGAGTGCCGCGCGCGAGGAGCGCTGGAACCTATTCGACGCGCCGAAGTGGTGGCGCGCGCTCGACGCCATGCAGCTCGAGGCCGGCTACCGGCAGCATCTCGCGCTGTTCGCCGCGCGCCCCGCCGCGCAAGACGACTCGACGAGCAAGGGCGATCTCGGCTTCCTCCTGCGCGACGGCGTCGTGCAGAACGCCGTCGCCTTCTTGCCGTTCGTGCAGCACCTCATGATTCAGCTTGGCGACAAAGGTACGCAGCGCAGGCCATTACTGTACTTGTTATCCCATTCGAGTCCTCACACTCCGCCGCCTTGCAGGAGTATTAGTCGTCACGCGCCAAGGCGCGGAGAGCGCGTGGTCCAAAGAAACGTCCAACATGTCGCGCAGGCAGATCGTCGCGCAGGGCGACGCAGCCAGCACGGTCGTCGTGCGCCATTTCCCCGCGTTCGACCTCGCACCTGGGGAAATTGTGAGCGTCACGGGCGCCGGGGATACGCTCGTTGGCGCGGTGCTCGCAGGGCTGCTCGAAAATCCGACAGCGTTCAGCGCGCCGGACACTTTGGAGGCCTTGATCACTGCTGGACAGCGCGCCGCGGTGGAAACCTTGCGCAGCACCTATGCAGTTGCTCCTAGTCTCTCATCGCTTCGTTGACGGGCCAAAGTTCAAAATCTTGCGTCTTTTTCAGGCTGGCAGAGGATCTGCGGCGCTGGAAGGAAGAGAACATGGGCAGTAAAGTTGGTTTGATAGTAGTATTGCCCGTCTTCTAGTGTTTCTGAATGAAGGGAGCGCTGTCCCCATTAGAACTCCCCGCATTGCCCAATTACGGATGGTACACACTATGTTGCAATTAGCGCCTTAAAATACATACGCACCACTTATACTCTTCGGTTCAGAGCTGAAGTGCGAAGCAACGTCAAGCCTCGCCGGTGTGCAAGCTGTAGCACATCGCTCAGTGCTGCGCATGGGATGCTGTACACAAGCTAATGAACCGGACGGCCTGGCCAGGGCGCTGGCACCGGTGACGTTCGTCGTGTCGAGACGCTTTTCGCAGCTGCATGTTGGCCCTCGTCCTCTCGCACTGAACTGGAAGCGCGGCCGCCAAAGAAGATTGAGCCGTCGCATGCCCATCGACTGACGCCGGGCCGTAGTAGTGAGGTAAATTAACCCGCGCGCCCCGACATCAAGCGCGGGCCAGCGGACCAACCGCGACGACCTCTCGCTCCTTGCGCGCCCTCTCGCGCGCGGCCGCACTCGCCGCCTTGGCGAGCGAGCGCTCGTGCGACTGCACCTTCTTCGCATACCGCGTCTGTTTTTGTCATTTATCTTCCAGTAACGCAGGAGGTAGACCCCTATCACAGGCAGGACGTACCGCTGCACCGTGCCTCAGCCGCGAGATGATGTCGCCCGCTTCGCCCTTCGTGAGGTTCGCGACGTGCTTCTTGCGCTCGGCCTGCTCGGGCGTCGCAGCCAGGATCGCCTCGGGCTTCAGGAGCCCCCAGCGCTGCGCGATGAAGTCCTTCTGCGCTTTCGACGCGGGCGCGCGGCGCCATCGCGCAGAGCGGTAAAGACTGGGACATCATCGTCATTTAATTATGAGTTGTCGGTATGAGATGAATGAGGACAGACTGACCCTTGGCTCATGGTCCCCGGACACACGCGCTCCGCATAGTTGTCCGCGCCGCGCACGGCGTCCTGCAGCGACGCGGCCGTGAGGATCCGCCGCGGGCGCGCGTACGGCGAGCCGCCGTCGCTCCACGTGTTGCTCGGCGTGTACGTCGCGGTGTACGCCGGCGTCTCGCTGCCATCCTCCTCATCTTCCGCATCCTGTTGGTATGGCTGAATGCGGATGAACCCCTTCCCCAGGCATTCCAGGACATAGCGGTCGTCGCCGACGCCGACCCACGCGTACGCGCTGATCTGCGAAATGTGCGGGCAGCCGGAGGTGTCCTTGACGAGCGCGAACGGGTTCTCGTAATCCTTGTAGACGATCGACTTGGGGTCCGGGATGAAGACGTCGGCCTGGTCGTCGGGCGATTCTTGCTCCGCGGCGCGCTTTTCGAGCTCTTCGAGCGAGGCATCTGGTCATGAGGCCATACGATGATGAGTAAACGCGAAGGAGAGAGCGGGCAGGACCAGGAGGGACGAACCGGTAACGTCTTCAGCAGGTTGGAGACCGAAGAGCGTTGGCGTGGAAACAATGCCCTGCACACGCGTCGTGCTGTCCACGAAATCGAGAATATGGCAGTCCTCCTTGCCCGTCGCAGGAGACAAACGCATCCCGCGCCCGATCTACGCGTCCTGGTCAGTTTCACTTGACAGTGTCAAGATCATAGACGCACCATCTGCGCAAAGAGATTGCGCGAGCGCGTGGGCCGCGCGAGCATGATACAGTCGATGTTCGGGATGTCCGCCCCTTCGGTAAGGATAGCTATTCTCGTGTCAGTCGTAGCGACGGGGGGCTCGAGCGCACAGGGGACGGAGACTCACCACAGTTGACAAGGACGGGATATTCGCCCTTGCGGAAGGCATCAAGAAGCTCGGCACGCTCGCGGTGCGGCGTGCCGCTATGGAGGTAGCGCGCGTCGATGCCCGCGTCGCGGAAGACCTGCGTCAGGTCGCGGACGTGTGCCAGGTTCACGCAGAATATCAGCGTCGATTTGCGAGCGGCTATTGCGGTATTCAGTATTCGGTTCCAGAAGCCAGATTGCAAGATTCAGTCATACGCACATGCACGGTCAATCCAAGACTGCAATACGACATGGTTGATGGTGTCGGTGTTGACGACGTGCGCGAGGCTGGTCGGGTTGAAGTCGCCCGACTTGGTGTTGATGGTCACATCTGAGAGGTCCAGCTGGACCTTGACCGTTGTAAAGCGCACGGTGCATAACCACTGCTCCTTGATCATTTCGAGGAAATCGCGGTGGTAGACGATTCGGTCGAACACGCTGCCCAAGGCCAGCCCGTCGTGTCTGCTAAAGGTTGCGGAGAAGCCGATGATGGGAACGTTGGACGGCGGTCGCTCGTCCGCTTCGTGCGTGAGGTTCGGATCGAAGTAAGAGAGGACTTTCTGATATCTACAACAACAATTCAACAACAATTGAGTGAACTGAGGCGAGGCTTAGACAACTGTGCAACGAACGAAGGAGCGGCTGCGTGATGGGCCTCGTCGATTATGACTGCCTTCATCTCGGCTGGGTCGAACTTGGCCACTCGCGTTCCGCGCATGAGGGTCTGGTACGTCGCTACCGTCCTTCGCACCCAAGTATCAGCAGCAGCGAAGAACGAAGCAGATACACGTACAAATCGGCATTGGCGGAGGCGACATGCTTCTGGCCCTGCTCAATTTCGACGGACCATTCGGGGAACAGACGCTCAGCCTGCGCGGCGGCCTGCTTGGCGAGCTCGACGCTGTTGACGATCACAAGCGCCTTGGACCTCGGCGCGCCCATATCCATGCGCGAGAGCAGCGACAAGAACACCGTGGTCTTTCCCGAGCCCGTGGGGAGCGAGACGCCGATGCGCGTGCAGCCATTCTCGAGCGCGAGCAGACAGGCCTGGATACAGCTCTCTTGGTACGGCCGCAGGATTATGGGGTCATGCTTGGGTGCCTTGGTTGACAGAGAGCGTACGATGGCTGGGCGTAATGCAACAGGGCGCAAGCGTCGGAAGAAGGCAAGCATGCGATCCCAGCCTGCGGAGTTCACAAGCGTGTCGCTCGAGCTCACCCATGTCAGACGCCCGCTTCGCCCGGCTCAAGACAGACCCTCGCTTCCGGCGGCCCAAGAAGGCCAGCGCAAAGGTCGTTGTCGATGACCGGTTCAAGTCTATCCTTGAGCCCGCCAAAGACAAGGGTGCGCATTTTCTGCTAACGCTTGCTTGCACCGGGTTGACAAAGCGCTCTGTCCAGGCAAACGCGTCGACAAGTATGGCCGCAAAGTGTCCAAAACGAAGGACAGCGACAACCTGAAGCGCTTCTACCGGCTCGCAGGCGACGACGACGATGTCAACGACGACGAGGGCGCGGACGGCGAAGCGAAGCGCCCGGACTACGCGCGCGGCGAAGGGCTCGTCGAATCGTCGGACGAGTCGTCCGACAACGCTGAAGAAGACGACGAGGACGAGGACGCAACGGTGACGCTGGGCCAGCACTCGTCGAAGCCCATCCCTGTCGACGACCAGGACCTGGAAATCGACCTGGACGAAAACACGCTGGCCGAGCTCGACGCCCAGGCCGCAGCCTACGCGCGCACGCAGCCCGAGCAACCCGCGCAGCCCGGCGGGGAGGCGACGACGCGCATCGCGGTCGTCAACCTCGACTGGGACCACGTCCGCGCCGCGCACCTGTTCAAAATCTTCAGCAGCGTCGACAAGATCCGGCGCGTGCGGGTGTATCCCAGCGAGTTTGGCAAGGAGCGCATGGCGCGCGAGGAGCGCGAGGGCCCGCCGCCCGAGGTGTTTGGCCGCAAGAGGCAGGGCGAGGAGGACGAGGACGACATCAACGAGAAGACTATCTTTGAGGTCAATGATGGTCAGGACTACGACCAGGATGCGCTGCGCAAGTACCAGCTCGAGAGACTACGGTGCGTTTGTTCTTGCATTACTTGCTTTCATTCTGGTGCTCAAGTATTTTGCTGTCGTAGCTATTATTATGCTGTTGTCGAGTGCGACTCGGTACAGGCAGCTGAACATATCTACAACGAGCTCGAAGGCACAGAGCTCGAGCGATCAGCGAACGTGCTTGACCTCAGCTACGTCCCAGAGGACATGGTTTTTGACGACGAGTTCAGGTATGCCTTTCCACTCTCAGCATACAGTCCTTCTGTTGACCACCCGAAAATTCCAGAGACGAAGCCACAGAAGAGCGCGCTGATTTCAAAGCAGTGGACTTCACCACCGACGTACGCCTTTACCATCGCCCCTTCACTCTCAGTCCAAACTGACCGACACGCAGGCGCTGCGACACTCGCGTGTAAAACTGACCTGGGATGAAGACGACCCGGAGCGCACGAAGCTGACGCGGCGCGCGCTGACGCGCAAGGACCTGGACGAGATTGACTTCAAGGCGTACATCGCGTCCGGCTCCGAGGGCTCCGGAGACGAGGACGAGGCGGAGCTCGAGCGCAAGCGCGCGCTGCTGCTGCGCTCCGACAGCGAGAATGAGGAGCTGCCGGAGGGCTGGGGAAGCGGCAAGCCCGACAAGGCGGGCGAGCTCGAGATCACCTTCGTTCCCGGCCTGAGCAACGACGCCGGCAAGGACGCGGATAAAGATGAGACGACGCTGGAGAAGTACAAGCGCAAACAGAAGGAGAAGAAGGCCGCGCGCAAGGCCGCGCGCAAAGGCTCTGGCCGGCCGGCTGCCTCCTCCGATGACGAGGGCGCGGGCGCGGAGAAGGATGCGTTCTTTGCAACGTCGGACGGAGATGGCTCAGACGCCGAAGCAGAAGTCGGCAGACCTGCGAAAGCGCAGGCCTCTAAGGAGGAGCTCGCGCAGATCATCGCGGATGGCGCGGCGGATGGCGATGGCTTGCAGCACTTCGACATGCGCACAGTGCTGCTGGCGTCCAAGGCGGAGGCCAAGAAGGGTAAAACAGCGCGCAAGATGAAGAAGAAGCTCGCGCGGCACGCGGAGGAGGCCGGCGAGGGCTTCGAGCTCGACGTCGCCGACGAGCGCTTCAAAGCCATCCACGAGGACCCGGCGTTTGCGATCGATCCCAGCAACCCCAAGTACGTTGCTCCCTTTCCTCCCTGTGTCGATCTTCTGGCTGACATACCTTGCGCTTAGGTTCAAGCGCACGAAGGGTATGGAAAAGTTGTTAGAAGAGCGCACGCGGCGGCAGCAGATGCGGTCGAAGGATGAGGAGAAAAATGGGGATGGGCTGGACAGCTTGGTCGAGCGCGTCAAGCGCAAGGCTAAGGCTGCTGAGAAGGACAAGGATGCCCGGGCGAGCAAGAAGCGGCGGTTATAGGACGTGTAGGCTCCTCCATCTGTCCTGCACGGCTTCTCCGCGGAAGATTCATTGTTTTCGGCGGGACCAAGCGTTCATGACCCTGCGTTGAATGTTGAATATCCCTCATAGGATAGTGCATCCTGCTCGCATCGGCCAGCAGGATTGCACTGCCAATGCCAAGCGGCGAAGCGTGTTTCATGACAAGCGGCGAGTTGATAGGCGCGCGCGCAAGACAAAAAGCAGACCGGCGATCGGCAGGCGGGCTTTCTTCCCATCCCCCTTCTCTCCCCTACGTTTTCCTTCTCGAAGTCCCAGGTTCCCTCCCCGTCTCGTCTGTGCGCGAATTCATCGTTATTCCATTCTACGCGGTCGTTGAATATTGAATATTGTACAGCCCATTACCTCTCATCGCCGGACGATACATCCACGACCAGTCAATCGCTCACTCGCTCCCTAAGTTCAAGACAACGACGCCAGCCATGTTCAAGTACATCAACATACTCTTCCTCCTCTGCGCCCTGCTCGCCACCATCGCCGCGGCCCTCCCCACCGAGCGCAGCCCCAGGATGCTCGAGCACATGCGCCGCAACGACTGGGACGCAGCGGCCGCGGTGCCCCGCGAGCTCAACGCCAAGTGGACAAAGCTGCACGCGCGCGCGCCGGAGCCTGAACCTGCGTGCGTTTCTTTGTTGTCTACCAGACTGTTCGACATAAACTCATTTCCTTGTTCAGACACTACGACCGCGTTGCGGCCACCAACGGAGCGCCCTCCGCCAAGCTCCGCCCGCGCGCGCAGATGGGCAAGCGGAGCTGGACGGCGCGCAGCCGCGTCGCGCGCCTGACCGAGTACGAGCCCGTCGCAGGCGAGCAGTGAGTGCGTCTTTCGTCCGCACCTGCATGTCTATCTCTCTCTCTCTGATGTGCACCTGTCTCTGTAGTGCGTGACGGTGCTGGGCGAAGACGCGCCGATGAATAGTGAACGATACATACGACAACTCTCACATCTCACGCCATGCGCGGCCAGTCCGCCATTGATCGAAATAATGTACAGACGAGGCACTCACTCCTTTCGTTGCCTGCGGCTCGGGATCGGGATTTCTTGGGGCTTTCTTTCTCTCTTTCAGCCAATGTACGCTAGAGGACAGTGCAATTGATGTTGCATTGCGCGTGCCATTGTCAATTGTCGACGTGGCAAGGGATCGTCTCAAAGGGTGACGGCGCTGTCGACCACTCTGGAGGCACGCCGTCCAGGGCTCTTGATTTGCCACGCAGGATGCAACGTTCTAGCGGGATGTGCGAGAAGACCTAGCGAGAGCTTCACAACAGCGCGGTCCCCCCAATTGGTCGATTTTCAGGGTTTCGGTCTGGACGTGGCTAATCAAGAAGAGAATGGTTGAACAATGGACAACAGAGAGGACAGCTGTCCGCAGAGACGCCGTTCAGGGCACCCCCATTGAAGGGGAGGCATTACGGTCCTAGCAGGCGCCATGCTCTCAGGTCTGCAGAACATGGTACTGTGAATTCAGACCAGGATTAGGAAGTCACAAAAAAACTTTTGCAACACGGCGTATGGTAAGGAGATGTCCCTGATGACAACAACCAGTGAAATGGAGTCCGATCAATAGTGTTCAAGTGCTGCTGTTTCGCTGCCCTAAACACCCACATTGCGTTATGAACGTGAATGTGCAGAAGACTGTGATGTTCCTCTGCTTTGCGTGCTTCCTCGCGGTTGCTCCTCATTTGACTGGAGTCACTAGAAATGCCCATTAGTCTTTCCTTCACTTCATCATTGAATCATTGAAGAATTCAATACACGCACAGGGATCTTCGCCGCAAGCTAAGCGCTCCGCTTGTCGTGCTGCTGCAAGTCGCACTCTGACAATTCGACGGGCTGTAGAGAAATCGAAAGATAGCGCGGTTGTAAGACGCGCGACCATGCCGATACAATGACCAAGATCTGGAGCAGCCCAGTACGACGGCACACGGCCGCTAGAGCCACGCGTATCAGTGTTTCGGTAGGGCAAGCGCTCGTTGTAGACCTGGAAGAGGCGATAGCACGGGAGGCAGCTTGGTTGCGACGTCCCGATATACCGTACCGAAGGAGCTTTGAGGCGCGTCTCGAAGCAGGATAGAATGACTCAATGAGCCACTCCGCGTGTACTGGAGTTGTGTTGGAAACGAGCTTGGCGCTACCAAGCTCCGGTGTGCACAGCTACTTACTGCAGCGGGGAGAGAACCTATGCCGCAAATTCTTCTGGGAAGTTCGGCTCAGCGGTCCAAAGTTGGTGATCTGTGTATGCGGCAGCTGCAGCGGTCGCCAGTGCGACGTTGTCGGGCTGGGCTGAATGAGACCCGGTGGTCGGTTCGATGGTGACGATGCGAATTGTGCCGCCACACATCGTGAGATTCAGGAGAATGTGCAAAGCAAAGCAGCACATCGACCGAAGAGGTGAGCCAGGTCAGACTCCGGATGTCTTGGCTTAGCGTTGAGGTAGCTAGAAGATATGTCAGGAACTCGTCACACTGAGCATGGCGACTTACTTATAGTATCAAAATGATCTGGGAGCTGCGGCGCGTCCTGCACAGTGAGGATCCCATGAAGCACATACAGCTCCTCGTGCAGGCTGAGAAAGTCGGCATCCAAAGTCTCGTGGATGTTGTTTTGCAACGATTTCAAGGACTGAACAACGTTTGCGAAGAAACTACGCTCGCGCGCATTCAATACCGGCGTAGTGTCGCACTATCTGTCCGCTGCGAGAGAGAGTTTTTCGTCAAGCAGTCGGATAGCCGTATCCGCTATCGAACTGAAGCGATGATAATAGAGTGCACGCCACGCGAAAGCGTACACAGCAGCGATAAACGACGATTGAATTTGTCTAAGAAACGTGCTAGAATCCCTATCAGCCGCCGGCGAATTAAGGTGCGTAGCCAGAGCATGCATCTTGTTGCAAAGGAGCTCCAAATGATCACGAATAGCTCCAGGTATTGCTTTGCCTAAACTCGAAGCCAGGTAAAGCAATACCTGCGCATCTTTGAGCCTGTACGTCATCGCATAGGCGTCGTCCGGGTCAAAAGGCGGCAAAAGCATCCAAGGTCCTCATGGTCACTGCGTCGATGCCATACCGGCTAGCAAGCTCACGAGTATTGTCCTCGCCGATAGAGGTTGGGCTAAGCTTGAGGCTCCCAGCCACGGGTGTGCTGATGTTGGTGACGACTTGGGAATGGAGGCGGGACAAGACGCCGGAGATTTGATGTCCGGCGCCTCGGAGTCTGGACGGCATATCCCGCAACTCAACTTCGACCCTCGTTGACACGCTGGTACGATGTTGCGTATGCAGCGAAAGCCTTCATTTTCTACCGACTGTATACGCCTGATGCTTTCTGGGCCTACTGTGCTGTCATGAAGCCGACAATCAGGGCAAATTTCAACACTCCTGGCCACATGATTTGCATGCACACGCACGACGACCTTCCACTACGTTCCGCTGCGCATGTTCTCCGGATGTTCTCCCACAGCGAACCATGACGTGTTGACTGCTTCCACGATAGGATCGTGTTGCCGTACTGGACGATGAGCTGGGAATCCCGAGTCCCGACTGCTTGCGATTTTAGGATGCGTCTGTCTACTGTTCGACTTTGCACTGCTCTCGGTAGCTCGAAACTGCATCGCTGTAGCAGGATCACAGACCCTGCATCAATGGTCAGGGTAATAGCTGAAAATGCTGTTCCTTCAGCATCGTCTGCATATGTCATCGCGCGCGCAGCCTCTTGCCCGGACCCGCCACATGACATCGCGCATCCGATCCATGCATGCTTCCATCCGAAGCTGCAATCCTATATAAACGATCCATAGGACATTGCAAAGTCTGTTGTCGCCGCACCGTCATGCAGCTCCCCACCAACGCTATCGCTCTTGCGCTTCTTGCAGCCGCGCACATAGCAGATGCCGCAAGCGTTGTCGCGCACTTCATGGTACGGCTTGTGATCCGACAATCGGGCATTCAGGGACGCTGACGGGCTGGCAAAGGTGCAAAACACGCCTCAGTACAACTCGACGGATTGGACGAACGACATCAAGGTCTGTTGAGCCCTCAGTTTGGAGACTTGACTGAATGCTTACCTCGCACTCAGGCGGCGCAAGCCATGGGTGTTGAGGGCTTTGGTAAGATGGAGAACATGCATCTCTGTTAGCAGAATTCTGACTGCGACCGAAGCTATGAATATCGCCAATTACGACTACGAGGTGGAACAAGCCAACACTGCATGGCAGGTGGCGGAACAGCTCGGTTTCAAGTGCGTTGTTCAACAGTGTACGGAACTCGGTTCTCAACATTATACTTTAGGTTATTCTGGAGTTTCGACCTCGCAGGCGGTACGTCGCTTCGGTATTCGCAGTCAATCGCCTGATTACGTGTTTATTTCTCAGGCTCAATGTCAATGCAGCAAATTATTTCCCTCATTGCAGCGCACGCGAAGAGTCCCGCCTCGTACCTGTGGCAAGGAAAGGTTCTCGTCTCTACGTTCTATGGCGAGAACCAGGGCCCCGACCAGTGGGCGTTCATGAAGAGCCAGCTCGCGAACCAGGGCATCCAAGTCTCCTTTGCGCCGGCGTTCATCACGTACCGCCACGCGAACCAATTCAACTCGATGCTGCAGTCCTTCCCCGCCGTCGACGGCTTCTTCAACTGGTGGGCGTGGTGCGTACATCCTTCCTCTCTTCCTCTAACAAGGATCGCACCTTTTTGACAATGATGATCGCACTCTCGCAGGCCAGAGGACTCGCCGACTAATGTGACGACCACGGATGACGTCGCGTTCCAGAGCGCCATCCACTCGCAGCGCACGGGACCGTACATCATGGGTGTGTTATCCGCAGTAGCCGGCGGTATGTGTGGCAATCGCTGAACGATCTGAACCTTTAGGCGTCAGTCCCTGGCAGTTCAAGAATCTCGGCTCCGGGCTCGACAACGACTGGGTGCAGAACTGCGACCAGTGCTGGGATTACCGCTGGAGGCAGGCGATTAACACGGTCAAGCCCGACATCGTTGAGATCAGTGAGTTGTGTGGGAGTTGTCCGAAGCCCCGAGCGCTGATATGGTCGCTTCTCAGTTTCCTGGAACGATTACGGCGAATCTCACTAGTGCGTCATGTTCGATAGCATGCAGCAGCTCACTGACGCTCTTTTCTCACTTCTCAGCATTTCTGACATTAACCCGAAGGTCGGCTGGATGGCATGAAGTCCCGTGTGGTTACTTAACGCCTTGGCAGACCGATCTCCAGGATGCAGCTAAATATGTAAACGGTGCGCTCACATTCAGAAGCTCTCACGTGAGATAGAACTCAAGCGGGTGTCTTAGGATTCGACCATGCGCCATGGCGCATCGTCGGCAAGCACTTTGCAGAGTGGTACAAGACCGGCTCGCAGCCCGCCGTCGCGCAGGACCAGGTGATCTTCTGGTACCGCTCGCACTGGAAGAACGACCAGTGCAGCCAGGGACTCCGGTGCGCTCTCCCTCCTCCCCGCCCCATCCCACTCTCGTTCTCATTCTCACCCCCGTCACTAGCCCGCGCAACGCCGACTACGTGCAGGACGCGATCTTCGTCGAGGCTTTGCTGACCTCGCAAGCGACGATCGCGATGGACATCGGGCTCAACAACCACCGCGAGTTCGTCGCGCCCGCCGGCGCCACGAGCGGCTGGGTGCCGTTCCCGTCCAGCGACAACGAGATCCCATACATCCAGATCATACGCAATGGACAGGTCGTCAAGGCTGTGCATGGATCCAAGTTTATCAGCCATAACTGCCCGGTGTATAACTTCAATCCTTGGGTGGGCATGCTGTGAGGAGTGGCCACTCGCCCGGTGGTGGCATGGGATATGTAGAGTTGTATTTTATGCACTGCGAAGCAGCCTGAACAATGAACTACATGTCAGCGATCAGATGGACACTGTATCTCAAGTTGGCGGGCTGCCAAGCGGGCATTTACTTTCTTTGCCACAGGAGGCAGCCGGTGCTGAAATTGTGCTCTGGACTCCACACGCAACAGTTTGCTTCATTGTGTACATCGTTCTCTCAAGTCAGTATCTGTGATATTACAACAAAATCCCATTATTAGGCAACGACTAACGTAAAATACAGCTACCAATGGATACAACTTGTGCTTGCGCGCTGTCCGTCTGCTTAGTGGGCGCGCAGCTCCTTCAACTTCTGTTGAACTTCTTCGAGCATCTTCTGCGCCTCTTCCATGGGATGAATTATCAGGGAGACGCTGCAAAGGACGGTTTGTGAACGCACCAGCTTTGACCTTGCCCTGGGGAGCAATTCCCACGGCATTTTGAAGGGCCTCCTCAGCACCCTCAAGACTCCTCAGTTTCCCCTCTGACCGCTTCTCTGCAGCCACGCCCGCCTGATCGTCTGCAGTAGCGAGCAGTGCTTCGGCCAGCCGCACCCAGCCTTTCGGCCAGCGTTCGTCCAGCTCCGTCGCCTTCACGGCGTCTTGCAGCGCCTTCGGTCGGTAGTTCTCGCCGCCCTCAGTCGAGCCTTCCGGCTCCCGCTGGGCCGCCAGCTTGAGATACGCTATAGACCGGTTGCCGTACAGCACGGCGGACTTGGGCTCGCGCTTGATGGCGTTGGAGTAATGCTCGACAGCCGCAGCGTAGTCGCCGCTGGTGAACGCCTTCTCGCCGAGCGCCTCAGCATTGCGCCCGGAGCTGGTCTTGGACGGCGGCCGGCGCACCTTGTTGCCCGCGGCCTTCTCGCGCTCGGCGTCGGGGTCGAGCGTCACGACTGCGTGCTTGAGCGCGAGCGCGTTTAGCCCGCGCGGGTCCGCGCCGCGCAGCGTGTCGACGACCTCGCCGCCGCGGATGACGAGAAAGGTCGGCATGGCGGTTATCTTGTATTTCTGCGCAATCACGCGCGTCCCGGGGCCGTCGACGTCGACGCGCAGCCAGGTCGCGCCCGTGTGCTCGCTCGCCAGCTTCGAGTAGAAGGGCGCGATCTGCTTGCAGGGCCCGCACCACTGTGCCGCGGCGTCAGTTATTAGGGTGCGGGTGCGCTGGAAGGCTCAGTGTGGACGTACCTGCGCGTGGAAGTCGACGATGACGGCGCGGTTGGCCGCTTTGGCCTCGCGCAGCGCCGTATTCCACTCGGTCACGCTTGCAACTTCAATGGGTCCAGACATTTTGCGATAAGGCAGGGTTCAGAGTATGTGTAAGTATAGCTGGGAGGCCGTAGCAGGCAGAGCCCTTATATACGCGACTGCGAGGGTGTGTCAGCCAGGCTGTAGCCTGTGGAATGTGGCAGAATGCAAAGCTGACGCGATGAGCCGGAGTCGGACCGGGTTCAGGCTCTTCATCGCCTGCCACGATGAGCAACACCCCTTCGACGACGCCGAAACAGCCGTTCCACGTATGGGGATACGGCAGCTTGATGTTCAAGGTGCGTCCGAGCCGCACATCGTCTTTTCAATGAATAAGTTCTCTGGTGACAGCCACCCCCGAACGTCGTCGCGCGAAGTACGTGCCCTCCTGATCCGCTCAGTGTCTGGCATGGCTGAAGCTGCGACTGCAAAGCGCCTGGATACATCAAGGGATACGTGCGTCGCTTTGCACAGAGCTCGACGGACCATCGCGGCACCCCAGAGGTCCATCTCTTTCTTCCCTCATCGATCACCCCGATGTCCTGAGCATACCCTACACAGGCGCCGGGGCGAGTCGTGACTCTCATACCCGTAGATGAGTGGGAGTCTCTGTACGGTCACGTGCGTCTCACGTGCCCTTCCTCAACAGCATCGGCCATGCTGAAACGGTTGAAGGAAACGTTCCCTGGGCACGACATCGTCTGGGGCGTGGCGTACACAATCGATCCCGACCCAAAGCTATCTCAAGAGACGCACGATTACCTGGAGTACCGCGAGAAAGAGGGGTATACTGTTCATATAGAGGACATATACGGCGCGGACGGTAGCGTCGTCGTGCCCGGGGTGTGTCCTCTCTATCTTAAACTCGCTCCTTGCCGTTCTCACACATGCTGTCTAAGGCTGTAGTGAGTATACGCGCAACAGCCTGTTTAATGATGAACGCTGAACGCGCGATCGCAGGTCTACGTCGGGCGGAGTGACAACCCGGCCTTCAGTGCGTATCCATCCTAGCCTGACTGGTTCCAGTGTAATCATCATGACTTGCGCGATGTACAGTTGGCTCAGAGCCCATGGACCAGCTCGCCGAGCACATATGGCGCAGTGTCGGCCCGTCCGGTGCCAACAAAGACTACCTCTATGGCATCGCGCGCCTCGTGCGAGAGTTGGCGCCGGACAGCGGTGACCCGTACTTGTTTGCTTTAGAGGTGAGACTCCTTGGTGCGTACTGTACGAAACCTAAATGTGTGGGTATTACAGCGCCGCGTTCGGGAACTTGACGAGCAGGCGCGCGAAGGCAAGAACGACTCCGAGGAGTTGCATGTAGATACCCGTAAATCATAACACAACTGCAAGTTTGGACTTGAAGCCTGTTTATGTGAATCGTTGGCATTCCAGAATCCGCAGAGGTCGTTTGCAGACGACACGTGTCATAAGAAGCCATGTGAATCCGTGGGGTGAATGTCGACTGCTGGATACATGTGTCCGCATAAATTTCCGAATGAGCAAAAGAGGCGAATCGCAGGAACCTGGGAAATATGATTCCTGAGCTGGTCAACGACGTCGAGCGCTTAGCGGATTTCGCCGATGCGCGTCCGAGTCCGAGTCGCGCTTTTGCCTTTTCTACACATCCGCGTCGAATGCATGGGGGTATCCGGTGGCTATCGAGATGCACAACCCAGCTCGCAAAGCAGATGAAGTCCATGCATGCCCACGCGCCGTGTTCAATGTCGGCGCGGCGTGCATACTGGACGCAGGGCCAAGCCGTCACCGCGCCGCTTGCGAGCTACGAGCCTCCGCCTCGTTCGCCCGAGGAGCAACAGGAGATCGTTGAAAAGGAGCTCTGGGACTTTTGGAACGTGCGCCTTCTGTTTCTGCTTCCTGCGCTCCGCACGGTCTCACGCTTGTGCGCAGCGGACGCGCCCGTCGCCGACGCAGCAGAATGCGCGCAGAGTCGCGCTGAAGAAAATCAGGATGCTTGTCGAGAAATTCGCGGCAAAGAAGGGCCTTATGCATCCGTACGAGAGGATCAATGTCGTGAGGTATGGCAGCAATCGCATCGGCGTCGATAGGCAGGAAAGCGAGATCGACCTCGTCCTTCTCGTGCGTGTGCTCAACTCTTTCCCGCAAATTTGTGCTCCTTATGAAATCTTCCGTAGGATCCCAAGAGGCCCCAGGGATTCAAGCCAGGCATAATGTATGAGAAGGTGCCTAATAGTGAGTTTCGCGCGTCGTCTCGCTCAAGCATTTCGGCTGACGGTTGGTCGCTTCAGTCATGTACGATGTCCAGTGAGTGAAGGCCTATGCATTCGACTCCGTTTTGCTGACGCCGCGCGTTGTAGGGAACTTTCGAGGCATCTCCACGGCTGCAAACAAGTGCAGGCCATCCCGAAAGCACGCGTTCCAATTGGTATGTCCTGCCCTCCCCGAGGCTTGCAATTGGTCCTCCGGGACGCGAAATTTGTGACACAAAAAAGGGCTAGGATGCCGTCATACGTTTTGGACAGATGGGCCTCCTGCCAGGCCGCCACCGTTGCATGCTACCTGCCGCTTGCACTCCTCTAGCAGACTGCAGATATCTGCGCGGTGTAGCTGGACGGCCTATCTTCCACCCGCAATTCGAGGCGGTGTCCAGTCCTTTTGTGTCACGCTATTCCGATGCAGGATACGACCTGTAATATATGTCACTCACGCTCCATTTATACAGTGCGCGGCGTTATATGTGACGAAGAGCACCCCGCAATGAAAACTCCGTTCTCTATCTGCGTCAACGCGCGCAACGGGCTCTACAATTCGCAGCTCCTTGGCGCCTACGTAGAGCTGGACGAGCGCGTCGGGCCGCTCATCGTCATCCTCAAGGAGTGGGCGAGGAAATCTGGCTTGGACAAACCCGAGCTGAACATACGGAACGGACGGAAAGGACGGGTCATCGCCCCAACACGCCCGTTCTCGAGCTACACCATAACCCTAATGGCCGTGGCGTTCCTGCAAGTCCGTGGGTCTCCGTCGATGCCGCTCTCGTGTTCTCATCCGCTGTTGACAGCATGTGCGCCTGCTGCCGAACCTGCAGCAGCCGTTCGTCGGGAAGGTGGAAACGACGCCCGGCAAAGATGTGACCACGGCGCAGTATAGGTTCTCGCGCCCGTGTGACGACACCGGGGACGCGCCAGTGGTGTACTGGTCTGTGGACGTCAACCACCCGTACGACCACAAGCGCATGCCCTCGGACGTCCGCTTCCTCGATCCGCACACGGACAGTATGCAGAACTGGATCGCGGAGCGCAACCTGCAGCTGGAGCGCAAAGGCGGCCAGCCGACGCTCGTCTCGCTCTTGAAGGGCTTCTTCCAGTGCGTGCGGGTTCGCACCATGCGGGAGGTGGCGCTGACGCTGCCTTTTCTTTGATTTTGTGCTGTGCAGGTTCTACGCGGAGTTCGACTACGCCCTGTCCGCAATCAGCGTGCGCGACGGTGGGGTCGTGTCGCGCCTGCGCCGCCCGGGCTACCGCCCGCCCGAACGCTTGTTCGCCGAGGTCTCGCGCGACCTGCGCGACGCCGGCCGCGCGGGCGGCGGCGAGGGCAACGCGGACAGGCTCGACCGGTCGGCGCCGCCGCACGTGGACGTGGCTCCGCGAGAGAGAGACAGTCACATTACGTGGCTGCGCGAGGGCGACTCGTCGCACGCCAACCAGCAGATCAGCCAAGAGCTCGCACTGCTGCTCGCCGCGCCCACCGACGTGCGGCCGTGGCAGAGCGTGCCGCTCGTCATCGTCGACCCCATGGTGCGCGTGCAGGTACGTGTCTTTTTTCTGCTGTCTACTTAGTTTTCCCAGTCCGTGCTGATTACGCATTGTGCTGCTTTAGAATGTCGCGCAGTCCGTCTCGAAGGCGGACCTCAACAGGTTTGTCGTGGAGTGTAAGCGCGGCGTGAAAGTGCTGCAGCTCGGGCTGGGGCTGACGGATTTGCTGTTGCGCGCTTCTCGCGTGTTGCGGAAACCGCCCCTGAAACCGTCCCACCGGAAGCAGCAGGTGGTCAGGGCGCTGCGGGCATTGTATAAAGCGAAGAATCCTGAGCCTAATATGCCTAAGCGTAAGAGGAAATGGAAGTACTGGAAACCCAAAAGTAATACAGATCGACAGAGTACAACGTAATTTGCTATAATATATCCACATCGACGAGAGACATACAGTACACATGCCTGTGAAAACACAGTACGGGTCGCGGCTGGACACATCGACAGTGTTTTGACGTGTGCTTGCTTGGGTATCTGAAGACGAGGAACTTCTTGTCCCGGTACTCGTGATGAAGTTGGTGAGGTTGATGCGCCGGCACTCTGTGGCGAGGTTCAGCACGATGTTTCCCATGACCATGTCGAGGAGTTGCAAGTCGTACACGAATTCGTAGACGTCGCCTTCCGCGACAGATGTGCTCGTGGCAATGGGTGTCCTCTCTCCCACTCGACAGATGTGGCCCTCAACGCTGGTCGCGACGTAACCCAGGCCACAGAGCCAACCGATGTGGTAAGATGGTCCACAGTAATGCACGATATCTTCCACAGGCACATTGACTGCTTTGAAAGTCGTCGAATGGAATGACCAGACTAATCATGATGCTAGCGACTGACAGCACGGGGACATGGTGAACGACGGTAAGCGCGCAAAGGCGGAATACGACGGGCAGTGGCGAAGCGCGAGAGTAGCAGTGTCAGGAAACATCGCCAGCCAGCGGAAGGCGAACAGGTCCGAGCAGTGTTAACAGGCAGCAGAGCAAGGTGAGCACAGCGTTTGGACAATGATAGGAAAGAAATAAGAATCATATTAGAACGACCCCGGCAAGCCAGACGACGTGGTCACCTGTTTGAGTTGACCGAGTTGTCGAATGGGCCGGCAGAGGCAGCGACGACGTGTGGGACGTGGTATGAGACGAAGGAGCGGGTACAAGTTGAGATCGAGATTCCGGGGGGAACTAAGTGGCCACGAGAGCAGAACTAGACTACCCAGGAGCAGGGATGGCCTACGCGTCACGCGTCTCCCAGTTACATTACAATAATGAATTATTGCTGTCAGTGAATGCGGGGTTCAAGATCAAAAAACGCGGTTCGAGCTCAGCTGGGTTCTGTGTTCATGCTCAGGCTCTCGCGGGCAATTGCGCCGTTGCTGATTGGCCGCCGCCTTCGTCCACATCCCCGTCCGGCCTCTATGAGCACAAGCGCGATCGCAGGCAGCGTGCACTCGCGCGAGCCATCGCCTCTGCCTGACCTGAGTGTTGCCAAAAAGCCGCGCCTGGGCTCTCCAATTGCACCGATGGATGATGTCGCGCCTGCAGAGGACGCGATCCCTGTCGAGCTGCAGGCCGAGGCCAGCTCCAAACCATTGCAGACGCAGAATAACGGCAACAAGGCCAAGTCCAAGGCGAAAGCAAAGCACGCGCCTGGGCCCGAGCCTGGCTCGCCGGACGATGTCGCGTGGAAGGACGTGGTTGCGCTCCTCGGTCAGGACACCGTCGATACCGCGCGGGCAGCCAAGACGCAGTACGCACCACCCGTCAAGTTTGGCGACGAGATAGAGCTGCGGGTCGAGATGCTCTCGTCAAATGGTGCGTGAGTAGCTGCAGTCTACGCCGCTCATTATACCTACGCTGCGGTGGCCAGGCGAAGCCCTCGCACGGCTACCAGAGCCCCATCCACCATGGGCTGTGCGTCTGCCGTTCGCGTTGCCGGGCGAGACGGTGCGCGTCAAGATCATCAAGCATATGCGCATGTGCTCGTACGGTGCGTCTGCCAACTTGTACGTTGGCAGTCTTACCCTGCTCACTGTGCTCCCAGCCGATCTACTCGAAATTATCACGCCAAACGACGAGCTGCGCGACATGTCGCGCGTTCAGTGCCGCTACTTTGGCTCGTGTGCCGGATGCCAGTACCAAGTGCGTTACGTACCACTGGAAGCAGAGCTGGGAATCACTTAGTAGTCGACGAAATTCTTAGCTTGACGTTCAGACAAGTGCACGAGTATCCCAAGAGTATAATAGGTAGAAATACTCTTGGGAAACTCGTGCCACTTTTCCGAATGTCAAGCCAAGATATTCATCAACTACCCAAGGAGTCTCAGCCCTGCTCCCAATGCATGCTCTCTTGAGCACACATTCCTCAATGTACGACAGATGCTCTCATACGAGAAACAGCTGGAGATCAAGGCGACAGTCGTCGAAAAGGCCTACATAAACTACTCTGGTGCGTCCTGTCCCTCCTTTGCATCATTCCTGGTTGTCCCCTCCTTTGCATATTCATTCCCCCCATCTCCATTCTTCATCAGCCACAAATCTTTCAGACATCCGCTGACTCACTCGCAAAAGGTCTGGACATGAACGCAGACGTCCCCCCAGTGCAGCCGACGATCGGCTCGCCGTTACAGTACGGCTACCGCACAAAAATCACACCGCACTTCGATGCACCGCCTGAGAACAGGACGGGCCGCAAGGGGCGCCCGCGGGCGAAGAAGGACAAGGACAGCGACTGGAAGCTGAGTATAGGCTTTGAGGCCAAGGGGCGAGCGCAAATTCTCGATATTGAGGTGTGCCCTCACGATTTTCGAGTTGCACAACTATTGATGATGTCTGCGCTGTAGGAGTGCCCGATCGCGACGCGCACGCTGAACGATGCGTTGGGCCCTGCGCGGGATAATGTGCAAAAGTGTGTCGCTGTCATCATGGGAGAAAGGCACTGAGCATTGCTTCAGAAACATCGCGCAGTACAAACGCTCCGCGACGCTGTTGCTGCGCGACTCGCTCGAAGCGTTCTCGCCCGACCCCGCGTCACAGCCAGAACAGCACATTTGCATCACGGACCACAAAGCGACGGTGCGCGAGCGCGTCGGCGCGCACCGCTTCGAGTTCCCCGCGGGCTCGTTCTTCCAGAACAACAACGCGATCCTGCCGCGCCTGCTCGACTACGTGCGCACCGCCATCGACGACTGCACGACGCCGGAAACGCGGCCGACGCACCTTGTGGACGCGTACTGTGGCAGCGGCTTGTTTAGCGTCGCCCTGGCAGGGAGCTTCACGCACGCGGTGGGCGTCGAGCTCGACGCCAAGGCCGTCGCGGCCGCGCGCGCGAACGCACAGCTCAACGGCCTGCCCGCCGAGCGCTGTGCGTTCACCGCGGGCCAGGCGGAGGCCATCTTCGCGTCCGTCCTCGGCGGCGAGGGCCAGGAGGGTTTCCCACCGGACCGCACGGCCGTGGTGATCGACCCGCCGCGCAAGGGCTGCGACGAGCTCTTCCTGCGCCAGCTGCTCGCGCTGCGCCCAGCCACGGTGGTGTACGTCAGCTGCAACGTGCACACCCAGGCGCGCGACGTCGGCATCTTGGTCGGCCGGACGAAGGGGGAGCCCGAGGGGCGACGGTACAGGCTGCAGAGCTTGCGCGGGTTCGACCTGTTCCCGCAGACGGCGCATGTGGAGAGCGTCGCGGTGCTTAGACTTGTATAGCATCCTCCCAACCGAGCAAGCAACACGACGGCCCACGCGGATATCTCTTTATCAGGGTGCGTTGAAACTTACGGCAGACCCAGAGCGCAACGTTACGAAAGTCAAAGCCGTCCGCATGGGGTGCTCCGGTTCACCAAGAGCTGCTAGCGGCCTTATAATTATCTGTGACGGTCCGGGACTGCGTGTTTGTCCGGATGCAGTTCTGCTTCTGCCAGTGTGGCCCCCGCACTCCGATCGGTTGTCCGCTATTTCCGGCCCACGGTCCTCCGCGGTCTTCCGTGTGCAAGATAACGCCGACGACACCATGCGCGATCCGTCCAGAACATACCGTGGGGGGGCGTCGAGCAGATGCCGCCGGCGAAGATGAGGCGCCGTCCACGACTCGGACTGACGAAGTCATCGACTTCCTGCTGGCAATGAATCGGTGCGCATTGCGGCCGCATTTACGGGAAGAGGAGGCGCGCGAGAAAGAAGAGCATAATTTTGCTGTGCACGCTTGGCGAGCTGGTGTTGAATAGTAGCTTCCTGGTCCTGTGTGGTATTCTACTGATATATTTCATCCATTACCTACATGCATCCTATTATAAGCAACTGTGTATTCTGTCTATTTGCATGTATCTCTCAATATTCCTCTAATCTCGGCATCAATTCAATCATGGCTTCCAATCTTTCATGCGGAGGCCATTGTCTGGCAAGCCTGGGCAGTGTCGGAGTTGCCGCGCTCAATGCATGCTGCTCTTCGCCGGCTGTCGACATGCGCTGCCAGAAGCGCAAGACAGCTCACACGCGCTCGCCGCCCGCCTTCCGTGTCGCTAGAAGCGGATAGACCAGAGCATCCCTGGATCGGGGATTTCTCTGACGCGCCCGACGAGCCCTTTGCCGACCTGCTTGGACTCGCCGACGTGGACGACCGCGACGCCGCGCTCTGGGATTATTTCGAGGTGTGCTCAGTCTTTACAGCATTGCCAGCCTCTCTGACGCGTTATTAGCGGACGCGGCCGTCGAATCGCGAGCTGGAAGCGCGCGGGGACGCGCTGCGAAAAATCCGGTATATCGTCCACAAATATGCCGCAAAACACAACGTCGTCTTCCCCAGTGGCGCGAAGCTGGCGGTCGAGCCGTTTGGCAGTACCCTCATTGGTGTCGACGCGGCGAAGAGCGACCTTGACCTCGTTGTGCTTGTGCGCCACCGCAGTCTCTGCACACGAATAATGGCCGCTCACACCGACACAGGACCCAAGGATGCCGCAGGGCTTCAAGCCAGGCATTTCTTACAACAAAGTGCCCAACAGTGCGACTTCTCACCGCCTCGCCCGCCTGCACTGACGAGTTGCTTCTCAAGTCCTCTACGACGTCGAGTCAGCAGTTCTTTGGCCCTGAGGTCCGATACGGCAGCCTAACCGTATTCTGCATAGAAAACTGGCCAGGATGTTCAGAGAAAATGGCTGCACGAACATAGAACCCATTCCGCACGCGCGCGTTCCATTGGGTGCGTACACCATCCATCGCTCACTCACTCACTGACGCCATTTCTCCACCGACAGTCCGTGGCGTCGTGCCCGACGTGCGCAACCGCAATATACAGACCGCGTTCGACCTGTGCATCAACGCCCGCAACGGGCTGTACAACTCGCGGCTCCTGGCGGCATACGCGGAGCTCGACGCGCGCCTCGCGCCGCTGCTGGTCATCCTCAAGGCCTGGGCGAAGCACACCGGGCTGGACGCCCCAGTCAAGCTCAAGAAGTTGACAGGGCGCGGAAAGAAGGGCAAGAAGGGCAAGATCGTCGGCGTGCCACGACCGTTCTCCAGCTACACCCTCGGCCAGATGGTCGTCGCGTTCATGCAGGTGCGCGCGGTGTCCATCTGCATTGTGCGTCGCTCACAGGCGCGTAGCACATGGGCCTCCTGCCTAACCTGCAGGATGCGATGCTGCTGGCCGAATCCGGCGCACAGGCACTAGCAGCGGACGAGCCCACGGTGTACTGGTCCGTCACACAGGACCGGGACAGGCGCATCGCGTCGGACGTGCGCTTCGCCGACCCACACTCGGCCGCGGTGCAGTCCTGGCGCGCTAGCCAGTCCGAACGCGACGCGGCGCACTCGCTCCTCGACCTGCTGCAGCGCTTCTTCGAGTGCGTGCATCCCGTCTCTGTGTGCCATATTCTGACGAGACTGCCCCCGTCTGCCTTGATAGCTTCTACGGTAACCGGTTCAAACCCGCGACGCACGCAATCAGCGTGCGCGACGGCGGCATCGTCCCGCGCCCCGGGCCGGGCGCGCGCCCCTTGGCCGCGGCGGGCGGGGCGGAGGTTGGGGAAGATGGCCGGGTGTCGCCTGACGCTGACGAGGCAGACAGCGCCCTTTTGTCTGGCGCGGAGGACGCCGTCGACCCGCTGGCCCTCTCACGCGCGCTCGCCGCGCCCACGAACATGCACGTCTGGCGCGCGCGGCCGCTTGTCATCGTCGATCCGATTGTGCGCAAAACCGTACGTCCGCCCTCCGCTGCCACTTTCCTTTGCTGTGGCTGACTGACGTATCCCCGCAGAACATCGCCCAGCAAGTCTCCGAGAAGGAGCTCAAGAGGTTCAACGCGGAGTGTCGGAGTGCGGCGGACAGGCTCGAAGGCGGCGCCGGCTTGGACGATCTCCTGAGCAAGTCGAGGCTGCAGAGTGAGAAGGACGAGCGGAAGCAGGCGAAAAAGGAGAAGAAGGCGAAGAAAAAGGAGAAGGAGAAGGAGAAGAAGGAGAAGAAGGAGGAGAAGAAGGAGAAGAAGAAGAAGGCAAAACTTGAAGCAGAAAAGGCACAAATGCAGGAGTCGTGATCCTTGTTCTGTATGTATCTACTTCAGCACACTACGACGGGGACAACAGGTACAGTATACAGGACCTCACACGCTCAGACGCGAATAAGCCTGCAGCGCAGGCTTTAACTGCTCAACGGCTATTAGACGAGCGTTCCGCCTGATCTGAACATTGCAATCGGTACCACTGTCAAGAGGCAAGGCGACAGATGTCAGCGTATAAGTAGTAGCGGTGCTGACAACCTCAGCCAAAGCGTATAGAATTGTGCGAAGACGCCCGATTCGCAGTGGGTGCTGAAACAACTGCTAGAGAACACAAGGCTCATGCGCTGCTCGCTGAACGAGTACAATTTGCTGTCATGATCAGTTTATAGCTCCGACCAGCTGTCTAACGCATCTCGAAGACAGAACGAGAGTCCAGTGCTTGTGAGCAATGCCCTTCGCTGAGCGGCTGGAGTGAATGACCAGCAAAGCGCGTGCCAGGGGATGAGTACGCAGAGCAACCTGCGTTGCACGAATTCCGCTGGAAGCCCATGACAAGTGCAATCAGCCCCTTGAACTACAGTCTGGGACTAGAGACAGCATTGCGCTGTCCGCCCCATCATGAAATTTCGAAGGGACGTGTTAGCAGAAAGCAGAAAGTTCTTACACGAGTCGTACATTATATGTCGGCGGAACTTTGGGCCGAACATTGCTGAAGCTCTAACTTACCACAGCGACGGGTTTGCGCTGCAGATTGAACTTGTCCACAACTATCGCAACGATATCGCGCCACTCAGTCATTGCACCGAGGCCTGGGACGGGTGTGAGTATCGAAGTCGTGATCGCGAGGAGACAGACATACCAACGTCGCCGCACGCAAGCGCCTTGCCGATGGGCCCGACGACAGTGTAGCCAAGCGTGTCCCGCACGACGCGCAGGTGCTGGGCGGTGAGCGGGTGCTCATACATGAGCGTATTCATCGCGGGGAAGACCCAAGTCGGCGTGCCGGGCGCCAGCGCACGCAGGACGCTCGTGACGAGGTTATCACACGCGCCGGCCGCGAGCTTCGAGAGCGTGTTCGCCGAGCACGGCGCGAGCAGCACGCCGTCCGCCCAGCGCCGCAGCTCGATGTGCAGGATGTCGTCGCCGACCTTGGTCCACGTCTGCCACAGCGCTGAGTCAGCTGGCGCACGGTGTGCGACTGCGATGAAGGGACCCACCGCCCACTCGTCCTCGTCCGTCCAGACGCGCACCCCGGTCGCATCTAGCGCTGCGCGGTCGAAGAACGCGAGCGAGGGCTTCGTCGCTGCCACCTGCACGCTGACATCCTGGTACTATCCGGCTGTCTCAGCTTCGCCGCTGCTGCAAAAGGACGATGAGGAGCACCTGCAGGAGCTCAGCGGCAATGAGTGGGACCTTGATCGAGGCGACCGAGCCCGTGCTCAGGATCAGGATGTTCGGCATGGGTCGGAGTCCGCGGAGAACATGTCTTCTTCGCGCTTCCAACTCCGAAACCACGCGCGCACGACGGCCGACGTGTTCTTCCTCATCCCCATACCAGGCGCCGCAGCAGGCCTCGAGCTAAAGATTCCTTTCGAGGACGTGTCGTTCTTCTCGAGGTCTCCCGTGCGCTGGCTCCTGCTCATCGGCTACGGCGCTGTCGGCGTCCTGGGCAATATCGTCGACGTCGACTCTTCGGATGCCTCGCTCGCCCTCGATACCCGGGAACTTGAACCTGGACACATATACCGTTATGCTGTGTCTGAAGACGCGGAAAAAGGCAGCTGTGCGTTTTTGTGGCTGAACCCATCGCAATAATTTTTTGCTGAGGCAAGCCGTACCCAGTCCACAATCTCAACCTCTCAAACAGCATGAATGAAGAAACATCTTTATTCTCAGCGCCGAATTCTTCTCGACTTCTCAAGCCCAAGTCCAGGATAGCCACATCGCCCGTAAGCATCCTCCAGTCCGTGTCGACGCGCGACGCGGACCGCTGCGTCTTTGGGATAGCCTATGGGCATGACGAAACTGACATATCCCACATTATGTGCCCTCAGGATGCTATGCGCGTGCGTACTCTCCAGATCCAGCAGCGTCGTTATTCTTCAGCCTTCTCATGCGTGCTCCCAGGGTCCCTATGTCTCGCGTCTAGAGACAGCGCTTGGGATCTCGCTAAGCCACCACCTCGACATCCGCAATATGATCACGCTGGACAAGCGTGTACACACATTCCGGGACCGCGGGAAGGTCTATATACTCGCTGTAAGTCCCTATCAATATCGCGCGTCCGACTGCCTTCCCATCCAACGCGCTAATTCACACGTAAAGACCGACGCCAGGTTCCTGCGCGACGAAGACATAACTCAGCCAACAGGTCCGATCCTCGACGCTTCAAGGGCCGCCCTCGCTCAGAGTCAAACCCGACCGTCCACTGGCACGTACATCCTGCAGATGTCCCCTGAGGTCCTCAACAGGCAGTACGGTATCCACAACACCCACCGGCACAACGGGCGCGCCATTTCTCTGGAGAAGGAGACGCAGCAGAGTTGCCGCGCCCCGACGCGGAGGCGCTGCATTGCGCGTATGCCGGCAGCATGCTCGCGCGGTAGTGACGGTACGTCCACGCGGACCAGCGGCGACTCATCGTCAAAGAGTCTGAGTCCAAAGAAGAAATCGAAAGCGCAAGATATTCGCTGGAAAGACCTAAATAGAGGTTCCCAATTATTCCTCAGCAAATGGCTCACACCTTTGAGACCTTGCACCAGAAAGTAGCCTCCTAGACCCTCCGAGCGACTTAGACTTGTGTACTGAGCTTTTATACCATACAACTGTATTCTACATGCAAATCGTTCAGTAGAGATCGAGATGGTACAGTGTCTTCACATAAGTATGTCTGGCAGTCCGCAATCTGCAGCGGGCGGGCTCCAGCGACGCCGGGAGCTTGCCCGACAACGGCCTAGCTGGAACAACAGTACATGCCCCGTTTCGCAGTTGAGCGCGGCGATGCCGACCTCGCGACTAACGCCTGCGGATTGAGTTTCAGCGCTGACTCCAGCAGTGCTCGAGGCAACCGCGCACCTCTGCCCTCGGTAATGGCCACAATATGCTCGCCAGGCGCCGAAGTCATTGCGGTCGTCGGTCGTTTCGTTCCTGCAGTCACCCGGGTACCAGGCACACAGTTCGTTTCAGACTTGCATTCGGACTATGAGCGCGCCGGCCGAGGTTGACAACATGATCTGAAGGACGCGACTTCGAACACCACGGGGTACTTCATGTGTCGTCACGTATGTCTCAAGTTCAGCTCCTCGTTTCCAGCCTTGTCTACGCGGTTTTCTAGATATACGATTGTAGGATATGCGATTGTAGCTTATGTGTTCTGATCTCGGTCTGTAGATTACGTGTAATATCCGTTTTTCTGCAGTATACTTTCCAGTTTGGCCATCCGACGTCTGTAGATGATCAAAACTTTCTCATTTCATAAAGGATGTCCAAAGACCTGTTTGTGCAATACATATCAATCGTCCGATTCATCCTCGTATTCCCGACCGTCGTCGCCTTCAGAATAATCATGCACATCATCACCAGAATCCTCATGCGGATCGTCGTAATAGACTGCTGTGATAATAAGTTAGTATGTTGGATGAGAGGACCAATTGCATGCACACACGCGGACAGAGTAGCTGCATCACCGCCTCGACTCGATCCAATGAGGAGAGCCTGCTGTCCCCGCTCCGCTCGAGGAGGGTCTGCATTTCGGTACCAGTAAGATTGTTATGGAGAACGGGTTCAGGAGGCTCTGTTCGAGGGCCGAATGCGGGTCCGGGGCTGCTGCCGTGAGGTGCGACTGCGAGACTCGGGGCGTTTGGGGCGGTGTCACCGTGAGCAGACTGGCGTCGGAAGGGGGCCCGAGTCTCCGGCGATGGCTGTGGAGTCTCATCGACATTCATCGAGTCGCCAGGTGATGATGGATGCGGCCGGTACATGATGAGCTCCAAGGTAGTCTCCAAAGCCCTATAATACTTTGCGACATCCTCGTGCGTATTTCCGCGCTTGACGGCCGCGCGCACCTTCGCATACGCATTCAGTATCATGGCAAATAGTGAAAGCTCGTCTTCCTGGGAGCGAAGGGTGTAGACTTCGTGCCCGGTCATCTGAGGCATATCGAAGTCCGCGATAAGATAAGGGTAGTGGGGCATATCGGGATTGGTGTGGACGAGTAATTTTTGTTGACTGGGACTAGTTATTTGCCTGCTGAAAGCCATCCAGAGCAGTTCGTTGGGAGGAAGGAAACGCCATGGTCGAAGGAGAAGCACAACCCACTTGATGGATTTTGTCAACTCGTCAATCTCGTTCTCCTGTGATTCGGGTAAATATGGGAAACGCACAAATAAATATAACTCACAAAGAATTCACGGGTTGGAGATTTTCCCTCATCCCAGCGCTTGTTGACGTGCATCAGGACTTGTTGAATAGTGAAGAGGGTTAGGATGTTGGGCGTAAGGGCAAATGCGCCGTAAGTGCCCCATGCCCGGTGTTCATCGACCTTCACTACACAGGGCGGATGTCAGAAGAGCCAAATGCGGGTTCACGTTGCACTTACAGAGAATCCTGTTGGGAAGGCCGTCAAGCGTGAAGGTTGAACGGAGACAGAATGATTGTAAATTGAGTCGTTCCTCCTGCATAGGAAGATGTTAAGATCTGTGACAAGGCAATGCAGTGATACAGACAACGGCAGACAATAATCTGTCGAATTTTTCTCGTTCCACAGCACTCAAGCTTGGCTTGGGGCGCATTGCGTTGAGGACGTGGGCGGCTTCTGCTGACACCATGCTAGAGCCCGAAACGAAGGATATCCGATCGCAAGCAAGCAGAGCCTTGAGCGACGCTTTGGCCATGGCAGCTGCACGCCGTTGGGTGGAAGTGGAATACAGAGACGTGTGCGAGCTGACGGCCGTCGACGTGTCCGGCCAGAATGGATGGGCTTTGGTTTTTTTCACATCGGCAACGAGTTGGCGGGTTGCGCCTTCCGGAAGATTTTCGAGCACGACCAGGTCGACAGCCATGGTCCGAAATCCTGAGCGCTCGAGCGCCACGTGCTGAAGCGAGTCGACAGGGAAGAGACGAAGCCACCCGGAGGTCTACACATCAGAGCCTAATAATAAGGCCCGATGTACCCCGGGGGTGCATCAAGCCTACTTAGGCCTTAGGCTCGTGCCTGTGCTACTGAATGGCACGTGTGGTATATTCATGTTAGTAAGTAACACCTCACGTTAGTAACGCGTTAGTTATCTCCGCGGAGATAACTAACTGAGCGCTAAAGTCTGACGACGGTCTCGAGCTGGGAGCGCAAGAGATCGGCTGTTACCCAAGGATCCCTCAGCAGATGGCTGGCACCTTTGAGACCTTGTATCACCCAGAAATTTGCTACTAAGACCTTGTGAGACGATTAGACATATTGAGGATTCGTGCCACTATCCGACTGTATTCGAGGGTACTCACCTCTTCGCTCTTCCCTCCGAAACGCGATCTCCAACGTCTTCAGGATAATCCAACGTCACCGCAACCTTCATAATGACTTCCTTCTGGATGCCCGCCAGCAGCCGCTCTAGCTCGCGGTCCGGAAGCGTGGAATACTCCAGCGCCTGCTTGAGCTCCGCGCGCAACTGCAAACAATGGGCGAGGTTCAGCAGGACCGCGTTGAAAGTGAGCATAGCCGCCTTGAAGTGGTGCGCTATGCACGCACACGCAGCAGCAAGCGCCTGCGCTCAGCGAGCTTGTGGCTCGCGCTGGAGCCCTTCTGGCGGTCCTGCAGCGCGCCGAGCTTCTCGGCCACGCGCCGCGCCTCGGTCGTCACGCCCTCCGGCAGGTCCGCGAGCATCGCGACGTCCAAGCCTTCGCACTAATGAGGGCCAGCATGTTGTGGTGAGGTTGGCTTAGTATAACGATACCATAATGCGACCTGCTATCTGCCGCGCCGTCCGTTATCCTGCAGAGTTGTGAGCTTTCGTCCACGCTACATATAACGCGGGCGAGACGGTGTGCATCTGCACGTACTTGTATTGGAAGACGAGGCCCGTGGCATTGTTGGCCCGTGGAGTTCGCTACCGGTGGAGGGGCAGGTAGCATGAGTTCTGCACGGTACAAGAAAGCAAGCGATAGGATGTACCTGGACGGAAAGATGCAAGCTGAGGAGAAAGATTGTTATAGCAGTGTTGGCGTTGGAGCAGAGGGCACGGCGCGCGTACTTGATCACAGAAGGGTAGCGCGACAACGTCGTGACGAGGTCGTTGAAATGCCTAGGAAACATGATGAGGTAGTTCTGCCAGATTACACAAGGGGGGAAATGAAACATACGTCGCAAAGAAAACGTAGGACTGCGCAGGGCAGAAGCGCCAACATTAGTCCGCCCTTTCCTAGCCAAAAAAGATTTCAATGTAACAAGCGTACCTTCAGCTCGATAAGCTTCTCCGCGATCGCATGCGCAATGCCCAGCCCCTCCACGGGGCTCGTCCCACGCCCAAGCTCGTCAATGAGGATCAGCGTCTTATCAGTCGCAAGCCCTGCAAACGCGAAAGCGCATCACTATCAAATACTCGCACATGCAACGAAGGGCGCACCGAGAATCATCGCCGACGTGACCATCTCGTTCGCGAACGTGCTGAGGTTGCGCTCCATGTCGTCGTCGTTCGAGAGCCGAGTGAGCAGCGCATCGTGCAGCCTTCCCCAGGCACGAGCGGTTCAGCCATGCAAACGAAGAGGAACGCCGCTCACCGTATGCTGGCATATTCAGCGGGCACAAAGCAGCCGCACATCGCCATGACGGTGATGAGCGCGACCTGGCGCAGGTAGGTGCTCTTGCCTGCAACGCGTGCCGCCATTCATCAGCTTCCTGTTCTCTTTTCCGTTGAGCGCAAGACGAACCCGACATGCTGTTCAGAAGAGTCAACACAGTCGCGGGGGTACATAACGAGCAAGCGGTGGACGCACTTCGGTCCCTGGACGAGCTGGAAAGACGACTGCTCGCAGCAGAACACATCGTTCGCCACGACGGACCCCGCGCCCTGCACCTTCTCGAGGATCGGGTGCCGGCCGGCCTTGATGGCGAGCGTATCTGTGAACTCTGGCCTGCCTGTGTCGCGGCGTCGTGGTGAGCGGGGAGACGATGTACGTGTACCGTGTCAACTGAACTGTAGCTCTCGACTATGTCATGCAGACTATGCGTGAGAGCAGTTCGGAGCGACTGGTAGTGCAGAAGCTTACTGATAGACACGTGCGCGAACGACCAGAGCATATCCAGGATCGCAACCTGCAGCAGGACGGTAAGACAGCGCGGTATACGGTACAACTTACGGCTTCCGAAGCCTTGTAGAGGGCGCCCGCAGCTTTGAGGACGTCAGACACCAGCGTTGCGATCGTCCTCCATCCATATCAGCCGGTAGACCGTACAGCGCGCCCGGCGGACGCACTTGTCGCTAAGAATCAGCGTCTCGTCCAATGAATCCTTGACTTTCATGTTGAGTTTTTGCTAAAACCAGTCAGCGATGACTTGTACTTTCAATGGGCGGGTACGACGCACCAAATCAAGGCTGGAGAAGTGTACACTCTTTCCACGCGTGGTGACGTTGATGTACCCGCGCGGCAGGTCGTCGCCGTCGAGGGCAGCCTTGCCGATGGTGAACCAGAAACTGGAGTCGTGATATACAGGCTTGATGGGCAAGCCCGTCTTGTCGGCCTGCGCGCGGGCAAAGGTAAAGACGTCCGAGACAGCTTCCTTGTACGTCTCGCGCGCTACGTCGAGCAGGCCGTTACAGTTGGCCTGTAAAAGCGCTCAGCGTAGGTTTGAGATGCCCAGCTGAAAGCCGCTTCACCTTGACCGCATACACGCGCATGTTAACTGCGTTTATGCCAGAGCCCTGGAAGTAAATTTGTTAGAATTGCACCTTTGCTATCTACACAGACACATGCGTACCTTCTGCGGAGTAGCGTCTTCGTTCAACTGGGCGGTGATGAGCTGGTCGATCTCTTCAATCCTCGGATCGCTGAGCATCTGCAACGGATGAGCCGACACAGCGGAAGGAAGACTGTCATACCTGGGACATGATGCACAGAAGGTTGGAGTTGCAATGTTGGAGCGCCTCTCGAAGGGCTGGTAATGCACGAACAACGCTGCGCAACGCAAGGATCTGGGTGATGCGAGTAGCAGCAGGCTTTGCGCTTTCTGTCTCGCGAGCCTCGGAAGCGGCGAGCTGTGAAGCATCAGTGGCAGAGAAGAGTAAGCGGAGGGTGCTGACATTAGATATCAACTTGTCCAAGTCGTTCTTTCCAAAAGCACGGAGGCTATCCTATATGATCCCTTCAGTGATGAAAGAGTAGGCAGCGGAAGCACGACATACCTTGATTGCAGCGTATTTGTCTTCATTCTGCACGAGCTCTGCGAGCAGTCCGGCTTTAGAAACTAGAAGTCAAACTGGTAAGAGGCCTCACCTTCAACCGCGTTCAGACGAGCATCCAGAGAAGAAAGGACCGTCAATGGCGCCAGCAGGTTCACGCGCAACAGTCTAGCCGCCATCGGCGTAAACGTGTGATTCAGAAGGCTGGGGTGATTTTTTGAGCGTTCTTGGGACGCGAACCTGTAGAACGCATACCCATAGAGCGAGTGAGTGCTCTTCTTCCACGTCATGTTGGCCACCAATTCGAGGTTTCGTGCGGTACTTGCGTCGATCAGCATGGTGCCTAAACGATATGAGTATATGCATGGCTTTAATAAACGTGGCATACCGTCGGGGGAAACAAAGTGGAAGCGTAGAGAATGGACGTTGAAGACGAGGTTGAGCTCCCTTTCAGCGTACTTAAACAGAGCCGAGGTTGCTGCCAGAGCATAAAACCTCAAAATCTATGAGCCTGATACGTAGGTCGCAATTTGGGCATACTAACTTGGTTGAAACGGCCATCAGAGTGCCCGTGCGCTCTTCAACGTCCGCGCACAGCTGGTTCACGAAATCATGGCCCGACGGCTCGTTCCAATACTTCCTGTTTACGGCGATTATGGCCACTTGCGGGAACTCCTCTGCCAACAGCTTGAGCAGAAGCGAGTCCTGGCCGTTCTGGTCGCCGAACGCGGTGTCGGGCATGAGGATGGTATGCGGTGAGTAGAGATCGAGATGGTGCAGTGTCTTGACATATGTCTGGCAATCCGCAATCTGCAGCGGGCGGTGTTCAGCGACGCCGGGAGCTTGCCCGACAACGGCCTACCTGGAAAAGCAGTACATGCCCCGTTTCGCGGTTGAGCGCGGCGATGCCGACCTCGCGACTAACGCCTGCGGATTGAGCTTCAGCGCTGACTCCAGCAGTGCTCGAGGCAACCGCGCACCTCTGCCCTCGGTAATGGCCACAATATGCTCACCAGGCGCCGAAGTCATTGCGGTCGTCGGTCGTTTCGTCCCCGCTGTCGTCGGCCGGTTGTCGTGGAACGAGCGCGTCTGCGGCCGCGACGATGGACGCATCGACGGCGAATACATGCTCGAAAAGGCTGTCGACGCTGGCATTGCAGCGAACCCGTGACCAAGTGACGACGCGTCGCCGGAGTCCGAAACGCGATTCCGCGGCTGTGCAAATCTGCATCCGGCTTGTTGTTGCCTTTTTGAGCATGTGAGACCCTGACAGCAAAGCCGGCATCCTCTTGTTCCTGGAAGCCGCCTCCGAGGCCCCAGCTTATCACGCGCTCACGTGACGTCTTATTTGTCTTACCTGACAATAGAGTCGCAGATCGGGGGTCCGTGCTCTGCGACCCCCGGCATGCAAAGACGGAACGGAGCAGGGTGGCGGTTCTTTCCTTTCCTTGCTCTTCTTCTCTCACCTCGTCGTCCAGAAGATATCTTCTGCGGACTGTGCTGCGCGCCGTCCACCGCTACGCTCATTTCTGATACTCGTATTCCTCCTCTAATATCGCTCTCGAGGTGAGTCGCCTCGATCAACACGGTTAGGGCGCATACAGCGGTCTTAACTTTGAGCAGATGAACAACAACAAACGCTTCGAATGCCCGGACTGCTCTCGCACCTTCGGTACCTCGTCGGATCTGACACGGCATCGCCGCGTGCACACTGGTGAAAAGTACGTCTTCAAGGCGCTCGTGGAAGAAACTCTGACACATTCCAAGGCCATACAAGTGCGAGCGGTGTCCCCGCTCCTTTACTCAGAAGAATGCGCTTAACATCCACATGAATCAACAGTAAGCTGGTCCCAGCTCCTCGCTATGAACGGCATATCTCATGAAGTCTCAGTCTCGGACTCAAGCCGTTCAGCTGCAAGTATTGCCCGCATGCATTCTCGGACCCGTCTTCAAAGCGCCGTCACGAGCGTGAGACACACGAGGAAATTCATATCTACTGCCCCGTCCATGGCTGTGACCACAAGTGCGTCCAGGTCTCCCGAGAATGTCTCTACCGATACTCACGAATAACCGTAGGAACAAGCGCCGTACGGGTCTCATCTCTCACATGCAGAGCGTCCACAAGATCAGCGACCCAGCCTCCTTGCTCGCCGCTCGCGAACGTGAGGCCTCCCCCGAATCTCCCCCGTCGACACCTCCGGCCCAGCCATTCTCCCAGTTCAACGAGGAACAGTTGACGCCGCTGGAGGAGGAGTATCCCGCGCCAGTGCCAATCACACCGCCGGAGCTCATGCCCATGGACACCGTCCAGTCACCCCCGCACTTCGCCACGCGCCTCCCCTCGGCGACGGACACAATGATGCGCGAGTTCCTCGTGCCCTCCGTCTTCGAGAGCCCGCGCGCGTCGCAGGCGATGCCGGGCCCCGTCCCGCAGCACTTCCCCATGGCCGCGGCGCCCATGTTCCCGTCGTACAACCCGGGTCCGGCGCTACACTTCCACGACCCCTGGAACACCAACTACCTCATGCCGCCGCACGCGCACACGCCCTACGGCTCACCCGTGATCACGCCCCACTCTGTCTCCCCCTCCCCGCTCCCATCGCGGATCCCATCCCCAGCTGCCCCATTGCTCTCTCTCCCCGACGCCTCGCTGTCGATGTCGCCGCTGTTCACGAACGCCATGCTGCCCTCGACCGCCGAGTACGACTCCTACGACTCCTTCGACTTTTTCGCCCAGGCGGCCGACGTTCCCGCGTATCCCCACTTCATGCCTTTCGCGCAGTTCTGATTCGATTCGATTTTTGATTTTAATCTTGTAGTAATAGTTCGACCTTCTCACTGCCCTGCCCCTCGTAATATTTGCCTCTCTCTCCACTGTAGCAACTAGTATAACGGATTGGACTTTCCCTCTTACATTACTTATTGTACCCATTATAATAGGATGGTTTCCGGATGCTGGACAAATACTTAATCTCGTGTCTCCATGTTTCGCACGAGGAAGGCCCCTCGTCGAGTATTAATCGTACATCAAGTTGCCGCCAATAGCCCCAATTTACGCCATCTACACGAATACCAGCCAATCATATATTTAACGTCGGAACCCCTTTTCCGCAGGGTAACTCATCGTGCTGGCGTCCGAGGTGCGGTTGCTGCGCGGGTTCGCGACTTGCAGGCTGGACGGCTGGAGCGGCGAGAGCTCGTCGCGCGCGCCGGGCGGCGGCGTCAGCTCGGCCGCGGCCTCCTGGGACGTCGGGTGCCCGTCGGTGCCGTAACTGCCGTTGTGCGTGGCGACGGCGGAATACGGCGGCGGGTTGAACTGCCCCTGCTGCGGAGGCCTGTATCCCCCCGTGAGCGAGCTGCTGGACGCGTTGCGCCCGTGCTGCGGCATTCCCGGACGGTCCTTGGAGAACCGCTCGACGCTCATGGGGACGTAGGTGTTCGTGGAGTCGCCCGAGCTGTTGTACGCGTGGCGGGCTTGCGTTGACGCTGGCGCATTAGGCGGCAGGATGAGTGGGTTGACGGCGTAGATGCCCGAGCTGGGCGCTGCTGACGCCTCGGAGTACATGTCTCCAGCGAACGTGGACATCATCGACGGAAGAGGCATGGGGGTGCCGTCAGGCTGCCCCGGAGACGGTGTGCGCATCCCGAGAATCGTCGAGCGTTCGTATCTGCTACCAGAGGTTTCCGACTGCGCCGGCTGAGCGAACGAAGTACGTCGTTGCTCTAACTTTTGTTGCCTCCGCCGATGGACGAAGAGCACGCCAACGATAATCGCTACAATGACGACGATAGCGGCTACGACGCCGCCAGCGATTGCCCCAGCGTTTGAAGAAGATTTCTGCTCTAGTACGGATGTGAGGTCTGCGTGACCTGACAATGTAGATATTAAACCCTGGAAACTAGTCTGGGGGAAGCCTGCCCACCTTCGTCGTGCAAAGCTTTGGCCTCATCGACGTTGAACTGCCTGTTTGGCCACGTCGAAGGATCCTTCGTGGCCCAAAACGGCACCGACGTATTGGCTGGGAACGCGTATTTGGAGGCTGGAGGGAAAAACGTGCTAAGACTGGTTCAGCTAATCTGTCTTGTCAGTCGTGACGAACGTTCTACTTACTGCCCCAGCAAGTCCGATGTGCATTGCCTAGTCCAGCCTGCGGGGCCCCATCTGTGTAGACATGAATAGACAGGTCTTCGAATCTGCTATGGCAGCCATACGAGGTGATAGTAGTCACATCTTGGCAGACGGTGCAGGCTTGGTAGAGGTTATACACCGACCAAGAACTAGATGATGATGAAGAGACTTCGTGGGGTTTATACGTGCAGCGTACCAGCCACATTCAGTCAGAAATGCTTGGTTGTCTGTGCCAGGAACGTTATATTTAGTCCCTGGTAGAAGGGCAGGAATGTCCCATTCTATCGCAGCGCAATCAGTGCTTCAATTTTCGAGTGCAGTTAGCTCAGTACGCACCGACGTTCGCCTGGCATTCTGCAACTAAAAATGCAGCCACGAGGCAAGGACTTTGACCGAGGCCATTGGACATCCATGAGAACTGGGATTGACATACGGCTTCGGTCTACAACAGCACCCATCGACGTCAGGCGAATTATGCCTTAAGTAACAGACCGAGAGAACGCGCCTGAGCACGGCCATCAGCGCGCGCGACGGACAATGCAAGGACGGCGGCGAGCAATGCGGAAGCCATGCGGCACAACCTCCGGCGGCGAGGAATAAAAACGAGTGCAAGGCCGAGGAAGCCGATGACGAGGCGCTGCTCAGGCTCGTCAGTCGCGGGGAGGGGAGGAAGAGGAGCAGCTTCGGCAGAACGCAGGACGCTCAGCCTTCTAGAGCCACCCACACTGCTTTAGGTACTCGTCAACGTTGAGCGTCTAAGCCCATGCCGGACTCCGGCGCGGGGGAAGGCACGGGAGGCGTGTGTTCTACGGACATAGATCGCGTTGTTGTCTCCGTCAGGCAATCTGTTTTCACTCTTGTCCAGGCGCAACTGCGACCCTGGCCCACCTGCGGATGGCGAGCTGGCCTCTGAAGCTGGTGTCATCGCGTAGATCGGGCATGCGAATCTGCGTACACACTGCCTGAGAAGCCAGTATCTCCTGACACCCCAGTAAACAGGACACCGCACTTCCACGTTCGGCGAAACGTATCCCGTGAGCGTTTGGTTAGGTCGAACCAGAGGAAGCACAAGCGGCCGCGGGTTCATTCGGAAGAGTCCAGGAGTGCCAGCCGGTCCATTCACCAGGGCCAAGAACGCGCGAGTCCATTGGACGCGGACTGCGAGGAAGCAGTGGAGCCGCGACAGCTCATCGGCCAGTTGCTGAACCAGCTCGGTTGGTTGTCAGCTGCAAGCTCGGCTAGCGCGTTTCGAACAACAGAACAAGAGCCCAGGCTCGCTTGTTACTGAGCGACGCCTTGAATTGGGCGGGTGTAGTCGCTAGCTAGCAGAGCGCGCGCCAGGGGGTGTGCGGAGCAGCTGGATGGGCGGCATGCCGCATGCGTTGAGAAAAGAAGTGCAGCTCCAGTGCACGAATTCCGCTGGAAGCAGAGAACGAGCCAGTTCCCTGGGATGTGCACCGTAGTAAAGCAATGCTGATATTAGCTCTGAGTTCCCAACGGACAAGTTGAGGGGAGGGAAAAAAAAAGGTCGACGGAGTTTGCGGGCGGCTGAGTTTATTGCGCGTTTTCCGGACGTTCCTCCGCTCTCCCACGATCACGGATGCCGCTCGCCAATGCGCACAAGAAGGCAGCCGAGGAGCTCATCAACACCACGCTCATCAATGCGACCTCTCCTGGGCGCGGCAAGCGCAAGCTGAGCGAGATATTCATGTTCCTGCCCGACCGCGAGGCCTGGGCCGAATACTACAAGGTCATACGCCGCCCGCGCTGCCTCCAGGGCGTGCTCGACAATCTCGTCAAGGGCAACTATTCGAGCGCGCAGGCTGTCTACGACGACCTGTGTCTCATCTTTGACAACGCGCTCTTCTACAACGAGGAGGGCAGCCAGATCTCGCAGGACGCCGCCCTGCTCAAGGTCGGTCTGAACACCAGCCATTCGGTTGAGATATCACGTCCTGAATTCGTGCAGAAAACGCTGCAAGATACCTGGCTCGCGAGCACCGTCCTTCCCAAGCCCAAGCAGTTCCGCGAGCCTTCGCCGCCTAAACCGGTCGTGAACGGTTCGCCGACGCGGTCTGAAGTCCCAGCGGAACAGGCAGCCGCAGCGGAGGAGGTCTTCATTGACTACGACGCGGAGGCTGACTTGCCTGGCACGCCAATACCAACGACAGATGAATTTCCTGCGCGAGAGGACGACGTCGAAGACATCATTCATCACTTGGAAAGTGGCTTGCCTCGTTGGCCAGGTCATGGCGATAACGGCTGGTTGGACGATCCCAAAGCTGTAAGCTCCGGAATCCGTATGGGTTCGCATGTACTGAACAAGACCTAGGATTATCTCTTCTTTGCCGGTTGCCTGACAGCCATGAGAGGATACAAAGACTCCAGGTATGTGTTAACGCGTCATTGAGGGCGAAATATTTTGACAACTCCCGCCAGTGGCCAGCGGCCGATTGAAACGCTCGACCAGATTGAGGAAGAAACAACGGATCGTGACTTGTCTTTCTCCGTGCGTCGTCGTGTGCATGAATCAGTGCGCATTTCTGAAGGCGTAACAGACGCCACTTTCACTCCAATCGATTGAGGTATGCCATGAGCACATGCACCTCCTTTCTTGTCTTACCCTGGTTTGTCAGGCCCGCGCACGCACGAAGCAATACACGTCGAGTCGGGACTTCGACAAAGATGTGGCCCGTCTGTTTGAAAAGGCTCGCAGGTTTCACGCTGACGACCTGCCGTCGTACGGGAAACTGCTCCTCTGTCAGGTGCCGCATTTGCACATCTATCTGTATCTCCGGGCTGACCTCGCCCCCAGCGATTATACCAAGAACTGGTAGCGACATTATCTACAGCTATCCCCAGCACGTCGTCCAATTTCGCGTCCATTCCTTCTGGACCGCTGCATGCGCCGACCACACAGACGCCCGCCAACCCGCTCCTCGGCGAGCTTTCTCACTCGGTCGCGACGGAGGGGCGCGTAGACCTAGATCACTGTGCCAACAAAGGCTTGACGTTACGAGTCGGCGACTGGGTACACGTTATGAACCCCGACGATGCGTCCAAACCCATCATCGGGCAGATTTGGAAGACATTTGCAAAGGAGGATAGGTACCGGCATTCTTTCGCATCGCTTGAGAAGTGGCCTGACGTCTTGCAGACCAGGAGAGTCGTTCTTGACGCTTTGCTGGTACTATCGTCCCGAGCAGGTACGTACATGCAACCCCAGAAACAATGCGCTCATTCTGATTATGCATAGACATATCACCCACCGCACCGACAATTTTGGGAGAATGAAGTGTTCAAAACTGGTAACAGCCCTCCTCACCTGACAGCGGTCACATACTAACCGTGTGAACAGCCCATTTCGTCGAACACAACGTCCGCGACGTCCTGGAGAAGATCTTCGTGCAATTCACGCCGCACTACGTCAAAGGCCGCCCGCGGGGGCCGTACTGGTACCCCGGCTGGCCGCTCTACGTCTGCGACTCGCGCTACGTCGACCGCGGCCCGCAGCACGCGCACATCGCGAAGATCCACAACTGGCGCGCGTGCGTGCCGCCGGCCGTACGCGCGCAGGACGTGCCGCTGTACCCCTTCGAGCGCCCGGTGTATCCGCCGCTGCTCGACTCGCCGTTCGCGCGCGGCGTGCACGGCCCCGGCGCAATCGTCGACCCCGCGCAGCTGCAGGCGCTGCTCGAGAAGCAGAAGGAGGAGCTCGCGGACGAGGGCGGCACCATCGCGCGCAGGCGCCCGCGCCGCGTGCCCGGCGGCGCGACGCCCAGCAGCGCGAGCAAGGCGGCTGCGGCGGCCGCAGCGCACGAGGAGCCGGCGTACGCAGGCCCGACGCACGGCGTGCATTTCCCGCGGCCCGGCAAGGAGGAGGGCCGGAAGGACAAGAAGCGCAGCGAGGAGAAAACCGTCATCGGTGCCGCCGGCGGGTCGCACAACATCCAAGGCCACGCCATCGTCGACCTACTCCCGCCCGAAACCAGTGCGTCCACATCCGTTTCCGTTTTCACCAGGGTGCAGAATGCAGCAGCTGACGCCGGGTTATCCGTCTCCTTACAGCTAAGCTATTCGACCGCGATCCCGAGACGAACCAGGTGCTGTGGTTCTCGGGCCCTCCGGTCGACATGGCGCGCCCGCATCCCCCGCAGCACAGTCTGGCGTATCTCAACTTCCTCGCGGCGAAGCGCAAACGCCAGCAGCACGGGCTCAATGGAGACGCGCCGAGCGCCGAGAACGGTCAGCACACGCTCACGAAGAAGCCGCGGCTGGTCCCTGCGAGCCTGCGGCTGCAGGAAGCGTGGGCGCAGCTGCACGCCCAGGGCGAGGAGCCCATGCAGATCTGATTCAGAGTACCACATCCGCTTTCTTTCCTATTTGCTTTCGCTTTCGCGTACTAGTGCGACGACTCTTCCTCGGCATGTGGTAATCTGTGTACAGTTGTATTGCTTCGGGTTTCTAGGTAGCAAAAATGAAGTAGAGTCGTGGATATATCAATTGCATTGAGCAAGACTTGGATGCAGGGAGCGAGCGAGCGACGGGGAAGTGCAAAGGCCAATAAGAGAATGGAGCGGGGGAGACGCTATGATGTGTTGTTGTACGACAGCAGGAGTTCATGATCCACAGCGACGACGGCGGAGGCGACTATAACGCCCAGACCTTGACAACAGAGTCCCTGCCACCAGACACGAGGTAGCGATCCATGTAGCGCAGCCTGACTGCAGGCATGGTGTGTCCGTTCGTGAGGAGGGACGTCATTTGCTGCGTCGTGCGGTTGTACGACTGAAACGGGGTTAGTCGATGTCGTGGAAAGAAAATACACAGCAGTACCGAAGGACCATTCTCGCCGGTGCACGCGAGGATTTTGCGCGTGTCAAACTGGAGCGAGGTGACGGGTCGCTCGAACGGCAGCGTCTCGAGGACACCGCCAGTCCGGATATCCCATATCTGCGAACAAATGAGCAAAGGTAAGCAGCCTGCGGGAAATGCGTACGCGGATGGTCTTGTCGAGGCTGCCGCTGACGATGTTGAGTTCGTCGAACTGCACACAGGTCACAGGTGCCGTATGGCCCACAAGAGACCGATGACTCTGCCCGGTCCGCACTGAAAACCCATGAGCAATATGTAGCGAAAAAATGGGCGTTACTAACTATCCCACATCCGCACGGCACCATCGCCGGAGCCGCTCACAAGCCCATATCCCCAGAACTGCACGGCGCCGACAAAATCCTCGTACAGCTCACCGTCGTCCGTGGCGTACGAGAACGGCGCAGTGCCGAGGTTGAGCCACGACGCCTGCTGAACCGGCGAGTGGTTCATCGCCCACAGGATGTCCATCGACACGACACACTGGCCCGTCGTGAGGTCCCACTGGCGCAGCGTCTTGTCCGCCGCGCCGGTGACGAGACAGTTGTCCTCGAAGTAGAGCGCGGTGATCGCCTTGCTGTGCCCGCGCAGCACGCGCATGCACCCGCTGTCCTCCGCCATCGAGTCGTCGATCGACGCGTTCGCCTGGCGCACCCCGAACTCGTCGCTCGCGTCCGCGTCCTCGGCGCCAGGGATCTCCTCGTCCACCAGTCGCAAGTCCCACACGCGCAGCGTCGAGTCGGCGCCGCCCGTGAGGCAGACGTGCTCCTCGACTTGGGTGCACTTGACGGGCCCGCTGTGTCCGCGCAGGCGCCCGATCTCTTCGCCAGAGCAGAGGTCCCATAGCCGCGTAGAATCGTCCTGAGCGGCGCTCACGAGCAGCCCGTACGGCTCAGAGAAGTCGAGCGCGGTGATCGGGGCGGAATGCCCCGTTAATGTCTGGAAGAGTGTTAGACATTGTCTCCCATGGCTAACTACGTGCGCACCATGAAAGCCACCCCTTGAGGCAGCTCATCGTGTTCCGATGGGAGGAAGGCCGGTCCTACATAGACGTTAAGTGATTGGCCCCAAGGATTATGGGATGCATACCCCTTCGTCGTCTTGAGCTTGCTGACGCGCTGGCCGCTTGCGATGATTTGCCGGCCATGGGATTGCGAGCCTCTTCGTAGGAGAGTCGCTCGCGAACTCCTTCCACTGTTCGGGCGTCAAGACTGAATTTGGAAATGTAAGATACCACTCACTCTCGTCGTCCAGTTCGAGTTCGTCTTCATGCAAGTGCAACAGTTCTTGTTCCAGCTTCTCGCGCACAGCGTCCAACGCAGCGATTTTGTGCGTTATCTCCTCTATTTCGGAGTTGATGAGAGTCTGAAAATGAGCGTGAGCGTGGATGAACGACAAGAACGGCGGGTGTCATAGCGAGCTCCCAAGACCCGCAACAAGCTCGCAACGGAAGGTTGAAACGACAGCGTTGCAAGTGCCGTTACGGGTCAGTGCTGTGATAGCCCCGTAACGATACTCGCAACACTGCGCCTTTGAGAAGGATGATAATCCAATAACGTCCTGCGCGGAGAGGAAGTTGCGATATTCGGTGCGAGGAGGGAAGGAAGCGTTCAGGCAGCAGGGCCCGATCCACCGTTCGGCCGGTGGTTTGGCTCTGCGAGCTGTCGCGAGGTCATGTGAATCCCAGATTAGCACGGGCCACACCGCGTCGTTGCAAACTGTGTGGCGTATTTCGTGGCGACCTCGCGTTGCAAGTCGCTGCGAGCACTGCGATATCCGTTCGTGGAAGACTCAAGTGACTTACTCGGCGGATGTGAATATTCTCCTTGTCGACCATAATTTCCTTGGTCTGCAGGAGTAGTTCGTCCCGGCCCAGGGCAACCGATGCGCTCAGGCTTTCTCGGCCTCTGCGAGCTTTCGGCTTGAGCTTGCGCTTTGCTGGCCGTGTCCGGCCCACGAGAACCATGTCATCGTCGCTCTTGCTGCCGAGCTCCTCGTCCGGTTGCGAGTTCTGGTCTGCATCCAGCATGCCCCGGGCGCGCATGCCGAGCTGCTTCAGGCCCATATGAGGCACGTCGACGTTGCGGACCTGCCGGCGCCTGTTCTTGCCACGTTCAGAGCTTGGTATGGTTGCCTGGAAGCCGCGCAGCAAGCTAACGTCGTTGGCAACGCCCCGGGGCTCCGGGACCTCGGCAGCGAGCAGCTGCGGGGTCTCCTCGACGACCTGGAGGTCGGTCGACGTGACGCGGCGCGTAACACCAAAACGCAAAGGGGCGCGGCCGAGGATGGCAAAGTCGAGCGCGTGGTCCGAACGCGCGCTGGCGCGGCCGGCGATGGTGGACGGGTTACCGCGCGCGTTGCGCGACGTCGCCGCCGTGCTGATCATTCGCGGCGTCATGATGATAGGCGCGACTTCAAACCATATCAGACGGCTAGTACAGAGCTTAATCCCAGTGCTCACGGTCTTGGAGTATCCTGGTCGAGTCGGACTTGCTCGTGAACGGCGCCAGCAGTGCTTTCGAGACAGCCTGCATGCGGCTCGACGTCCCGGACGACGAGCTCGACCCTTCGGAAATAGAGCTGAGGCCATCTCGTGGGTTACGGGCGCGCCCATTCGCCGACTGTGACGACGAGCTCGCCATTCTCCTCGACGGTGCTGGTGGTAGAGAATTCGGAGTCAAAAACGATCGTCACTTGCCGGCGACCTCGATGAAAACTCCGTGGAAACCACGAAAACCGCATACACGAATACGAAGTACCTTGAATATCCGCAAACCCATATACGCCGCATTTCAGGCCGTGTATGTACGTCCCGTTGATTGGCGGTCACGTGCTGCATGAGTCTGGCCCTGACTCTAGTTGTTCTTGAAAATTATCGAGACTAACTTTCCTGCTCATCGGGCTGTGGTTTCTTCGAATTTCAGGGCTTGACTGTGTGGGACCATCCTCGATTCGAGCGAGTGCCTGACGCTTCGTAAACGGGGCAGCCAGGCCCAGCATCGACGAAAGCTTGAGATGATGTCCGTCCCAGCCTGCCCACACTGCGCAGCGGTATGTCGAAGCATAACGATATTAGCCAGACGTTGACTCTGCTCATACTTTCACTGCACAGTGCACACCAAGACCTGAGGAGTCCAAATCTGGTCGAATCTTCTGGGGACTACAGTCATGGACCGGACCTCTGAACAGCACATCGAGCAAATAATATGTATGACTGGGATTGGTTCCCCTTTCCCTAATTTCTATATCAAGTCCTTCATATGGTTCCTGGGTATCCTAAGAAAAATAGCCTTCTTTGTAGCTTGTGAGACTGTGGAATCTCGGGCCTTGCAGTGAAGTGACCCGAACTCAGGGTCCACCCCGGTCCTCTGAACACCACCGCCGATTTCTCATTTTGCATCACAGACAAGAATGATGCCTCAATAAACAATGTTATAGGATAGCTGATTGTGTTCACAAACTAAATCTATCAATGGGATGCTGCCTGCTCGGTGTGTTGCCTGTGCCGACTGACTGGCCTTGATCAAAAGTCGGGCCTAGCGTCACACAAACATATAGATGCCTTGGTTCCAGCGCACATTAGCTCTGCTATACATGCATACCATGTAATGGTGTAGTTGGTTTGTGAGTTATCCGCCTATATTGCTGTTCATGGTCGGTGGTCAATGTTGAAATGCGGCAAATGCCGGTTCTTTGAGATGAGCTGCGTCTCAATGCCCAACCATCAAATATCTTGACCCCATACCTGGGTCATACATTAAGGCCAATGTCTTCTCTTCAGAGAAAAACTTTCTTGCGAAGGGGAACAAAATTGAGCTTAATGTGGTCGACTGTTCAAAGGTCCGGGGTTGTTCAGAGGTCCGGTCCAAGACTGTATTTCAGTCCGGCCAGCGCGACCGGGCATCCACCGAGGCACGGCCCAGCGCAAAAGCAGCAAGCTGTACCAATGCGGCGCATTTTATAAGTACTGTATGTAGCTGTATTCATCCGACCATCGGTCTGAGTTTGACCTGATATCTGATGGCAGGTGCTGGATTTGGTTTATCAGATCCACCGGCAAGCTGACGTTGCCCAGCAATATAAAGTCCAAGGGCCTCAGAAATGAGGTTGTCCAGCACGTAGGAAGCATAGCTTGAGGTCGATACACATTCAGAGACAAACACCGGGTGATGCGCGGAGTAACGGGGGCTACAGAGACTCGGAGCATTTCTGACTCTGCTCGTGAATCTCTGATCAGGTGAGACTCTTTTCCAACATGAGGTAGAACTCTTCATTGATGCACTGTGACGGTGTCAGATTCTCATACATACACTCGCCATTGCGTCGAAGCTGTTGGACCGCACTAGGGAACAGCGCCGCAAACTTGAAGCCGACATCTTCCGAGTGTTGCGTCAGCCCGAGGCCTTCGGCCAGCCATCGCCGTTCCAACGTTCAAGCGTTCAAGCTTTCAAGCGGCTCTCTCCGCAGCTGATGCGCCACGGCAAGAAGACAGGACTCGGAGTATAAAATACATTCGGCGGCGTCGCACGGCCGCGCAGCCACCTACCTCATCCTTCTTCCACCACCAACTTGGAGATGGGCCAGTCTTTCGACTCCATACCCGAGAACCTCATCGAATGGGCATTAAAACAAAAGCTCTTCTGGGTAGCGACCGCGCCGCTCGCCGCAGATGGGCATGTCAACGTCTCGCCAAAGGGTGTCGTCGGCACGTTTCATATTGTCAATGGGAACCAATGCTGGTACGAAGACCTCACTGGAAGCGGTAGGCCCCTTTTTCGCACTTATACACTGCTTGAATGTGCTGATATACTCTCTCCAGGTATCGAAACCATTTCCCACGTGCGCGAGAACCGCAGAATTACGATCATGTTCCAAGCATTCGAAGGCGCGCCTCGCATCCTGCGATTCTACGGGAAGGGTATGATTCTGTTAGAATAATTATGGTAAGGGTCCTAAACTTCGTCCAATCAGGCACTGTGCATGAGTTCGGATCGCCAGAGTACGATCGGTTACTCCCAATCGACAAGAGGCACATCAGCTCACGCGCAGCCATCGTAGTCGACATCTACCAAGTCACCACAGTGCGTTTACCACAGAAAGACTTTACAGCGTCTAAGCCGGAGCAGCCTAACTGAGTTTTGTTCTCCACTGGCAGGCCTGCGGCTGGGGCGTCCCGAAAATGAAGTTTCTAGAAGAACGCACCAACACATGGGACTTCTTTAGCAAGTGGGAGGCAGGCGACCAGGAGCTCGCGGCCGCAGGCCGCGACCCCAGTGACCCGCCGACCGACAAGAACACGATCAAGCGTTTCTGGAAGTACTTCAACCTCAAGTCTCTTGACGCGCTGCCTGGGCTGTTGGAGGCGACGAGCAGCAAGAAGGTACCGAGGACGACGCTCCCCCATCGCTTCCGCCAGGACGCGGAGCAGGAGGCCGCATCGCAGAACTCCAAGGCCGCTTTGAGCATTGTGCGGCGCGAGAGCAAATTCATTGCTGGATTGCTCGTTGGATTGCTCCTCGCTATGGGATACGTCCAGGCCATCAAGCTGTCCGCGATTGCTGCCTGAAGCACGTCCGAGGCGACATAGCGGCGGGCAACTTGAAGGCACCGTGGACTATAGTGTCACGATGGTCAAGAGGTTTGTTCAACACGAGACTTCGCCAGCTTTGTCTTCAGCCCAATGGGCGCTCATTCGCATTTGCCGAACCAGATAATATCAGATGACCTTGACTGCATTGCTGTCCTTCGTCCACTCGAACAACGGGAGTGACACCCCGCACGGGACAGCGTACTGTTGGAGGTCTTCTACCAGCCAAACGATCGCGTGCCGTCCTTCAATGGTTTGAGGTGCAAGCGAAAAAGCACGCGAAACGCGGCGCATCATGATGGTGGCAGGCGGAGGCGGCACGGTTTCGGACATTCGGGGTTTCACGCCGAACAACAAGTCATCTACCACCATGGGCAAGACCTACGACTCCATCCCGCCAGACCAGATTGAATGGGCGCTGAAGCAGAAGATGTTCTGGGTGGGGACGGCGCCGCTCTCCGGCGACGGGCACGTCAATATCTCCCCGAAAGGCATCGAAGGCACATTCCACATTGTGAACGCGAATCAGTGCTGGTATGAGGACCTCACGGGAAGCGGTATCTAGTTTTAACACTTCCACCGATTCGTTCATCTGAAAAAATGCGCTCATAGGTGTCGAAACTATCTCGCATTTGCGCGAGAACGGACGGATCACGATCATGTTTCAAGCGTTTGAAGGTGCACCTCGGATTCTTCGCTTCTATGGCAAAGGTTTGCCGCGGTTTGATAAAGATTTCAGCAACGCGTAGTGCTAAACATCGCGCTGTGCAGGCACCGTGCATGAATTCGGCACACCTGAATATGACCGTCTTCTCCCGCTTGACAAGAGGCATATCAGTTCGCGTGCAGCCATTGTCGTTGATATTCACCGTGTCGGGACAGTAAGTCTTTCTCTCACTTCCCTCGAACACGGGGCTAAATATTGTCTCAGTCCTGCGGCTGGGGCATCCCAAAATACGTTTTCCAGGAGGAACGCACGAACTCGTGGGACTACTTTAGCAAGATGGAGGCCGCGGATCAAGAACTGGCAGAATCTGGTCACGACCCGGCCGCTCCGCCGCCCGAGGGAGCTCGCACCATGAAGTATTACTGGTCGTTGAAAAACCTGCAGTCGATCGACGGCCTTCCCGCCCTGCGCACTGCAGTCCAGACTGAATGCGTACCGAAGACGACGCGCCCGCATCGATTCCGAGAGGATGCTGAACGCGAGGCGGCCGCGAAGGCGGGGAATGCTGAGTTGGGTCTCATGCAGCGCGAAGGCAAGTTTTTCGCTGGCGTACTAGCTGGCGTGACGCTGGCTTTGAGCATCGTTCAGGTTTCCAAGATTGTTCATCATTAGCTGGCCACGGGCCCCTAAGCAATTCAATGTGGAAATATGATTGTATCTTGCGCCCTCGCGGCCTGGGTGGTGTGGCGACGTCGTCAGTTGATTCCGAGGACACGTGGTTTCCGCATGGTCAACATTCCAGCCTCGTCTCGAATTCAGCAGCAGCAAAAAAAGCTTGTTCGACAGCAAACAGCAACCTACGACTCAGACGACACTGGTTGTAATTTTTTGGAGCGAACGTTTGAACCCAAGAAAACGTCTTTGAGAGCAGGGCCAGGGAGCCTTCCTGTCCAGTGCTTGTCCATGTAAGGGTCCTCTGGCACTCCAACAGCGAAGGAGTCGCGCTCTTCGTATTCGCTTTCGTTGATGCGGTGGGGCGTAATCGGCGGGAGGGGCTTGGGAGCCTTCAGGGTACAACCGAACGTGTAGCCCCTGAGCGTCTCGGGGATCCATCGTGGTGGGGCACCCTTCCGTCGAGGACGTTTGGGCTTGGGTTCTGACGGTGGCTCTGAGCTTGAGTTCGACGTGACGGTGGTCTCCCGCACGGCTTTGCCAGGGCCGGCGGGCGCGCCGCCCGTGCTGCCGCAGCCCTTGGCGTGCCGTTTCATGTTGCTGAGGACTGAGAACCGTTTGTGGCATTTTTCGCACGCAAAGTCTGCAGGGTCCGAGCGTGAGCGCTCAGCGGTCAGCGGCTGTCCGTGCGCATGATGCAGTGACAGCCGAGAGAGAAACAATCGCGCCCACCCTTTTCCAGCGTGTGGACGCGCTGATGCTGGTATTTCGCATGCCGGTCAGCTGTGCCAGCGCGCAGGGTGGGCAGCTTGTCAACGTACAACGCGCAGAGTGCTTGGGCGGTCGAAACTCTTGTGGCACATCGAGCAGGGATGCATCTTCCGCTGCTTCACGCGCCGCGTAGGCGGGGCGTCCTCCTCTTCCTCCTCCTGGTCGCTATCGGAAATGGCTTTACCATGGCCCGATGTGATCGATGAGGGCGGCGCTGGCGCAGGCTCAATGGAGACCTGCAGCGGCGGCTGCGGTGGCGGTGGCACATAAGCAGCAGCAAACTGGAAAGGCGGTGGCATCCCCGCCCCAGTCTCCATCGTGTCGTGATCCACCAGCGCTGGGCGAGATGTGGATCCAAGGCGGCAGGCAACCAGTGTTTGAGAGCCGCCTTGTGTTTGCGCCGACTATTGCACCCTGCGCCAGCCTCATGGTGTCTGCGCCGGGCGGTTATCAGGATCCATCTGACAGCTGCCAACAGTTCCGAGGACGACAGCACGTTGGCTACGCCGCCAGATTAGAGACCGGTCGCCCAGATTGTATCCACGTCTGTTGAATGTTCAGAAGAGCAAGATGCGGCCTCAAATTTGGTGCTCAGCACCCGCCTGGTCAGTCCTCACATTCAGAATCGGTCACTGAGCGTCAATACTCCACATATAACTGAATAGCTACAGAGGGAGCGACCGGGTGCGTCTCAGAGTGTGCATCCGTTACAGAAATAGTGTACGGTGACGTCCCTGTTCACTCAATTACCTGGGGCCGTTCAGTTCAACTTGGCGTTACACAACAAACTTTGCAGGTTTGGATGTTCCCACGTTGTCAGGGCTTCGAAGAATGGTAACATTCCGAGTCGGCATCCGGAATCCCACGTTCTCTTGCAGTAATGCAATTTGAGCTCGTCCAACTGATTGAACCGGCTTGGTATGGGTTCGGGCATATGTTCATCGGTCCCTGGAAAATGATCGGAAGGTGAGAGGTCTGGACTTGATCGTTCAACAACGCACCATTTGTGGTCAAGATTCATGTAACGACGTGAACAGCCCTGGTCTCTCGTTGACCAATTCCCAAGAGCCCGGCAACCTTCAAGTCGCTAGAGCAACGTGACGCGTATGATGCTCGAGTGCACTGCAGTCAGCGGCCCTTCGCCAGTCGCGCAAAAGTAGGTCATATTGTCGTGGTGAGCGGCGACCCGCGCGAGGAAGAAATTCGAAGCCCTCCAATTGTAAACCGTTATTGCTACAATAAAAGGGCGCATCAAGCCAGTCGTTACGTATCCAGGAGGGTGGGCCAAATGCCCTCGAGCTCCATACAAGAGTTAGACCGGCAACGCCCGCAAGCGCGTCTACTCCGACAACACCGGTAAGCCGGCATTCTTCCACCCGTCTCCGCCAGCAGTGGCTTGAGGCGTTTGCGAAAGCTTCGACGATTGTCGCGCTAGACTACTTCGCGGTCGGACGCGTCATAAACTTACGAGAAGACTGCAACCGAATCGCGGTGACTCCAATGCAAGCGCGCTGTCTTTACACTTCGCCGGTCTTTCCGCGCTCCACAGAGTTCCATGTGCTGCATACCAGATGGTTTGGGCGAATCGGTCCTTGAGTTGCTAGACGTCCGCGTTCCTCGCATTCAACGGGTTCACGCGTTGGCGCGGGCCAAGCGCAATAGCTCGCGCTGTACCGCGTGGAAAACTAGCCGAATGACTTTGAAGTTTGCCGGGTAGATACATTCGGGGAGCGGTAGGACGACAGGGTGCTAGGCAAGCCGTAGGGCACGTCCACAATGTTGGAAGTGGCCGTTTCTGGTGGATGCTTTATATTTGTGTTCAGTTCGACGCAGATGCACGTCCGATAACATTACAGCGTTCACATACTGATCTCATAGTCTCCGTCATGTTTCACGCTGTCTTATCTCGAGCGCTATGCGGGAGCCGAGGTTGTCCCGCTGCAAGCGTGCATGGCGCTACAACGCCAACCGAGATGACGGGAGCAAAGAGAGCAGTCCAGCAGGCACCCCGTTCCAGGAACTCATACACCGCGAAAGACAAGGTAGTCCAGACGATGTCCCAGCCAATTGAAGACTGAGCAGGGTGGGAGTGCAATGAACTCCATGCATCATGTGGAATGCGGGACAGCGGTGCGCCGGCAGCTTTAGCAAAGACGTTGCGTAGAGTCCCCATACGAATGAGCAGCGCAGCGCAGGCAATCGACCAGTAGACGACTGATGCGGGGAGCATGCCCGTGCTGCGAAGCTTGCCGGGAAGGGGAAGCAAGGGAAGCGTGATGGCGCCATGCATGACCAACAGGTTGGACAAGAAGTGCGAGTGCAGCAGGCCGGCGACGACGTGTACACGCTCACGAGGGCGACAGCGACGCACATCCAGAGAGAGGCGGGCACCCGCATATGGGCACGATCACGTCCTGCGATCCGCGGCGACACAGCAAGCGCGAGGTAGAAGAGGTTGGAGGCGACACTAATCGCGACCAGCTGCCCTAGCAGCATGTACGCCCAGGGCAGCGCGACTCGGGATCTGCGGCCTTGAGCCTGTCAGCGTGCGAGCAGGTGAAGGGAGCAGCGCGTGGAGATCCTCACTTTCGACGTACAGGAAGACGGTCCATGCGCCCGCAGTGAATAGGCACAGTTGCTCGCTCCAGAGCCAGTTCCACGGCCCGTCGCAGACTGCGAACCAGGCCTGCTCAAAAAGACGCGTCTGTACGAGCCAGTCGGCCAGGCGGGCCAGCGACGATGATTGTGCGCTTGTCGAGCTTCGGGATTCGAACTCGTGCTTACTCCACTGCGTGCAAATTAGTCTTAGAGCTATGTTTGCCGTTCCTGCAGTGTATTCAGCCTCACTATCAGGAACTTGATCATGTCTGGGATATGATCAGCCTTCGGAAACAGAGCAGCAAGAGCGCAGGGTGGCTGACGCACAGTACCAAGTGTGGGCGAGCGACAAGACAGCCAGGGACCCGTATACGACGGCCTCCCGACCCTTACGTCGAGGCCCGCGCCATTCGATGGAGCGCAGAATGAGTATGAAGAGAAAGATAATCAGCGACAAGTACGAGCAAAAAATTGCCAGAGCGAGAATGTGTTCTGCGGCAAGCATGGGTGCTGCAAGCGCACGAGGGGACGAGGCGGGCGGCGGAGTGTAAAGGCGCGGTGTCCGCGATGTCTCTTCCCACAACGGGCTGCAAGGGCGCAGGCCTCCGCATGGTTGTCTCTGTGCAACAAATGCTGGCCGCGCTTAATGGCATGCTTTGGCGAGTTCTGGTAGCACCGAGACTATACCTAGCGGACGGATGACAGGCGTGGATCGGACGCTCATTTATTGAATCAGCCACAGTTCTGCCCGCCCGGGCCCAGCGACGACGAACGCGAGGCTGCGGCACGCTGGCCAGAGCTCTATGTCCTGAACGGCCGGCCGTTGCTCCGCCAGCCGTTGCTCTCGCCGTCCCGAAAAGGCCTCTGCCCGAAATTTCCAACAGATGGAACGCCAGGCGCTCGCGTCATGCGTGGACACTGACAGGCGCTTCTTGTATCCCACTCAAACCGTCGTTATCTCGCGCCTCAGCGCCTGAGCGTCTGCCCGCCACTACCTACTGGCCACATGACCCGTGCATAGTCAGGATCCGCATCCCTCTGCTTGAAGCTTGGACGGGCTCCTCTTTCTGGCCTCATCGCCAGATTCACCAATCAATTTCATGCTGGACCTTCTGCGCAGAATTCAGTCGCCACCATGCCATCGTCGCTGATATGAAGCGGGCTGGCGGAGTGCACGCTCGTCCATTTTTCTTGACGTCAGGCACGAACCTGCGTATAAGTTGCATAGCGTCGCAATGCCTCCTCCGTCTCACCTCATGAGCTCGCCCCCCTCTGGAGGATTTCAGGTTAGCCCATTGTCGTCTCTCACTTCGACATAAACTTATCTGATTATTGCGGCGTCATCCAGTCTCAACATCGCGCGCACCCCACCAGTACCGTTGGTCGCACCGAACCGTTCGTTCAACGTAGGTGGCAACCGTCCGCGTCTCACTCTCCTCATGTTTATTGTCTCAGAGTTTCGCTGCATCATTTGCTCGGCGCCGTTCCTCGATCTCCAAGAAGCACAGGACCACTTTTTCGTCTGCAAGCGCCGACTTCCCACATCGCGCACTGCACTCATGACTCCCGCTCCGACGCCAAGCACAGCGCCACCATCGGCCTCGCCACGCGTTCCAGCCAGCCTGGAGGGCTTTCGCATTGGCAGCGATGCCGTAGCCCCCATGCCGCTCCCGCCGATACCTGGTGATCCACCGCCGGCTGCGGTCCACCCTTTTCCCTATACCGATGAAGGGTGGTCTGGGACGCTGCCCGGACCCGCTGCACCGCCGCCGCCGCCGCCGCCGTCGTCTTAGAGTGTAGAGATGTTGCAGTGGGGTTTGGAGCGCGCTTTTTGCTCTGTGTTGCTCTTCGCTTCTCGCCGGCTGAGCCTGAGACGAGCGTCAGCGAAGCGGGTTAGATTATGTACGACGCTGTTGTGTGCAGGCCCTATTTGATCCACTGTTGTGTTCGCGTGATCAGCTTTTGGGCCAGCATTGCGACGCTCGCATCGCGCATTTACTGGAAACGTCAATGGATCAGGCGCCCGGTTCGGGAGCGATCTGGTTTCTCGGAGACCTCCGCGGGCAAGACGCAAGATGAACCTCGTCATAATACGCGCGCCGCGACTGTGCACCAACAATGGTACTCTTGCGCGAGGCTCCGTCTACCGTCACGCTTGCTGGCGCGCCAGTCGGGCAGCATGCCGAGAGATGAACAAGGAAAGCGCGAAAGACCTTGAACTAGAACCTCGCAGTCACGCACATCTCAAGAAGCGCCGCCTACTTAGTAGGCTGCGCCTGAGGCATAGCAGATCTCGAGGCGCGCACGGCGAACGCGTAACCCAACGTCTATCGACGCCTACTACAGCTTCTGCTTTGTCTAAGCCGAGCGACCTCGGCTCCACCCCCAAAGTCTATAATTCTACAACGGTAGCTGAAGAAAGGAACTCTTCTTCTGCGAAGGTGGGTACACCACGGCGTCTACAATAACCAACTGTCGAAATGATAACAAGCCCCACAACCAGCAGGATTCCACGAAGGCGCGTTGCATGCTAGCGCCTCCGCCGCCGCCTTGCTGTCGACCGCATAGCAGATACGAGCCGTCTCAATCTCATTATCAGACGAACTTCAGCTGGTTGAAATGTGCTATGCGTTCCGGTCCTGCTCGTTCTCTACTTGCTCGAATCCGCGACACACGCGCTCGAGATGCTCAATCCGACAGTCTCTTCGGCACTTCTACCGTTTCGCGCGATGCGCAGGCTTGGACCCTCGATATATCACATCCTCAACCGATGAAAATAACATTCTCGTGGGATATCTGCTTTCGCGCCACTCTGGTAGCATTGGAATTACGGCCGTCGTTGCATAACCTTTAGCCTGACATGGCGCCGGCCCAACAGGCGCTCAGTGGATGACCATGGCCAATTCGTCGCCCAGGGAAACGCCTCCTCAATTTTGCTTTGTCGATTGAAATGGACCGGCCACGATGATTCGGCACGCTGATTCTTTCTTGCTTGACAAGCAGCCGGATGTCGATTTCTAGCCTCGATAATACGCCGACCTTTCAGTCGAAATCCAGTACAACCGTCAGCAAACCGCTGCCTAGCAGCCTTCGTGCCCCGCATACAGCCTCTCTTCTCATGGAACATGTGCGCTGTCTTTGGCGGTCAGCATTACCTGTCAACGTCCGCGACTCTTCGTACCTCAACTCAGCTTCGATTGTGATCACGGGAGCATCAGCTTTCTCGTGCCTGCGAACCATTTGATTAACCGCGAACTTGAGGTAACATACACAGTAAATGGGAATAAGCTACGACGCCGGGATGGAAAAGGATATTAAGAGGGTAGAGCGAGCGGAACGTATGTGTCTGCCAGGGCCAAACGCGTAGGCCATATCGTCGAGTTATCGCCAATATCAATATATTGGGCGTAGACCTCCGCTGCAGTCGTCGACCAGGATGCATCCTCAGTCAAGCTCCTGGGGAGTTGCCAACCGACGGATACGCCCTCGCGCTGGGACGCCACCAGAACGTACTTGACGGCCAGCTCGTAGCCGGCGTTCCTTGCATTTCCGATGAGCATCGCGAGGGGATCGATCTGGTCGACGTCGATGTCGCCGCGTGGCTTGAACTGCGGTGCGGCGAACCGGAAGACCCATAGGACAGCGGATCCGCCGGGACCTTGCCTGGTGACCTCAAAGAAGAACGCATCGAATAGCGGGTTGTCGCCCACAGTTGCCTTCGGGACCAAGAGCTTGTCTTTGTCGTCGGGTGAGATGTCTGCAAGCGTCGTCTCGTCGTAGGTCTGCAACACGCGCGGATGGAGTGGGAGGCGCTCGACGGCACTGCCAGGCGTCGTTTCGGGCGAAGCGAACGAGAGCTTGGGGGAAAAGTGGTCAAGCGAGATGACTCCGCGCTCGGTGGCGCAGATAATTGTGGGTTCTTGCACGCCCGGCCTGTAACCAGAACGCCGTCGCGCCGAGCCTGAGAAGCCTGCTCGACTCTGGCTATCGTTCGCTCCGTGTCACCGTGCAGAAGAACGCATCCATTTGTGTCGTCGCGCAGGCAGAAAAACTGGAATAGAGAACGAGGTAGTTGGATTGCTCTTTCTGCACGCGCTTGCTGGATACGCTCGCGGTTTCCCCATCATGTACTGAGAAATTCGTCCCACTTGCTGAAGCGCTTCCAGTGTTCCGCGCTCCAGGAATACTCCTCCCAGGTGATGATTGAATCTGAGTAACCGGTAAGAATATCAAGTGAGCCGGCCAGGTAAAATTATCGTTAATGCGTCCATTTGTTCAACGTACTTTTCATATAGGCGGTGAGGGTGGGACTCGGAGGTTAACGTTGCCACCAAAGCGGAGACTTAACTTGGGCGCTAGACACCGCCGTCGGCGGCGCGGGCCGACTCATCCCGCGGCCACGCTAAAGACATGAACACCGTCATCTTACGGACCTGCAATGGCGCCCTTGCTCGACGCTCCGTCCTGGCTGCCAAGCGCCACACTCGAAGGTGGCTAGGAAGCGCGTCTGAATCGCGCTTGGCCGAGAAATACGCTGAGAAAGTGCGGAAACGTCTCGAACAGTGCTAGTCTCTACTCGTGCTCCAAGCAAGAAATATTCCGCAGGGATGGGCTCGATGGGCTCAAGGACATTGAAGAATTCAAGTCCAAGATGGAAAGTCTCAACGCAGTCCGACACCATGGCCGCTACTGCTCAGCCTGGTGCACAGCCGACAGTAGGCTCTATCCCAAAAGTTAACTCGCCGCCTGTGGTAAGAATGGATGCTTACCGTAAAGGTGGGTTGGCGGTGCTGTCTGTGACAGAATGAACGACTTGTCTGAAGCTACGCGTTCCATAGGCTCTAGCTGAATCCATGGAACTCGATCGTGTATTGCACAGCCCTACCTCCTCGGACATTGCCCCGTTGTGGACCGCATACCACAGTGCAAATCCGGGGATACAGGAAGAGGCTATCTCTCTGCGGTCATTCCCGTATCTTCGTACGAGGAAATGTTGGCGGAGGCAGTTCGTTATCCGTCCTTTGCGCCGACCACCACAAACAGACGCGCCTGACGCGCCGCCGGCCTACGAATTCTCCTCATCGAGGGAAATGCCTATGATGCTCCGCCGCGGCGGGATGCAGGACCGGAGAAGAATCCCAGTTTAACGACGATGCTCCTCACATCGCTCGCCGAATATAAACTTCGACAGAGGTACGCCCGACCGCATTTGGCCCTTACGAATTACACCGACCTCACCCGCTCACACGGGATCGTGCTAACGCGCGGGGAGATCACTGCTGCTAACGGCGACCGATACTGTCGCAAGAGGACGCACGACTGCTCTGCCTAGGCCTGCAGCGGTTCTACCTGACTGGCGCGCGGGATGCCTCGCGGGCCGCGCTGCTGCATAAATTTCACGAGGAGCCAGATCGCTTCGACTGGCAGGAGGTTATCGGACTTGCCGCGTTGTGATGAGATCGAGCGTAGGTCGTGCGGAATACAACCTAGTCGTAGGTCGCATTAGCGCAGACCGCGTCTTCTCTCGCCCGCAGGCAACTCTCTCCTCCTTCTTCTCGTCCCTACCTCATGCGCCCGCCGAACGCGCTCGCACGCAGCGTGCTGCTGGTGTTCGCGGCACAAGCGCTGGCAGCCCGCGACGTTTGCGGTGCGCGGAGATTAGTGACAGATGGACCGATGAAGACTAAGTAAGCCACGCGTAGCCAACTCAGACCCGGCGACTCGTCCCCTCAAACACCCTCTCTGCCTCTTGCCACCAAGCGCACTTAGCAAAGACTCGCAGTTCATGGACACACAGTCTAGCCGCCGTCTGCGCAGGTGCGCGCGTCCGGTCGAGTGCAATCATATGTGCTGATCATGGGCTTCGGGCGCTTGGCAGAGCAAATCCTACAACGATTCAAGACAAGCTTCTCGTGGGATATCAAGGCTGGTAAGGGACTCGCTGCTGCTCACGCAATCCTTACTGATGCACTGCGCTGAAGGTTCCAATGTGCGCATTGGAATTATGATGTAACGACTTTGTCTGACGTTGTGCAACAGGCGCTGGCGACGGGCCACCCATTCATCGCGGTCCGTAGCCCCAGATTGCTGCAGTCCACAATTAAATTAACCATTACCAATGGCCAGGTCATCATGGTTGGGTCCACTGGTTCACCGAGCCGATGAACAGCACAAAGCCCAACAAACGACCGAATATCGACTTCTGGCCCGATACTGCTGGATATTCGGAAGAGGAGCTTTACACGGCTCCAGGTCTTCATTACGCGGATGGGTCCCCGGCCAAGCTGTTCTCGTCACGACATCCTCGCACCGTTAGACGGTCAGGCATCGTCATTCAGTCCCGGCGCTTGCGCTTGTGCTGACGCGTCATAGACATTTTCACTGGATGGCCGAGCACGGTGTCGACGGCGCGTTCCTCCAGCGCTTCACGACGCATCTGGAGATAGATGGGAACGAAAGCGTGCGTATCATCTATGCGGTTTACCCGACAGCTCGAGGCCCAGACTCGTTGTAGGGAACTCAAGTCGATCTAATGAGGTTCCGCGACGAGATAGGCGACCGCGTTCGCGAGGCCGCCGAGGCCGAAGACAGGGTGTTTGCCATTATGTGCGTATCGGGTGCTCATTAATTACATGTAATTGGAAATCTGACATGATGCCCAGGTACGATTTCTCTGGCAGCAAGCCTGACCGGCTGCGACGATCTATTGAGGTCGACTGGATGCATCTCCTTCACGACAAGAAGATACTAGACTCGCCCAACTACTTGCGCGAAGATGGAAAGCCCGTCATAGGCCTATGGGGTTCGCCATTTATTGCAACGGTTCTTCCGCGAGTTAATACTGGCGCAGGTGTGGGTTTCTATGATTCAGGGCAGGATCCCATGGAAATCGCGGCAATAGTGCAGTTTCTGAAGTCCGTAACGCCGGGCGGCGCATACGTAGTAGGTGTATTCCACTTCAAGCCCTCCCCAGATGCTGAAGTATGCCCCGCTGCAGATGGCCGGCACACCAACTCATTGGGCCTCGCTATCTGGCGACCAGGATGGCGACCCGCGTTGGATTGACGTGTACTACGACCACTTTGACGCGATCTCGCCGTGGACTGTTGGCCGCTACGACGACATAGAGTCGGCGGATGAGTATGCAGCGGTGAAGATCAAGGACGACTTCGAGTCCATCAAGGTCAACTCCTTCGGTCGCAAGATTGACTACGTGCCCGTCGTGTTTCCCGGCATGTCTGTGCGTATTGCAGCTCTCCGTGGCGTCGCCGGCAATACATTGACTTGGGCTTATAGGCGTATTATTTGTCGAACAAGAAGCAACCTGCCAATTGGGCGAAACGAGAAGGCGGCAAGTTCCTATGGCGGCAGATATACAACGCGCGGCGCGCTGGCGCGCGAATCATCTATGCTGCGATGTGGGATGAGTAAGTGGAAGCTTAACATTGCGGGCGCGCCGGGCACTAACCATCTCGGCCACTAGATACGACGAAGGAACGGCTCTTCTTCCAATTGTTTCGTCGAAGCGCAGCGTGCCTGTCGGCGAGGAGTTTCTTGCGCTGGATGCTGACGGCTACGACTTACCACCAGACTGGTCTGTGTATCTAGTTGCTAAGAAGGTCGGTTACTCACCGCTAGCAGGTACATGCGCATTGTCGGCATGGCTGCCGAAGGACTGCGCAACGAGCGCAGGATTATGGAAACGTTCCCGAAGAAAGAGCTGGATGACTACTGGGCGCGCCGTCCGCATTACGAGGAGCCCGAACCCACTGCGTCCTCCGGATCGCATGCGCCCCAGACAACTAATATGCCTGACCTGCCGGAGGACGATGAGCAAACCGAGGCGCCTCCGCCATATTCTCTCGAAGCAGACCCGACTACTCCCGCAGAGTCACCAGCACCTTCGCACACCCAAACCGTCGCGGATGCTCAGGTCGCGGCCACGCCTTCGCCGCCGGCTGTCCCTTCGCGCTCAGAGCATGTTCCACCGCCTGCCGACGCGCTCAGACGAAACCAGACCGTTGGAAATAACACGCAGGCTTATGCTGCACAACTTCGGCGGAATCAGACTGTCGCCGGTTCCAGCTACTCAGTGCCTCTTGCGTCCAGTGCTTCCCCGCATTCTGCGTATGCACCACCGGTTCAGAGTACCCCGCCTGATGTGCACAGCTTGAGCAGCGACTTCAGGCGCGCATCGATCAACCCTGCATCCACCGGTGCCCCTATGGTTGGAGGATTCGTAGATCCTAGCTTAAGACCATCGCAGGGCGCAGGACAGCATGCTCAGCGTCCCGTTGAGGGCTATCATGTGTCAGCGAGTGGTTACGAGTATCAACACGCCGGTCCCGCGTCGCCGCAACAGGCTGCCACTCCACCTTCGGGTCCGCCACCAGCAGGGACTGGTGCCCATTTCCAGGCACCTGAAGTGCCCCCTCGTCGACCGTTTCCCTTGCAACAGCCCCGTCCGACGCCAATGCCCATGCCAAGCACAGGCGATCCTTCACCGTACACACAGCATGCTGGACAGCAGTACTCGTACAACCCCTACCCGCCGCAGAACGCCATGCCCCACCCGCAACACGCACAGCCAGCGTTTCCGGTCGCGCACCCTGAGGCGACGCTGCTGCCGCGACCCGTAGTGCCGCCTGCCGTCCCGGGGCACGATCCAAACTTGCGGCCACACGCGCAGAGCTGGCATCCTGCTGCTGCTGCTCCTGCTCCCCAGCATACCCAGCCCTACCAGTATGCGTCGGGGTATGTTGCACACCCGGCCGTCGGCCAGCAGCGCCCCCAGCAGCAAGGCGCTGGGCGGTTCGATGCTGCTTGGAATGTGCTTGGACGTGTGGCAGGGCAGGATACGCGACGGCAGTTGGAGAATATTGCTGACTGTGAGTGCATGCTGCTGACCTGCTTCTTGACGTTCTGAAAGCTCATGATGTTTGTTTCTAGCTGGCTCGCGTATCGTAGGGAGGTTCACCGGCGGGTCCACCAGGCGGTCGAACTGGGCGAGGGATTCAAACACATGACATGGCTGACTAATACGTTAGTGGTACTGACCTGCATACTCTAGAGATCAATTTTCTGTAGCATCTGAAGTGTACAAAATCTCGATACGTAGTCGACTTAGAGCATTTTTCTGGCTATCATTTGTAAAATACGCGCTCTGTGCCGATAGCGCTCCGTTGCATCGCTCACGCCCAGCCTGGGGCTCATGTGCTGTTCCTATAACAATGCAATTCCGCAGCGGTTCGCACCGGGTCAATATGAACACGCGTACGCCTTAATTTCGGAATCCTTTGACTGCAAGAACTCCAACCCTGCCCGCGGCGCAAAACGAAGTTATGAAAGGATAATGCGTTAACTTACCTTACCCTGCGGCTGCGTTGGTAACTCTATCGCAGGTACCACAAACATCGTAAGGGCCGTAGAACGTGAATGCAGATTCCAGATGAGATGAGATCTATCGGTCGACAATGTCGACATGCCGGTGGACGGGTAGCGAATACGCAGTGGCTGCCGACCCTTCGGGGCTTGAGTTGTGATAGAGGGACGTAAGGAGCCTCGGATTCCATAACTAATGCCAGAGAAAGAGGGCGAGGGTCGCACAGTGAGCAACTGAATGAATTCATTTCGAGGCCCGCAATTGCAAAGCCCAAGCATCACACGCAGCTGCACGAAGACAGGTGATACTGATAAAAAGTACTCTGTATTCAGTCTAAGTATAAGCGTAAGTACTCAAAGCAAAGAAACAACTTCCCCAAAGCAGCGAACATAGCGTCAGCGGTAGCAGCCCAAGTACAAGGGCTCACAGCAGCAACAGCATCCTCCCCAGCCGCCAGTCGATCCACACTGGCACATGCCTCTACCCTTACGCCCTGCCGCCGGTACCACCGTACTTCTCCAGCAGTTGCCGATACGTGTTCGAGATCTAGCCAGCAAAGAGCAAAGAGCTTGGCACCGCGCACACACACAGACGCTGACCCGGGACAGCCAGCCACACAAGCGTACCTTCTCCGCGCGGGCGTCGCCGTTAGGGACGTACTTGCACAGCTTGATGGCGCATTCAAACCAGCGTTTGGACTCGTCGAGATGCGAGGCCCTGTAGTACAGTAGACGACAGCCAGCCACCACGGGTAGATGAGAACAAGACATCAAGTCAAAGAGCAGCCCAGGGGGCAGAGCAACTGAGTAACTGACGAGTGACACTGTAGGCCGGTGTTGTACGTCGACGCGAGCAGCCACTGCTTCTCATCCGCGGGGTATTCCTGCGCATGCCAGGCCAGAGGATCGTCAGGACATCGTGCCGGGACAAGAAAAGAAAGCATTGATGCACGTTGTCGCCGTCATCGTGCATGACCTCGAGCGCCTGGTCGACGTAGCCGAGCGCCTTCGCGCGGTCCGCGGCGGCGTTGCGCACGAGGAGCCAGGTGCATATCGCGCGCATCCACCGTGCGAACTTATCCACGCATAGCGCACCGACGTCCAGGCTAGCGCGCAGTACAGCCTGCCATAGTAGGGAAGAGGGGAGGGTGCGGTGTGAGTGGACAAGGATAAAGCCACGCCAGCCAGTAGCCAGCGAGTGACAAGAGGAGCAGCACCTCCAGAGCAGCGTATTGCACTGTAGAGGGAGACAAGCAAGTGTCAACGTCAAGCAAACACTGGGGCACAGGCAGCTGACCGTTCGCGGGGCATTCCGTAAGCGGCCACTGTTGTCAAGGAGGCAGGCAGTTCAGTCAGTCAGTCAGTCACGATGGGTGGCGCTGGGACCCTCGCGCGCAAGGATCGCAAGAACACAAGGGAACACATGTCTTTACCAAGATGTCCGCGATGGCTTCGTAAGTTCGCAGCAGAGTCGTTTGCGGCAGTGTGGCAGTTGCCTGGGCGAGAAAAAAAAAGAAATACCGGAGCAATCAGGTCAGGTCCAGCCAGGGCAAATGGGGGCGCAGGGGGCGAGGAGATGGCCTGGGCTGTACCTCGATGGCACCCAACAGCGCCTGCCACTCGTGTAGCGCCACGAGCCCCTCTACTTCAAATACAACAGCGAGGTGCATCATCGACGCCGTCTTCTCGGCCATGTCTTCAGATAGAGTGATAGCAGGACCCAGGTCCCTCATGAGAATCTTGAAGGCCGAAATGTCCGTTACGATCCTCCGTTGGGCGGCAAGCTGTTTGTGCGAAAACGAATCACGTTAACAAGTTGAACACGCGCGCAAATCGGTGGCACAGACGTAATCAGGTCCTGTGGCGAGCCTGCGTGCATGAAACACTGAAAAGAGAAGGCAGCGGCAGTCAGTGGCTCTCAAAGGCGAAGTCAGGTTTGATAGCGAACACACCTCGGCCTGTAACAGCTGCGAAGGAGGCTGCGAGCATGTGAAACTGCGTCTCGACGTCCGGGTCCGCGACTGATGCCTTGCAGTCCAGTTCAATGAGCTGCGAACGTAGTGTCAAGTCAGCCAGCGTCATCGGGGGAACAGCAAACATCCTTACAGCGCGCGACAGATCGAAGAGATCAGCTATATACGGTTCACACTCAGGCCAATCTGCGCAACCCTGCACAGCGCAATTGTAGGCCGCGCGCCAGAGCCACGCAACGTCCTTGGTAATCAACGCCGACGACTTCTTCGCCGAGGCGGCTCCAATCATTATGCGTGCTGTGTTGTTTTTACCCCCACGACGACCGATTAGCAATAGCAAGGAGTTGGAAGGATGGATGGATGGATGGACGAGAAGAGGGACTAGGAAGGTGCCGAATCTGCGACGTCAACTCACCGGTGTCAAAGTGACCAACCAGCGCCTCGACCAGCTGTCGGCTGCGGAAATGAATGAACGACCGATCCAACAGTAGAGCGGGAATCGTGAAGCAAGCACACAGCCCGCAGGAGACACGTACGTCTGCGCTCCCGGTTGCGCCAACAGCTCCATTAGCAGGCGAATGATACACCTGGCGGAAGAACTCGCATTCAGACGTGGTGTTGGTAGGGGGAGGGAAACCGCTTGCCGTATGAGGGTGACAGCTTCAACCTCGTTGTCAATGCCCGTCTGCGCCCGAAGGTCGGCGAGAAGGGCTTCCAGAATGGCGACCAGCAGGGGCTTCAGATCGCGCTCGTGGGCGAGTTGCGTCGCGAGAAGGAGCAGCTTGCGATCGTACCCCGGCGCCTTCACCATCTCGCGTACAGCTCGAATAGCTAGAATGGGACAAAACAGACGTCAGCCCACGAAAAGAAGCCCCTTGGGTTCGGGAAGAGCCCGCTGCCGCCGCGCCGCGGATAGACAGACACACCCACCTTCGTCCTCTAGCCCTAAGTCACACGGTTGACGCCTCAGCACGCGCGCCGAAACACAACTGTAAGGGAACAATAATAAACACACCCTGGTGCGCGGCAGCAAGGAACGCGACGTAGAACGTCGCAGCTTCGGCGCCCGGACAGCGTCGGATGAGCGCGGTGGCCTGTGCAAACTCGCTCTGCTGGATATGGCACAACGCCGCTTTCCTGAAGCATTTCGCATTGTTCGCGGCCGCCATCGCCCGGAAGGCTGGATGCGCCGCCAGGATATACCAGTCGGCGGCCAGGGCGTACTTTTTGCTGCCATACAGCCGGTCGCCGAACTGCCATAGGAGCTGCAAGCAGACACGCCGCGGAGAGCATCAGATTTCAGCGGTGTGCGCTTGAGCAGCCGCGACCGAGTGTCCCGCGTCCCGTTGTGTCTGGCGGACTGCTGCCGGCGACACAACGGGCCAGGGAATCAACGGGTAACATCATCCGACTCACAGACTGACACGCCATGGTGGGAACCTTCGCGAGCGCAAACTTCTCGTGATTCGCAACCGCTGTCGAACAGGCGCCGTCAACAATTGTCTGTGTTTCCGCATGCGGGCTCGGGTCGGGGGAACGGTCGGAACAACGGTTGCACACGAGCGCGCGCGAGACCGAATGGGATAATAGATGGGGATGGGGATGTTGAAGGGGAGCGCACACTCACCACCGCACGCCGCTTCTAATTCTTGCACGGCCCTCGCGTGCTCGCCATCTTTAGCGCAATGGAAGATGAGCGAGAGGAATATGCGGTCGACGAACGCGTGCGCGGCCCTATCATGAGTCGAGCAGGAGAGCGCCCGGACGAGGAACGCCTGAGTGATCTCGGTGACCAATTTCGTCCTGCACACAAGGGCTAGGTCAGAGACGGGATCATTCAAATGGCAAAGACGTATCAGTCAGTTGGGTGTTGTCGTCGCATCCCATCACTGAAACGGTGCGTATGTGTCTTCTTACTTACTGATTGCTCATCGCCCGCAGTTCCTGGAGCACGCTGTCGATGGGTCAAAATAAATGCAATGAATGAGCGACTTGCTGCGACCCGAGGGCGAGACGGCAGCGGGACAAACTCGGCAACCCCGCTCTCCGTCCACGGCATATGTTCGATGACCGAGCGGAAGCCTGGAGGCGATACATGCATCAATGAAAACGTTGGGCTCCAAGCGGGGCCCACCCTTACCTTGCAGTATCATGTGCTCCGGGGCTTTCTTGCGCTTCAACAAAGAAAACCGCATCCAGCGCAGTTCCTGATACTCCTCCAGGTGCTGCATGCAATAGTATCAGCGGAGCGCGTCATTACACCAGACCGGACAGACGCGCAGGCGATGCATGTCTGCCACGCACGCCGAATGGGGTAAAGGAGCGGACTGACTGACCGCATCTCCCTCCCGGTCCGCGCACGCGTCGACGCTTGCGATAAGCTCTTGGAGGGCCGCTTCTGCGCGACTTAGGTTCTCTGGGTCGAAGGTTGACGCGGCGTAGTACGCTCGGGCTAGAACCAGGGTCAATTCCCGAACCCAGCGCATGGGGAAACGCGGTGTGCGCGGCACAAACACAGGCTGCGCAGGACGGCTCTCTGTATGGGGATGGAGCCAGGCAAGAGCGCATACGATATGACCAGGGAAGCATGGGCAGGCGCATAATAGGGTAGATGATCAACGATCGGGGCTCCCGCGCGAGGATGGGCGGTGCGGAGACGCGCACCTTCAGCTCGGGCACGCCTGGCAGGTCTTCGATCCGCTCGACGAGCGCGAACGCCTTCCGAAGCCACCGCACGGCCTCCTGCGCCTGCTTGCCGTCCGCGGCCGCACCGCTCCCGCTTCCGCTTGTGCTCTTGCGAAGCACGGAACGTCCGATGTCCAGTACTTTGGCGGCTAGTTGCTGGCGCTGCAAAGTTTCATCGAAGACACAAAAGGTGCAGCAGGCAGAAACGGGAAATATGTGTGTGTGCATTAGAAGATCCAGAGTCATCGATTCGGCAAGGGAACCTGACGCTCACATCGCGAGGAACCAGACGGGCCAGGCGGTCTTCGTCTGCCTCTGATGCGGCATGTCAGTAATAAGTTATGATGAGCCTGATACTGCAGCGGGTCGCGTGGCAGACTCGGTGCAGACTTTACCTGTGATCTTCTGGAGCATGAAGTACGCCACTCCCTCGTTTCCCTGCTTCCACGCCTTTGCAGAATCAATTCGGCGCAGGTCAGCAGCCGCACCAAGGCATCTGACCGGACGAGCACCCCAGAACGCAGTTGTGTCGCGTCCGGAGGGCCGGGATCAGAATAGAGTGAGAACGCGCACGACTTACCGCAAGCATGCGGGCGGCGAGATAGTCGAGCGTCGCTGCGGCTCTCTGTTGGGCATACGTGCCGTCCGGGTCGTCGATCTGTCTCAATTGTTCTTCGTACTGGCAGGGCGAGACATGTGAGCCGATACGCTGACAAGCAGGGCCCGCATGCGAGCGCGCGGGAGACCCGGCCGGGGTGTGACAGCGGGAGGAGACGCGTGCAGAGTGGACGATGATGGGGAGGGGAGCTTACCTGTGCCGCCGCGCTCAACACGTCTGTCGCGAGTCCGGTCCGTTCGGCGTCTGTAGCCGGGAAAGCGTGCGTGTTAGCAAGCAGGACAGGGCAGGGCGGGGTGGGGAGATGGCGCAGGGGAATCCAGATCAGCAGCCAGGTCGCGATATCGATCCGAGATGGGGGCAGCGAATTCGAAGGCGAGGCAAGGACTGAATTGTATCCAGCAAGCCAGGTCCTCACCCGTCAGCGCGGCCGCGGTCTTGCTTGCGAGGTTGAGCACGTGCACGAGCACTGGCGCGTCCAGTGCGTCAGCTTCAGAATGCGAATTCATTTCCGCGCCCGCCCGCCCACTGGCTGCAGCCACGTCACGCACCGTCCAAGCCAGGGTTCTGCTCCAGGCCAGCGACAATCAGGCGGAAGGCGGCCAGGCGCACTGAGCGCGTCAGAGAAATTGCAGTAGCGGCCGCCGGGACTGGACGCACGGGCGCCAAAGAGCCTGACGCTGTTGCTGGCAGCCGCAGGCGCGCGCAGCAGACTGGACGCGTTCCAGAGGTTGACGCCTGGCAATGGCATTAGATTGAATAAACGCCCGTGCGCGGCCGTGCCCACCTTCCCTGTCGAGCGCGTTCGCCGTGTCCTGCCACGCCGCGTGCGCCTTACTGCCCGTCTTGGGCCGCAGCTTGCCCAGCGCCTCGGCGGCACCCGCGAGCTGCTCGAGCTCGTCGACGAGCAGCGCGTCGCCCTCGCCCAGCCGCGGCTTCACGCGGACCAGTATATCTGCCCAATTTTCGTATTTTACTCAGCTTACGAGGGCGCGGGCGCGCACCGGAGATTTGATTGAACAAGCGAGCCCTGTCGGCCGCGCTGGCAGAGGCCATGGTGGTGGCTGCGTGTATGCGGCGACGGAACAAGATTGAGCAGGGTGTGAGCACGGGCGAAAAACGCGTGACGCGACGCGTTCCGGATGCGGAGCCCGGCACCAAACACGCTGCCGCCGGACAAGCCCGAGGCGCCGGCGCAATGCGCACGTGGAAGCCGTGCCTATCACTCAGCGACCCTTCCCTCGGCCGCGGACTGAACTGTCCAAGCCACTCCAGGCGAGATACGAGGCCGTCATTTCCATTTCAGCTCCCTGCCTTCTTTCGCCCATCTTGACGTGTGCGCCGTACTGCGTACACCACCTTACGTTGCCATGCAGTCAGTCCCGACTCGCCTCCCACGCCCAGGCACCCCCACGACTCCTTGCCAGGCTGAGACTCGCCTCCTGGGCCAGCCACGTCATCTGAATCTGATGATCTAAGCCACGGCTTCCAGTTACATACAGTACTTACACAACTCACAGGGGGGGACAGGCCCAACACCGACCCTCCGGTCCGACGCCTTCAAGGGACACAGACCAGTGTCATTTACATTTACATTGCACAGTTACACCGCACCCCATTCATTCCGTCGTCGCATTCAAATTGCAGTATCGCCGCGTGGGAAAACGTTCCCTGGGCCTTTGATTGACTTCCAGCCGTTTTCTGTCTCACTTTTCTGTTCTGTTGCAATTGTGTTCGCCGCTCGCTAAACCAAAGTGAAAACAATTCATCCATCCGCGTCGCACGTGCACGTGCTGCTGCTGCGATATTGATTCTGAACGATCAATGCAAATCGACGGTGACAAGCGACCCGAACGCTGTGTCGCCCCGCCCCGCCGTGCCATGCACTCAGAAACAGGGACCTGAGTCGGTCGTGAGCTAATGATAACTAACCACTTATCACTGCGCACGCACGCGCTGCCAGTACGGTTACCAAGATGGAGTTCAGTTTAAACCCTCGTCCGCCCCGCTAGTTAGCCTCACACCAAACCGGAAGCCATCGTCATCCTTCCAGGCGATCCAGACTAATAACTATTATTTGGTTTCGTGGGGCGGAGGGTATCGAAGACGGTCTAGGGGGGAGAGTAGCAAAGAGAGCGTGCGGTGCGGTGCGGCGGAGATACGGGGAATGGGTAGAATAGGCCTAGGTAGGTAGGTAGGTAGCGAGGGGGAGGGCGGCGGAAGAAAGAGGACCATGCACAATGAGAGAGAGAGGGAGTGACTTTGCTTGCTTGCCGAGAGAGTCGAGTCGAGTGCTGCTGCTGCTGATACACATGAGGAAAAGACGAAAACGAAAAAGGCGGACTGGATGCGAGACGAGACTGGAGAGCAGGATAGAGGCAGGAGAGTGATGCATATAAACACAATGGGGTTGCGTGCGGACGGGGACGAGGGCGCGGGCAGAGAGTAGAGGCAGAGTGAACGTTCGAATACCAACAGGTTAAACTATCCTTTTCGAGAGAGAATATTATACGCGTTGCATTCGTGAAAGCCGTGGGTCCCATTGCAGTTGCGATTGCGATTGCTCGGGATACGATGCATAGTGCTGCTGGTCGTACTGCTGGTACTGCTGCTGAAGATGAGGCGGGTACGGATGGTGCCCCGCGCCAGGAGTCGAGTGCGTCGCCCAACGCATGTGCACGCCGGGCGGGCCCGCATTCGCAAACGGCGACGTCTCCACCTGCGCTTGCGCGTGCCCATGGACAAGGTACGGCTGCGGCGCGCTCGCGGACGATCCCGAAGGCGGCGGTGTCAGGATAGGAGGCTGTGGCGCCGTCCGCGTTGGGTAAGCGCGAGGCTGGGCTTGCGACTGCTGGGGCTGGCGAGGGGTCGGGATGTGCAGCTGCGGCAGCCTGACGGACTGGTCGAGCGGCGGCGAGGCGTAGCTCCCGTGCTGGGCCGGCGCCGGATACCGCGCCGCCTGCTGGTACGGCAGCGGCTGTTGGTGCTGGTGCGTTTGCTGGTGCTGGTGCTGCACCAAATATGACGAGGGGGCCGGGAGCGCTTGGCCCGTCGCCAGGGGGCTGGCGTTGGCTGACAGCGGCATCTTGTAAGCATACCGCGCCGACGCTGGCGCGGGGCTAGGGTAGTAGTGCTGCTGTTGCTGCTGCACGCCCGAGTACACGGGAGACAGGGGCTGCTGCACCTGCTGCACGTGCACATGTACCTGCACTGGCGGCGGCGCGGCGTCCGGGTGGAGATACTGCGCGGGCTGGTGGTAGCGCAGACGCCCCTTGCGATCGCGCGGCTCGTCGTCCGTCGCCAGCGGCGAGCACGCGAGCTTGTAGTAGTAAAGTGCCTGTCGACGCGCATCAGTCTCCAAAACCAATACCAATTCACTAGCAGGCTAAGCGAGCGCGAACTCACATGCGGGGCCTCGGACGCGGTCCGCGGGTCCGGGTGGCACGGCGCGGCGAGTACTTGCGCGGCGCGGGGGTCTTCCTGGTACGGCGCTTGCGGCGGGCTGGACCGCTGCGCGAGCGTCATGCGCGAGAACGACGCGTCGACGCCGCCGGCCGACAGCGGTTGTTGCTGCTGCTGCTGGGCCAAGTGCGGCGGCGTGAACTGCGTCAGGACGCGCGGGCGCTCGGTGCGTGGCTGCGGCTGGGGTGCGGCATCCATGTCGACGTCGCTCGACTCGCGCCACTGCACGAAACTGGGGGTGCTTCCTGTTTGCGGCGGCAGCGGCGCGTACTGCGACATGTCCATGGACGCCGGCCGCTTGAGCGGCTGGAGGCGCGTATGCGATGCGTAGGTGTCGGGCGAGAACGCCTGGATGGCGGGGCGTTTGCGAATAGGCGGTGAGACATCGGTAGTAGAGGTATAGGCGGGCTCGTAGCTGGAATAAGAAGGCTGTTGGTGGTATGCAGTGGCGGGCGCGGGCGAATGGTGGTAGAATGGATTGGAGTCGACGTGGGCAACGAAGGTGAAGGAGTACGCGGGCGAGCGGACGGAAGGCGTGGGCGAGGACGAGCGCGCGCGGGGTGTCGCGACGCGGGCGTGGGTGTAAGACATGGCCAGCTCGCGCTCGCGCTTCTGCTGGCGGGCCTGCTCCTTCTGCCACGCGCGGTACTCCTTGTCCTTGGCGGCGACGAGGCCCTTGAGCAGGTTGAGCCAGGACGAGTATGTCGCCTCGTCGACGAACAGGAAATAGTTGACGCCCGTGAGGAATTCGCGCTCCATGCGGTTGATTTCGCCCAGGTCAATGCCTGAGACATCGCTCCAGGTCTTGTTGGTGTATGTATTACTGGCTGGGGGTCAGCGGAACGCGCGAGACAGCGACGGCAGGGCACGCACTCGTCGACGAACTTGTTGGCGAGCATAAGGGCGACGACGGCGACGCGCAGCTCGCTGCCCGCCTGGCCGTGGGTGAGCGTGTTCTGCTTCTTGAGCTTCCAGACATAGTGCAGCGCGAGCACAATGACCGACTGCGACACCTGCGTCGTCTCGAGGATCTTGAGCAGGAAGTCCACGAACGTCGCCGACGGCTGGAACTGCAGCGCCATGCGCGCGGGATCCTGGCGCGCGCGCTGCGGCGTCGAGGGCGCGCGACGTTGCGAGCCCCGGCGCGCGGGCGAGCCGTCCTGGGAGCGCGCGCCGGGGGCGGGGCTGGCGACGGTGGACGAGAACCAGAGGTAGCACATCATCTCGGCCGTCTGCTCTGCGATGACGCGCGGCGAGGGCCGCTGGGCGTGCTCGTCACCGAAGAGGAACGGGCGGGCGGCGGCACTGGGCTCCATGGGCGGGGTGGGGAGCAGCGCGGCCGGCATGGGCGGCGGTGCCGAGGCGGGGTTGGGGGATGGGGGCGGCGGCGACGGCGACGAAGGCGGGAGAGGACTGTCTGAGACGGTACGGGCTGGCGAATAAATACAGAGTCAAGTTGTAGGAAAGTGTTACTGTATGATCACCCGTCTTATTTTATTTTTCATTTTAGGCCAAATCAAAAACGAGGTGCAGATCGAGACGCGGGCTGGTGGCTGCCACGGCAAAAGGGCGCGCGCGGAGTTGCACTGATGGCGCGGCAGGCTCTTCCGCCATGTCCCTCACACCGGCCCATCCCGGACCCCGTCACGCTCTTCCGGTCACATCAGCGGAAATTGTCCGAGAGGAGGGTAATATGTACACAACAGCCACACACTCAGTAACGCTCCCGATCGGATCCATAGCCCTGCGCAGGCGGATACCCATGATACAGGCTCGGGGCCGGCGCGCCGTGGTAACTGAAGTTGTCATCCTCCTCCATGCCACCGGCAAGCAGCGGGTCCTTCACCTCCCACACCGCCGCCTTGCTGCCCACAGAGAACTCAAGGTCCTCCTTCGTGATGCTGTCCCAGTACTTGTACACCATCATCACCGCGAGTAGCATGCAGACCGTGAAGAAGAACAGCCCGTCGATGTAGTGCTTGACCGCGTCGCAGATCGTCACGCTGAACGCGAGCAGCACCACCTGCGCGACCGCGAAGAACGCAGTCCCAAAGATGATGTCGCCAATCGGCCACCGGTCGTCGAGCGTGCGGATGACGAGCACGAGCTGCAGAACGACGTACACCACCACGCAGATGGCGGGCCAAATGAGGTAGATGATGAACAGCCCCAGCGGCTTCGTGTACGCGAACCCGGCGAAGCCCTTGAACGTCGCAATGGCCACAAAGAACGACACTCCAAAGACGGTCAGACACGACAGCCGGAGGAGCTGCGAAAGGGAAGAAACAACAATTAGCCAGCGCCCACAACACCGCGCCACAAGGCACCCAGAGCCACACGCACCCAGAGCGACAAGGGGGTGCCGTCTTCGGCGAATTGGAACCCGACAAAGCCGTTGATCAGCAGGCAGCAATAAGTCGCAGCGACGAGGCCTGTGTATACCGCCGTGAACCACTGTTTTTGTTCGAAGAACCGTCAGCACTGCCGAACTTGTGTGATAAAGACGGTGAACGGGTCCCTTACCGGGTATACATTGCTTGCAGTCGGTATAATTCCAGAGTCCAGGAAGATGGCGAGTAATTCGATGACGAAGTAAAGGTAGAAAAACATGACAATCTCCTTCCGTCCTGCGCGGTGCGTCAGTTCCTTTGCATGGGCGAGTTCAAGGCATGGCAGTACGCACCGACCGCCGTGTATTTGCCTCTAATGTGGACGATCATAATGACGGTCATTATCAGCGCGACAATGTGCACAAAACATGTGGCTGCCGCCCGATTGCTTCAGCATTTCGCTCAAAGAAATTCAGACGCAGCAGTGGAACGCACAAGGCTGGAAGATGAGGTTGTTGGCGATCTCGACGTTGCGACTGTAACACGTCGGCTCGATGCCTTGGTCGGTGCCCAGCAGCGGGCAGACCACGAGCGCCGCTGTTCTGCATACGTCGTCGAAGGAACCAAATTTCATGGTGTTGTGCTAGAAATTACGAGCTTGCAGGAGTAGGATACGAGAGTGTATGGAGGCAGAGCAAAGCGAGGAGCTGGGAGCGAGCGGTCGGGACAACGGGCGAGTCGGCGTGGGTGCGTGCCCGGAGAGCGAGCGCAGAGGGTCGTGTGGGCGGTCGTCAAGGATGCGCGGTTGTCGCAGTGCGCGACCTGGAGGCTTGGCGAGCTCTGGCGAGAGGGTGTGCGGGCGAGGTCGATGACGAGAGTGGGCTCCGGCGTCAAATTTCCCGACCCCGCTTTGCCTCCGTGCTCCTCCTCGAAGCCCGACGAATCTCCAGGAACACAATATGATATTGGCTGCGGTAATTCTCAGTCCCCCGCACCACAGAATATGTTACACGTGCACGAGAGCCCTATGCTCGTACGCGAGAACACCGATCCGCCATCTCTTCTAGCTGCTGACAGTGGTTGTCCGTCCGGAACAATGCGTCCACGCAGAAGCACGCCCCATACAAGCGAATCGATAGGATCGTTGGCAGGGATGTGCCGCCGCGGCCGTCATGGCCGCATACGGCAAATTTCACACCGTGAGGCAGAGGGAAAACGCGCTCCGCATCCGCATCTACATGTGACGGCAGCCGTACGCTGCCTGTAGATGGATGGATGGGGCTCTGCCCCTGTACAAGGCACTCACATACGGCAATACCGCACTCGGTAGGCTGTGACCATCGACTTAAACTAGGTGCGCGACGTAGCGCTGCGACCATGGTGTCCTATACGGCATGTCCATGCATCAGCACCCCTTGTTTTCCGGCGCGAAGACGCGAATCCCTGCACTTTGGGATGCAATAATTAGCCCTCGGGGCGGTGTCGGTGTCCCTGTGCTGGGATCGGAACACACCCTCGGACGGGGGCGGGCACGAGTTCGATTGCGCTGTGCCAGTCAGTCGAGCTGCGGAGCCCGTTTGAGGCGCCGTTCGCCTGATATCATATCACCTTTCCCAGTCGGGCATGTGCACGACGCAACGGGGCTGATTTCTTGGGCTTAGGGGAACCATGACTCACAGCAATCATGCAAGAGCGAACTGCCTTCGCGACGACAGGGAGTGTTCATTGAAAGAAGGTCCGTCTCGGCGTTCTCCAGATGGCAGCCTGCCAGGCAATGCCCGTCCGTCCCGCCAGTGCGCAGTGCGGTCCGAAACAGGAACCGAAGTCGAGTTTTCTGAGCCGCCGCCTGGGATTCAGAATCAGAGATCGACCTGAGATTGCAGCGAGAACAGCCTCGCCTTCCGTGCTGGAAATCATGGCGCTCCTCCTGGCCCAGCACTCGGACTTCGCCCGCCCGCCGGGACAGCTTTACTATTAGCTTCCAGCGCGCTGATTCTCCGCTCGAGCAGCGCCCGTTCGTCCAGCAGCCGTTTCTCTTCTTTGCGCAGCCTGCGGGAAAAGAGCACAAAAAACGCGGGCCGAAGAGTCAGATTCAGAATCCGGACGGGCAAGCAGCTATCACTGTGGCCCTGAAGCACAGGGCACTGTAGCTGTTACTGTAACTGCAACTGGACGCTCACTCGGGTGCTGCGAGTACAGTATTTCCTGGAGGCGACCGCATGCGCTTGTAGTTCTCCCACACCGCGCCGATGTAGATCCCTGCCGCCAGAGCCACTGCCGGAGCGCGTGGTTGTCAGTAAGCGATCGCCCCTGTGCCGCAACTCGTCTCCCGAACCTGGCATGAGCACCACCCCGCCCACTCCCACGATGATCTTGTGTCTTCGCGTGAGCATGGAAGAAGACAAAGACAAGGTATAAAAGAACCCGGCTGCTTCCCGACGAGCCGGCGAGCTCCAAAACAAAAAATCTCGCAACGTCGACTGCGAGTTTTCTGTTCAATATTATCCAATTTATCCGAACGCCTCCATCCAGCCGACGGATGTATATTGATATTGATGTCCCGCTGCGTACGGCTATACAGAAAAATGTTGATACTGTTCGCATCGCTTTACAAGCATCGGAATCAGCGCATTCCATCCGAGGCAACCCTGACGCGCGACAGACGGGGCGGATTTACGACATGTCACGGCTCACGCACGTCGCCCTTCGCACTCAGTTGCGCTGGCCGATCAACGGCGCCAAAACGCCGAAGCGAAGGCGTCCGTCCCGCTCGAGCTACCCGTACATCGACAAGGCGAGCTGTGGCGTCCGTCTAAGTAAGGCTTCCGCAGCCGAATACCGCAGACACTGACAGGCGCTCCGCGACGATTCGATGCACCGATGCAGTTTGCCTCCGAGTCTCACAAACTCTCAAGTGTCAATCCGCCATGTCATGCCATTGGCAGTGGCGGAATTGCGTCCGAACACGAGTATATCGACGCCTGAGAAGATCTAGAGTTTCCTTGTGTCCAACGTAACTTCCTGGGCCAGCGCTGCATTGCGCACTAGACCTCTGTCCGGTACAATACAACAGGCACATGAGACACAGCAACGACGAAGAGGACAAGCTCCGAGTCCAACAGAGCTCCAATGAGACGTAATCGGCATGAAACCCGGAATGAAAACAGCACGACCCAAAGAAACGCGGGAACCACCATACCACATCATCGCGTGGTACGACACGCCCCGCCAAACCTTACAAAGCATGCGGATGTGTAGTGCCGCTCCTCACGCGCAGGGCTCACTGCTTTTCTCGCGCGTGGCTAAAGCCTTGAACCGGGAGTACGCCCAACGCACCGTTCTGGACGTCTAACTTCGAGTCCTGGGGCGCCGTTTCACCGCCAGGGGTCTTCTTCCGCGCCCAGACGGTGCCTTCCACCAAGGTATACAGTGAGGGAGGTATTCCGCCCTCCTCGGCGCGGGTGACGCCTCGCTCTTCGTCCGCATCGCGAAAGGGGATGGGGACCGATTGGCCCATGCCCACAGCCTGGTCATCGACGACATACGCCGCGAGGAAGCTGATCGCGGCCAGCATGGTCGTCTGTGCTATCCCCGGGAGATAATCCGGGATCGACGGGTAGATGCACTTCGTCACCTGAGAATTTCATCTCAAGTCAGTGCCGAGGAAGCTCTGGAGTAGAATGGGTGGCCAGACTCGCCTGCGTCGAGAAGAGGCACAGGCTGGCGAATGCCAGCAAGCTGACCACCGCGTGCAAAACGACTTGTGGGGAGAAATCTAGATACTGCGCATTGGGCCCGCGCAATGCACGTTTCCAGCGGGGAACTGGCACGGGCACAGCAGCCTCAAAGTACGTGTCCAGCGCGTCCTGCGGGGGGAGTTCCGGCGGCACCATAAACGAGGGGTCGTCTCTATCAGTCTGTGTGGGCACAATGTCATCGTCAATATAGTCGTGTGTCTCCCACACCCCATGTACGCATTACCTTCGCAACAAGCTCGACGCTGCTTGCCATCTGCGGGAATTAGCGAGCGCTTCGTGAATCAGCATGCAGATACGGTATGATTGGAACTGACACTCAGAATGGAAGCGCTCATGCGTTCCCACATCGGACCCTTGGCCTTCACGTCGCAGCCGTCCTTAAAGATCATGACCTTGATGTACTTCCCCTTGCGTACCCAGCCGCCGTCGCGCCCCGTGACAGGCCAAACGTGCTTATCATTTTTCGTGCGATACGGGAACGTCGCGCCCGTCACAATGTCGGTGACTGGGTGCGCCACACGCGCTCCTGAGGGGAGAGGGTGCAAGACGCGTCTCCCTGATGCGTCCAACACGAAAGATTTGACGAAAGACGACGCGAAGGAGACGATCAGGCCGAGAGCGATCACTGCGCAAAGCGCGACGCGTTGGTGGGAGTTGCAGTTGCTTTGCTGAGACGGATCCGCCGCCGTGGGTGGAGGATCATTGGGACTGGGGAATCATTAGGCGCCTCATGTAATTTTGTTCCGATGCGGGGGAAACTCACCGGATGGAAAACGCCCATGTCTGCAATGCGGTAAAGGTCTGTTATGAATGGCCATGAGGATCTCCATCCGGGAAGCTTTCCAAATTGACTCACGATCCATGTTCCTGTAGGCAGATAACTGGATTTCGAACCGGAACGATTGAGGACACTGACACCGGGGCTTTACTAAGATATGCAGTATGCACGCACCTCTGCACTTTTGCTAATTTCGATATCGTAGACATAGAGCTCAGAGAATCCGAGATAGACGAAATTCCAGCGCCAGCCGTCGCCTTCATGTTCGTCGCGTCAGTCAAGTTCACGTTCGACTGGGACGCGCCGGGCGACGGCAGCGGGGTGTACGATTTCGACGCGGCCGCATCGAGATTGAGAACAGGGGACAGCGTGTCTGTGCGCAGAACGGGGCCCTGCGATCCCTTTGGCGCAACAGTGTACGCGGTGACAGCAGACGCAGCGTCCGTTTCGGATTGAGCCTGAGACGCGGCAGTAGACGCGCGTGACGGCGCGGGCCGCGACGCGCTGACAGGTACCGGTAACGCGCTGAGCTCGATGGCAATGTGACCGTCGGCACCGCGAGCAGCCATGCAGTAAAGACTGTGGGTAAACGAGCGACAGTGGGGGTCGAGGAGGCACGACGGTTTGATCACGGGCGGCGCCGATGGCCGGCATGGAGTACGTGCTTCTCCTGTTCCTCATCGACGGCCCAGGGCTCCTCCGACACTCGGACTGCGAATGGCCGGCAACAAAACAGCACTCAGCACTCCGCGCCTTTGCGGACGGAGCAACACAAAACAGCATGGCAGTTTGAAAGCATTTGTCTTGTTATGGCTGCACGATGAAGCTGAAGAGACGCCTGGGAGTCGGACAAGTTCCAGCAAACATCGGACCAAAGCTCGTGGACGGCCTGCTCGGCAATAATTCACTCAAAGTCGTCCACGCGAGACACTGGTTCCGAAAGACCGCTGACACCGACAGTCGTCACTTGCGTAAATACTGTATCTGTTCATCTGATGTTGAGCCTCCTGAGTTCTTGCGCGTGCAAGCGCGTCAACGGCCCCGGTTAAAGGCATAGGTAAGTACAGTCGAAGCCCTCATAAGCCATAGCCCTCTTCGTCCATAACCCATAGCCGGCCGGAGCGTTTGGCCACCTCCGGAATCGCAATTTACATACAAATACCCGCCCTGTTAGGCCATGATTCACATAACCCATAGGTTTTCGGGGGTCCCAAATGCCATGGCTTATAAGGGCTTCGACTGTATCTGTCTTTGGGAATGACAGTTGACGGTGCCAATCCCACGATCCCCCGACACCCAAAGCAGTGTCCTATCAATATCATGAGGTATTGGTGCATCCTGCAGCTGGCATGCGATGAACCGTCCAAAGATTCAGAATCAAAATAAAAATATCCGCGCGATGACAGCTCGTCGCGCGTGCCCCAGACCGATGGAAGTATATTACCGCAGCCAGCCACCTCATCACAACTCGCCACTCGCTACCGCGGCGCAAAGTACGGCAGGTGGTAGAGCAGCACGCGCCCGGCGGCGTTGCCCACGACGAGGTACTCGCTGCCCGGCGAGAACGCAACGGCGGAGACGGTGTGCAGCGGCGTGCCGCTCGTCGGCCAGTTGCGGAAGACGGTGAGCGAGGGGAGGTGCACCTGCGTGTGGGGGTTAGCGTTCGGCGTTAGGGGTCGGGCATTCGAGGGGGAGGGGAAGGAAGGAAGTGTATGAAGAATGTTGGGAAAGAGAGGATGGATAAACATTGGAGTTGGAGAGAGAAGTTGGATGGGAGGACTTTGTGGGATGAAGATGAATGGGATGGTGGAATGGACATGGACGCACGAGCTTGAGCTGATCCTTCTTCGCGCTGCTGGTCATCGCGAGTATCTGCGCGTCGTTGTTGAACTGCAGCTGCGACACGCGCGTCGTCAGATGCGGCAGCGCCTTCTGCAGTGCCGGTTTGGACGCGAAGCTGTCGCCCGCGGCTTTGTAGATGTTGACATAGCCCGTGGACGATCTAGAGACGTTTTCCGTCAGTTCCATGATTTTTTGCGTTGAACAAGAGGAACGGCGCACCCAGTGGCGAGGTAGCCAGTCGCACCAGACGTCGCGAGTGTGGTGCTCCCAAATCCATCTGTGTCCTTCCACCGCCCAGTACAACGTCTTGCGCGCACGTCGAAGACATAGACCTCCGCGTTCATGCCAAGCGCGACGAGCTCGTCGTCCTTCACGCCAAACTTCAAGTCGCCAACCGGCGAATTCGCCTTGAGCTGCGCGACGGGCTGTCTAGCCCTCGCGTCCAGCAAATGCACCGCACCGGCGCTCCCAGCCACCGCCATAGTCGCGCCGTCGGGCGAGACGGCCGAGACGACGGTGGAGCCGACGCCCTCGAGCTTGTGCGACTTGGCGCACGTGCCGCTCTGCAGGTCGAGCGTCCAAAAGTGCGGGCGCGCGCCGGTAAGGAAGGCCGTCGCGCCTGCCGGGTGGAAGAGCGCGTGCGGCTGCGCGAGCTCGGGCACGTGCAGCGTCTGCAGGTGCGGGTTCGTGTGGCCGTCGACGGTGTAGAGCCGCGCGCGGCGGTCGGCGGACGTCGTGAGCAGCACGGGCACCGCGGGCGAGGGGTGGAAGAGCGCGCTGTGGATCGTGCCCCGCGCGGGCGCGGAGAGCGTCGCGTCGCGCAGGCGCGTGATTTGGAGGTCTTGCGGCGGGAGGGAGGCGGGCTTTGTGTGTGCCAGGATGCGCGCTGTGGAGCTGAGCAGGTCGCCGATGGGCTCTGAGTCGTCGTCGTCGTCGGCGCTGTCGTCGTCCGAGCCGCCCTCGCGCCGTTTTCGTCGGCGAGCTTTGGACAGCCAGTTTGGCGTTGGGTTTAGTTTCTCGTACCTGTTGTGCACGGCATGATTGGACTGTAATCAATGAGCATGGAGAGCCGTGCATACTGTCGTCTGAGCCGGTTCTCGTAGGTCGTGCCGGGCAGCTCTGCCTCGTCCTCGGCGTCGCGCAGCTTTCGCAGCCTCTTGTTGTCCTTGACGTTGACAACGAGCGTCTCGTCGTCCTCGTCGACCCAAGCCGCTTTGCCCTTTTTACGTTCGGGCTTCTTCGCTGGCTTCGCAGCAGCGGCGTCTTCAGCAGCATCGTCCACGAAAAACAGCTAGCATTCCAGCATGAGCATACAAAATAAATGATGGGACACGAGCGCGCACGTCATTGTCGTCCAGGTCTTGCAGCTCAGCACCGCTGCTCTCGCCATCGCTGTCGTGCTGCTGAATCGCGCGTCGTCTTGAGGAAGCAGCGGTGCCGAACAGCGCGGCCTCGAGCGCCATTTCCTCGTCATCCTTGCCGGCGTCGCGGTCGACATGCGCGTCGCCGAGGGCCGGCACGAGGGCACGCTCTGTGCGTTGGCGTTTTCGCGGCGCTTTGGGCATTTTTGCAGACTCGGAGTGCGAGTAGGAAGAGAACGGGATCGAAAGTCCGCCAGGACGCGCCTCTGTCTCATCCCGCCACCGTCACCGTCGGCCGTACGCTTGGCTGGCTGGTCGCGGGCAGACAGACTGGGCGTTCGGGTGCAGGGCCAGGCCCGGGGAATAATGCTCGACGAACTCTCACACATGGACAGAATCACACAGCTACAGGATGGCATAGAACAGGTCAGACTCTGCTGCTTAGGCTAGCTATTCAGCCAGCGCTGACCACCCCGCGCGCAGCTACTGACGATCATGTCGCGGTCGATCGAGTACCTGCATACGCGCACCAACTTCAAGCAGGTCTCGCCGGCCATCCCCATCACCAAGCAGCGCAACCCGGACAAGGTCCACCCGCCCGACCTCTTCGCCGCCAACCGCGCGGAGCTCGTCACAGACCTCGTGCGCAAGGCCAAGCAGGTCGACTACCTCATCTCCGTCCTGCCCGTCCCCGAGCCCGAGGAGCAGCAGGTGCGCCAGTCCATTCTTGAGGAATATCTGACACTCATACGAGTTGGTAGGCGGAACGATTAGAACAGATGGAGAAGGAGCTCCAGGAGGCGAACGACGAATACCGCCAGGCCGTCGCGCGAGCGCGTACGTCCCTTTGTCCAATGTCCTCCTGTGTGCGGTGTCTCTGAGCGTTGACCTCGACCTTGACCTTATAGGAAATCTGACGAGCCAGATCAACACGCTGCTCCGCATGCTGCTCAACGACGCCGGCCCCATGCACGACCACGGCGCAGGCGGCGACCAGAACGCGCCCATATAACGGACTGCGAATCCGAACTTGCTTTCATGGGCCTTTATTGTATTGTTATTGCGCTGAATACGAAGAGCTGATCGTTGCATTGTCTCATAGAGCTTCCATCCAATTCACTTGTACTGCATCGAGACGTTGCACCATCCTGCTGGTCTTTTGGGCTGGCCGCGCTGGTCGGCGTCCTTCTTTTCGCCATGGAACTGCTCGAGTCATCTGTCGCCACATCATCTGGCGCTGCCGCACGTTATTCTGGCTTTCTTCCTCGGTCACTGCTGCCTCGAACGTGGCGCTTCTCGGCGATGAACTGCTAGCAATTGACGTTGGCTTAGTGCACCAGCATAAGCTTTCTTGCTGCTCCGTCGACTCCGTGCAGACCGTGGATAATGTCAAACTGCGCTGGATCTGTATGACTCCTGGGTATCTACCGGCCTGCTTTCCGATGGTACCCAACTTGCAGCCGTGCCCAGAGCTTCGAAAGTTTTATCGGTCCGGGCAACTTGCGCTCTCTAATTCGATGGACTTTCGCGTTTCGCATCGGGACAGTGGTCCCCACGTTGCGGGAAGCGCTGATTGCTAATACATATGTCGTCCTCGATATCAACTCGATTACAGACGTTGCAGACTGTCGCATTGAAACCCCGGCTGGTATCCACGAAATTTCAGGATGCATGCGCCACTCGGATGTCGCGCTGTGTGGGTCTGCACTGAAAATCGAGCCCAGGGACACGTAGTCTGAGCGGTTTAACTTAGCTGGACAGAGATGTGTCTGTTCACGAACGATCCCGCTCGCGGCAGTTCGAGCTCTGAGAAGTACTGCCAGTGGAAGTTGTACGTTCTGTCTGCGCAAAATGGTCACAGTCTCAAGTCTCTGCTAGAATCCCGAGTTCGCGTAGGATAGGCTCCGAAAATCGCCCAACCAGCGACATCTGAGGTTCTCCTGGCGCGCTCAGCTTCACCCGTGCAGCAGCTCTGGCCTTTTTTCGTCTGTAGGCGCCCGATCGACCAATTCACTGGCACTGGCGGTACTGACAGCCTAGCTGACCTGCCTTCGATGGGAGGCCACGCTGGCGAATTCGCTCCCTCCGAGGAGGAGCAGGGCTGTGGTTCTGCTCTCTGCGGTAAAAATCTAATACTTGACCGCTGACTCTGCCAGTGGCCATGGCACTGCCTGTGCCTCTTCATTGCAGCCATTCAAGTTCTCCGGCTATGACGCTCAGTTCGGACGAGCCGGCGCCTTCAAAGCTTCCGAAGGGCAGCCTTCAAGCTTCAAGCTTCAATTCGAGTCCGAGTCAACAGATCCGTCAAAATTCTTCAAACGCACACTTCAGCTATACTTTTCCGGTTTCTCGCAATGGTTAGCACACAACTCCCCTTCGATGCATGCGCCGCTCACGCTCAGCCTCATGCAGTAACATATCGCCTATGAATCACGATGCTTCTCGCGCCTACATCCTCTTCTGTTGACGTCCGATGCTCGGCCTACGCTACGTCGTACGTGGCACTGGCAGAAAGCACGACGTTACAGTACTTGAACATGGCTTTCTTGGGCACAACAACGGTGAATCGATACGCCGCTTCCTCGGACTCGGGACAGGGCTGTCTTCTGCTCTCTCGCTGGTTGCTTTGGAACCATTGTCTTCCCTCCGAGGTAAATTCAGCAAAGCCGACTTCTCCATGGTAGACGTCCGATCGACATGGTCACTCGCTCTGGTTCTGGGTCTCCGCTGCACAGACTGACACTGGCGACGTCTTCGTTGTGGACATTACGGTTCCTCACTGGCATGCATGACACTGCCACTTGCAGCAGCAATTCAGTCGAGCTGGTCTCTCCGGGCTCGGTGTAGGCAAACAGGCTTCCAACTTCCAGATTCCCCATCTGAACCGTACTGGAGGCATCTCGCTCAATTTTCATCTTTAATTGGACAGGATCAAGGCAAGGGGCAGTATTCCTTTGTCTATACTGTATAGGCGTCCACTCACCGACGTGACGCGCAGTCGTGGCTACCTGGTACTCAATTGGCGTTCTATCCTCCGCTCAGCCGAATTACATCGTACCACTGGGACAGAGAACGAAGGACGTCACTTGACCATGGCTTTTCTGGGCAGAACAACGGCGAACCGAAAATCCGCTTCGTCCGCGCAGGGTTGTGCCTTCTGCTCTCCGCGGTAGATATTTGTTCTACTATATCTTTCTCGCTGGGTCTGGCTCAGCTCCTCAATTGCATAGACTAGCTGTGGCGACATCTTTACTGAGGCTTCGAGCTCTTCAAGTCCGGCCACTAAGCTGCTACAGACACGATCATCCAACGAGCCGGTGCCTCCGAATCCGAACGATACAGGCTTCAAGCTCTCAGTCCCCTCGATCGATTCTGCCGGACTTGGAGAGAACCATCGGAGATCTCGCTTTCTTCTCATTCAATCTTGCCCGGCTTCACGCATTGGGATTGAACTACTCGGCCTTCTCTTTGGTCAGTCATTTGCGCGATGGGAGGCTGGTCGAACGCTTGGCATCGCAGAGCTGCATCTCATACAGTAGCCATACAGAGTCGATTCAGAAGGTTGTCCCTGCTCTTCGTTACAACCTGAGCGTTCCGGTGCCCTCTGCTGTCGACCTGATCTGTGTCATCGGGTCCGTCCCTCTGGCAGAGTCAGACGAGCAGGGAGGCTTCTACAGTGTTGAGTATATGCGGTCGGGAGCCGTGCCGTCGCTGACCGTGTCGCAATTCTCATACGTGGCAGCGTCGAGCCGATATGCGGAAGGTCTGTCGTCAAGAACGTACAAATGTAGCGGTACGGCAGCCTTAGCAGCTTTAGGCGTCGCGACTACATAAGCCGACGACGTCTTCGGACTTCGACTTCGCGCGGCGCGCTCTAAGTAGATGTGGAGCTATGCTCCCGCCGCGGCCTGCCATTGAGAAGTCGAAGGCGACGGCGGATGCGCGCCTTCAGGCTCAGCTGTGGTAAGTCGCCGGAAGCGGCGACGCGGGGCACTCGCGGAAAAGGATGAGGCTGATCTCAGCCCCATTCAGCTCAGGCTGCCGCCGGCGCGCGCGCTGTGACTCTTGAGACGATGTCAGCGGCCGTCTCCCGCTTGGTTCGACGACGTAAGCGGTCCCGCATCTGCGCACTGACGAGGCGCGCGCATAGACGGCGCCTGAGCGCTAATACAGTAAGCCGTCCGTCTGACTGCATACTTAACACGGAGGGGAGCCCGCTCCCTGCGACAACGCAACCGTGACGGTGCGACGAAGCGAACAGAGGCGGCGGCGGCGGAGGCGACCCTCAGGCTGATCCTTCCGCCTCATCGTGTCCGCGAGATCGAGTGGACCGAAGAGCCAACTAGTCGTGCAACCGAGCTCGGATGAAGTCGCCATCGCCATCGGCTGACACTGGCAGCGAGTTCAGCTGAGGTGGGGTCTGCAAATTCTCAGGCCGCGCCTTCGTCTTCCGCCAAGTTCGCTGGAAGGGTCATGGGCGGTCACCGAGCCGCTCTGAGGGGTATTCATCTGTTACACCTGAACAAGGAGTCTGGATACAACATGACCTATTGTCATTGTGCGCCGCCCTGCACGGATTAGACGGATCTCAGGCTGCCACAGCCCAGGGAACCCCATTATCGGTACGTTTGCAAACAGCACAAACCCACCGCCATCGTGCTCAAGCGAGGCGTCAACTCTGTTGACTCGTGCGTCTGAGGAGTATCTCCACGCGCCCGCATGACGTCCCTGCAGTTCGCATTTAGTCGTCAATGCTGCTTGGCAGGCCCGGGCAACGCTGGGTTGACAAATGACAAATGCACGAACTGAATGAGATTGTTACTACGATCCGGGAAGGCAGCACGTGTGGATTATGCTGCAAACCTGTCAAGTGGCAGAGTTGAGTGTGTTGAGTGCCCGACGCGCTATTGCTCGCGTCGCGTAATCAGCTGCCCATGAGATCTCAATTCTCATACTTAGCGAAGTCGAAGCTACAGCCGAGACTGAATAGCCTATCCACCGGAGGATCGGGGACATGGGCTAGGGACGACGCGAATGGGGCTGCCAATGCTGGCGATGGCCGCCCAAGATTCGGTTAGCCACCACATCGCAGCGACGCTGCACGAATCTACGCGCCCAGGCCCTTGAATTGACAACTGCTCCACGGCAATGCCGCCAGTCACACGTCGACTAAGTACGGCCCCCGACGTCGTAGGCGTATTGTTTGCGTGCTCGACGTCAGTGTTTCTGCTGCCCGGGGCGCGGGGCGCTGGTCAGACTTTCAGAATTCGCACGCTACTTCATCGTAGCTTTTGTTTCGAGCGGTGTGCCACTTGATCTGACAAGATTCGTGGACTAAACGCACTTGTTCAGGCTCTCTGTGACGTTTCCCAAGATTGACGTTGGGATCTTCAGTCGCTGCTGTCCAGTGAGATCGCCTTTCGGGGCCTGCTCGGTAGAGCATCGTAACAGTATTTGCATAAAATGCATAAAATAATCCCGACTTCGTATTTCCCGGAGCTCAGTGGCCACTCGTAACATCGTGTGGAAGAACGAAACTATGGCCCACGTGACCGGCATGACCCTTCTGTACACGCTCCGAGTTGGGCTTTCCCGCCCTCAACCGAATGAATTCGCCTAGTCGTCCCCACAAGCGAGAACGGACAGACGGCCCCTCGCGCACGCAACGGAAACTGTCTCAACTTTACCACCACCCTGCACCAGCCTGAGAACACCCGGTCTCCGACTAACTCGGGACGCCGCAATTGACTCTATCCAATAATTACTCGGAAAATTCGCCAACGGGAGGCGGGCGCCGTGCCTTCAGCTGCAGCCGTGGGGCCAGACCTTCAATTTGCACGGTCGGGCGTCTGCATGAGCGCCCTTCTGGGCTGTTTGCACGGTGGGCGCCTTACAATCTCCCTAATACGGAATTCGAGACTGTTATTGCTTGCCTCTGTTGTGCTGTCACGGCACCAACAACTTGAATGATCGGAGTCTGAAGTCGCGTTGTTTTGCCCGAAACGGGCAGCAGTCTAGACCCACGCGACAGTCGACTTGTTCGTGAATAGTACCCCCTCGCTCCGTGGCTGGATGCCAGGACAGCGTGGTAAAGCGTCATAGCGTCGCCTAAAGCGGAAAACTTCTGCACGGTAGATGAATGAAGAAACAACTCCCAAAAAATCACAGGCGAGCCGGTGAGAGAGAGGCGCGAAGTCGCAGTTAAATTACGCCTTCTGAACCTCACGCGCAGGATTACCTCGCGCCGCCAGCCCGGATGAGCCTCATCAGGCTCGCGTTCATCTCCGAGGCCGTCTGGCACGTGCGACCGGGCGCACTTGAGTCCACGATCAAATTACCACGGGAGGACCCTGAGACGGCTTCATGCAGGCAACATTGGGCACATGGCATTCTCGTCGCACGTCAGCAAGCGACGGGAAGGCCCTCGCAACCCAGCGGAGCGGAAATGAAAGGCGCGAATGCGCAAGCTACCCCAGCCACCTGCTCCCGCGCCGAATTAAACGAACCTCGGGGCATTGCTCATTCGAGCTCTCGCGTCCCTGCCTGGCTGATTTCCGCCATAACGGCGAAAAGGGGAAAGGCGCCCGCACCGGGGACGCGACGGCTGGGGTAGTGCACACAACTTCTGCGCGTGCCTCGCGTGTTCTCCGGCGAAGCCCTCCTCGCACGGTTATCTGGCTTTCTCGAACCGGGCCCCGCCACCCCACGAGCCAGTCCAGTGCACGGCAGCACTCCAGGCCAGCACGTATAACCCGGTCGAGCTTCCGCTTCCGCCAACAGTCCCTATCCTGCCACCGACACGCTTCCAGTTCGCCCTCGGTTGCGCAGCATTTCTCCAAGCGTCAGCTTCATCATGACATATAGACATATGCAGCCTCGCCGCTCTCGCGCCTGTCACCGGCAAGACAAGGGAAAAGCCAAGCCAAGCGCGAAGGATAAGATACTGTAGAGGTCCCGACGAAATGCGTTCAACAAGCCCATGATAGTGTACAAAGGAAAACCACCAACAGCCGACCGTATGATAGAGCGTCCTGCCTTAGAATCCGCGCAGCCTCTAGATGCTACCTGCGTCGCGGGCCGTTGTACAGCGTGTCGTCCACCCAGTTCGGCGGTGCCGGCGAGCGAGATGCGCCGACGCCCGCGCGGTTAAAGCTGAACGCGTCCGCCGACGGCGAGCGCGGCGCATGTGACGGCCGGCCCTGCGTCTGGATGTTGCGCGGCACGGCGGACTGCGAGCGCCCGTGTCGCGGCGGGTTCAGCGCGTATGGATTCCGCGCGATATTGCCGTTCGTGCGGGCTGGTTGTGGGCGTTCTCTGCAAAGGAAGCCGCAAATGTGAGCGTCATAGAACGTGGGAAGGAAAGAGGAAGAAGCAACATACAAGCTGACCGGCTCGACCGCAACGGCCTCCATGAGGCCTTCCTGGCTGTCCGGTCTGCGCCCACTCGCAGAAGGCGCATTCCGCGTAGAGGGATAGGTCCGCTTCCTGGTGCGGCCGCAGCAGCCTCGCTTGAGCGCTGCAAACGCACACCCATCAGCACACGCCGGATACCAAAATGAGGAAACGTACCGCCGATTATGCCCCATATGAGCATGATGAGGATAATGCCCGCGACGACCGAAACAGGGATCGAAATCTGGAGGTTCTGCAGGTACCACGCCTAATTCCCGGGACAGGCCAGCGTCAGCGCACGACGCATTTCACACAAAGAGACACCCTCGAGCGCCCCGCCATCGGGCGCCAAACAAAATGGCATGGCGGGTGCAGAACGGCGTGCATGACGTCCGACCGACGACTCACCTTCGCAGTACTGATGAGATTACCGGGCACACAGCTGCCGTTCGAGCACGTTCCGCCGTATCCTGCAATTATTGTCGTCAGAAACACGTCCTTCCCTCACAAAGAAAGGATGGAGGGCGGCTGGACTCACCACACTTGCTGCCGTTCGGCAACTGCGCCTGGAGGACGAGACACCGGTCGGGGCTGCGCGGGTCCTGGCACGACACCTGGCAGCCCGTGCCGCTCTGCTGCGTGCACGCGCGCGTCAGGTTGAGCGACGCGCCCATCAGCCGGCATTGCTCTACAAGTACGCGTGCGAATGCGTGAGCGCGCAAAGCAGAAAGGAAAGAAATACGCACGTCCGACAGACGTGCACACGCCGCTGGCGCAGGTAAGCTGTTCACCGCGCTCCGTGCCGCACTCCATCCCTTCAAAGGGAAAAAAATCGCAAAATTATCAGCCCGCTTCCCTTTCCTCTAAACGCGAAGAGAGAAAAAGGTGACAAACCATTAGGCTTCGTCTCGTCCCTCGGACAGCTCGCACTAGTGCCCGAGCACATCTCCGGCATATCGCACTTACTATCCAGCGCCGGCCGACAGATAGTACTCGCCGGGGAGAATCGGCACCCGGTGGTGCAGCACGACGAGCTGGCGGGGTCGCACACCGCGCCCTGCTTGAAGCGGCACGTCGCCGCGTCGCAGCAGTCGGACGTCGCGCCCTGGCCGGGGTCGCAGTCCTCGCCGGCCTCGACGATCCCGTTGCCGCACATCTGGAACGTGATCGTCTGCTTGACGTTCGACGAGAGGTCTTGCAGGCAGCCCAGGCTCATCGTCGATAGCGAGGAACCTGTTGATGCCGTCGGAAGGGTAGCGCAATAACGCGGGCGAGTGAAAGACGGCGCAGAAGGATGAGCGGACGAGGAAGCAGGAGGGCGAGGACGAATGGATTAGAAGCTATTTTGCAGGCTGGGAGGGAGGGAAGAGGGGACGCACAGATGTTACCGATACTGCACGGCGAGAACTGCGTCTCGGACGGGGACGAGGTCGGGTTCATGATGAACAAATCCGACGACGAGCACTGCGACGTCGTCGACGGGCAGCAGTTGTCCGTCAGCGAGCAGCCGCTCGTGCACTACCCCCATATCGTATTTCGATCAGCTTCCTCGAGCGAGCGAGAACAGAGCGCAGAACGCACGTCATGCTACGAAGCAACCGGTCAGCGCACAGCAAGACGACGACGCAAAGCAGGGAAAGGACACGCACAATAGCACCAAAGTTGTGTCCGATCTCGTGCGTGACGACCTCCCACTCGGTGGGCCCGAACGTCGACACGGCCGTGCCGGAGACGATGTTGGGCGCCGCGCCGTCGGCCGACTGCTTACACCTACAAGTAAAGGCAGCGATTTAGTCAGTAGTCGCTCGCAGGTGGGATTGGTAGTTGGACATCTGTCTGTCCAGAGCGACTCGCAAGTCCGTCCGAGCGCCTAGACCTCCATCCGTCCGTCAGACGACCCACAAGTATGTCCCTCCATCGAGACAGAGTTGCAAGTGCATCTGTCCGCCCGTCCAGACAACGCAAGCCCGGTCCTGTCCAGACGACCCGCTCATCCATCCCACAAAAAAGGCAACAAAAAAAAAGGCGAAAAACTAAACCAAAGAAACCACAACACTCACAAAGTCGACAACCAAGCGACGCCGACCTCCGTACCAGTCGGGCACCCGCTCATGAGGTGCCAGAGCCCGATGCCGTCGTCGCCGCGCGCGCCGCGCCACTCGGAGAAGAGCGAGAGCCGGTCGTTGAGCGTGATGTCGCTGCTGCACGCCACGTTCCATTTCGTGCTCTCGTCGCGCGGGGAGGGGCATCTGTCCGGCGAACGAAAAGAGGTAAGTTGAGGGAGTTGGGGATGTTGAGAGATGGGAGGGAGGAGGGAGGAGGGAGGCGGCTTACACGGGATCGTGCACGTCAAGCTCGACGATGCCCAGGCTGACGTTGAACGTCGACTGTTGTGAGGTTATTATTAGAGATATTGAGGGCAGGAAGGTGCATAGAGGGGTACCTTGTACCGCGCGGTGGCGCTGTTCCAGTCGTTAAGGATCGCCTTGGTGGCATTTTGCGGGGAGCCGTAGTTGGCCACGTATGTGCAGTCGGCCGCGACGCCCATGTACACCTACAATATATATCGCAATCACGATCAGCGTCAGATTTGAGCTGGCAGCGCATGGGCGGCGGACGCACGATCTTCTGCGTCTTCGGACATCCGTCCGTCTGGCCGATGGTGTTTATGTAGCTACGCGCAGCGCATCAGACATGCATGGAGGCGGGCGGGAAGAAACGCACTTGTTGGAGGGCATGTCGCCGGGACCGATGTCGTCGCGGCGGCGCAGGGTCGAGTTGGCGGGGAGCAGGTCGAAAGGGTCGTACCACGGCGGCGGCGCGACGGGCGCGCGCAGCGACGGGTTGAGGCGCGGGTCGGTGTTGAACGGCAGCGAGTCGTGCGCGCACGTCCGCGGCTCGGCGTCGTGCTCTTCAGGCAGCATGTCGCTGTTGCGGTAGATGACGAGATGCGCGTCGAGCGGGTCGGCCGGCGGCTCCGGGTCGGGGTCGGCCGCGCGCCTGGTGCGGCGGTAGGTGTCGGCGGTGGCGATGTGGTGCACGTCGCCGCGGACGGCGAACGCGCCCTCGAACGTCGGCGGCGCGTCGCCGCCGCCGGCGGAGTGGACGAGGATGCGCGCCCAGCCGAGCGCGCGGCCGGGCGGCGGGCGGAAGAGGCCGCCGGCGACGTCCTCGAGCAGGCGGGCGGGCGACTCGTCGTCGCTGAGGACGTCGCCCCAGTACGCGCGCACGTCCTCGCGGCGCAGCGGCTCTGTGCGGTAGAGCTCCGCGGGGCCGCCGCCGGGTTGCGCGGACGGGCGGAAGTAGTTGATGCGGGCGGCGGGGTGGACGAGGTCGTCGTTGGGGCGCAGGTGCAGGTGGAACGTCTCGCCGAACGCGGAGAGCGTGAGCCGGAACGAGTCCGTGTGCTGCAGCTCGGCCGCGTCGTCGCGCCGCCCGTTGCGCCCCCGGGCTCCGTGCCGCGGGAAGACCTCGAGCGCCTGCACGACCGGGTGCTCGACGTGCGCCAGCGGCGGCTTGGGCGCGCTGCCCGCTGCACGGGGGATGTGGCTTCAGCGCCGTGCCTGGATGACTGACTGCTCGTATGCTCACCCGCAGCAGCCGACGCCAGCGACAGGATCGTAATAATAATTAGAGCATAGAGGGCGCCGCCGCCGCTGCGGACAATGGCAGGCGTGCGGCGGGGCCGGGGTAAACGATGGCTGGACATTGGGCGTCGCAGCGTAACGGGCGAAGGAAAAGAAAGAAAGAGCGGCCAGGCGGCTATGCAGCGGCAGTAAAAATCCGGGGAAAATCGGGGGGCGTCACTGGACAGTCCGCAGAACGAGGCACGCGCCGCCTGAGCCTTCCAGGCCGACCTGCGGGGTGCGTGAATGGGGACGGGGAATAAGGTACGGGGCAGAGCGACCACAACCGGTTGCGTTGCTCGGCACATGCCTGGCCCGCTCCTCTGGTTCCCCATCATCCCGTCGCAGCCGGCGGTGCCCTCGGCGACCGTGACACTGCTGAAATATCCTGCTCGATATCCTTGCAATTTTGCTCGCTGAGATGCTCGTTGTCCACCCCCGCAGTCTCTCTGCTTGGCTTGGCTCCCACCCTTGGGCGGCTGACTGTACTCTTCTTGGGCTCGTCCCGCACCCCTGTGCTCATGTGCCTCGCACTGCTTCGCGTCCAAGCCTAACCGCAGTCTGCTTGTTTCTCCTTGGCTCACCGCCCAGTGCATGACAGTTTCCAGCCCAGTACAGATTGCTCCTCCGATTCTGTCTCTCCGCGTCCAGCGTCAGCCAGAACGAAACGCGGGGCTCACTCTGGCCAACGTGACTGACTTCGACTGACAGTACCACTTGCCCTCCCCTGGCGCTTTTCGTCTGACATGTTGAGTCGGAATGCCGGTCGTCTCGCCGGCAGGTCTGTCTCGCACAGCTTCATGACACGGCGACTGGAGAATAGGCAACTGGGACTGACTGAGCCTCGCCTGGCGACATCTACGCGTGGACCTTCTTGCATTTTCGTCGTCTCCCTTGTTCGCTTAGTAGGCTCGCAGTCACGCGTCGAGGAAAACGAAGGTCACGTGATCGTGATTCACGCCGAACATTAATAATAATAGTAATACTGAACATTTCACATCTCCACACCCTAAACAAACTCCGAGTCAAAGCACCAATACTTATCTCTGTCCCGAGTCGCACACACCAATCAAACGCCCCAACCGCTCCGCAAGCACCTCCGCCGACGCATAAAACCGGACACCTCTCCCCCTCCTCCTCCCACCTATCAAAATACTCCGCCGCGCCGGACATATGCGCCACTCGCGCACAGGTCGCGTGCAGCGCAAGCAGGCGCGCGTCGGGCATCGGCAACGTCGACGCGGGTCGTTTATTCCCGCTCAGGGCAGCTGAGTGGGAACAGTCGTGATTGCGAAAGACGACGACGTCGCCGGGTTCCCTGTTGCGCGCCCGCAGAACTAGGGGTCTGTCGGCAAGTCGGTACTTATCAGGGATGCTCGAGTGAGATATAGGCTAAGGAAGGAAGGAAGGAAGGAATGCAGCGTACGTGATGCTCGATGGCTGTCGGCTCGAACCAGAACGACATGCTGATGAAGGCTTCGTGTGCGTTGGGGCACAGCGTCAGCATATTCGCGAGGGAATGGGTCTGGACGCCGTTCGTGAGGTCTCCGAGCCTGAATGTCTCCAGAACTGCTGCCAGTCGGCGAGTCGAACTCGGAACGCGCTGAAGTTGGCGATCAGCGGACTAATTGAAACCACACTGACTTCGTTGAAGGTGAACTAGTATCAGAGTGTACCTTCACGATATCGTCACGGTCTTGTTCACCTGCGCTTGCGGATCCAGGCACTGGCAGGATGTGGCAGCACTCCAGATGCGCGACTCCCCTCAGATCCGACTTGACCAGTGCCATCAACTCTGCAGACGACTTGGCGCTTTCTTCGTCGTACAAGTCTGAGAGGACGCAGCGGAATCCGTCGCGGACTAAAGCCTATGTTGAACGGTTCAAATAGATGTTTGGGTCTTCAATGAATGAATGAAAGGGGCTCTGAGAGGGGAAGGGGGCAACCTGAGTAATATATAAGATACAGAAACTTACGAGCTTGCGAACTGCCAGTAGGGAGGAATCCAAGCCCGGTCCCTCGACTCGGAGGTAAGCATCCGTCAGAGCCTTTAGCGATTCAAACTTTGCAGACGGCCGTGAGGGAGGGTAAGACGGCTGAGGCGACGGTCCTCTTTGGCGGACTGCCGGCGCACGATCACCATCCACGCATCGGAGAGGGGCCTACTTTACTCACGGACTCTCAGAAAGTTTTCCCTATAGAAAGTGCCAAGGTCTTCGACAGTCTGCGCGTACTGCATGTAATCCTTCTCGCCGATACTACTAGAAGACGATGGTGGCGTGAAAGTCGACGATGCTGAGCGCGGGCCTGCCAGTGGGACTGTATCGCTTTGGGACATGATCGACTGAGCGACACGCGCGAGCGGTGCCGAACCGAATATATCGCAAAATTCACCAAAGGAGATGAGCAGCTGGCCTAGGATGCGCGTGCTCAAGAGCAGGCCCTTGTGATCCTCGATAACTTCATTTGGAAGAGCAAGAGCAAGAGCTTCGAGATCCAGGAGAAGCTGGTAGGCGGTGGCAATGTTTTCGTTGTTGGGTAGTCGTGATAGGCAGCAGTCGTTGAAGGCAGGAAGAGCGGTACTCATCGTGGTAAATTTCGAGGTAGAGCGTCGGAGTCACTTTGCTCCGAGACATCTCCGCGGCTTGACCGCTTCCTTCCTCCTCGAATGGTCCCACTTGACCCGCAAAAATACGCTCTCCCTCCGTTTGCGGACTGCTGCTTGTCAGAGCTTGACTCGGAGGACAGTGCCGACGTTACGCGCGCCTACACGCTTCTTCTGCAGCTGGAGGCCGAGAACGGCAACACTGACAGGCCGAGGACAAACCTGCTCCTGGCCACGCGCATTCTCGGCCAGCTCCTGATCTCCTTTGCACAATTCCGCCGCACATTCGGCCACACGCCGCTCGCCGCGCTCGCTCGGACGATTCTTTCTGAGTCTCACCGGCAGGCTGTTTCCCAAGATCAATCGCAACTCGAACTCGAGTCGATCGACTTGGCCGGACGCATCGAGTCCCTCGGGACGTTCTACCGCGAAAATTTCCTGCGCGTATGTGAGTGCTCGGCCTTGCCTCAAATTCTCCAGGATTGTGGCAAACTCCACCAATAGTCCGCCAGAGCGCGCCCGACCGCCCGCGGCAGCCGTGGTTCCCGCCCTCCCGGCCGTGCTTCGACACCGTGCAGGATCTTGCGGAACAGTATCTACATTCTGAGTCGAACTCGGACTTCGAGACGGCTCGCATGCAGGTATGTACACTCAGCGGACCATCCGACTGCAACTGAACGTTAACGCGATTCCACTGGCAGATGCTGCTGCGCGACGGATTTCGGTGCATTCTGACGGGCCATTACGACCTCTCGAGCGCGCGCGCCTGTCGGGAGGTGATGCGCGCGGTGGATGACACGGCGGACGCCTGCCTCGTCTCGACAGAGTGCTGCCATCTGCTCGACGCGTCTTTCCTGCCGGACGACCAAACCGACGAGGTCAGCCTTCATTCACAATAGCATTGCGTCAGAAGGCCCAGCGTTGAAGTCTGGGTGGCGAATTGCAACTTATCGCCACATCTGCAGCGTACGACAAGTTCACAGGCCCGGTCGGTCGCCGCGGTCCTCGACACGTTCGGCCTCGGCGACCTCTTGAGCTTGGCGAACAGTACTGCGCGCTACGGCGTGCACTCGCTCGAGAACATGTTTCTGATGCGCACCGACGCACACCGCGTGTTCGACTATCTCGCGTTCTGGTTCGAGCCGACGGAGACCGAGCATCAGGTGCGCGCGGCCTCCGAGTCTGTCTGCCCGTCGGTGGCACAACTCATTACTTGTGTAATGTACTGACCCGGGAAAGTACACAGTCGCCGGCGAGCCGCTCGTGCTCAGTGGTTTCAATCTGCGCCCGGGCGACATCGTCGTCTTCCGCGACCACTCCTCTTCAAAGGAGCTCCCGTTGCCGCTGCCCGACCCGCGCCTTCTTGCGCTGCACGCGACCTGCGCACGCGCCGTGCACTTGACGGGCGTCGAGGAGTATTTCATCAGATGGGACGCGGAGGAGGAGCACACTGGGCCGGTCCTCGCCTCGGACGGCTCGTCTGCAAATTTACTTGAGGAGAGACTGGGCCGGGTGGTTGCTACTTTGGAAAATACATGATATTGGAACTGGGAACCACATTGGGCACATAACTTCTGAGTGTCAACGATGCACTGGGATGCCCGGATGCCCTCGACATGCACTGGTCTGCTTCACAAGCAGAGCTCCTCGTTTGGAGATAACACCTCTAGAGCTCAGAAAACACCTGTATACAGAGCTTAAAGATTGAATTACTGTATGAATACTGGCCATGAGTCCTCGATATAGTGTCCGCAGTTCACGTCCGATATCGATGCCCGAGGAGATCCGCGGGCGAGCCGTACGTCCGCAGGAACGGGTACACACAAAGGGTCAGGGATTCGAAGCAATAATGAGCACTCCTTGAAGCCGTTCTTCGAGAATATGGACCGTCGAGCCGTCAGGAGCAAGAGTCGGGTTGACATCGACATCTCTGTCCAATGCACCAGACATGCGAATGCATGTGTAACAGAAATTGCCACAGTTAGGCTTGCATGGATGAGTGGTGGACCAGAGCTGACTCACACGGTCTGAGAAGCCGCCCGCGATAGTAGAGCCCGGCAGCTTGAATTTCAGGAATGTATTGTCGGAAATCTCGCTACGTCACGGATCCCGGAATACCATCGTCATCAAGGGTAGAAGTGATATCCAAAGCAAGCCGGGAAAGAGGCTGCATCCCGAAGAGGTCCACAAACTCGCTGAAGGCCATCATCAAGTGCCCGAGGATGCGAGCGTGCAGAACCAAGTTCGTGTCGTCCGCGCGCTGCCCGAGTTCCAGCGCATGCGCCTCGACCCTGCAAAGGATGCTGTATGCATTTCTGACATCAGGAGAGTCTATCCTTAATATGCTGTGGTCCGCAGGAGAGGCTTGGAGCGGCATGGGCTCGTCAAACTCGGACATGATGACAGTTGGGAGACAAGCCTTATGAGCGGAATCTGAACTCTCGAACCGCGCATGGAGACCGAGTGCCGTTTGGGAGGAGATGTTGTTCCATTAGAAGGTCTAGTACTGTATTATAGTCACGAACGACAGTTAAAGTTGAACTATCTCGAAGCTTACGTCGTGCTACTTATGAAGCGCGACAGCAATGACTTTCCCACCTTCAACCGGATGTCCCTCGACAGGCTTCTCCATACCTCCATCCGTCACAACGTACACCGTATTCCTGTCAAACAGGCTGCGGCCAAGCGCCGCAGAGGTGCCCCCAGCAACCGCCGTGGAATTCTGCTCACCAGCGACCGTGGTAATCGTGCCGTCTGGCGCGACGCGCATGAGACGGTTGAAGACGTGTGTCGTCACGTACACCGTGCCGTCCGACGCGAGCGCAAAGTCGTCCAGGAGCACACCGTTGAAGTTCGTCTTATTCGCGATAATCTGTGCGGGGCCTGTCGCCGTGCCGTCGCGCGTGATGGGGAAGCGCCCGACGGAGCCGCGCGATGTTGTGGCAAAGTACAGCCAGCGTTGCCCGGCGAGCGTGAGGGTGCGGATGCCGTTCACGCCGAGCGGAAATTTGGACTCAGGGTCGACGGTGAGCAGCGGGTCGGAGATGACAACGTCGTAGGCGCCAGTACGCGTGTCGATGCGGTAGATGGTTCCAAAATCTGGATCGGCAGCGAGGACAGTCCCAGCATGGGCGTCGAGCGTGGTGAGGCCGTTGATCATCCCTGCCTCTGGGACGTCGACTACCTTCTCGATCTTCCAGCTCAGACCGAGATTGGTTTTTCGCAGGAGCCAGAGCGAAGATGTATGGAGGATCGGGAGAGCATTCTCGAGCGTAACATTGCTCGCGCCAACGGCGAAGACGTCGGGGGCGAGCTCGGTGATGCCAGATGTGCCCATGACGCCAGTGAGAGTCGCGACGCGCGCGGTATGCCCGGTGAGTGGATCGACGGACCAAACTTCTGGCACGTCGAGCCTAGTGACGAGTATTTGACCATTCCAGCGCACGGCGATGTTTTCGAGCCATGTTCCGAGCGGGAACTGCGCGACGTCGCGAACTGTAGCCGCTGCCGACACGAACGAGAGGAGGGCGATGGAGATGAAGGCGACAATTGGAGACAACATTGGAATCAGAGATGATGAACAGCGTCAGTTCGTCCCCTCGCGCATATATACCATCCCCAGTCGCTGCTTTCCGCATCTTCCGAAAACATTGACTGAACTCTGATCAAACCCGAAGTCCACGGAACACGACGCCGCTGACCACATTGCATATCGCAACCTATTATCGATTTATTCCCCGCTTCGGCACGGTGGTTTGAGGCTTGGAGCGACCACTGCGACGTTGTACCGCGGGCGCCGCGCTCTAATTTCCTTTTTAATTGGAATGGCCTTCCAGCCACAGATCCCGTGGATTTCGGGCCTGTAAGTCATTTTTTTGGCGATATAGCACGTGTGCGATGAATAGGTTGGCCGAATCTGAACCAGGGAGCGACGAGGGAGGCCAGGGAGACTGAGAAGTCAGCGGTGTAAGCGGAGTCCGAATAATCCTCCTGCACCTTGTTTCCTCGAAATTTCCTCAGGTTCACGCATAACGGCAGTTATTTAGCGCGTGGGTTTATGTGCTGCAAGAGAAGGTGCAGCTATTTACATTGGGTATGGTAGACAGAATTCTTAATAGACATCGACACATTGTCGACACGCGAGAGTTCTATTGGGAGACTTGTGGATTATTTAATGGGATATTCAAGTTGATTTCTTGCTATGTAGAGTCTGCTACCGTATTCATTATGATTTTGCATGGAATTGCCTTGTTGGAAACTTGGAATCGCGAAGGCAACACCCGACGGGCGCTTCGTGCCTGATCTGCTCCCAGTCAGCCATCCCAATTTCATGCTGCAATGAGCAGCACGACACCCGCCCACCCGTCCGTGACGACGCCGACGGCGTCGTCGAGGAGCCCGAGCCCGGTGCTCGACCCACGCAAGCCGCCCGACGCGCAGGACGACGCGAGCGCAGCCGACATTGTCATCGAAGTCGGTCCCTCCGAACCCCGCCTGCCGCCCTCGCCTCCGCTCACCGTCGAGGAAATCGGCGAGCACAAGGACGAGCATGCCTTTGCGTCTACGTCCAGGGGTGCGAATTAATCCTGCCGTTGCGCGTTGGAACTGATTCGGCTTCAGTCGCCGTTGCAGAGCCCGAGCAAGACGAGATGGACGTCGTCGACTCGCATGCGCACAGACGGAACTCTCTAGAGCTCGAGGCTGGGCCCAGGTATGACGACGAGCACCATACGCCCAAGACGTTCGAGATTATACGTTCGAAACACAGGCACGCCTAACTCTTGCATTATATTCCGTAGTTATTTTCCATTGACAATGGATGACAGGTCGCATTCGCCAGCGCCATACCACAAGCCACGGTCGTCCTACTACGTGGGCCCACCAGGCCCGCACAGCGCGTTCGGCACGCCGCAAGTCGGCCAAATTGGCGTGCACGACCCTCGCGAAATTGTGCGCGTCGAGAGGGACTATTCCAGCGGCGAGCTGCCCCAGTGCGTGCTGTTCGCCGTCGGCAATTCAGTGAACCAGCTCTGACGTCCGGTTCGCAGATTCTCGCCAACGTTTCCGCTCGAACTCGAAGGTCGAGTGCGTGCTTCCTTTCCTTCCTTCTTCGTCGTCCAACAACTACCGTTACATTTCCCTCCGTGCTGCAGATAACAGCAACAGAGTTCATCGAAACGGTGAACGCGATCAATGAGGTGCTTATTTCGGCCTACTCGCTGCGGCACTCGGCGTTCGACAATTTGCTCGCGACCTGCACATTGTATATATCTACGTTGTTCGTCACATCGCATTACGAAAAGGCGCGTCCATCATACCAGTCCGCACCTCCAATCTAACACAATTGCCGGGTATTTAGGAAATGCGGAGGTTGGCGCAGTTATTAGACGCGCTGAACGCGGAGCTCTACAACCCGCGCGGGCTCAACATCCTCTGGCCAAGGAGATGTGCCTTCCTTTTTGTGAGTAGAGTCATTTCGTCCTTCCCAGCCATCCGCTGACCAGTTTTGCTTTCCTTCCTTGCAGCTCGAGATTGAGTATTATGTGAGTCGAAACTCAATTATAACTCGATTCACGTTCGCTGACCATATAGTAGTGAGGGACTGTTCGTGTTCAGACATTATCCGCCTTCGCCGCCTCGTCATCGTCGTCAATCGGTTGTATATGTATTCGACACATCCTTCGTTACACATCCGTGTGGTAGCGCCATACCTCGTTCGCTTCCCGCACGCACCAGACACTCATTCATTTTCATTCTCCAATTGTTTACATCTCGTCGCGACTCAGGCTCTACAGATACAGAATACAGCATAGGAATGCTCTAGTGGGCTTCTTGCTCCAGCTCTTCTCCAGGACGACGTCGACTTCGGTTTTTCTAGTGCCCGACCTAGCGAGTGGCCCGCTATACCCTCCGGCCATACAACGCAGCCTGAAATCTTGCCACTGCCAGCACTTTCAATCGTCAACATGCTTCGCGGCCGAGGCCTTTAACAGGGGTCGGGCACTGTCAAGTCATATGAAACACAATTGACGAGCTGACCGCATGACGTGCCTCCCAACGCGGGATAGACGGAGACAGAGTAAGCTGTCTCTGACAGGGCTACCGTTTATTTTAGTCGCACGTAAGTTGCACGCCCCGTTGTCCATACTTACGATCAGCATCGGGAGCGGATCTGCTGAGGGCTCGCGCTGGATATGGCAAGTGGCGAGATAGACTTGGATGTGCAGCAGTGGTTGCTCGGACCGGACGATGCATTAGATTGTATATGTATGCATTGATACTAGTCCTGACGGGGAAGCTGACATCTTGACAGAAGCTGACATAACGTGATGGTGCTCATTTCTGCCTCTCCCCCTTACTCTGAACCCTCAGGAAAAATATGGTAGCTTTTATAGGGTCTTAAAAACCTATTGCTCAAGAAATTATAGGTGTATGTACATTTAGACCAGAGCAATAAACGGCATCAACTGCCCAGTTGGGTTGATGTGGCATTGATTCCATGGTGTAGCTCATGGAGTAAGTCCCTTGGGCTTGAGACTTCCCAGGGTAAATTCAGAACATCAATAAAGCCTTAAATTAATTTCTCCGGAAGTCCTGGTGAAAGGGACGGTGAACAATGGAGTTAGATGACGGCCTTCGGAGCCTTGTCAGCTTCCCTATCGAACACCCGGCATCGGTCCTCTTCCATGGTTTTCCCCTCAAAAAAATCGAGCTCTTCAGTAAACATGCTCTCATTGAGGGCATAATAAACCTATGACAAGCCGAGGGCAGAGCAGCAACGGGAATGTAGTGAGATCAAAATGTGTCAGCTTCCCCGTCAGGACTAGTAGGGGCGTGCGCGCGACGGTCGTGTTGCGCTGGCGAGCATATGGATTTGCGCGGGACGAGCGCCCGAATCAGTGATCTGGGCTTCCACTCGGTGCGGGCCACATGGCGCGCCTCCACTTGTTGGCTTATAGGCACGCAGCGCTGCCGGCACGCTCTGCGTTCTCCTCCCTGCACCGCGACCGCGACCGCTAACCTAGATTGACGATATGCGTGAGTGGCGGGCGTCGCTTGACTTGCTGCGTTGCTCAGCCCGCCTACAGGCTTCATCATCCGCGACACGCCCGCTGTACGTCCAAGCCCTTGTGGCGAGCCGGCACATCGTGTTGACTGGACCGGCGCTTGCAGCAAGTCGGCGAGTATGTAGCAAATTACATCGCAAAAAGGTACTGCCCAATCCCCCTATCTGCGCGCCCCGTCCTCGCCAGCGTCGTTAATCGTTGTGCGCTGAAGCTTTGCTGCTGTGTAGGATCAAGAACTTCAACCCGACTCCCGAGAAGAAATTCGTCCTGGGCCTGCCGGTGCGCGGATCGCAATGTGGCTTGCTTGTGGCTTGTGGCTCATCATGAGGCTCTTTCTTGATCGCAGACTGGCGGGAGCCCCATCCCCACGTACAAGCACCTCATAACGCTCGTAAAGAAGGGCGAGATATCGTGCGTCGATTGGGCGTCTGCTGCATCTTTCAGTTGTGGCTGAAGTTGTGTGGTTTTGTTGCAGATTTAAGAATGTGATCACGTTCAACATGGACGAATACGTCGGCCTGCCAGAGGACCATCCAGAATCCTATCACACATTCATGTACGTCTTGGACTGCTGGCACCCCTGCAGGCAGCGATTCCGGGATCTGACACCGTTCCAGGTTCCGGGAATTCTTCTCGCATGGTGAGTTCTTCGACAGACTGACGCACGTGCGCACGTCACTCACATTATTGTGAACGCAGTCGACATCGACCCGCAGAACGTGCACATCCTGAACGGCAACAACCCGGACCTGATCGGCGAGTGCACGGCGTATGAGGAGGCGATCAAGGCCGCGGGCGGCATCGACCTCTTCCTCGCGGGCATCGGCGAGGACGGGCACATCGCGTTCAACGAGCCCGGGTCGTCGCTCGCGTCGCGCACGCGCATCAAGACGCTCGCGTACGACACCATCCTCGCCAACTCGCGCTTCTTCGGCGGCGACTTGGACAAGGTGCCGCGCATGGCGCTCACCGTCGGCGTCGCCACCGTCCTCGACGCGCGCGAGATTGTCGTCGTTGTCACCGGCCAGCGCAAGGCGCTCGCGCTCAGCAAGGCCATCGGTGCGCTTCCTTCTCCATACTCCCTTCCCCGACTGACGAGTTGGCGTTGTGCAGAGGAGGGCGTGAACCACCTGACGACGCTCTCTGCGCTGCAGCTGCACCAGCACTCGCTCATCGTCGCGGACGAGGACGCGACGGCGGAGCTGCACGTCAAGACGGTCAAGTACTTCAAGTCGATTGAGATGGTGCAGGACCAGGTCGAGCGCGACCACGCCGAGCTCGTCAAGCGCCGCGAGCTCAGCGGGAAGCAGACTGGCTTTGCATGACGCTCTTCTGTCTCTCTACAAGGAAAAGTTTAGTCTCTGACGTCCCGATCCGATGTTGTCTTTTTTGCCGCCTCGCTGTATGTACACACCCACGCGCCAATCTGAATTTGGGATGGTTGTCTGTTGGGATGGTTGTCTGCCTTCCAGGTGTGCGTGGGGAGCGCTGCATGTTGCGGGAATGAGACAGGGATGGCGGCGCTGCCAAAAGGAAGAGGCCAAGTGACTAGGCACTCGTTGGCGCGAAGCGTGAAGCACGTGGAGGTGGGAGCACCGCGGAAGCCACGACGACCCTGGAGGACGGAGTGAACCCCGTAAATCTCGCGAGCAGGGTGCCAATAGGCCGATGACGTTCGTTGAGCCAGGGCGGGATAGAGCCTCGACGGCGTTAAGGGTGGAGTTCATGGCTCGGGTGTCAAGGCGTGTGTTGCATATTGACACCAGATCTAGGGCTTGCCATGGTACTTCTTGCTTCGTGCGCCGCCAATGCGGCTCGTCTCGGAGAAGAGGTCGAAGATGAGTATATCCAGGGCCCAAGTCGTGTTGTCCATTCAACTAGGATGCGGCGGCGCGTCGAGGCCCAGGAGGGTCGCGCCTCGGGCAAGCTTCTGCAAGGTAGGGACAGTCGCACGTGAGCTTGCCTTGCGGCCGTTTCGCCTCGGTCCAGACGTCCCTGCCCTCCCACGCATCGGAAAGGAAGGGCTTATCCTGGTGGAACATGCGCATCATCGGCCGCGGGTCGAACCACAGCACCAGCCTGGGATCCTCGCACGCGTACGTGTAGAGCAGATTCGCCCGGGCTGGCAAGTAGAATATCCAGCGCCCGCTGAAGCGAACGGCGAGCTTAGAGGTCTGAGGGCGGTCCAGTGCGGCGCGGAGCAGCGCTTCGAGCTCGGTGATATGGGGATGCGAGACGAACGCGCCGTCGATGAACTCGAAGGCGAGATGTGTGATGTTGGGCAGTGGTGCCAGCATATCGCGCAGCCATTCGTCGACGGGACGCTGCAGCTCTGTGCGGACGTCGATTGTGAGGTGGGTAATCGAACGCGGAAAGCCTGAGAGGTCCCCGCGCAGACGCGTATTCTCCGTTCGTACAGAGCATATGCGGGTGCCAATTGAGCGTACGAACGCAGTGATAACGTCGATATGCGCGTCGATATGGATGTTAGAAGCAGTGAACAGCCGGGGCGCGGGCAGTGCGTTGAACTCGACGCGCCGCAGAATATGGAGGCGGCGCACTGAGGCAAATATGTGCCGTTTCTGACCATCCCGAGCCAGCTGAAGTATTGACTTGGCATTTGAGACTGTGATAGCCATGATTCGATAGAGTACAGGATGCACGAGCCAGTAAACAGTGCGCGAGACGGTTGCGAGATTGACGAGCCAGGCTCGGTCGACGTATAGCGTGTCTTCGGCGACAGTGAGCAGGATGGCGCGCCCCAGTTCCAGCGGCAGCTGATCAAAGTTGAACATGGCAACTTGAGCTGCGGCACACAGAGGAAGACTTGCTCGTGGCTTCGAGGCAAGCCATGCTTGCGGCCATCTCCGCGACTTGCTCCTGAACTTATACGTATGTCTCCATTCAGCAAAAGTGCTCAAAGTAGCATGCCAGCGGCTTTGTTGTATCGACCTTGACGACCCATCTGGTCTCAGTAGACACGGTCTCGACACTGCATTGATTCGCTGTCTTGCGGTTCCCAGCACCTCTGGGACTGCAGCAATTATAAACCTGCGCTTTATGCTTGCATCGGGTTGTCAGCACGGTCCGTTTGATATTCAACTCGGAGGTGCTGGACGCGTGTTTGGATGAGCGGAGGCTCTAAGCGCACCACGCCTCGGTAGTGGTGCACCACGCTCGTGCCTATAAAGGGGACTCGGCCAACGGTTTGACGAAATCAACTTCCACCTGGCCTCTCGCATCATGGGCCAATACTTCCGTCTCCTGAACCTCGACGGGGGGCTTGGCTTCTACTTGGGAAAGCTGGGCGAAGGGGTGTGGTCCCTCGGCCTGCACAGGCTTCTTCTCCCATACATGGTCAAATACCTGAAGCCCCTCGACGAAATTCAGCGCGAAGTCTTTACCTCTGCGTAAGCCATCCATGCAGACCGTACCCACGCGCGCGATGACTGATCACGGCCCCGGACCAGGCGACTCCCTCCTATGCACGAGCAGAAGCAGTCGCCCCTGCTCGCCATCCTCCCAGAAGACGTCCTGAGCCTCATATTCGACTGTTTCGGTGACACATACGACACGCTCGCGGGTGTCGACGCCGCCTGCTTCGCGCTCGCGTGCCAGATGACCTTCGTAGTTGGGCACGCTACACTCATGAAACACCAGAGCGACACGCCGCAGGCGTGGGCCGGCCACCGCCTCATCCTAGCTGGCGACTACCAAGACCCGCAGGACGTCCCCGCTTGCCTGGCGCACATGTTGCCCGCGGAGTGGGTGGCGTCCAAGTCCAACATCTACAGCGGTGCCAGGGACTGGCCGCAGGCTTGGAAGGACCTGCGCGACGTTGTCATAACCGAGGTCTTTTGGCGGCGTCGCCGCGCCACACGCAGCCACGGCCAGCGGAAAGAGCGTGAGGCCTGGGACCGCCTCGAAGACTTTTGGGAGGACCTCTTCGAGATCCGTACGCCGCCCGCCATGAAAAATCCCGTGCTGCGCAACTTGAAGACGGGCGAGTACGCGCGCGAAGACGTGCTTGAATATGCGCAGGAGTTCCACCAGGAGGGGAAGCCGTCCTACTTCCACCGCGGCTTCAAGGACCTGCGCATTGGCGACCTGGCGGTATTTCGTCTCTGCTGGACGAGCGACTCCACTCTTGGCATCGCAGGAAACGAAGAGCGCATCTCGCGCGGCCCTTGGGCTGGCCACCGTTTCGACATTGTCGACATATCGGAAGTCGAAAGTGATGAATGCTGGAAAGACATCAGCGACGAGCTTGTCACAGAGGTCGCCGAAATCTACAAAGCCCAGTTCTCTGCGGGAGTGAACTATCGGTGGTAATCTTCCCCGTGTATTGCTCGTTGCCCCGTATAAACAGCTGAATATTGTATGTATCTGAAGCTTTGCACACAGGTCAATGCCACTGCCTGATTAATCGACGATGTCCCACCACATCGTCTGCGCTAATCTGTGGCTGGAGGGGCATGTTCTGCCGTTTGCAGTGTAGACTCTCCAGAAGTGTGCGCGCGCGCTCGGTGGGATTTGAGCGCGTCTCGAAACTGCTTCGCCTCCGTCCACGCGTCCCTTCCTTCCCAGGCATCGCGTCGGAAGTGGCGGTCCTGGAATAACCTGCGGTCCATCGGTCGATCATCCAACCAAACGACAAGTCTGGGATCATCCCAAGAATACGCATAGGGTGATTGTTTTTTCCAATGTTCACACCATCCTCCGGCAAAGCGCACAGCGAATTGAACAATTTGCGGGTGATCCAAGACGGCGAAGACCAGAACCTGATAGTGGAGGATCTGAGTCGGGTCGATGAATGAGTCGTCGACGAACTCGAAGGCGAGGTGAGTGACCGACGGCAGTGGCGCAAGTAGTCTGCACACCCAGTCGTTGGCGAGTATGGCGAACTTGGTGCGGACGTCGATTGCGAGGTGAGTAATCGGAGGAAAACGGTCTGTCTGGATGCGCGTGTTCACCGCTCGTACAGATGAGATACGAGAGCCGAGCAAGGCTATGAAGCTCTCGATGACATCGATATGCGCGTCGATATGGATACCAGAAGCAGTGAACAAGCTGGGTGCAGGCAGGTCGGTGGCGTCGAGACGCCGCAGAATGTGCAGGTGGCGCACTGCGCCGAATATATGGTGATTCAGGGGATCCTGAGCCAGCTCGGAGACGGCAGTAGCATTCGAATCCGTTATGACCATGATTCGATAAAGGACGGGATGCACCACCCAGTAGACAGCGCGGGAGACAGTGGCAAGCCCGACGAGCCAACTCCTATCCAAGTATAAGCTGTCCTCAGCAGCGATACGCATTATAGGTTGCGCCAATTCGACTGGCAGTTGGTCAAAGTTGAGCATGGCGAGGGGTGTGGTGCCACGATGAGAGTAGTGAGCAAACCAACAATGCATCATGACGCGGCCTTCTCCGCTACTTGTCTGCGGACCAACTGTAAAGTTGCTTCCTACTCATCGTTTCTCTTACTCGTCGGCATAGAAGACTCTGGAGTCTCTAAGCAACTACGCTATGGCTGAAGCAGCCCTAACGACGTCTATTCCGCCCCCTGTGGTTGCAATGGATCGTTTGGACGCGTCAGCAGTTCATAGCGCCTATCTTCAAACGCTGTACACCTGCTGTACACATGGCATGCATCCATCGCCTGAGCGTCTCTTCAACTCTCAACCGCGGTTACCAGTGTGCTATTTTCTGCTTGGGTCTGCAGCGCCGTGGGCGTGACTGCTGCTACTGTACACCTTGCCCGCTGCCCACCGAGCCTGCGTTCTATCGGTGCCTGTTCTTGTTGATCATCCATGCCCGCAGGGCCAAACGTTTTGTTTTCTCCAGGGAATCTGTGGTTCTTGTACTCGTTCTTTCCCTGCGCGAGTCATTACAATAGGCTGCACTGAAAGGAATACTGTCCTTCTAGCCACTCTTGCACTGCACCTTGCACGACGGTATCTCTGGGTGTTTGTCATGCCCGCTTGCGATGTAGGCGCATGGCGCCACTCGCAGAAGAAGCTCGATGCTTATTTTGCCTACACCTTCTTTCAAATACTATCGCCGTGTTTACGCCCTCTCTCCGGCGCAAGCGTGCCCCGGCTGTCACATGTCGTCTCCAAGGGCTCCGCGGCGCTCTGGCTCAACGATACTCAGCCCGCCAATATCAAAGCCAAGCACTAAGCACTCGTACTGCCGCTATCTCCCGCAGGCCCTGTACATGTGCTCTTGCATCGCCGTGTTTGTGCGTGCATATTCGGGCGAACTCGCGCCCGCTGTCTCCGCGCGTCCGGGCTCAATGGCCACAGTACACATTACACATGATTCGCTCAGCGTCCCTATTTCCACCCCCGAGCACCACCGCCACTATCGCCTACCCCTCCCGCGACGCGGAGTCGGTAACATGTTTCGTCATGCGGCTCCGTCTAACAGGAACACTGCTCGTAAACAAGTTACCATGCGCGATCGACTGTACAGTATACAGTATACAGCACAGCGATCCCCGTGCCCGAAGCATGCGTCTCTGTCCCGCGGCCGAATTGCGCAACTCCCGGCGTCTGGCTCCTTGCAGAACGGACTTGGACTGAGGCGGGCGTTTACAGTATAGCTGCTGTAGAGTATGTGGGCGGCTGTAACATGCTTGGACCTGAAACCGGACTCGGAGCGCCACACGCATTCGCACAGTGACACGCGCGGGGGTGCAAGTGGCGACTCAGCCTGGCATTTGGCCTAGTGCGCCGGGGTGGGCATGTGCTCAATGCGGATCCGCAAGTCGTCCCAAAAGGAAAGCGGGGGGACGGTGGACGGTCGCCGCAGGACTGTGCCCGTGACGACTGTTCGACTTTCTCGGCCTGACTTCTGAATCGCGCCGGCGCCCCCACTGGCGATCCGCTTGTCCCCGCGCCGGTGGTCTGCACCTTCAGGGAGGGTATCTGCTGCATCGAGGTCGAACAACAAGGAGCTCTTTTGTCCCTGTCCTCCTCCAACAATTGCAAGCGACGTTCACGACTGTGATCTCTCAGGCTTCCTTCTGCGCGTGCTGAGTCGATTATCCTATTGTTTGTGTTCCGTCGTCTGCCTCCATTCAGTCGGCCCGCAAATCTTCCTGATGCGGACGACAAGAATTTGAACAGAGACGCCCTGGGCAGTTCCGACCTTGACACCGGACAGGTACCTCTTTTTTCGTCTTGTCCAGGCGAATCAATGCAACACGTCCGAATCGAAGTCTTCTGCATTGCGAATCACTGGCAATGGCAATTGCCACTGACAAGATGCCGATGTCCGCGGCGATACAAACACCAACTCTGTACGTATTCATTATTATAATTGTAACTTCGCTAAACAACAACTCTATGCGTGTTGATGTCCTCGCCATTCAGATTGAAATGCTAACGCTATTCATATTCATTGCCCGTTTCGTAATGCAGATCGGAGTCACCAGCGGACGGCTGAATGTTCAGGGCCTGTTGACTCAGTGTCTCGACTGAATGCGCATTCACAATCAAAGTTCATTGATACAGTATTGAGTCCCTCAGGGACTCGACGTCAGTCCGAATCATCACAGTACAGTACAGTAGCAGCCTGAGTCGGACGCAGATCTTAATCGATTACAGCAGACCTCGGAGCCTGTTCCTGCAGCAGCACAGTCAGTCGCACAGAGTCCGATCAGCAGCTGAATCTGAATATGTGGCGTTGGCGGGTCAGGTCCGACGGTGGCATGGGATTCGCATGCGACCCTGCACGTGCCCCGGCGCGCGCGCGTGCATTTCATCTGCGCGTGCCAATGGATGGAGCTGTGCCATCTGCTTCCTCGGTGGGAAGCGAGGGAGGAGGGAGGGAGGAGGGAGAGGGCGACCCTGCATGCAGCCTCAGCTTGGCGGTGAGCGAGCGTGCCGTGCGACGAGATGGAATGATGCTGGCAATAAGGACAGCGAGATGAGCTGGGACGGCGTGCGGGTGCAACGTCCGATTCGAATGCAGTAGAATAGAGAAAGTGTAAATCCGGGACTTGCCTCCATTTACAGCTACGTTCTTATCTCGGGGTGTGTGCGGTGAGAAGTACTGTACACTGTAGTACCCTAGCCCCGTGCGTGCCGCGCCACCGACGCAACGGATGACATGGACACCCGCTGTCTGCAGATCTATGGACAGTAGCGCGAGCCCCTGCACGCCCTGTAAGTACGTGGGGACAGGGGATCGATGCAGTTGGGCAACGGGCGAGTGCTGTGCGATGTTTGCGATGTGCGATCGCAATGATCATGCATGCGCAGATGAGATAAGTAAGTACACGGTGGCACCAGCCTCAGGGACGCAGACCCCGCGTTCATACTTGATGTTACTGTAGTTCATTTGCGGTGGCACTGCCGCTGGGATCCCCCGCCAGTGCCTCAGGCGAGCCCGGAGAGGGCAAGATCGGGAATCGCGACATTGCAGCGGCGCTAGCCATTTCCATTTAATATTAGGCGGGCGTCTACTTAGCGTCGTGCCCGGTCCGCGGTCTCCATGGCGAGTGTTTACTTTGTGCGGGTCCTGGAGCGGAACTGTCGACTGTCGATCGACGGGGAATCTGCTGCGAAGGGTTGCTTGCGGTGTCCGGTCCCCTAGGCCTGTTGTGATGTCGTGGGCCGCGTCTATCCATCAAGCTCGCGCGGCGTCTGTAATCAGATTCAGACCATAGGACCCGCTTGAAGCTTGACGGGCGGCAGTGACGGCCCATGGCAGATTGGTCATTAGCGCGGCTTGCTTTCGGGACTCGGGCGCGGAAGAGAAGAGAAGAGAAGGCGATGGAATTGGAAAGAAGATTGCAAGGAGATACGATTCGGGAATGCAATGGCAGGCGCTGCGGTACAAGTAACAAGTGGATGGGCTGGGTGGGTGTTATTTCTTGGTGTCGGACGAGGATGCGGCTGCGGCCTTCTCTGCTTCCTTGCGCTGTGGGGGCGCGGATCGCAAGCTGTGCCCAAGTGCGCGGCGGCGGGGACGGACATACCAGCTGTTTCTCCCGGAGGGCCTGCGCGTCGCTGTTGCGGCGTTAGCAGGAGTAAGAAGAAAAGAATTGGGACGCACGCCTCTTTACGCTTCTGCAGCGAGGTGCCCGACTCTTTCTTTTTGGACTTGGCCAGCTCCTGCAGCTTCTTCTGTGCCTTGGCTCTGTCGGTATCTCGCTGGTTGCCCCCTGGAAAAAAAAAAAAAAAGGGATGAGGGACAGGCTGGAAGAAGCGGAGCGGACGAACTCGTCATGGCTGAGTGGTGGTGGTCGTCAAAGGACAAGAGAGTTGGTGGCAGTGCGCGTGATGGTGGCACGTGGGGGCGGCGTCCGGAAGCTGTGCAGATTCTGGCGAGGCACGCGCCGGGTCGCTCGCCGGGGTCGGAAGCATGGGCTGCTTCTGTGTACCGCTCTGCCGGGTCACACACACAGTGATCGATTTTCCGTCTTAATAAATAAACACGCTGCCGGCATTTGCCTTCTCCTCTTCTCGCTCCTCCCATCCCATTCCGCCATGTCCCATCTCCGCCACCAGGATCCAGGGCCGGTGCCCACAAACGGCGCTGCCCTCGCCCCGCCCCCGTCCGCGCCGTCCCAGGGCGTCCCGCCGCGCTCAGACACTATAGCCAAGCTGGCTGCTGCGAACGAGGAGACCTGGTGTCTTATCGGTGCAGTCCCAGCCGTCCTCTTTCTATTCCATTGCTGACACCCCCCGCAGGCGCCGTAGCAGAGTCCATGGGCGCCCTGGACAGAGCGCTCTCCGCGTACGAGAACGCGCTGCGGCACAACGCCAACTCTGTGCACGGCCTGAGCGCCTGTGCAAACATCCTGCGCATCAAGGAAAAATACGCCCAGGTGAGTAGACTCCCCCCCAGCACAGCCGCGGCACCCCGGGAGCACTTCGCGGCTTCGGCGGAAAGGGATGGCCCTGCCCATCAACGTCATCCTTCCCCCCCACGCCACGTCCGTGCTGACTAAGCTTTCCCTCTCCTAGGCCGTCGACTACTTCCAGCGCGCACTCCAGATCCAGCCAGAGAACGGCGAAGTCTGGTCCTCGCTCGGCCACTGCTACCTCATGCAGGACCAGCTCCAGAAGGCATACTCGGCCTACCAGCAGGCCCTATACTTTCTGCCCTCGCCCAAAGTGAGCAATTCAGTCGCGTCCAGTTGGCGTTGTTTGTTAATCTCCGCCTCCGTGCAAACAGGAAGACCCGAAGCTCTGGTACGGCATCGGCATTCTCTACGACAGATACGGCTCGCTCGAGCACGCCGAGGAGGCCTTCGTTTCCGTCCTCGCCATGGACAAGAGTGCGCCCAACCCCCCCTTCTACTTCTCCCGACGATTCCGCGCGCTGACGCCGACGTGCACCAAACAGACTTTGAGAAGGCCAACGAGATCCTGTTCCGTCTCGGCATCATCTACAAGCAACAGGGCAAATACCGCGAATCCCTCGACGTGAGTCCGCTGCCGCCTGCCTGGCTGTTCTTCCGCCCGTCCACCCCTGACACGCTGACTGACAACGGATCCGCGGCTGCAGTGCTTCGACCGCATTCTCCGCAGCCCTCCGTCCCCGCTCGCCCACATCGACATATGGTTCCAGATCGGCCATGTGTACGAGCAGTTGAAAGACGTGAGCAATCACCGCCACCGCCCCATGTGAATTGTCCGCCCTGACGTCCGCACGCCCGCAGTACGACCACGCGAAAGACGCGTATGAGCGTGTCGTCATCGACGCCCCCAACCACGCCAAGGTCCTCCAGCAGCTCGGCTGGCTGTACCACATCCCCCAGGCTTCATTCCAGAACCAGGATCTCGCCGTGCAGTATTTGACCAAATCGCTGGAAGCAGGTCAGTCTCGCTCCCAAACAAGCACTTCTGCTGCAAATCCGGGCGGTGCGCTGATCGCCGGCTCGTCTTGGTACGCCCTCAACACAGATGCCTCCGACGCGCAGTCATGGTACCTGCTCGGTCGCGCGTATATGGCCGGCCAAAAGTACAGCAAGGCGTACGAAGCCTACCAGCAGGCCGTCTACCGCGACGGCCGCAACCCGACGTTCTGGTGCTCCATCGGCGTGCTCTACTTCCAGATCAACCAGTTCCGCGACGCGCTCGACGCGTATTCGCGCGCGATCCGTATCAATCCATACATATCCGAGGTCTGGTTCGACTTGGGTTCTCTTTATGAGAGCTGCAACAATCAGATCTCGGACGCCATCGATGCATACGAGCGTGCGGCCGAGCTCGACCCTACCAACACGCATGTCGTTCAGCGGCTGCAACTGTTGAAGAATGCGCAGGCGACCGGCGCGGCGCTGCCTGCTGCGCCGGTGCCCAAGGACGTCAACCCGATGGCGTACAACAACCCCAGCGGGCCACCGATGCCGGCCGGCAGCGCGAACGGTACCAACGGCGCGCCGCCGATGCTCAACATGCCGCAGGGCGCGACGCACCGCGGCTCGCTGTTCAACCGCTCGAGCTCGCGTGGACCCGGAGAGATGCTGCCCAACCCCACCGCCAACGGCATGCCCGGTATCCGCACGGGCTCGCCGCCTGGCCCGTACGGTGGTGGCCCGTCGCCCGTGGCGCTTGCGGACGAGCGCAGACTGTCGCATAACAACCATCCGCCTATCTCTGTCGACCGTAGCACCCACCGGGAGGACACCTTCCCGCCGCAACGCGCTCTGCTGCAGCATGACTCGCCCCGCGGTATGGGCATGCCGCCGCCCCCGCCGCAGCGGTATGCGGACCGTGACGCGCGCCCGGTGTCGAGGGGAGGAGGAGGAAGACTGAGCCCGCGCTCGATGTCGCCTGGCCCGCCGCCGCGTGCACGCTCGCCGGGGTACCCGGCTGCGTACCAGCACTCGTCGCGCGCGCAGCCGGCGCAGAGCCCACGCTATCGCTACGAGCCTGCGCCGGGATCTGACCGCGGCGAGCCGGTGTGGGAGAGGGAGCGCGAGCGCGATCGGCGCGCTGAGGTGCATTCGAGTCATGGACACCACCGCCAGCGCGGGCCCTCGCGCGAGCGCAACGGGCGCCCGGAGATGCCCAGCCGCAGTAGCACGCTGATGAGCCAGCCTGGCAGCGGCCCGCCGGCGAGCTCGTTCAGCCGGCATGCGTCGCCGCCGGTCCCGCCGCCCGTGCAGCCGCCGCAGCAGTATGCTGCCTATGAACGGTCGCCGGCGCTGCCTGCCATGCGCGACTCGCCGCACTCGAGCAACCGCTCGCCCGACCAGGTGCGCAGGCGGCCTGCGGACGACTCGCCACGTAACGGTGCGCAGTACTGGGACCCGCGCAGGGAGAATGGAGGGCCGCAGACGCTGCGTCCGTTGGAGCGCGAGCGCGAGCGTGAACGGGAGCGGGATGCGTACCGCTCGCCGCGCATGCCCCCTGTTGAGCCGCTTCAGCAGCAGCAGCAGCAACAGCAACTTCCTTCGAGGCGATACGATCCGCGCTTGGACGAGGGTCCGCTGCCGACGCCCAGTCGCAATAACAGTCGGATGTACGACCAGCAGCCGCCCCCGCCCCCGCCGCCATCCATGCCGCAGATGCAGTATACCTATGAGCGCGAGCGGCCGCCGAGCCCGCGCACGGGCGAGAAGCGGCGACGGATGGAGGAGAGCCCTGTCGATGTGCCGCCGCAGCGTCGTGGCGATACGAATTCTGTTGTGAGCAGCGTGAGCAGTGGCAGTCGCCGGCAGCGGCGCAGTGTGGGACCTGCTGCTGTCAACGGCAACGGCAACGGTGTGCAGCAGACGCCGCAGGCGACGAAGAAGGAGCCGGCGGATGTGTCGCCGCGGTCGTCGATGCACGGTAGCTCGGACCGCGCGACGCCGTCGTCGGGCGGCACCAAGCGCAAGTCTCCGACGGGCCCGCCGCCGGCGCCGAGCAGCGCGCGGACGCTCGACGAGGATTATGACGAGGGCGTCGCGGACGCGCTGATCGGGCTCGCGTCGTTTGCGCGGCCGCGGACGTCGCAGCCGCAGCCGCAGCCTGCGCCTCCGCCGATCGAGACGAACGGCAACGGCTTGAAACGGCCGCTCAGCCCGACTGCGGGCGGCGACTCCGCGGGCTCGGACGCGAAGCGGGCGCGGACGGACGCGGCGATGACGCTGCCGCCGATTGCGACGCTGTCGCCGACGTCGCCGACGAGCACGACGGAGGAGGGCGAGGAGCGCGAGGGCGGGAGCAAGACGAGCCCGCCGCGACACTCGAAGAGCCCGCGCGATCGCGATCGCGGTGCGGCTGCTGCTGTCTCCCCTGCTTCGTGAACCCGTCCTTGCATTGCATTGCTGACGCGCTTTTTGCTGTGTATATTTATCGGCACTCAGTCGTCTCGTCTCGCTGTTGCTCTCCTCTTTTTTTGGGTCGGGGTCTTTCTCACCTTTCCGCGCGCTCGATACGCCCCTCATTGTTGCACTAGGTCTTTCGTCTCACGCTTACATAGGCTTTACTTACTACGTACTCGGCACTCACCCGCTTACGCCCCTTCTTATGATGAATATACATAGAAACTCCATGCTGCCTATGCAATTTTTGGCGATGTCGACTGTGCGGTGCAAGACTTCAAGTCGATAGGGAATGTGTTGCAAGACTTGAAAATACGATTCTGAGTCGAGGGAATGCGATGCAAGATACGCTTTTAAATTTCAGGCGAATGAGTCTTGATTCGTGCTGCCTTCGGTGCGGTGCAAGATACAGTTCTGGGCTGCTGAGTTGAGTGCGGCTTTGCATGAAGCGATGCTTGATTTTGGCTTCGTCGCTGTGTGTTGGCTGTGCCTTGTAAGTAGTTTGCGATCTGGCATCGAGATGCCTGATTTGGACGTGAGAATCAGATTGGATTTCCCGATTCGCGCTATCGCGTTCTGGGACGCGCACAAGGGGCAACCCGGATAATGGACGTGCATGTGAGGATGCCGACATCTGGCTGGACTGTACTGGAGATTGAGTCTGAGATCTCCCCTTAGGGCTGAGACTGGATCGTGAACGTGTATGAGTCGTGGGCGCAAGCGTGGAAGGGACATGGTATCTACTAGTATGTTCAGGCATCCCGGTCTTTGATCAGCTGCTCGTGCTCGGGCGAGCGGGGGAGGATGCTCGTTGCGAATGGCGAGGGGTGGCTGCGGGCTCGTGCATCAGTCTCTGGTCCGGAAGGGCAATGCGGAAGGTGACGCACCTCAGCAGGGCGGTGGTGTACTCGACCGTGGGCGTGATCGCGTTCCCGAGGGCGTCGCGCGCTTTGGAGATGGAGAATGTGGCGAGGATGCAGGCGATGGAGAGCCACATTGAATCTGCCGAGGTGAGTGAAAGTCAATATGAGATATGAATCGGGAGGCGGGAGATGGGAGATGGGAGATGGGAGAGAGGGGGGGGGTGGGCGTAGACTGACCCATGGCGAGGTGGCGGCCGGGGCAGAGACGCCTGCCGAAGCCGAAGAATGCAAGCGGGTCCTTCGCCGCGGGGTCGAGCGAGCCGTCGGGCGTCAGCCAGCGCTCTGGCGTGAAGGCGTGCGGGTTGGGGTATGTCCGCTCGTCGTGGAGAATTGCCCTGAGAATCAGGGGACGATGATTAGAAGAGATTGCGTGAGGATGCGTGGCAAAGGAGGAGACCATGAGTTCCCGATGACCGTCGAGCCCTTCGGCAGGAAGTAGCCGCGGTAGACGTCGTCCTGCGTGAGCTTGTGAGGGACCGCGAGCGTGTCGACTTGTTGCCACCGGAGGAGCTCCTTGAGGATGGCGGTGATGTACGGCAAGGACGGCTGGTCGCTGAAGTCAGGGAGACGATGAGAGCCGACGACAGCGTCCAGTTGGTCTTGGGCGCGCTGCACGACGGCGGGGTGCAGCGTCATAGCCAGAAAAAAGTTTTCCAGAACGACGACAGTCTTCGAATGGGTCAGGTGGCTTCGGATTGCCGGCAGGAACGAAGGCTTTGCACTGTATCTGATCCAGCTACAAGAAGCAGTAAGATATAACCATTGACTCGGCAATCAGACGTCTATGCACGTACCCCCATACATGATAGCAGTTGCGCCCTTGATCAGTCTTTCCTTGTACTCGCGATCCGGACCATCCTCGAGTTCGCGAAGCAGGAGAGCAGTCACTGATTCGCGAGCCGTTCCATCAGCCTACGCGTGTTCGTCAACGGGATACGGGATTGCAAACGGTGAAGAACTCACCATGGCCTTCTTAGTGACCGTGAACGGGTCGTTCAGCATCGCATCGGCGACTTGCCTCCACTCGCGAGCCTGGCGTTTGAATCCGGCACCGGGAAACCAAGCGGGGAGGTATTTCACTACAAGATAAGAGTCAGAGTTTATCAATCAAATCTCACATGATGAGCTGAGAGAGGAAGTAGACGCACGGAAACCGAGCGTATCGACCAGCCACGAACCCGGCACAGTCGTAGCCGCCACAATGTCATTCGCAATCTCCCCAATCCTGATGTAAGGGTCGTTCCGGGGGAGAACGTCCATTCCATAAGCTATAGACATGATAGTCTGGCCGGCCATATGACGCGCGTGCTCGGCGAAAGTGTTGGGCGAGACGAGCAAACGCCGCAGCATCTCGTGCACTGCGACAGCCTCCTGCGAGTGGAAGCGCTTGACGCCTTCCGGGCTCATTTGACGATCGAACACTCGGCGATGGTCGCGCCAGAGCGTGGGGTTCTCAGGCGAGTACGGCATGAAGACTATGTTCCAGTAGCCGAAACTACTGAGATGAGCTGCAAGCCCCGGGGCATAGTCACTACTGCGTACCCAACGCTGCCAAAGGTCTATGGTTACCGAACATGCAAGATAGTAAGTCGCTTGACTCACAGTTCACTGCTCATTGTTGTCCATGGCCTAAGCGGGAGGATTCTAGGTAAACTGTATAGCAGCAACGGGAAACGACGCTACCGATCGGAATAGATGGACGAGCGTTTCTCGAAGAGGTCGGCAGCGGCTTCAGCTGAATTGAGCACAATAACATGCTCCCGCCATACGCTGAAATGGACAATGTCGGAATCTGCAGGACCGCTTGTTAAGTGACGGCCTGGACGCAATACGGGAATGCCTCGCACGATACTCGCGGCTCCACTCGGCGTATTGGATCCATTCATGATGCTTGGGCAAGTTGAATAGGTTCCCGACAATAGGAAGGCCTTGTTCAAGCTGTCATTGAGCAGGCAAACTGTTGCGCTTGAAACGCACCTGTATGGCAGCCAAATACGGTCAGTATCGCCGGCAGAAAACACTGTGACCTTACCTGGCGGTCCCGGCGGGAGTGGCAACTGAGCCCTCCAGCGATCTATAAGCTGCTTGGCTAGATAGAGGGCTGTGAGCGCTGCGACAGCATCGAGGGCCCGCAGGGATGTTGGCATGTAGGAAAGCTGGCTTCGTCATTGGTCGGCGCATCCGCTGATTTGCTTCGCGGCTGCGACTTGATCACGGCAAAAGATGATTACTTACCGATTGATCCCGCGACCATGCCTATTCTTTATGATGCCCTGAGAGTGTTGCAAAGCTGTGACTCGACTCGAAGGAGCGTTGGGCTTGAGCGCAAAGCAAAAAGCGCGGCCGGCCGACGCTTTTGGACTTGACGGAGACGTCTCGTATATCGATCACCCCGCACGGATGCTTTTGGTGGGTGAAGGAGCACAAGAGTACCTCCTATGTTACTGTATGACTACTGACCGCTGAGCCTGGAGCAATCGAGCCTCAGAGCCGCAGAACAACTGCAAACAAATCTGGCATTTGGTGGTGTTTGCTGTGCACTCCGTTATGAATATTTACCCTGCTGCTCCCATAGCACACTCAGGAGTCGCACGACTGGACGAGTTTGGGCTTGATCGAAAAGAGACAGAACGGGCGAAGCAGGCGCTCCGCAACTGTCTTCCACACAAAACGAGCGCCTTCGAGGCAGAATGCTGTACCTCTCGTGAGCAATGTTTACAGCCAGACGCTTTCTCACCGAGTTCCGACGTCAGCATGCAGATAGCTACGACTTGAAGTGAGCAGCTGTGTTCCGTCAATGTCGTTTCAGCCATTCGACGTCCTCTGATTCGCTAGATAGTATATGCCCGTCGGGGAGATTCCCCGCAAGGTCTTTGCTCGGTGATTCTCACACTGGCAAGCTGGCAAGCAAAGTTATGTAAAGCAGAATATGACGCTTCCGACGAAGCCTGCTGTAGTCCAAGCTTCGCCTGGTCACACGAGTTTGCCGGAGCCGTGTGCTCCGGGTCGCATAGCAGATGCTGACATGGAGCTCGCAGGGTAGAATCGCATGCGCTGATTGAGAAGTCAGCTGAGCGCCCCGGCGCGCGCGTAGCACTTGCTTTGGGAGAACGTGCAAGCATACGTACTGGTATTGGACCATTTGGCCGCCCACCAGAGGGCGCTTCGCCATGAATACCCCTGGTAGGCCCGATCAAAGGCACAGCCCCAGATGGACAAGCTTCTTCTTCCCCGAAAAAGCAATGCGGGGAAATCGCCGGTTCCCCGCGTGCGTGTGTGCAAGGGCGCCGAACCATGGGGACGTGCGCGCAAATATTTGGGTGCGCACGAGCTGAAGGGGCTGCTGTGCGTGTGCGCGTGATGGGCGGTACGCAATGCTATCTTCCGCCGCCGTACGGTGTTTTGGTGACGCGAAGGGTGCTCATAAACTGTTTGTACTTACTGAGGGCCGGATGCAGCTATCGGGAACTGATGGCAACGGCGAGATTAGCTGTCGCTGCTCCTCACAGCCACTCCTATAGGAATTTCAATGGAAGGTGATTAATGATTCTATTGAGAACTCCTCTCGCCGTCGGTCGCGTACTAGCTCGCACAATGCAGCCTGAATCACGGCCAGCCTCCAATCCATGGCCCGCTAGCAAATGCATGCATGCACTGGCAGTACATGCTCCCGTTCGGCAAGGGCATAACTACGGACTGTCAGCTGCGGTGGATGATCGGGAGCCGCTGCAAATGAGGGTTATGCTGGATCATCTGCCAGTCTGGCGCACCGGCATGAAGAAGCATTTCCCCTGTGGCGTGGACGTTGTCCTCACTGATGCAGCGATGCGCAGTGGCTGGGAAATGAGGCATCGATATCGGACTGTTGGCCGGGTGCCAGTGGCAGTTCCCACAGACGATGAAAATCGTATCTCGATTGGGTCGCTGCATGGGTTTCATTTCGGAAATGATGCTTGTCATGCAGATCTGGACTCTTGTACCTAGTATGCAAGGGGGCTTCTTCGGATGTTGTGTCTGCGAGACGTGGTCACGCAATGCGCGGTGCGCTTGTGCAGTCGCCCGGACCCGTCACCGTCGCTTCGAGATCGATAATCGGGCTATGCTGCACCCACGCATGTTCTTCTCCGCCCGCCTGCGTCATTCGTGCCTCAAGCGAGCGCCATGGCGGTCACCTTCTCAGAGAAGCATCGCGCTGGAGCATGCACCGTCATGCCACCCACAACAGAACACAGCCGTCCACCCAAGCATCTGGTGGGATTTTCCGGCGATGTCTCGCGAATCCACGCCTGATGATCACAATCACGTCAGTTGCGTGAGCTGAGACTCAGTCAGATATCAGATAGGGCGATTTCGAATTGCTGACGGAGCCCGCGTTCTACATCTCTGAGCGTGTATCCGGCGGCAGCGGGGAACATCGGAGTGCATGACATGCATGCCTCATGCATGCACTACAACAGATCAGGTGCTAGCCTGAGCTGCCCGTGAGACGCGTTGTGAGGGTTCGGCTGGGTAGTACCTCCAACTCGTTAATACAGTCGGAATCGAGATCTGCACTGACGCACTGGCGCAACGGTTTAGCCAGATTCCAAATTGGCCTTCTCGCAGCGTCGACAACGCGCCGGTCGCGCAGCATAACGCGCCAATTAAGTACGGATTAGTCGCGTCGCCACGCGCGAAGGCCGAGACGCTGCCCGCACCGCCAGCACCCTCTTCGCCTTCTCAGCTTCCAAGAACACACTTCTCCAATCACGTTGTGCCGCAAACAAGCAGGGAGTAATTAGGTCGAGGGAAGCTGCCACAATCTGTTCCCGTTTGGGCAACGATAACGGCCTTGGGGGCGTCTGCTCGCGCGGTTGTCAACCTTCGTGCTCGAGGGGTGCAGCTGACACGCACGGGCGCTCAGATTACATTGAGTCCTGGGATTCATTTCATTTCGCTCAGAGGCCGCGAGCCGCGGGACGCGCACGCAACAAGACACCGCATGCACGGTCGCATGTGACCGCCCTGGCGTGCAAAGACGTATTACGCAGCGGCAGCCGGCCAGATGGGGGCACAGATCCCTCAGATTGAGATTCGGTTTCGGCGACGGCCACGCAAGGAAGTGTTGATTGCACGTCAGCCGCCGGGGATGGTCTCGCGTGTTGGAGATCGCTCAGGCGCCCTGAGGCCTGGCCTTGCACAGGGCAATCAGCGCGCCTGAGCTTGCAGTGAGTCCCGGGGCCTCATCGCATGACCGCCCCTGTGCGACGCTGCGAGGGCCTTACCCAAAGGGGAACTGCACCGCGACCCTGAGAACACACATCCCATTCAATCAAACACTGAACGCGTGCCACCAGGGCCCAACAACGACGGCTAAACTTGGCGTCACCATGCTTGGCCACGTTCTCCGAGCCCCGAGCCTCGAGCCCGAACACCGAATCGAGCCGACCCGGCGCGCCGAGCCGAGGATCTGCACGCGGCAACTCATCGGCAGATTGCAGTGGACCGGGCAGATCTGCCGGCGAAGCAGCCTGCGCCAAACAGCACCGGGCACCCGGCGTTTGCTATCCGCAGCACCCAATTGAGCGTCTCCGCGCACAGCCCTCGCGGCCTTCATTTGAGTTGAGTTCGGGGCAGACTGACGTTGACATACAGCGTCCGCCGAGTCAATCTCACACGCTAGCTGCCCTACACACGCAGCTCGGCTGCAGAGCCCCTGTGTATGGCCATGGGCCCACGGGGCTCGGCGAAGCGCAGACGGACGCGCAAGTCGCTGTCAACCCCTACCGCGCATCAAGCACGCTCTGACAGTAGCACGCACGAGACCCGGATGCCCTGAGAGCGGCTGTGGCTCCTTTTGGTGCCTCAATTCAGTGCCTCGCGGGATTCCGATGGGAGCAGCTCCCGGCGGAGGCAGAGGGCGCCTTACTGCTACTAATACCAGTGTAGCGCGGCGCCGACATTTGGGGTGACATTGCGCGTGCGCTTTGGAGCCCAATCTCAATCTCAAATCTCAGGATACAGTCAGCCTGTGTCCGCACTTGCTGTTAAGGTGGCAGTGGAAGTCGTGGAGATGAGACCACGTATGCCAGTGGGTTAGATCTCGATAGAATACGTTGCCACCCTGACGCCCGAGCTCCAATTGCTTCCTGAGACGGGCGACGACTGCTCAGCGCAACACAGTACTACACCCTTTCGGGGAATACGCCGCCATCGATGGCTACCACAGGCTTGCCGGCGGTCTGCTACGAGATTGGCGATCGTGCGGCTCACATCGTCAGAAGCGTTCCATAGCCCCAATGCACACCCTGGCATAGACCAGAGCAGCTGAGAGCCCATCCCCATAAAGTCGGTGCTGCTGTCAATATAACACCCCAAAGACTCCCGACGCTGCCGCTGCATTAACCTAACTGTGGCGTGATACTAACTGCTCAGCGCTCTGCATCCAGCAAGCGGATAGTGTACATCTTCCGTGTTGCTTCATAGAGTCGTACACAAAGCAAGGGAAGCGGCTTCTCCAGCTCGGAATAGCTCAGTGCGGAAGCATGCTCCGCGAGAGTTACCAGCGGCTCTCCTAGGTTGTCCACAATGAGATGCTCGGAGCGCGCAAAGAACGACCGGGGAAGTTGCATGTGAAACGGGAGGCACTACAGACCGCCTGCCAGTGTCCTCGCAGGAGAGGTCCCGAACACCCGCAATCCGCGCCTGGCGGACTGGCACGCAGATGCCTATCTTGCGGCGTTCGTGCGGATCAGCAGCCGCGGACGGCAGTCTTGCCCTCAGCGCGGCATGGTCATCGGACATGTCACTCTATTGCCCCTCGAGCTGTAGATCGGTCTCAACATTCAGGTGATCATGGGTGGCCTGGCGCAGTGCAAACTTGTCCTATTCGAGAGATCCAGCGCACAATCGCGGTTGAGCTAACTGGTAACGGTGCGTCTCCGCATGGAGATGTTACTGCCCGGGCGCGACATTCAGTGAGTGAGGCCTCGAATCGGCCGGCCTGGGAAGGCGACGGTGGCAGATGGTCACGGTGCCCCGCCACCGATTCATGCTGGGCCGACGGGTACACTACCATCGCGAAGCATTCCGCGGCGACGCGCGCGCTGCCAGACGCCAAACATAGGTAGATTGGAAACAATGACGAACCCGCGAAGCCACATCTAATACCTATGTAAGCGCGATATCCCGACAGCAGCCTAATGGGAAATTCACGCGCCTTCTCCAGCCAGGGCATGCTTCGTCTTCGTCGAGAAGCAGCGAACAGACGTGGGACGTGGCCGATGGCTCAGTTGGCCTGCCGTCGCAGACCCAGAGAGGGAGGCCGACCGGGAAACGACGTTGCACGATGGCGTGCGACTTGGTGCCGCAAGCAAGTGCCATGGATGTTCCAGTAGCTTCCTTGCTTGTGCAAAATCCGTGAACAGTCCGAGCCAATCATAGATCCTGCGACCCTGCCAATGAGGGAGTCTTTTCCGCGTCGCCGATGTGAGCTGCCGACGCCAGCGGTCCTGAAATTTCGGCTAGAAGCAGCACTGGCACGAGCGCCAGCCTCAGAGTCTAGACTGCTGATGCATGACCAGACGATGACGAGTGCGCATTTCGAAAGTGAAACGAAAAGAACCACTGTTGAGAAGTCAGACATGGCCCTGCGGAGGAAGACATCGGAGAGCCGGTGGGCAAGGATTACTAGCATTGTAGATTTAGATGCTCGCGAGCTCCTTCCCACTGGCATTCCTGTTTGCCGCCTGATCGCCTCCTGTGCATCATGAACTGGGCGCTGTAAGAGACTCGGAGCGAGCTCCCCTGCAATTAGTGTTGTACGTGGCGCTCTCCAGATAACGCGCTCGTCCAGTCCCTAGGACCAGATGCTCGCGGAGAAGCTTTCATCTGCCACGAGCGCGCACAAGGGTGGGCGCGGAAAGAACACATTGTACGACACACGTTTTCATAAACACGTTTCGTTCTGAACGCTCGCAGTTTCGGAGCGGAACGTGTTTCCGTTGATAGTTTAGCACGTCCTGCAGCGCGAGCTTGCGCGCGTAGAGAAGCCAATGGTCCGAAGCGTCCGCACACAATCAAGATCTTGTGGGTATCCGTCCTCGTCTGCAAAGTAAAGGACGTCGAAATTGAGAGCCGGGTACATAGGTGAAAGACTTGTTGATGGGACAGCAGAGATGTTCTATGCAAGCTGGCGAATTGAAGATCCCCTCGAAGCCCGCTTGCGCTAGAGTGCAGACCCAAAGAATGAACACAGGTTTATGTGACCGAGCTGTTACGAATTGAGATAGGCATGCGCGTGTCGCAGACAGAGGCAGAGTAGAGTACCATTGCACAGATACTCTGCTGTTGGACGTTTAATCTCTGCCATGGCTCAAGGATGGGTACTGGTGACGCGCAGTAGAACCCGCTGGAGCAAGTGGTTTGCCAGGAAACCTGAGGCCCGCCGAGATATGCTGATCTAAGCGCCTTTTTAAAAGCGCCTGAATGTGCCACGTCCGAGCAAGAATGCAATAACGCCGTTTGCGAACTGAGGAAGTCAAGAGAAAGATCAATCGCACAACTCCGCCCTCTGGCTGCTCTCTCGCTCACACCTTCATCCTGATAATACTCAAGCAGCACCGCTGGCGCTGGGCGGATGAACGACGTGCTCAGATAATGCGCAATCCGGTGCCTGGCAAAATGGGATACGTAGTGTTACTGCGTCCGATGCGCAAGTTAAACGTTAAGGACGGGTCGGGTACGCCTCTCAGGCAAACGATCCGGTCTTCACGCGCATGGTCAATAATCTGAGCTTTCTATGGCGGTAAATTTGTAATGCTACACGTACAATATCCTACTTATTTGTCACAGAGGCAGCATCAGCGGCATTGCACAAAATATGTCGACAAATATTGGCTGTTCCGCCTACCTATTCACCTATCCAACCTCTTGTCACATAATTGCGATTCGCAGGGAAATTAGCTCTGTAAATGCTGGCGACTTCGCTAATCAGCTCGTCGCTGACGTCTTTCCAGCCTTCCTCCTGTTCGACCTGCTCGATATCGACAATATCCAAGAAGTGGCCGGCCCACGGGCCACGGGCGATGCGCTCTTCGTCTCCTTGGATGCCAACAGTGGAATCGCTCGTCCAGCAGAGGCGGAATACCGCCAGGTCGCCAATGCGCAGGTCCTTGAACCCGCGATGCCCATAGTGGGGATGCCCCTCACGCCCGTGTCGCGCCTGCGCCTTCTTCAATGCGTCCGAGCGCACGTATTCCTTCGTATTCAAGTCGCGCAGCACAGCGTTGGCCATGCTGGGTGGCGCGCGGATGCCAAACATCTGCGTCCAGATGAACTCGACACAAATTATCGCATCGAACTCCTTCTGGCTCTCCACGGTGCGGTAGATCCGGGGGAAGGCATGGACTGCAACGACATCTCGTAGGTCCCTCCATCTCTGCGGCCAGTCTGCCGTCGCCTGGTAGATGTTGTTGTCGGGCGCCATCCACTCCGCGGGCAGCACATGCTTCAGGCAGGTCGGGACGTCCTCCGGATCCTGGTAGTCGCCTGCGAGTATGAGGCGGTGGCCGGCCCAGGTCTGTGATGTCGAGTTCTGGTGTTTCTGGAGCACGGCGTAGCCGAGGTCGAAGCACCGTTGGCAGGTGAGCGCGAAGCACGCGGCGTCGATCGACGACTGCCCGCCGTCCTCCGTGTCGCCGAAGCAGTCGAAGATGAGGCCGAGGACGTCCGCGGGGAGGATGGTGAGCAGCGGGGCCTGCTTCTGCTCATGCATAGGGGCAAGTCGGGCAGGGGGGAGTCTGTGGCGGCTAGAACAGTACCACGCTCGATCAGTCGTCGTGCGCGGCGGTGCGGACGCTCGACTTACGGGATGCTAAAGGCGTCGCGGTGGATTTCGTCCAGTGGCTTCAGATATGTCACAGAGCGTACGAGAAGCCCGTGCAGGCTGAGGGAAAACACACGCTCGCCGAGCTTCCCGAAGGCGTATTGAAGCCCTCCATCGAGGTCCACGAGTCGCCAGTATTGGCCCATGGTGCAAGGGCAAAAGTAGTGATGGCGATTCTCGGACGCTAGCGGCTTCCCCTTTATATCTGTTTGGGCGTGGTGTGCCACTCTCAACACGTGGCGCACTTTAAGCTTCCGCTCGTACGTGATCGCCTCCAAATCGTGGCGGAAGTGGCGATCGCTCCCGCTGCTGTATTGTTTTTAGCCACTTTCATCGCGGGCTGTTTCCCGTAGGCTTACTGGAAATCTTGATTTAATTCTCGCAGAGAATCAGTGAGCAACTCCAGGTTGCAGCGAAGCAGATTAGCAGAACGCGTTCAAGCTCCATCCATATTTCCTTCCCCCCTTCCATCATGTCCGAGATTCTGTGGAATATGTGAGCAGACTCACAAGCTCTTCCTGCACTTTCAAACTGCACGCTCTCAAATGCAGGAGTCCCAGAAGCTGTCAGCGTCTACAAAGTCCTTCTCGCGGTCGACGCGCACGCCGACACCTCCGCGGAGACGCTGCGCATGCAGCTGCGCGTCCTCCGGTAAGTACATGCTGGAGGTCCTTGCGCACTCCGTGCGTGTGTTCGGGACGTGGCCGCTCGTGCGAATAATCGAGGAAGTTACGAGCGCCGTGCCGATTGCGATATCCGAGTCTTCGACACAGGATTTATACGAGCTGTACCGTGACGCTCCCGTAATCAAAAAAATCGGGTTATATTACCGCGAGAGACTTATCCGAGAGTATGCGTCGCCGCAGAAGGGAGATGCTTGGCTGTAAATATCATGCTCATGGTTACGGTGAAACTGGCAGTCACGGGCCGACGACAACGCAACGAATAAGAATATCCAGCGCCAGAGCCTGAGAGTCCGAGCGGCCGAATTTCGTACGCGAGTATCGAGCAGATGCGGGAAGATTTCCTGGGGGCACAGAGCAGTGTAGAACGTCGGGGACGTAGCCACATTGCTCTCGCGTGCGATGGATTCCGCTGCGTCGAAAGAGCATGCTCCAGTGCTGCGTGCTCGGTGCGCAGGTCGTCCGGGAGCAGGCCGCCGATTGCGACCACCAGGTGTTGCCAGATTGTCCCCGATGAATTGACGCGCAGAATCGACTGGGAGGACAAAGGTGGGCGTCCGAAAACCGTGGCTTTGCGCATGCGACTCTGAGTCTGACGCGAATGCAAAAATCGCAGCCGTCCGTCCTCGAGGTCCTGGACAAGCTCGGGGTCGCACATACACTCAGACTCAAACCCGGAGTTCAGAGCCTGGAGAAGGGGATGACAATGGCGATGGACGTCCAGGGCGTGTATGAAGACCTGGAGTAGACCACGGATATCGCATCGCATCAGGTGCATACTATATAACCATCCATCTCGCACTCAGAGACTACGCGGAATACTTAACTTACAATATCACATCCTGATGCAGACCGTGGACACCGCGCGCACTGCCAGTACGCCATGCAGGGCGCCGCGAGCCCGCTGCGCTGCTTCTGAGAGTTCGGACACCTGCCGGGCGACATCGTCGAGCTGCGTATACAAGTGCGCGACGGCGCGAACAACGGGCGGGGTACTAGCAAAGAAAAAGCAGCAGAAGCGAGACGGAGACTCTGAAGAAGCCAACACGGTCGCGCAGGAAGGATATTCGCGGGACGCTGGAACGGGCGGATGACGCAGAGTGAGCCCACGACGACGGACGTTGGACGGACGTGATGATGACGCCGCGCCGACGAGCTCGCCAATGGCCAGGATGCCCCGGTGGTCGCGAGCAAGCGCAGCGAGGGCGGTTTGGCGAAGAGAGGGTCCGTTCGCGCGTGGTGCAGATGATGGCGTACGGCTCATGATCAAGACGAGCTTCGTCGTGCAGCGTATGGTCGTAGACGTCTATCGTCGCGCGCTCGAGCACCCTGGTCCAGTCGACCATCTTGAGTGACACATGCTGGCATGCTGGTAACAGGGATCAGCCTCACCGCCTGGGGCGCATGATCCTGCGATACTCACCTGGTAGTCATCCAGGATCGCTATATCCATGGCTGCTCGTGGTCGTCAAGTGTCAGAATATATCAGCTGGCCTTCATGGAGGAGAAGGTGAAGATGAGGTCCGGACTACCGTTGCCAACGGCGAGGACAGTCTGGTCGAAGCCGAGCACATGGGCGATGGACGCGAGGCTGAGGCAGAAAATGTCGGAGGCGGTGTGCGGTGATGCCGAGGAACGAGCAGAGGAAGACGACGAGCAGGCCGCGCCGCCGTCGACGCGCAGAGAAAAGTATTACGTGCGCAGCCTGGTACGGGATGTCGCTGAGCGACGTCTGGTGCGCAGTGCTGAATTTGACGCGGGCCGACTCCGATGCAAGTCTATCTCTATCCATCTGGTTCCCCTCACTCAGGCTCCCTCGTCCACACACCGTCCTGAGCACGCATCGAAGACATTCATTCCGAGGCACGAATCACAACCGACAAAAAGGGCAGACAACAGGCGAAGGAGCAACGAGTCTAAGGAACAGCACAAAACAAAGAGCTATGTAGGAGCGAAGTGCAAGCTGAGAACCGAGACAGGAAACCGAGACGGGGTGTCGTGAATGGGGGCGTGATGAAAAGGGGTACAGGTATGCACAGCACAAGTCGTATACAGAGGGGGGTTGGGGGCGGGAAAGGAAGAAGGGGGTGGAGCAAGACGACAGACAGAAGCGGAGGACCGAATCAAACCAATCCGCGCACTCGAGCCGTCCACCAGGAAGGGACGGCGAGACGCAGCGAACGGGTTATACGCTATGTACGTTTTCCGATTTCAGCGGAGAAGTTGCAGGACTGGATTATGCAGGGCGACGACGTGGCGGTGGAAGCTGGAGGCGGCGGCGTGCCACCTCCAATCTCCACGGCCTGAAAGGCGCTGGGCGATGGGCGTAGCAGCCGCGTTTCATCACGCGAGGTTCTTGCCCTTGCCCTTGCCCTTCGCACCGCGCGCCCTCACTGCGACCGCCTGGGAAGGTCCAGCGGCAGCGACCGCCGAAGTGGACGCCATGGGGGCCTGCAAAGATGCGGTCAGCATTGATTTCACAGAATAAAGGACACTGAACATACCTGGTCAGACCAGTCGGCGTGTTGAATGTGTACCGCGACGGTTGCGCCCTCGAACTCATGTTGAGGGGCAGTGGACGCCGCGGTGGATCCGTGAAGGGTAGGACGGGTCGCCGCGGAGGACGAGCCCGCTCCGTTCTGGTTGCGGTCGTTGTGCCTACCAGCGCGGGGACGCGGCGACCCCGGCTGCTCTTCGGTGTCCACCCGACGCCTCTTCTCCCACAGTGCGTCTGCGTCGTCATCGTCGTCCAGGCGGGCACGCTTCTGCTTGCGCGGGGGCGTGACAGGGTCGACAAGCGGCGCGGCATAAACGTCTGGCGTCGGGCTGCGCTCGCGGGCGTCGTCGGAAATCTCTGCAACGGCGGGTGAGGGCGAGTGTTCGGCGCGAGCGGCGTGGCCATCGTCGAGCTCGTTCGACGACGTAGGCACAGTCGGCGGCTCAGAGCCTTCCCTGTTCGAGCCCGCGTCACTGTCCGAGTCCGAGTCACTGTCGGCCGTACAGTGGACGCAGTTGGGCCCGCACTCCAGCTCGCGTCGCCTGCGCTCCTTCTCGTCGGCAATCCGGCGGTCCTCTGCAGCGATGCGCACGATCTGGTCCCACACGCTGAAAGAAGCCGCGCGGTCCTTGTCGCCCATCGCTGCCCAGTCGACGTTTTCGCCGGCGCGGCGCGCGCGCTCTTCTGCGCCGAGCCTCTCGGCGTCGGGGGCGGGGGTGTCGTCGATCTCGGTCATGGACCCGTCGCTGCCGCCGCTTCCCATCCCAAGATGGCGCTCGAGTGCGCGCAGGTCGTCGATGGAAGCCAGCTCTTGGCCGGAGCCGGCGTCGTCGGCAACACCGTCTTTATTGTCGTGCTCGAGCCTGACATCGCCAGCAGCGGTCTGCTCGTCGCCATAGTACTCGAACTCGTCGCCATAGCCTTCGTCGTCGCCGGCGGTTGGGTAGTCGTCAAGAGCAGCGCGGGCGTTGTGTTCGGCCAGGCGCCGACGCGCGTTGTCGACATAGGCGGTCAGGAGCGTGAACATGGTGTTGTGGCGGGTGTGCGGTAAGTATGCGGTGGGCAAACGCGTAGGAAGACAAAAAGCACTTGGCTGCCGGCCTTTGCCGCGCCGCGCGATATGTTTCCGGTTTGCTTCCGTCGTGATGCGCATCACGTGCCCAGCCTTGTCGCTGCTGCGTGAATTACTGTACAATCTCTGCGCTATGTATTTAAGATGTTACGTGCCCTCTAAATTGTGGCGGAAGTGGTGAAACGTGGTGAATACTCCCGTTAACTTTTTTCAGACACTTTCATCGCGGGCTGTTTTCCGTATGCCTCTTGGAAATTATCATTTCATCCTTGCAGCGAGCCACTCCAGGAACTTAGAATATTCTGACTTTACAGCAACATACGCCTGCTTCGCTTTTAGCATGATCATGATCTAGCACCATACCATACAGTAAAAAATCAAAATTACCTCCCTCCTGGTCGCTACTCTACTCAATCCTGCGACGCCGCGCAGGCGCGCCGTCCTCCTCGGGGCTGGGCGGGACGTACGCCAGGTGTCTCCTTTGCGGCTGTTGGAGTTGCTGCCGCTGGAGATGTTGCTGCTGGAGGGAATGCTGGAGCGCGAGTGTCTCGGCGTGGCGTGTACGGTAGAAGGAGAGGAGCAGGTTGACGAGCACGATGCCGAAGGAGGCGCTCGTCAGTGTGAATATCTGCAGCGAAGGGCAGGCGTCAGCGTCAGCGTCGCGAGGGGAGGCACCAGGCGGAAAAGAAAGGTGCGCACGACAGCGGAAGGAGCTGGAAAAGAACGACGTGCACGAAAATGGGAAATTGGATAAAGGGGGAGGAATGGAGGGGAGGTGGAGAACGGGTACGCACGAGCGTCTTCCACGAAATAGGCTCGACGAAGCCGTTGACGACCTCGCCCATCATCTCGGCCAGCACGCGCGCGCGCCCCACGAAGGTCGGGTCGCGCGCCATGCACGCCTGCCACTCTGCGCACTGGCCCGCGAGGATCGGCGCGCGGTGCGCCGGGTCCGCGCAGTGGTTCAGCGTCCACTGTTCGCGGCATTGCTGGATCTCTGCTATCAGCTCTGGAAGTGCAAAATATTTGCTTGTAAGCGCAGAAAGACGCTGTGGAGAGTCGGGAATGACGTACCTAGGGAGTACTCCGAGACGCGCTGCTCGACGTCGCGCTGCACGGTGACGATGAACGCCACGGCGAGGTAGATGACGACGAGCACGACGGCAAGGTTGAAGAAGAACTGGACGTAGCTACGCGCAGAGCCGGCGTGAGCATGCAGAGCAGATATGAGCGGGAGCTGCGTACCCCACGAGAACCTGGGGCACGTCGGCATGCGCGAGCTCGGTCTTGGTCGGCGCGTTGAGGTAGACGGCCATTTTCTTGACGATGCTCCGGCCCTCGTCCACATCGTCGTCGTCGTCCTCCACATCATCAAGATCGCTGTCGTCGCGCGCTCTCCGCCGCGGCCGCCGGCGCGGAGTAGTCAGCGCGCCCGACGCGCTCTGCAACCTAGCCCGCTCGCGCGCGCGAAAAACGCGTCGCAACGCACCCTTCGATATGGGACGCTCGTCGTCCTCTTCGTCCTCATCTCCATCGTCGTCGCTATCCCGCGCCCGATCCTTCTTCTTAGACGGGCTGCGCTGCGGTGGTGGTGGTGGTGGTCGGTCGGGGCTCGCGTCGGTCATGCTGACGTCCGCGAGCTCCGTCTGCGGCTGCGGGAACGCCGGAGGGGGTGTCCAGGCATGCTGGAACGGGCTCTGCGGCGGCGGCGCGTGGAAGAGGAAGGGCAGCGGCTGTTGCTGGCCCTGCTGTGTCGCCGGCGCGAATGTGCGCTGCGGCGTCTCGCCCGGCGCAAACGGCTGCGGCATCTGCGCCGCGGCGAGCTCTGCGTGGCCGCCTTGAAATTAAAAAGAAAAAGAAAAAGGTCAGGATGGGCGGGAGTCGAACGCGCGTCAGACTGGTACGGACGTTTGCGCGGGGACGCAAGGGCGGCGCTGAAGGGCGAGTCGGGCGTGAGGACCGAGTTGATCCTGTCGCGGTCGGTGAACTCAAAGTCCATGGGCGCGTCGCGCGACCGGCGTTCGTAGCGCGAGCTCATTGTGGATGTCGTGACCGTCGTGGCGCGTGCGGGCGAGAGGAGTGGCCGGCAAAAAGCGGCGACGCGGCGCCCAACTCCGTCACGTCCGCGCCGCCATGCTCGGCCGCTTGCTCGCTGCCTCCCGCGCCCGCGCCTTCCACTATGCTGCCCCGTCCAGCTCGAGACTGGCCGACTTCAAGTCCGCGCTGGTGCCCATAGTCATCGAGCAGACCGTGCGCGCCGCAGCCATTCCCTCCGATGCCGCCTGACGCGCTCACCGGCAGGGCCGCGGCGAGCGCAGCTACGACATCTTCTCGCGGCTGCTGCGCGAGCGCGTGATCATGTTGAACGGCGGCATCGACGACGGCGAGGCGTCGCTCATCGTCGCGCAGCTGCTCTTCCTCGAGGCCGAGGAGTCGTCCAAGCCGATCCACCTGTACATCAACTCGCCCGGCGGCGTCGTCACCGCCGGCATGGCCATCTACGACACCATGCAGTACATCTCCGCGCCCGTGCACACCTACTGCATCGGACAGGCCTCCAGCATGGGCTCGCTGTTGCTGGCAGCCGGCGAGCGCGGCAAGCGCCACACCTTACCCAACGCCCGCATTATGATACACCGTGCGCCCTGTGTGCTGCCTCTGCCTTGTTTCCTTTCTCTTACGTCTACATAGAACCGTCTGGCGGCGCGTCCGGCCAAGCATCCGATATTGCCATCCACGCAAAGGAGATCCTGCGCGTACGCGACGCCCTCACTCAACTCTACCAAAAACACTGCGCACGGCCGGACGAGGAGGTCGACTCTGCCGTCGAGCGTTTCCGTGCGTCCATTCTTCAAACATACACCAATTTTGCCTGCTTACAGTCTCGCAGGGATAGCGTTGGAACGCGACTACTTCATGACAGGTCAGTCTTGCCTTGCCATCTTAGCATCTATTCGCGTATGCTCATGATGCTTACAGCCCCAGAGGCCCTCGAATTCGGTATCGTCGACAGTATTCTGGAGCGACGGCCGCACGGCGCGGGGCTCGGTGCGGGCGAGGCGGCAGAACGGGACGCGCAAAAATAATAGATAGATGGCGACGGTACGCGAACCCCCTTCTGAGCTATAAAATCATTCCAAGCTGAGATCGCATTGCAGGAAACGCGAATGTAATCTATATCTTCATCTGAGAAGCTGACATTTGGGCTATACTTATCTGCCGTCGTGACTCTAGATTCTGAGTGACTGGGACTGCAGAGGCCGCTCTCTGTCTTCCCTAGTCTCCAGTGTCTTGGGCTCTCGCAGCTTATGGTGGAGAGCTCTGTTGGTCTTGGTGTGTCTCGTAACGCCAACGTTCATTCCACGCCAGATGGAAACTTGCACTGGTTCATGGTGTGATTCATGAGTACTTGACGTCGGCTTTGCTGTGGCTACACGATTGCGACTACAGTCACAACACTGTGGATCGCCTGTCTAGCTCGGCTTTTCGATCCCAAAACTCTGATACTGTATGTGACCAGAACCCATGTGCAAATGCCCGCCCGCTCTTTTATCCCTTCTAGATCCACCATAAACCGCCCTGCCCGTGACGATTCTTCCAACTCTAAGTCTGCCATCCATCCGAGTCGCCATGACGAGCACCCGCTCTAGGTGTTCCTCCAACAATAATGCGTCCCAGGGAGCCATCGTGTGCGCCACTGGCAGCACGGTGTGACTCTCCGCTAGCCCCCCGCTCGTACCTGTGAACTACCGCGCGCAGTGGCTGGGCCTCGTCGTACGCATGTATACGCAGCTCGACGAGAACGCCCAACGGTGGCAGGTGTCCGAACCGTCCGAAGCCGCGCGGGACTGCGATGTCCATTGTCCACGGTCAGCATCAGGATGTGTGATTGTAACTGTAAGTACTCCGCGCAGCCAGAGCCCTGACTGCGAGTCCAGCTTGTACAATGTACATCCTGGCTCGAAGACTCGGATGGAGTCGGAATCGGCACAGTTACGGTCGCGGCGCTCGCAATCTCCTCGGCCACGCGCGTCCCGAACACACGCACTTCTAGTCTCCTTCGCAGACTTTGACGTTCGAAGATAATCGTTCGAAGTAAAGTCTGCATCAATACGCGCCCCCAGCGCGCCCCTCTGATTGAGAGCCCCCAATTCGGAGGCAATCCCTGATCCGGGGACGGCGCTTAACCCGGTGGACGGCTTGTATGGCTTGATGCATGAGCTAGACCCCGCGGACGGAGCTTCCAATTTCATTGAGGGTCAATGCTCACTTGAGTCTCACCAAAAAAGAGGTGAAATTGGGTCCCAGCCATCGAGACCAGACGCGTTTTGGATCACGTGCATCACGGCCAGAGCCGAATTGGGGGCTCTCAATCGGGCAGGTGTGATTTGATACAGACTAACGCACTTCGGAAGTCCGCAGCGACCACCAGCTTCAATATTCTCGAGGATGCGCGTGTGCATTATAATGAGCAGCGTCTCAGGCGCGGAGTCGTCGGCGTGCGCATCGACTGCGAGAAGGATTTCCGAAGTTAGATGCTGGGACTTCTACATTCGAGAGTCTGCAGTGTTAAACTGCTGGGAGAGGCTGGGATTCTCCCCTGTCGGATGTGACGGAATGGGGAAAGGAAATGCGGGTATGTGACGGAATGGGGAAAGGAAATGCGGGTGGAGCTCGAACGCATTCTGCTTCACTGCAATGCCAACTTGCTCACTGATTCGCTGAGAGAATGAAATCATAACTTCCAACAGCCCTACGGGAAACAGCCCGCGATGAAAGTGTGTGAAAAACGATAGCGAGAGTGCTTGTCAGGCTTCACCACTCGCCACAATTTGGAGGGCACGTAACGTCTTATATATATTGTAATTCTCACAGGCTGGGCAGCACGTGATGCGCATCACGACGGAAGCAAACCGGAGACATAACGCGCGGCGCGGCAATGGCCGGCAGCCAAGTGCTTTTTGTCTTCCTACGCGTTTGCCCACCGCATACTCACCGCACACCCGCCACAACACCATGTTCACGCTCCTGACCGCGTATGTCGACAACGCACGTCGGCGCCTGGCCGAACACAACGTCCGCGCTGCTCTTGACGACTACCCAACCGCCGGCGACGACGAAGCCTATGGCGACGAGTTCGAGTACTATGGCGACGAGCAGACCGCTGCTGGCGATGTTGGGCTCGAGCACCGCGTTGACGACGACGCAGGCTCCGGCCAAGAGCTGGCGTCCATCGACGACCTGCGCGAACTCGAGCGCCATCTCGGGATGGGAAGCGGCGGCAGCGACGGGTCCATGACCGAGATCGACGACACCCCCGCCCCCGACGCCGAGAGGCTCAGCGCGGAAGAGCGCGCGCGCCGCGCCGGCGAAAACGTCGACTGGGCGGCGATGGGCGACAAGGACCGCGCGGCTTCGTTCAGCGTGTGGGACCAGATCGTGCGCATTGCTGCAGAGGACCGCCGGATTGCCGACGAGAAGGAGCGCCGGCGACGCGAGCTGGAGTGCGGGCCGAACTGCGTCCACTGTACAGCCGACAGTGACTCCGACTCGGACAGTGACGCGGGCTCGACCAGGGAAGGCTCTGAGCCGCCGACTGTGCCTACGTCGTCGAACGAGCCCGACAATGGCTACGCCGCCGCTCGCGCCGAACACTCGCCCCCGCCCGACGCTGCAGAGATTTCCGACGAGGCCCGTGAGCGCAGCCCGACGCCAGACGTTTATATCGCGCCGCTTGCCGACCCTGTCACGCCCCCGCGCAAGCAAAAGCGCGCCCGCTTGGACGACGATGACGACGCCGCAGACGCACTGTGGGAGAAGAGGCGTCGGGTGGACACCGAAGAGCAGCCGGGGTCGCCGCGTCCCCGCGCCGGCAGGCGCAACGACCGCAACCAGAACGGAGCGGGCTCGTCCTCCGCGGCGACCCGTTCATCCCTTCACACATCCACCGCGGCGTCCACTGCCCCTCAATATGCGCTCGAGGGTGCAACCGTCGCGGTACACTTTCAACACGCCGACTGGTCTGACGAGGTATGTTCAGTGTCCTTTGTTTCGCGAAATCGGTGCTGACCGCGACTTTGCAGGCCCCCATGGCATCGTCTTCGGCGCTCCCTGCCGCTGGCCCTTCCCAGGCAGTCGCAGTGAGGGCTCGCGTTGCGAAGGGCAAGGCCAAGGCCAAGGGCCTCGCGTGATGAAACGCGGCTCCTACGCCCATCGCCCTGCGTCTTTCAGGCCGTGGAGATTGGAGGTGGCACGCCTCCAGCCTCCACTGCGCCCTGCGGTCGTCTTGCTCCACCCCCTTCCCCCCTGCCCTGTATACGACCTGTTACTGTGCATACCTGTACCCCATCATCACGCCCCCATTCACGACATCCCGTTTTGGTTTCCTGTCTCGGTTCCCGGCTTGCACTTCGCTCCTACATAGCTCTTTGTTTCGTCCTGTTCCTTAGACTCGTTGCTCTTCCGCCTGTCGTCTGCTCTTTTTGTCGGTTGTGGTTCGTGCCTCGGAATGGATCTCTTGGATGCGTGCTCAGGATGGTGTGTGGACGAGGGAGTCTATGTGAGGGGAACCAGATGGATGGAGATAGACTTGCATCGGACTCGGCCCGCGTGTGGCGCGCCTCAGATTTTCCCTCTTACTTGGTTCCCTCATTACCGTACAGTAAGGCTCCCACAAGTCTAAGATTCTTCTCGTTCCTCGGCAACACCGCCTGCCCCAACCTCGCGTCCATCGCCCGTGTGCTCGGCGTCAACGAGTGACCTTCCTCGCCCTTGCGTCGGAACTCCGCTCGTCGCTTATGGCAAACTGGTCCATTACACGTTCAGTACTTTCGAGCCTCGTCAACGAATCGGCGGCCTGTGTCGAATGTCGTGCTTTTCCCGCTCGAGGCGCACCATGGACGCCTGGCCCCCTGGGCCGGCACAGACATTGACGACTGCACCGACCTGAAATTCTCATCGTCTCGAGCTCGAGCTTGGGCACTTGCTGCTGTGAATGGATGGGCGCAAAGGCTTGCAGAATGTGCCTGTTCTGCATATGCGCTGTTGTAACTCTCTCTGGCGGTGCACAGGTCACAAACGGGTCACAGTGCTGCTAGCAGGTCACCTGTCAGTGGACGTCGCGCCGTGGGTCCGACCTGCTAGAAGAACTCAGATAATTGCGCGCGTCGCGAAAGGAGACGCGTTCAGTTTTCCGTCCTCCATGGACGGCGTCGTCGTCTGTGTGTCCAGCACCTGCGCGTCGATTCTGGTCGATGCCTACATGCTGGTCATTTTCGGGGGCTGCGGGCTTGCTCGTTTCTTGCGGCTACTTATCAATTCCACTTGGAACTGAGTGCTGCTCAAATTGTGCTTTGCAGTCACGGAGACTCATCCGACTCGACGCCATAAGCCAAAACAGGCGTTGCAGCTCACCACTGGCAATCTGATAAACAGGACGCGCTCAGCGCGACCTTCGTCTGTCTTACTGTTGTGTCGCGACCCCAGGTCGCCAGAATTACGGCCTTGCTGCCAGTGCGATGTTGGTTCAACGCTCTCTGAGGCGTCAGTGGCATCTACGTCCTCTCTCGACTCCCGCTAATTTGCAACATATGACCGTTAGGACACCCACCCAGTATGTGCTCCCGTCGCGCCAGCACCCATCTTTGATCGCCCCTTGGCTGCCTTGGACGACGCCTATTATTGTGCCTTGCGAATTATTCCTCGGCTCCCAGTATTGAGCTCAACGCGCAGATGGGCGAACCCGCGGCCCCCTCGTGTCCGCCCCGCCCGTCGACGCCTGCCAAGTAGTTTTTTCATTTACCTTGTACGCAAGCCAAGGCTGGGATCATGAGAGTGGGATCGTCCTGGTTCGCAGTGCCTTTTGTATTGGTAGGCGAATTGTGTGGCGTGGCGCTCACATCTTTGTGTGCGATCACCATACAAGCAGCATTCTGGTGTCGCGGGCAACACCTGCACTTCAAGGAGACACACTTCGGGAATCTAGAGAGGTGAGCGGCTTTCGTAGAATTGCCTTCAGGGTGTTAGCCGCTGACTGCGCCACTGCAACAGCAGCTCAGCGGGCTAACGAATGTTCAACGCGCGATCGTGACGTCGCGTCCGGTATTCCGTACATTCCTCAGCGCTGACCAGACGCTGACATGCGGTAGCAGTCCCAAAATTGGCGTCGCCGCTGTCTGCCAGTGCCAGTGCTCGCGCGAGAATCTCTGTCCGCAATCTCAGAGCCTCAATCGGGCCATTTGCAATTCTTCGTAACAGCCGCAGCCTTCCTCGGCGCTCACCCTAATTTACCGCGCTCAAGTCGGTCTCTCCTCGTCGTCCGTGCGTTCCTTTCATTTCTGCCATGAACTATCCTGGTGCCTTGAGTCCCTTGGCATAGACCCTCCCCCTGCAAGTCTGGAGCGGGTTTCGCAATAATCTGCTTTCTCCACACCGCCAAGCATTGTTGTGGATCATCAAACCCTGACAGTTCCGACGGCCTGGACGCGTTGGCAGGCATCTGACCGTGACATCACGCGGGGTCGACAGTCAGAGTGCTCCCGCAGCTCCCCCGCCTCTGGCCATATAAACATGCAGGCCGCCCGTTCCTGGCAGCTGAGCCTGCTTCGCTCCTCCCTCTTCGACCGAGACGTGCCCCCGCAGCCATGAGCTCGAAACGCGAGTCCGTCGAAATGCGCGAACATGCCGACGCAGAGCCCGCGTACGTGTATGTCCCTGGCTCACCCGAGGAGGCCGCGCTCGTCCGCAAAATGTGCGTCCGCCCGTACGCGTCCGGCCGCCCGGGGATGTGGCTGACGGTCGACGGCGCGCTTGCAGCGACCTGCGCATCTTTCCCGCTATTTGGGTGAGTCGTCCGTCGTGCGACGCGTCGCGGTCGCTCATCCTACACAGACAATGTACCTCATGAACTGTGCGCTCGCCCTTTCCATCTCGAACTGAATTCTCACTTGTGCTCACGTGTCGGACAGACCTGGACCGCTCGAACGTACGCAAGATGCATGCGGCATTCGCGAGCACACCAGACTTATCGTCTGCAGATTGGCAACGCACGCATCGCAGGGATGGGTGATGACCTCAGACTGAGCGATAACCGTTACTCGGTCGCGTTGCTTATCTTCTTCGTCGGCTACCTCTTGGGAGAGGTGAGTCTCACTCTGGCGCAGTGCAACGTGGCTCAACGCATCCGCAGGTGCCCAGCAATATGTTGTTGTCGCGCAGCCGTCCGTCGCTCTACCTTCCCGCCATCGTCTTCGCATGGGGCATCATGGCAGGACTATTTTCGTGCATTCAGAACTACCATGGGCTCGTCATCGCGCGCTTTTTCCTCGTCCGTACTTCAGTTAGCCGCGGTATTGTCACTCTCTGATTCGCCGCCACAGGGATGCGTGGAGGTATGTAATGGCTGATGGATTCACCCCGGTTCTGACTGTGGGGAAGAGCGGCTTCTTTCCTGGGCAAGTCTTCGACGACTATCATGTCGTCTTCCTTGACTCACGTGGCCTCCCAGAATCATGTTCTTCCTTTCCAGTTGGTATGTCCCTGTGCCTGCTGCCGTTGGGGCACGCATCTCAGATCTTTCAGGTACCGCAAGGCAGAACTGGCCAAGCGGATGGCATGGTTCTACTCTGCCTCCATGGCTTCGTATGTACCCCGCACTCCTCGAATAACCTACGCGCTAACAGTCGCGGTCGTAGTGGCGCATTCGGAGGTGCGCGCCGGACGGTCCGCGAGAGTGTTCAGCCTGCTGACCGCTGAACGTCTTTCTCGGCAGGCCTCCTCGCGGGCGGTATCACTGAGGGCTTGGACAATGCGCGCGGCATCGCGGCCTGGCGGTGGCTATTTATCGTCGAAGGGTGCATGACCGTCTTCGTTGCCGTCGGCTGCGTTTTCCTCCTGCCCGACTGGCCCGGCAACACACGCTGGCTCAGCGAGCGCGAGAAGCAGATCGCAGTACAGCGCATGCTAGCGGACCACATCGGCAAGACTGGCACGCGCGACCTCGGTCATATAGCTTCGCTCAAGGCCGCACTCATGGACTGGCGGACGTACATCTTCACGTTCATGTACATGATGATCGGTAAGTTTAGACCATGTCTTCATTCTATTGCGGCATGACAGGCTGCTCACCGACGGGTCCAGTGGGCGCCGGTACGATCTCGTACTTCGTGAGTTTCTTCTGTGCTTCCGATTCTCAGGCACCCTCTGACCCCGCACCCCTGCGATTAGATCCCAACGATTACGACCTTTCTGGGCTACACGGGCCACACGGCGCAGTTCATGACGGTCCCAATCTACGTGAGCAGCGCGTCCGTTCCCGCATGTATTTGGATTGACGCGCTCGAGAAAGGCGGTGGCGCTGGTATTCAGCGTGGGAATCAGCATCTCGGCGGACCGCCATCGCGAGCGCGCATGGCATATCGCCATCCCGGCGTTCGTCGCGACGGCCTGCTTTATCGTCGAGGCGGCCGTGCTGAACCACGCGACGCGGTATACTCTGCTCTGCTTCGGCGCGGCGGGCATCTACACCGCGGTGCCGCTCGTCCTCGCCTACCTCGGCACCATCGTCTCGTACCCCGGCGAGAAGAAGGCCATCACACAGGCCATGTACGCCCCGCCCTTATTTCTGCGGCGACGGATGCTCACGAACTTGCAGTGTGAACATGTTCGGTAACCTTGCGTCGGTCTATGGCGTACGTCTGCATGCTGGCATGAAGCATTTTCGCCTGACGTCTCGTTGCTACAGTCTTTCCTCTGGCCCAAAACCACGGCGCCGCGCTACGCAATGGGATGGGCGGTTACGTCGAGTCTTTGCTTCGCGGCAGGCTGTACGGCACTCACGATGCGGTACCTCGACTCGCGCTTCCCCTATGCCTTCCAGTCCCCCGAACTGGTCGACGCCCCGCACGCCGTGGACGCCGAGAAGGGCCCGCGTGAGCCCCATCCCGGGCCTGCGCCCGAGAGCAATAAATAATGAAACGATTACTGGTATATGTTGTACGAGTAGTATTGCGACGTTTAATGAAAGCATTGGAATCGCAAGCGTTGCGATAATGAAAAGTTAATCTGTTTTGGCTGCAAATACAAGCTAGAGCGGTCAGCGCTCGTCCTGGAAGACAAGAAACACGAAAAAATAAGTTATCGAATAATTTGTAGATTGAGTCGTAGGGAGTCTATGAGGTCGAGCTGGAAGCTAGAAACGCTGGCCCATATATGGCTTGACCATGGCTGGCTTGAGGAACGAGATGCGGTTGTTGGGGGCCACGACGGGGTCCACAGGCGTGTAGACCTCGGGGGGAGGCAGAGCGCGGGCGGGACGGCTGCGCGGGATAGGAATGACCAAACGCGACGCGCTTGCCGCGGAACCAGAGCGCGAACGGTTGGCATTTGCGAACGGCGCGAGCGGCGGCGCACGCGAGGAGGGCGAATGCGAATACGAATGCGAGTGCGAGTGGGAGGACGAGCTGGCGGTGGTATGGCTGGACACGCTCGCGGTCGCGTGGCTCGAGTAGGAATGGGAGTGCGAGTGCGAGCTGGCGGTCGTGCGGCTCGACGTCGAGTCGCGCGACGATGGGCGCGCGGGCGCGAAGCTCGACATCATCGACATGGGCGACATGGCCTTCAGGCGCGCGGCGGATGTGGCCAGGATGCCGCGCCCCTTGCGTGACGCCGGTGTCGGCTGCTCGCCGACTGACGCTACGGCGGGCTGGGGTGGCGGCGGCGCTGGAATTGGGCCTGAAGGCGGCGTCGAGGGCGGCGCGGGAAGCACTCGTCGTACCGGCTGCGCAGCCGGTACGATCTTGCCTGCCTGGTTATTGCTGCTCGCGTTCACCTGTTCCTTGCTCTGCTGAGGAAGAGTAGGTAAAGGGCGCGGCGAACGCGACTGCGTGCGCTCGAGGGCAGCATCCTTGTTGGCCTGCAGCTGCAGCGCACGATTCGTCTGCTGCTCCGCCTGCAGGGAGTCAGGCGTCGCCATCAAGCGCAGGTTGGTGTAGGATCGCGAGATACGCCTGAGCTTGATGCCCTGCACCTGTTCGCGCACTGCCGAATCGTCTCGCGCAGCCAGGGGCATCGGTGGGTCTTTGTTGGATGTTGGTGGTTTCGGTGCCGGACGTGGGTTTGCCATCTGGTCCTGCGCCGCAGGAGCGCCTTTAGCTCGTATCATCGGAGGTGCACGACCCAAAGATGCCTCGGCCTTGGATGACGGGACTGGGCGTGCGATGGGAGTGGTACTAGACGTAGGCTCTTCGCTAGGAAGCGGCGGAGCACGGTCTGGCATAGGTGGGATGACCGTTACGAGCGGTTTATACGCATGAGAAGGTGGAGGACCGCGCTCTGTATTTTGTGCCCTGATTGGCACAGGCGGAATGACCGTCACCAGCGGTTTCTGAGCAGTCGAAGGCTCGGGCCCGCGCTCATTGCTCCGAGCACGCGAACGTAGCTGCGTGAGCGAGCGCGACATCCTGCGCAACGTTCGAAGCGACTTGTCTTTCAGATCGAGGACTACTGCAGGATCTGCAGGCACTGCGGCGCCGGCTCTTCCTCGGGTGCTTGGAGGAGACTCCTCGACGGCGTCATAGGGTGGTGGTGGTGGCAGCGAGCCGAGCGACCGCGAGCGTCGCCGTGTCTGCTTAGGTTCAGCTCTGGGCACATTCAGCGGCAGCGTCACCGGCACTGGGCTTGCTGCGCGCGACGGCGTTGGCGTTGGTCGCGACGCAGAACGCGCGGTTCGTGTCGGCCTGTTTGCTGGTGGAATGGGTGGGAGCTCGCTGTCCGGTGGTGGGAGCACCGGGGGAGGCGGTGGCGGGAGGTCATTCACCTGTTGCTAGGCGTCAAAGCGACGCGAATAACGGACTCGCAGGGCGTACGACATAACGGTAGCGCGTTGTGCGCGGCTGCGATTTCGTAGACATGCGTTTCAGCTGGCTTGTCGACGCCATAGCGGATAGTGGCCAAGAGTGCGCCTGCTCAGGATTCGACCGGTGTTATGTGCATCCTTGTAGGACGGGCCCCTTGGCCCGTCCGGGCTGTGCTTGTCCAGCCGCAGATCTGATATAACTGCCACGTGCGATCATATAAACCGTGTCCAAGCCAGAGAATAGCCATGATGCAGGCACCGAGTAGGACCTCAAAAACGCAGACATTTGTGCCATGGATGCGAGCCACCGCTTTCCCCAGAAGCACGGAAAAGGCAGAAGAACAACGAACACTTCGGCAGTTCGCGACAAAGGAAGGTTGACTTCGTTCCGTCATCATGACAAGGGCCTGCTACGACACGCTTGCGGACCTGCTGGCAGCAAATCTGAATAACGGTGCTATGTACGCATTACACACGTCCATGCGCCTTGACCTTGACGCAGTCATCCGCAAGCGAAATCGAGATCGTTGCATCGGCTGCGCTGCTTCCTGAACTCGAATCGAACCCGCATGCACCGTTTGTCTTCGTCGAAGGCCACCTAGGCATACCCAAGAAAGCGTTATATCAGGCATATCTAGAGGCCTGTCGCGCGTTTGCTGCCCATAATCCCGACATCCTGCGCTCGACGAGTGTCATTCTGCTCGCGAACCCGGCGCACTCCACAGCTCTTAACGCACAGAAGAGGCTCGTCATATCGGGTCTATCTGACGCAGAAGACCAACTTATACTGGCTGAAACACTGCTGTCTGAGCAACAGGCGAGTAAATCGTCGTTCTTGTGGCATCACCGTCGCTGGCTCTTGCACCAGTTGCATTCTCCCGCCACAAAATTTTCCGACAACCTTGACGCGTGCAGCGGCATGCCTCTTGATGTCCTGCAGAAGGAGATCGCACTTGCAGAACGCGCAGCCGAACGCTACCCTCGCAATTACTTTGCCTGGAAACATCGCAGACATTGCGCCCTGCATCTTGCCAACAGAACGCAGGAGCTCGCTGCGACGCATAGTTGGATCGACCAACATATTTCTGATTATTCGGCAGTGCACCATGCCTGCACCATCGTCGAGCCTAACCGTCGAGAGATATTCGCGAACAACTTCAACCATGCGGTCTCGTTGGTCAGGCTATATCCCGCCCACGAATCCCTCTGGATATACCTGCGCATAGCCTATTTGCGTTACAAGAATCTTGCTGCGCCTGACAGCGTCAACATCGACGCGCAAGTACTAGAATTGCGTCGTCAGTTCGGCGTGGACGATTGGCAAGGCGAAATACCGCCCAACTCGTCGCGCCCTGTCTCAGCGACTTCCACGCTGCAACCTGAGCAACTCTTTGCCTCGCGATGCGCGGGATGGCTCAAGCTTGCGCCGCACTTCAGGGACGCAGAGCTCAAGTGCTGCATCTCCGGCGCCACTTGAATACTCAGAAGACGAAGTTTCCTGCCTCGAGATTCAAAAAGTCATTGGCAGGCAGTCTGATCGAAATTATGCTCTCTACCTTACGGAGCAGCTGCCCTCTTGATTATTGTACGTACTGCGCAGTTAGCCGCACGTTCGAGAATATGACAGCTGCGGGCAGGGTTTCGTCAACCCCACGTTGTGTCGACCACCAAACTCCCTGCGAGTAACCCCGATGGATCGCCGCACTGTGTCGTGGGACGAGTCGCATTCACATTGATTGACGACTGCATGGATAGACAATTCTTTTGACCTGGACATGCCCCGACAACCTCCGACAATTGATTCGGGCTCTTGCAGGCGCCGGCCGCACCGCCACCGGTAATCCTGTATAAAGGCCTGACGATCACTTTCCTTCGCGAGCCCAAGATCAACGCCTGCGCAATGAGAGGAAAATTTGCGGCGCTGTCGATTACGCTCTCGCTCGCCTTTTTCGCACAGGCAAACCCGGCGCGCCTGGAAGCGGTACAGCGCCTGCGTAACGCCAGGTTCCCAGCCAGTCAGCGTGCAGCCGTGGCCGGCGTTCCGACTGCCCATGTCGCGCACAACGACCACGCTCGTGAACCGCCGGTCACTGGGTCGACGAAGGCGGACTTTCACGTAGACGGGAACAAGATCCCCCTCCTGAATGCGACGGTCCAAGATTCGTATGCGGGCCGGCTGCCCATCGCTTCAAACGACACGCGAGTGCGTCTCTCCCCAACGTTGCCTTTGCACGTCTCCCATTTTGCATGCTGAAAATCATTACTAGAGTTTGTTCTTCTGGTATTGGCCGAGCAGTGCCAAACACAGTGATACACTCACGATCTGGCTAAACGGGGGTTCGTCATTCGTACCCTGCACCGATTCAATCTCAAGCTGCTGAAGGTCCCGGATGCAGCTCTCTGACTGGCCTGCTGACTGTGCGTTGGTGCTATTATGACTGTGCTTCTCAAGTTCTTTCTCATGTCCTGTTCAGGAGAATGGACCGTTCACGTACAGACCTGGTACGGACGCTCCGACCGTTAACGATTTCGCCTGGAGTACTGTCTCGGACATGGTACGTCCCTAGCTTCGCTGTCGGGCGTACATTTCAGCTTATCCTACCTGAATTATAGCTCTATGTGGATCAGGCGAGTTAATTTCTGAGATTTGCCTAGGACAACATCAGGCTGACGGAAATGGTGTTCCAGCCTGTCAGCACCGGGTTCTCCTCTGGAGAGCCCGATATAAAGGACGAAATCGGCGTGGGCAACCAATTCTACGGCTTCTTGTGCGCTTTTCTCTTCGCCTTCCTTCGAGCTGAGACCAATTAATTTCGTAGGCAACAATTCTGTAGGCACCTCCCCTCATCGATACCGAGTTCGATGTGCTCATCTTGACATCTAGATAACGTATTTCCCGAGCTCCTGCACAAGAAACTTTACATCGCGGGCGAGTCATACGCTGGGTGCGTTACCACCGGGCATTCTGGCCGCCAGCTGCCTTCAGCTTATGATCGTTTATGCAGCATGTACATTCCCTACATCGCCAATCGCATTGTGACTGCGAGCTCCGCTGAGAAGGCAGCTACGCCAATAAATCTGCAAAGTATTCTCATTAACAACGGCGTATACTCGTCAGAGTAAGTAATCTCTCATCCCCATTTCGTCCTCTAGCTGACCTTCTGACACGGGCAGACTCTTCTCGGAGGCAGCTCCCATGGCAGACTACGTCGCCGCGCGCCAACACGACATCGGCATCGACGACGCAGCCGTCAAACAGATCCGGGACCTCGCTGAGTCCGAGGCGTGCGGGTTCCAGAAGATCATGGCTCAGCTGGTGTACCCGCCCAGGGGCCCGATCCTGCCTGGCGAAGACGCCGTGCCGTTCTCCTGCTACGACGTCGCGATTGACGCGTTCAACGCGGGATTGTCTGTAAACCAGTGCTTCAACCTCTGTGCGTCCCGCCCTTCGCAGCCTGGTCAACATTTTACTCATCGCAGTGCATAGACCGCATTACCGACAAGTGCCCGGAGCTGTACGACCCCATCGAGGATTACTTCTCGGTGAGACCGCTTTCCATACGCCTCGCGGTTTCCTACAGTGGCTAAGTGTCTGAAAAACAGCGATCTGATGTCCAAGAGGTCCTGCACGTGAAGGATTTCGGTCCTTGGGAACAATGCGGCGCAGTACGTGCATCGTTCGCCGGATTTTGTCGCTTACTGGTGTCTGGCTGTAGGAACCGTTCCTGGGACTGGTACGCATTGCTGTCTTCCAGGAGTTGACTCAACGTGAGGATGGCCGCAGGACACTAGCCCGTACAGCGACACCGTGATTCCTAGTCTCATTGAGACTCTTCCGCGCGGCGTCACACTGTGGCATGGGTTGGACGACATCTTGCTCCTCGCCAATGGAACGCGTCTGACGATCCAGAACATGACATGGGAAGGGCTCCAGGTACGCTTCAGTCCACAGCACACGCAGGACAAGTCTTTCAATACGCTTTTTAGGGCTTCCAGAAGCCTATCACGCAGCAGATTTTCTTTGAGGGCAAGCCTAGCGGTTCGTCGCTTTTTTGGATTCCCGACGCTGTTTCCAGCGACTGATCGGTCCCATGAAGGTGTACAGCACTCAGAACGGGGGCTTACATATTACGAGAGTGCGTGGACACCCATGAATCCTCAGCTAATCTGATCCCCGTTTGCAGTCGAGAACGCCGGCCGTGCGTGTATTACGTTCCGCTCAAATAGCTTCGCATGCTGAATGCTCCCCCCAGACATGGTCCCGTCGGATCAACCAAGCCTTGCGCTTGAAGTCTTCAAGACAGTGCTCGGAATAGGCAAGACTTCGTTGGTACACACCAACCCTCGCAAACACTCGCATTAGAGGTTTTGTCCGTTTGAATCTCTGAGTCTGAGGTGCAGAGTAACATCCCGGGGTGATGATCCTGTAGTCATCCACCAGCATATTAGATGGGCAAACACGATGAGTTTAGCAGGAGAGACGCCGAAGCCTGCGCTATGTCATATTGGCTTGCTTGAGCTGGAAGAGGCGCGCTGCATTTACTGCACATTTGGAGTAAGGCGGTCAGCTGCGTTGGCCCGGGCTACCAGCATGCTAGCTCGTCATCGTCGCGTGTGAAGGTGGGCGCGCGGCGGAAGAGGCTGCAGCAAAGGGTTGAAGGTGACCGAAACTTACCGCGTTTAGATCGTGAGGTTTACTCTATGTGGTCCGACCGCGACGGCGCGTGGGTGTCGCCATGACCATAGTCATCCACAGGGTTTCTCGAGCATACGCGTGCACCGGCATCCCCGAGCATTACTGCACCACATAGAGTCCACAGTTAGAGCTTTGTGCGGCGAACGGGCGGCTAACTCTGGCCATGGTTAATGATCCTCCTGATAATGCAATGCAACCGGGGAGGCAAGCGAAGAAATGGCATCGAGACCGATGAACAAGCAAGGAAATAGCATTGAGACTGCTGTCCTAGGTGCAAGTCCTCAATTTACATTGAGTGCTGAGAAGCAGCGCGAGGCGGGTAATTCAGGTAGGCGTCTTCGTCCAATCTCTGCGAAGAAATCCAGCGCATGCAATTGCGCGGTTGGGGACGGCGTGGAATGAGGAGAGCAAGATGCGGAAACAGCCGCCACTCGAGTTGGTTCAGGTCGTCGACGATGTGGTTAGTGCTCAGCGCTCATCTCAGATAATATCAAGCGCGCTGACACCTCAGCGTACAGGTGCACTCGCTGGTTTCTGCCGCTGCTGCTGCTGCCAGTGCCGACGGCGCCGCCTTACTTCCTGATCCTCTTTCTCGTCTCCCTGACCATGCACGCCCGCCCGTGGTACGCGCTCAGTCACTGTCTATTGCTCTCTCTGATAAAGAATCGTAGCATATACTGCATTATGTTGCTCTCGTCGCTGTTTGCCTCATCGTGCTACTGGCAGCCCATGCTGACCTCGGATCTGCTTGCACGACACCCAACGCTCGCGCCGCCGCCAGCACTGAATATCTCGCTCCCGGAGCTGACACCGCTGCCCGAGCGCTGCTGGTGCGATCTGTACGACTCCGTCTTCTCCGCGTTCAACGTCACGCGCTGGGAGCAGCGGGCGCTGTACCGCGTCGTGCGCCCCGCCGTGGACGAGTGGAAGAAAGCGCACGAGGACGCGAAGGCGCAGGAGAGCGCCGCCGCCGCCGCCGCCGAGACGACGGAGGCACAGCGCGAACGGGAGCCCGAGCAGCCGCCGCTGCCGCCGTGCAGCGCCGAGCAGGAGCGCCACTGGCTGCTGCGCGGCCACGGCCCGCTCACGCGCTTCCTCGTCGAGCGCATCGCGGGCCAGCCGGACTGCAGGCCGTCGCCCAGTGGCACCGAAACTGCGCCAGCGCCCGTCTCCGACGGCCAGGGCCAGAAGCGCAATAAACTGGCCGCGCCCGCCCAGCCGCAACAATCGACAGCGCCGACCACAGAGAATGAAAAAGCCGACGCCGACGCTGTACCGGAGGCTGCGCTACCCTGGATACGCCGCAGGTACGACTTGACGCCGTATGGCGTAGGCCTCATCCTTGACTTCGGCCTCGGCACGGACGACTCGTGATGCTGTCCTGTTCTGCCTGCATTGCACACCCACTCGTGTTCATCTACACTCACTGTATCCATTCGCATCGCACTCGCAAACAGGGCTGGTTGACTGTCTCCGGGACAAGCCTTTCAGACTGCTGAAACCTCGTAAAGGAACTCGGTTCGCCAGTTGCTATTCCGACATCACTTTCTCCTCTCTCCAAGTGCTCTTTCCAGGCGACGTGTCGCCGGGAACAATGGGTTTCCAGCTGGCAAGTCCAGCCAGACCTGACTCTTGAGATCGTCGAGCTCACGGAATTACGTCTGAGAGCGACGCGGATAAACCGCTTGAGGTCTTAGATGCTCAACATCCCCTTGAGATGGTGGTAAACTGCGACGAAACGGGATTACGGCGCTCGTTGAAAGATAGCATTAGCACATGCTTCCTACTACTCAGAGAAAGTGAACTTTTCTGTTAGGCAAGGTTGAACATGACAACTGGGAGGCTTTCGTCGGAGAAATGGGTCCTTGGCTCCGTTGCAGGGTAAATGTTACCTTTAAGCTTACACATGAGCAGTACAACGCAACACAAGCCAATTTGTGAGAACTGAATGGGATCATCGCGTACACCATTTATTGTCTACAAAAATATGAAAATACATCGAGCTATGGCAAAGCACAGAGCAGGAACCCAAAGCGAACGCAGACAACAGCGCAGGCATAATCAATCATCGTCGCTATCCGAGCCGTAGTCGTCGTCGCTCACAACGACGCGCTTAGCGCTCGGCCGCGCAGAGCTGCGCCGCGACACGTCCTCGTCGTCCATGTATTCCGCCATCTGCGACGACTGGCCGTTGTACGCCCCCTGGGCGGGCGCAGTGCCCTCGGCACCCGGAAGACCCGAGTTGTAGGTCTCGCGGCGGAACGTCGCCTCGAGCACCTTCTGCATCTCGTCCGCGTCCTCGTACACCCACGAGCCCTCCTGGTTGTACGTGCGCGCGTTGTTGAACATCAACCGCCAGTCTTCCAGGTACTGCTGCACATTCTTGTAGTATGCCGTGCTGGCCCGCTTGCGCATATGCGACATCGCAATGGGCTGCTGGATCGTCTGGTAGTAGTCGGGGTATTCCTGAGGACGGGTTAGCTCAGAAAATCTTTCTGACTGAGAACGAAGCAGAACGTACATGGCGATTTGGAATCTCCTTGAACAGCTCGCAGCGCCTGCGGCCGTCTGGAGCTTCGACGGCCATGACGGCTCTGTAGCACTCGTCGAAGACTCGTTTCATGCGAGCGCGCGTAGCAGGATCGACAGTGTCGCCGCGAAGCGCTGTCTTGCGTCGTTTCTATCAATGAAGGTCAGTGACGCAGATTCGTTCATAATAAATAGTTAGCATACGCTGCTCGGAAGGTCGTCGTCATCCTCGTTGACCGATGGTGTGACAGAGCCAGCTTTAGCGTTGCGTTTGCGCTTGCCGCGGTTGTCCGGCTGCGGCGTGCTAGTCCCCGAACCGAACTTGCTCGGGCGGCCACGCCTACCGCGTGTAGGAGGCTCATCAAAGTCCTCTTCGGGGCCCAAGTCCTGCGCACCATATCAGACGATGAAAATCGCCTGCTGAACCCAAGAGACATACCGCAAGCAAAGGGTCATCGAGGCCGTCGTTATAATTGACGGCAGCCCGCTTGCGCTGCCCGCGACCTTCAGCCTTCATCTCCTCGTCTTCCTTTGGCACGAAGGGCTCGTCACGTTGATAGATCGCAGGGAGCTCCTCGAAGGCCATAAGGGGCGGCGGACGCGGCCCACGGTGACCGGCCGCACGCCATACTCGGTCAAGTTCCTGTTCCCGCTTGATATCCATGTCTTTGAAGATGGTGACCTCAGCATCGCTGCGCGCAAGGAGCATGTTGAGCTCCTCGTCCGTCATTTCGGCGTTCTCCTCGCTCTCGTCTTGCTCCTGATCCGCCTCAAGAATTGAGCGCTGAGCAATACACCTCGTCAGCTTGATACCAATGCAGACTTCCAGCACAACGCACCAAAACTTCCTCTTGCTCCTTATCCGTAGACTTCTGGTCGAATTTGCCGGCTTGGATGACCTTGCCGTCGATGGCCAGCTTAAAGCGCGCACGGGCGAACATGGCTTCTTCCACGCTCTTTTCGGTGATGAAACGCAGAATGCGAACGGCCTTCGTCTGGCCGATACGATGGGCACGATCCTGCGCCTGCAAGTCGGCGTGCGGGTTCCAATCCGAGTCGAAACTACACAGAAGCTTTGTCAGTAATGGACGCAGCCCATACGAGAAAAACGCACATAATGACAGTATCGGCGGTTTGTAGGTTCAAACCAAGACCACCCGCACGCGTCGAGAGCAAGAAGACCTGGTACTCGGAGTCCTTTGCGTTGAACATCTGGACGTAGCTCGCACGTTCGTCCGTCTTGGTGCTGCCGTCGAGGCGCAGATGCTTGTAGCCCATGAAGTTCATAAAGTCGGACATGATGTCCATGACCTTGGTCATTTGGAAGAAGATGAGCACGCGATGGCCCGTCGCGAAAAGCTTTGGCAGGATGCGCGAGAGCAGCTCGACCTTGCCGGACGAGCGGATGATCTTGTCGTCGATGAGGCCGCTCGGGTTGATCTTCTGCTCGACCTCTTCGAACAGGTACGGATGCTGGCAAATTTTGCGCAGCTGCATCAGTGCGTTGTTCAGACCCTTCAGACCGAGCTGTTTCCTAAGGGCGCAAGTCAGCACCACGCCGCAGTAAATAGCTGAAAACAAAACGAAACGTACCCCTTGGCATCCTTGCCCTCCGCGAAAAGCATGCCGTGCTTCTTCATCTGCTTGTACAGCTGCATCTGCAGCGCGCTGAGCTTGCACTTGATGACCTTCTCGACCTTGTCCGGCAGCTCGGACTCGACGTCCTTCTTCAAGCGACGCAGCAAGAACGGACGGAGCACCTTGTGCAGACGCCTGATAATCAGGAGCGCCTCCTCTTCGTTCAGCTCAATCTTGTCCTGGCCACCAGTGTTCGCGAACGGCGTGTTGAACCACTCGTCGAAGCTCTGAGCGGAGTTGAACACCTTGGGCAGGACGAAGTTGAGCAGCGACCAGAGCTCCGGCAAGTTGTTCTGCAGCGGAGTACCCGTCAAGATAAGCCGATAGCGAGAGTGGTAGTATTGCCCGAGTGTCTGCGAAAGTTTGCTCTGTGTGTTCTTCATACGATGGCCCTCATCTAGAAATATCGTTAAGCAAAGACAATGCTGAGCAAGGACGAATGAACGAACCGATGATCATATGCACCCAACGCATCTTGCTCAAGACGGGCCGGTCCTTGATGATATACTCGTACGTCGTGAGCAGCACCTGGAACTGGCCCATGCGGATGTCGTTCTGCAGCGCACGCCGAACGGCCGGCGAGCCCTTGTACGAGATGGTCCTGACCGACGGCGCCCACTTCTGGAACTCAAGCGTCCAGTTGGTGAGCGTGGAAAGCGGGACAATGACGAGGTAGGGACCAGGCTGGCGCTTGGATTCGATGAGGAAGGTGATGAGCGAGATCGTCTGGATGGTCTTGCCCAGACCCATCTCGTCCGCGAGGATACCGTTGAGGCGGTTGTTGTACAGCGAGACCATCCACTGCAGGCCCTTGAGCTGGTAGTCTTTGAGCTTGCCGCCGACGAGGATGTTAGGCTGCGTTGTGACACGCTCCTGAATGCGGTGGGCGATGGCATAGTAGTCGATCTTGCCCTTCTCGTTCACCGCGTCCTCGCTCTTGCTCGCGCCGAACGTCGTCTCGTCCGCGCCGCCCATCTCCTGAATTTCGCGCAGCTGCTCGCGCAGCGCAGGGTCCTGGTTCTGCTGTGCGATGACGGCCGCAGAGAGCGACTCGAGGTAAGTGTCCGTCTGGCGCAGCAGGTGCGTGATACGCGTATCCTTGGCGGTATCGATGAGGCGCAGGTACGCCTCTTCGTCGTCCGCCTTGAGCGCCTTGAGACGCTCCTTCGAGATGCGCTCGATGCGCTTCTGCTCCTCCTTCTCGGTCTGCTCGTGGAAGCGGAGGACAGCCTTGCCGATCCGCTGCGCCTTGACGGCCTGCGAGCGGCTCGTGACGACCATGTCGCGCCCGTGCGTGCAGATGACGTTGAGGTAGTCGATATGCTTCTGCTTCGCACGACGTTCGCGTTCCTGGCGCTGCCGGCGCTCGAGGCCTTCGGTCGAACGGGTGTCGCGGTAACTAGGCTTGCGATACCGCTTGAACTCGCGGCGATCGACGGGGATGACAGAGGTGTGGCCCAGACGTTCCACGAGGGCAGCCCGCAGTGCGCGCTGTTTGTCCCGGAGACGCAGTGCCTTCAGCTCTATAAGCGCACGTAGCTTGCCATGGGCGGTGATTCCGTTGCTGGGCTGAGGTTTCTCGTCTTCGGTCGGCACGGGAGGCTCCAGACCACCTTCGCTCATCGTGCTGGGCATCGCGGCCAATTCACGAATGCGCTGCTCGATGCGGGCTTCTACGAAACGATTGCGCTCCGCGAGAACCTGGTGGGGATCGAGTCCAGCAGGCATGATAGAAGGGAGGATCAACCGCTGCATCTTGGTTTCCCAGACATCGCGTGAAGGGTTGGGTTGCCGAAGATAGGTGAACGGGTGCTGGAACGCGTTGTACGGGTAGACGGCAGACGACGTGTCGTCTTCGAGATACGGGCCCGGGGGCACTGGTCCAGTCTCCTCCATCTTGATATCCTCGTCTTTGGGCGCGCTGCCGTCTTCGAGCCCTTTGTGAAGACGGACAGCAGCATCCACTACGCGGGAAGCGGGGTCCGCGTTTGCGTCGCCGTCGCTCGCAAGGGGACCGTCAGGGTGAATGGCCTCTTGGAGAGTATCGGGGATGGGTACACCACGCGAAATGAGCTTGAATGCCTGAATCTGGGCGCGGAGGGCATTGAGTTGCTGGGGCGTGAACGCTGTAGCAGGCTGGGCTGAAATGATGGGCATTCCATGTCCCCCGAGCGCGCCATTCATCGGGTTTCCAATGCCATTGGGCACAACGCCGTTGGCCTGTGGAAAGCCAGACGCGTGTCCGTTGGTAAGAGGCTTGGGGCCGTCGCCATCGAGCATGCCGCCGGGGAAGGTCATGCCAGGCTTGCCATTCTGCGTGGCCGAGCGCACATCTGGATGAGAGAATGTTAGAAAAGGTTGAAACTTCGGCTTTGCCTAGGAGGTTATCTAGGTCGCAACGGCACTGGCAGTCGAATGGCATACTCTGCATGAGGCTGCGAGCCATCGGGAGCCAGTAATGCCACAGTGGCTCGCAACACGCCGTTGCCAGCTTGTGCAAATTCTTGCACACATGCATGCGCAAGTTGCCAGTAGTCGTCGCGAGCACCGTGATAACCCCAAATGTATAAACTCACTATTATTCTGCTGCTGGACCATTTGAATAAAGTTCATATATTTTGCGAGTTCTGGGCTGTTCTCGGCGGTGTGGCCGCTTTGGCGGAGCAATTGGACGCGCTGAGCATGGGCATGAGTACGGGCGAACGGAAAGCGGCTGCAGGCAGGCTGACCTGCACGAGGGCCTGGAATTGCTGGGGGGTGAATTGGTTGCCGGGGACGCCATGTTGTTGGGGGCCGAGCGAGGCCATGGTGTGCAGGGTACGCGTCGCGCGGCGTTGCGGGTCACGTTACTTTGGTCCACGCCCGCGCTGCTCGCGAAATCTCGCTGTCTAAAGATCTAAACTTCCGCCGGAGCCAAAGGGCCTTTGCGAACGGGAAGAGTGCACAGCCGAGCCGTATTCGCACTCCGACAGCACGAGTCACCGATTTCGGGCTCCGATTCGGAGGTACTTTGGAAATAATGGACAAGAGGGAAGATGGGATGGGAGGGGTCGAGGGGGTAAAGGGATGGGATGACCGGATGGAATGTGCGGCGTTGTCAGCCTGTGCCTGGATGTTGTACCCGGACTTTGCCGCCGTTCAACGATGTTCGGCCCGGAGCGAGACCTAAGCCCGAGGGCCGTTCATGATACTTAAGAGAAGTCTTTTCTCCTCATTTAGATACACCGAACAACGAGATTTTCCAAAGGATAAACTCGAGCCTCAGCTTTCAAAGAACCGCGGTGTCATACAACTTCATCTACTAGTTCCAGACACTGTTCACAGCCCAAACACGCACTGTCACCCTTATGCCACTCGGCATCCCATTAGAATCAACGACGAATAGTGTAAGCGGCTTGAGTGGGAAGTACACCATCGTCGCCACTTGTTTACCGCCGTCGAGAAACACCTCCATGACGCTCCTGTCGATGATCCCCTCGATAGTGACACTCCAGCTGCGACCGAAGTCCGAGGCGGCAGGATCAGTTATATCCCTCGGTATAGATGTCGAGAACATGGGCGTCAAATCTGGGTGGGCGAAGCCGCGGATGTTGCCACGGTCAAGCGTGAACACATCCGTGCCGTTGAAACTGGACCGTGATGTCAAGTTGTAGCTGCCAGCAAGACTTTCGCCCGAGACAGTGGAGAGAGCAGCAAAACTAAGCCTGGGACTGGCCTTTTCGTCGGCACTGTCAGAGTGTGACGGCGCGCCAAAGCCAGTTGGGGTCACCATGAGCTCGAAGTAGACCGCATTCGACGCGACGCGTGTCGGGCCAAAGTCGATCTCCACTCTCCTCGACCCATTTTCAAGCGCCCGCATTGTAGAGAGCTCGTCGCCAAGCACGGCATGCACGCCATACGGGAGCTGCACAACCTGCCACCGTTCAACTCCGTCCTCGCACAGTGACTGGAGGTAATTGCACCGCGGGACCGTCATAGCGCTACGCCATCCTTCGCGATCCGTGGGAACGTCCTGGGCGTACTGCCAGTTGGACGCCCAGCCTATCGAGATCGCCTCAGCGGGGTGCGAACGGGTGGGAGCTTGGTAGAAGAACTGCGCGGCGTATTCGTCCTTGCCAAATTCCGCGAAATGCGCAACGCCGTCAACGGAGGTGAAGTGCGTGCCGTTGAAGGTGCCCACGAAGCACACGTCGGCAGACCCACCGAGCGGCGCGCCGGGGTTGATGCTCAGCTTCAGCACGAACATCGTCGCGGGAATCTTCGTGGTGACGCTGGAATCGTGGCCACGGTGGACGGGCATCTCGACGAGATTTGGACACTCCCACTGCGCCCCAGCGCCGACCGACGTCGCAGGGAACGTAAAGTTCGACGCATGCGTCCACTTCTTCAAATCGCCCGACGTATAAAACCCAATCGCGCGGTCCTCCGCAAACGCAACAACCATGACCCACCGTCCATCCACGCGCGACACTTTGGGGTCGCGGAACTGCGCCGAGCCGACGTCGAGGATGGGGTTGCCAGCATCATATTGCTCGAAGGTGTACCCGCCGTCGCGCGAGTACGCGAGCTGCTGGACCTCCCTGTCGGGCGTATTCAGCGTGTAGATGGCGACGACGCCGTCCGTTTGATTCGGGAAGAAGCCCGAGGTATTGTCGGTGTCGATGACGATGGACCCGTCGAAGACCTGGCTGTCCGAGTCAGGGGGAGACAGGGCGATGGGCGGCTCAGCGGCTGTCCAGTGCCAGAGATCTGAACTCGTCACGTGCGCCCAGTGCTGGTTCCCCGCCACCAGTCCTTGGGGATTGTCTAAAACGGGGTAGTTAGATTATAGCTTCTCGATGAATCCGGTGGAGACGCACATTGATAGTACAGGTGCCAAATGCCACGCACATCCTGGAAGCATCCGCACGGGTCGTTCATGAAGTTCTGCGGCGGAGAGAAGTGTGCTTGTGGGCGCAGTGGGCCATTGTACATGTTACGCGGCGGGTCTACAGCACTAAGATTCGTGCCCGGACTGACGGCGGTGGCCCTTGCCAGTAGCACTGCCGACATAACTGTGCCGGTGGATATCTTCATCCTGTAAGACGGGACCTCTGGAAGTCCCTGGACTGAAGTTGGGCCTCGCGCTGCTGTATTATAGGCTGAGGGCCTGCATCCGCTGTATGTCACCTGTCCTTATGGAGAAGAAAAGAAGACGGGGTGGCGGCCATGGTGCTCCGTTTCAGGGTAGCCGTTGCACCCTGAGATTGTGGGTGCGTGATCGAGCAAGACTTGAAGTGGAATTGAAGTTGGCTTGGTTGAGCCGCCGTTCCTGAGGGTGTCCTGCAGGACGATGAAACAGTCGCGCGCGTGAGGCTGCCCGGCGCGAATATTACGCCCGGCAGTAATCCAAGGTGTGACCGCATTGTATATTGATCGTGTAAAGGAGCAAGCAAAAGTTCCAAGGCCTCCGTTACAGCCCGTGATCGTCCATGCGGGAGCCCGAGAATTACTGTCATAATTCCGACAACGGTTTCGCCTCGGTCCACACGCTCTTTCCAAGCCAAGCGTCACGGGGTATAAATGTATAGCGCGAGTCCATCGTCAACCAGACGGACACTCTCGGATCGCCGATCCCGGTGAGCATCGTTCTGAAGGCCGGCCACTCAGCCAGACTCTTGCCCCGGAATCGCAGAGCCACCCGGGCCGTCTGAGGGCGTTCGAGAGCGATCCGGATGAAAGTCTCGAAGTCGGCCATGCTGAACATGCCAGTGATGTTGTGGTCGTCGACGAACTCGAAAGCGAGATGCGTGATAAGCGGCAGTCGCGCGAACAGATCCCGCGCCTGCGTCTCGACGGGCTGGATGAGCTGGGAGCGGACGTCGAGCGTCAGACGGACAAGCGACGCGAGCGACCTCAGGACGATGGGCGTCTCCACCCGCCAGGACAGGTATTGCGTTCGCAACGACACCAGGCGCGGCCCCAGGCCCGGTGCAAGGACAGCAACTACTTCGATACCAGCTTCCAGATGCAGGGTAGGCGCAGTGAATAGCAGCGCTGGCGGAAGACGCTTTCGTTGGAGGACGGCATAGCCCACAACATGTAGGCTTCGTACTGCGCCAAAAATGTGATGATTCCGGCTGTCTTCGGATAACTCCCATACGGTACCCGAGTTACTGTCTGTTATGACCATAATTCGATAGAGGATAGGGTGTACCAGCCAGTATACGCAGCGCGAGACCAGCGCGAGCTGGACGACCCAGTCGCGGTCGTCGTGCAAGTTGTCTTCGGCAGACTGAAGTAAGATGGCCTGCACAAGCTCCATAGGTAGCTGGTCGAACATGATGGCCTGAAGCTTGAAGTCCTGAATTGAAATTGAGAAGATGTGCAAATGAAAGTAAAAAATCGAAAGCGAAGTGCGGTGGTGAAACGGAATCAGAAATCTTCCGCCGCTCTTCCAGCGCTCTTGTGATATCGCAACCGTTCGTCTAGCCGCCAGGCATGGTATCGGCCATAAGCCACGAGAGGCCTTATCTCCAGCTGGCTATCCGGAACGTTTGGTTTTTTCTTTTGCGCCTGTGGGTTGAAGAATAATATCACTGGCTGGACGAGCAAGTGGTTCTCTAGTCTTCTCCGCGCGGACCAGGCTTCGACGCCTTCCCTGCTATCGTCTACGTGTCGTATTTCGGTTCCTGAACTTTTCCACACCTCGACCAAACGGCGTCGTTGTCGACTTGCCACTACGGTGCATACTTGGCTCGCTGCTGTCGGCGCCTGTCATATCCTCGCAGTGGCTGCGCATCCTGGAGCGCTAGTCGGCCGAATTGTCTGCAAATACCGCTGGCACCCGTCGAACCGAGTTCTACTGTTACTGTTACCCATGGAAGAGCGAGCGAACCGAATGCGCGAAGAGAGACAGACATCTGGCGCTCGGCCCCTGGCCCCCTGTCGTGGTAACCCTGGTGTTGTTGAATCCCATCTATGAAGGTACGTCGTCGTGTCTGCACTCTCCAGCTTCCGCTGACGTCTCACAGCAGAGGATCGTAATAAATAGAATGAAAGATTAGGGTGAAGACACACTACCGTACGGTTATCTACAAATAGGAAAAGATAGGCCCGTCGCGACGTACAGTTGTAAACCCTCGTCGAACGTCTAGACCCCGCGTCAGCCATCCGACTCGTGCTGGCTTGTGTCGCGGCGCGCGTGCTCCCAGAGCTCGGTCAGGTCCTGCTCGACGACCCACGAGCTGCTGGCCGGCATCTGTTTCTCGTCGATGGACGCCGCCTTCTCCGTGTCTCCCTGCTGTTCTTCGACACAAATCTTGACTGCCGCGGCGCACATCACGGTCTCGAACGTCGCCATGCCTGCCCACGCGTCGGCAGGCGTGCGGACACCCTCAACAGGGGTCTTCGACAGACTACGAGTAGCGTCTTCCGACTCGCGCGTCTTGTAGATACGGATGCGGCGCCGCATTATGCACAGGGCGACAGTGACGAGGAGCGCGAGGCCGAAGAGTGCGCCTGCGATACCGATGGCGAGGGCGACATCGACTTTGCCAGTGACTAGGGGCTGCGAGGCGGAGGTGCTGGATTCTTGAGGAGTGGTGGAGCCTATAACAGGCATGCGCGGGAAGCGAACGAACTCGGAGTGCGCAAGCGTAGATGAAGAATGAATGAAACGAGCGGCGCGACGCGAATCGACGAGCAGGAATTGGATGGGCTCGACGATGGCGGGAAGACAGGGCCTTGGGCTCTGGCGGATGCAGCCGCCCCGCCCGACGTCCTACTCCGAGGGGTAAGAGGGGTGTAATTACTATTGTCTGTTGGCGTGGGACGGCACTCGCCATCGGTCTCCCTGTATTCAGTTCTCAACTGAATTTACCACCGATGACAGCTTCCACTGAAACCTTGAAGCACAGTCAAGAATCACAGCAAAATCGCATTGGAAAAAACTTTGCATTTCGATAACGCTAACGCACGACAGACAGATCAACACCGAGCTCCTCACATCCAGACGACAAGATAATTTTTCTAGATGTTCAGCATGTCCGAAGCCTTCCTCATCGATCACTTGTGCTCCGTGACCTCCTCGAGCGGTGGCGGGCCATCGTCGTCGTCATCATCGTCATCCGCAGGAGCGCCTGCGGACGGCTCGTCGTCGTCGTCGAGACCGCCCATGCCGCCCATTCCGCCCATGCCACCAAGGCCACCCATGCCACCTCCAGCTCCGCCGAACTGGGACATCATCTAAACAGAAGCGTATCAGACCCTGCGAAGATAGAAGACGAAAAGATACGCGTACGTTGCCAAAGTCCATTCCGCCGGGGCCGGCGCCGCCTCCGCCAAAGCCGTCATCGTCGAAAGACGCGGTGGCCTCGCCGTCCTGCTCGTCCTCGTCGACCCACTGCGGTGCAAGCTGTCAGAAAACGAACCAAAAAAAATGCGTGCAAGTCTTGTGCACTGACCTTGCTGAAGTCGGTCTTGACGAAGGCAAGCTTGGCCTTGTCTTTCGTGAGCCGAGGCCAGAACTCGAGCTTCTTGCTCTTCTTGCGCAAGACGGCCGTGAGCGAGCGCGACGTGAGCCTGTGCGTGGATTCCTGCGGCCGAACAACGCGTTTTCAGCTCCCGCGTGTTGGCGTCGGAGGCGACGGCGACCAGCACGCACCTCGGGCACGATTTCGTCGTAGAATTGGATGGAAAACTCGTAATCCTTGTCGCCCGCCCTGCACAAAAACAAAACGGTAAGCTTGCGCTCGTTTGTGGCGACTGCACTGCAGCGCGTACTTTGCCTTGAAGTTCAAGCCTGTCGCCGTCAGATCGTAGGTCACAGAATTCTGCAGGACGTGCGCGTTGAGCACAGGATACTCGTCGGATTATTGCAAGGCACAGCGCACCTGGTCGATCTCGGTCAGGTTGATCGTCAAGTAAATGATATTCTACAAAGCACAGGCGTCAGCTCAACTGCTGCCAACGGTTTAGAGCTCTCTAAGTACCTTGGTTTCGTCGAGCTCAGAGCTCCGCTGAGCCCAGAGAACCTCAGGATGTGTCGGCATTGTTGAATGGGGATGGTTGAGCAAAAGAAAGAGAGTGAAGCGGCGTCGGAACGGAGCGAATGTCCCAGAACGTGTTTAGTCCGCTTCCAGAATTCCGCGGAAATTCATCGTAATTTCGATGGGGGGCGATTGTCTTAGCGGGATATGAAGAAAGGTCATATTTGGGTCAGAGGTATTGCTAAATACATTATGGAACGTTTGAAGTGTCTTGTACTGACTCAAATTCCATAGTAAGTTACCCTCCTTACCGTCGAACATCTCGATGCCTCTGAAAGTACCTCAGAGCTCAGAAATCTGGCGGTATTTGGAAACAGGTATTCGGCTGCGTCTGCATGCCCAGTATTTTACAAGATCTACAAAACCTCAGAGTTTCATGTAGAAGAAGTTATATATTCAGATACGCTCGAGATTCCGCCACTGAAGTCACGCCCGTCAGCTGAAGAGACGTGATGAACTGACCGAATACACGCACCTCGAGTTGGAATCTACAGCGGATTTTGTGCTCGACGAGCTGCCTTCAGAGCTTGAGCTCTCGGCAACTCGTCGAACGCACGCATCGCAGCCAGTGTCAAGGCTATGGCTTACGCAGCGGCCCTCTTCGGCCGGTGGTCGGATGGTGAGGGCAAGCCTCGGGCGTTTGCTCAGGCGGGAGAGATGCTGCGTCCTGAGAGCCCGGCGCTCCTTCTGCATCCTGCAGCTGAGACACGGACACAGTGCAACATAGATGTCCTTGACGGCGCCAGGACTCCCTGGGATGACATGCGGTCGGCTCATTACGCGGTAGAGACGCGGGGTGGACTCGTCGACGTTTGTGTCGCGGTCCAAAGAGGCGGCAGCCACGAAGGCTGCGATGTTGGCTTGCACGGTGCTCTCGCGGGATTTAGGCTACATGAAAGTCTTTAACATTGATGTAATTTTATGTAGGCAGCAAGGACGTACGGGTTGCATGCCGGAGCGCGAGATGACGGCTGACCAGGAGGCAGCAGTGTAGGTGTCGAAGTACATGTCGGGCGCGAGGAGAACGAGGAGATGCCTGTCACAAGATCGAAGCGGGGGAGTACAGATAACATATCCCTCGCGCTCGCGCCTTTTATGGGATGCTGTAAGCGCACTGGGTGAGGAACGGATGGCACGTGGCAATCTGGTTCCGGCATTCAGTCAACCACGCTGGACCGGGACGAGCACGTCGATATCGCCTTTTCATTACAGTGGTGGTCACAAGCTGTGGTAGTTCTCATACTTTTGACATGGTCTCAGCCCAGTTCCTGAGCATACGGGTCAGATATCCGATCGGGAGATGGAGCCGCAATGCACCTCAGTTCGCGCCTCAAAGCTGATATTCCGTCCGGCTTATTGGCTAGTCAATGAGGATGTGTCTCAAAAAATTGCAATACCTCCTCCTGGAGTCGAGGATGTCGGCGTAAGGTGCACCGTAAGCTCGTATTAGTCTGCGAACAACGGCGTCCAGTGCGACCGTCACACGTATCACAGGTCACTTGTCTACCAGAAAATTGTGCAGTATCCTATGTTAGGAAATATGCAGCTTATCGACGAGCGGATCTGCGAAGGATGGGGTCAACTGCGCTCGCACGGGACGTGGGAGCCGAATGAAGCGCTCTCCAGCTCGACCTTCTAGCCTCAGAACCTGATGTTCGAGACGTTCTCACTGGGAAAACAACCACAATACTGCAGGCTGTATGTTGAGGGGAATGAGGGACAGCGGGAGTACTCTACCGATAATTTTGCCGGAAGTTCCGCCCGACACGACGTCCGGCCTACACGGCCGCCGCCCTGCTCGAAGCCTCCAAATTCTTGGCCGCTGCGCTGTGGTCATTGCTCTCAGACCACCCGCCAACCATTATCGAGTGAGGGCGAGATGAAACGTGTATAATCGTTCTTAATCGGGAACAATAAGACGCAGGACCTGATTCTTCATTTCTGGATATGGAAATGGGATCATCGTTACGGGGCCGAGGAAAATCTTTCTCGACTCGACAGCGCTTCGTGCTCAGCACGTGGGACTGGAGGAGATGGGGGCAGCGGGGAGTCGCGCAAATAGGCCGCGGCCTGAGACGGGGGATAGAGGGGCAAGGAGAACAGACTCTGAGAGTAATACAAGAGATAAGGGAAGAAAGGCATACAAAAAAGCTATCAGAGCTTCTCAAAGGTCGTCGGGCTTAGAAGCCGCGGCCGCCTCGACGGCACTCGCGTCAGACTCGGACGCAAAGCTGGCAATAGAGGAGAGCGTGGTGTCCGAGCAGGTGCGCTCGTGGCGGGCAAAGATGCTGTCGGTAGACGATACAGACATGTCGCTGCTGGTCGACAGCCGTCTTGTCGACGGACGCGGGCTCTTGATCGCCTGCGCAGGCGTCTTAAGGCCGTCATCGGAGTTGCTCTCGTCATGGTCGGACGACGGATAGTCGTCGTCCTCGTCCCTGAAGAGAAAGTCACAGACTCTCTCCATAGCCCCATCATCGATCTCCTGCTGAACAGGCGTCCCGCGCTTGCGCTCCTCCTCCTCCAGTCGCGCGATGCGCTCCGCGTTGCACATTGGGCAGCAACATTGCGGGCTATAGCTCTTGCACATGTTGAGAACTGTGGAGCGACGCGGCCAGGTTGGCGTTGGGCAGGGCGCATGCCATGGGCTAGCGAATGAGGTGAGGCTGGCGACATCCGACGGCCAGCTAGGCGATGGCGGACGGCGGTCATCGACAGGGCGGGGCACCTTTACTGCAGGCGCCTGGTAGAATATTGCGCAGAAATATTTGTCGACGCCCAGCATGCCCGAATCCTGACCGCAAAATGTCATGAGATCGTTCGGATAATATGGATGCGAACGTACGCGGACGGTGGTAACCTCTGGATGAGTGAATCCGTACGGGATGACGAGAGGATACTTGTGAGGGGCCATGTGATGGTGATTGACGGTCGGGTAAAGAGACGGGATGCGGGGATCAACCTGGGTTTTCGCCGCCGGGATTATATGTGCCACTGGGACTGTGGTGGGCGTGGGCCTGCGTGACCACGTGGCGCACATGAGCCACGCCTCTAAACATTGGCTACGGGTGGTTATCAGCAGGGGAAATGCGCTTCCGTGCCGTGGTTGTCGTAGCTGTAGAGATCCCACACTGCGTGGTCACTGTGATCCTTCACCTCAATCCGAGATTAGGTATCTTATGCTCGTGAGATCCGTCGAACTAACGATTTTAAAAATTCGAAGCAAAATCTCACCATAATCAGCTCATGGATGTGAACTGGAGGTTTCGTGGATGAGCAGACGATTTGAACGAAGGCAGCGCTTTTGTCATTCATTTCATTATGCGCTAGTTGACCAAATGCAGAGCGACCCGGATATCGGTCTTGTGGCAAGACGGCGGCCTCCACGAGCGTGGACATCGAATATAAATGCTGCGAGTACATTCATCAACGATGGCCGGCCTACTTCTCTCGCCCTTCTCTAAGATACAGATGTCGCAATACAACAAAAGAGAAAGTTCAAATATGAGATGGTGTTACAATAGTGGACCAGACACAACGTCGTTATCAATGTCAGGCTCGGAGGCCCCATCGTCCAGCATGAGCTTTCCATCATGGTCGTACACACTGGGGATCCGGGCGTCATAGACAGCGCCCTTGCGCAAGCCAAGCTCCATCGTTTTGGGTGATATCGACACCGTCCCGCGCGTCTGGTACGTATTCTATAAGAGCGGCCATCAGTATTAAGAAACTCAGGCTGCGCAGAACTGACCGACTCGTGCGGCGATGAGTTCTGTCGAATCAAAACGCGCGCAAGGATGGTGTCCATGAGCGTCTGCACGGTCACTTCAGTAATCAGGTAATCTAAAAATTCTACACGGACTGCAGAGTAGATCCGTCCTAAAGGCATCGCGAATATTACGAAGATCGATTGCGCTATCGGCTGCGTGGTGTAAAACACGACAGTGAGCAAGGAAAATATTGTCGCATAGCATCCCGTTTCTAGTTTTCACGTTGAGTCAACGTTGGGGCAAAAAAGGGAGGGCATGTAATAGCAGAAATGAACGTACGTAGCGAGCCTCGAATCAGGGTATCGATGACCGAATCTGTGCGTCTGAATCCAGTGCGCGAGCGACTCAGCACTACAATCAGTCCCCCTGCAGAGAAAGAGGATGAGACGCTATACAAAATGGTTATATGGTTAGTAATTCGCGCACCAGAAATTAACGTGTTCATCGCGGCTTCCACGGAGTGCCACACGATGAACAATTTCTCAACGACGTCGAATCCCACAAAGCCGTGGGAGCTGGAGAGATGGGCCTCAGCAGGGAGAAACAGGGTTGTCGGGAGTCGTACTAGTTGAACGTCCACATCTTAATCGCGGCGGTGAAACCGACGATGAAGATAGCGAGCGAGAGCAGGGACAACGTGACAGCGAGGTACATGTTGTCATGAGTGAGCCGGCACAATCTACGATGCTGGTTTAGCACTTTCTAGAAGTCATGCTGAGCCGGGCACACCGATGTATGAGAACGAGCGTGACGATGAAGCCAGCTAACGACTGTCTGCAGGAACGTCAGACATGATGGAGGCGGCGAAGAGCTCACCATACGTGACGCCGATAAATATCAATGGCCACACTCGAACTACAATCACGTTAGAACTGCACTCCTCTGTGAAGAAGGAAATCCCCACAAAGCGAGAACAGGTCCAGATTCGGAAATTCAACGCTGTATGAGAGTATTAGCCAACTTACGTGTAACAGCACTGCGCTTCGAACTAACCAGATGACGTATAACTGGTAGCCCAATCTATTGATGCATGAGGACATCACGAAGGACGACTGCGCGAGAAGGGACGCACGCTGCGGTTTGTGCTGTATCGATGATGCATAATATTGGCACCAGACATCTAACTGGAAAGTGAGTGAAGGTGAGAGGATGGCTTGCGGAAATGTACCTTAACCACCAGACATCTTTATTTACTGCGAGAAATTCAAACAGCTACTCAGGAGGTAGGTGGTACGTGACTCACCGGATGCCCAGTATGTGATATACATATGGCACACGATGCCATAGACCCACATGTTCACTGCGGCGATGTCGGTCCCAATACTCGCATTAAAATCAAGTGGGCGAACGCACAGAGGATGCCAACACACATTGAACCTGCATTGCCGTTGCATTCTCATGAGCAACGTCAGTCCAACCCTCTAGAGGTCTGGGACGCACCTAATGCAGTCCAGGCCATAATGAAGAAACTTGGTATCGGCAGGCGGGAGAAAAGATAGCAGAGCGACGAATAGCGCGCGGATATATGGCAGCATCGTGAGGGACCGATCACCTCCAGGCGTTGCTGTACGAGTGTGCACACTCCGCGGCGGGCTTGGCTGAATGAGGGGCGATCACGATCTGAGATGATACCGCCGGCGCAGGAACAGGGAAAGGCGAAAATGATGGCGGGATGCTAGCCCAGGAAAGTCAGAGGCTGTCTGGTTGGATAGCGAATACGAAAAATTGCGGGAATAGCCAATGCAAGCCACAGCCCGGAGCGCCCGCACGAAAATCTGTATTGAATACCACTGTGCGAGGTCGCCCGTCCGCCTTGCGCAACTTGCGGCTAACGAAGTGCGGCCTTTCAAAAGCCAAGTGTGATTTAATGCGGCTTGCAGGGGTTCAAGGCGTTGCACAATTAACAGTAGCAAATGCAATGCGGGTTGTGCGCCTTGCGATTTTGGCTGGCCGTGAAAAGCCGCGCAATCGATATCTGCGGTGACGGCGCCCATTTTCGGCATATTTTCGAGCTGCTAGCGCCCCAAAACACAGAGAGTGCAACCGTGTGTCCAGCGTTGAAGCGGAAGAAAATAATACGAGTCCGGAATGTTCCGGTTCGGGAAGATTGAACGGGAACCTGAGTCACTGAGGCTGGAGTACAGTACTTGTTGGACACAATTCCCTCGCCCGATCTCCAAGGATGCGAGGGGTAACGTGTTCGGTGTGGCGCCATGACCAGTGCAAACCTCATTCGACAAGCAATTGTACGCAGCACGGTCACGCGGCCACGCCTGAAAGGCGCCTCATAGTAGATCGCTTTATAATGAGTTCCTCCAATAATCTGACGACCTGGACTATGACTACAGCCTGCGCGTACAACCCGTCCTCTTCTATGTAAGATATAGGTATCATAACAAAACCAAGCCCTGCAGGTTAAACCACTATACGTTGCTGAGACTGGAAGCAGCGTCATGATCTGGATGTGCGCCTTTGGCCTGGGCGGGCGTGAACGCCTCGTCGGCCGGCGTGAGCTTGCTGTCGTACACGCTGGGAGTGCGTCCGTCGTAGACAGTGTCCTTCCGTACGCGCAGCTCAATCGTGTTAGGTGGCATGGACACCGTTCCACGCGTCTGGTACGAATTCTAATGATATTATCAGTAAGTTGGCCTTTTCTAGACGCAAAACTCAAAACTGACCGTATCCTGCGTGGAATGTTGTCGGATCAGGACCCGCGTGAGGATGGTATCCATGAGCGTCTGAAGAGGTGTCAGGGATAACTCGATTTCGCCACAATTGTCTACACACTGCAGAGTATATCCGTCCTAAAGGGATCGTAAATATCACGAAGATCGAGGTTTCCACTGGCTGCGTGACGTATGTCGCCACAGTTATCAAGGAGAATACTGTAGCAAAGCATCCCGTTTCTGCGCTGCATATTTAGGCTGACCGACTCAGGTTGTCTGATAGCGAAGGAGACGCACGTAGAGCCCCTCGGATTAGAATATTGATGAGCGAATCTGTCTTCCGGAAGCCAGTGCGCGAGCGACTCAGCACAACAATCAAGGCGCCTGTGCAGGGGGAAAATGAGTCCCTATGCAATGCGGGCATGACAAGAACACACCTGATATGAACACGTTCATCGCAGCTTCTACAGAATGCCACACGATCAATAAATTCTCCACAACGTCGAATCCGGCCATTCCATAAGTACTACAAAGGCCGGATGTCAGGATGCGCAAACTGGCAGGCTTGCGAGAAACTTACAAGTCGAACGTCCACATTTTGATCGCGGCGGTGAAGCCGACGATGAAAACGGCCAGCGAGAACAGGGCCATTGCCCCGGCGATGTAGACGTTCGCATTTGTGAGCCGGTATAAACTACGACGAGAATTAACATCTGCCACAGTGATAATGAAACCGATATCCGCACCGATGGATGAGAACAAGGGTGACGATGAATGCTGATAATGATTGCCTTCACGGCTTTGAGAACTGATAGTAGCGACGAGGGATTGAGCATACGTGACGGCGGCAAATTCAAAAGGCCACACTCGAACTGAAAGTCTTGGTCAATAATAGCTCCGAGTTGAGGTGGACACGCACGAAGGGAGTACGGGTCCGGATTTTGAAACACAACACTGAGAACGGATAGTTAAGATTGTCTGCGAGGCGAAGGGATGCGGCGCAACTCACCAGATGACATATAGTTGGTATGCCAACCTGTCCGCGCATCAGGACGTCGTGAACAGCGTAAAAGCTCGAGGTGACGCACGCTGCAGTTTGCGCGGTATCAATTATGCACAGTATTGGCACTAAACATCTAGAAAACACGAGTAAGAAAGACACATGAAAGGCTCGCGGCGATGTAGTCGTACCTTAACCACCAGATGTCTTTGTATGCTTCGGAACGTTCAGACACGCATCCGAGCCGTATTGGCCGCAGGCAGCTCACTAGATGCCCAGTATGTGGCGTACATATGGCACACGATGCCATACATCCACATATTCACTGCATCATATCTCAGCGCGCCAATTCTCTTGTGAAACTCTAAGGAATGCAAGAACGCACGCAGTATGCCAATGATCATGGAACCTACACGCTCATCAGCTTCAAGCAGGGGCGGCCGCTCGCCGTACGATCTCACGCACCTAATGCTGTCCAGGCCATGATGGAGAATGTCGATGTTGTATCGTCGAGCGGTGGAGGGGAGAAAAGGGTAGATGAGCTGCGGGTAGCGCGCGGATATATACAGTAGAAACGGTTGCGGGCGAGCGAGGTACCGATCGCTTGTGGGCGCGTTTCCCGCGCTACCCTCCGCGGCGGGTTTAGCGGGCGACAATCAGGGGCGATCACCGAGCACCGAGGTGAGGTCTGAGACGCGACCGTGTCCGCCGGTCGGGATGCGGGAGAATGCAGCTGGCTGAAGGGAGCGGGAATGTCGACTGAGGATTTCCGGAGGCGGGATTCGATGGTAGCAGGTCGCCTCCCGCAATGAGTGCGATCGAAACTGCTGGACGAGGGTGAACTGTGGGGCGGCCAGGCCGAGGCTCGTTCGCGCAAGTTGCTTGGGCTGCAGACTACGAGGTTCGTCGTGGGCCCAGTGCCAAGAGTGCAGGCTCCGAGCTTGAGGGGGGTAGACAATGACCAGAAGCGCCATACAAAGCGAAAAGGGGAATAGCGCGCTGTACTGTGCATCCGCCTCGTAACGGATATGCAATAGCACAGAGTTCAAGAAGGTACGCGCGCTACTACTGTATCAGTGATTAACCATCAGAAACAGAGGCGTTGTGCATGAAAGCCTAATTGTTGCTGCCAGCCTTCTAGTCCAATTAATGCGAAATGGCCGTGAGTCAGTGCACCTGCACGAGATCACCAAGGGGTCCAGGTGACGAGCGAATGGTGACAGCGTCTGCGTCCCCTGTTTTGCCCGCATTCGGGTCGGGCACCGTCCACGTACTCCACTTCGCGAGGTGGAGGCCTGGATTTCGGCCTTAGTGCCATTCGGATAGGTACGCGGTGCATTAGTCGAGAGTCAAAACCCCATCAGCAACACCGAGCAGACCTGACATGGAAGGTTGGGTTCAGTAGCAAACTGTAGCAAAGAAAAGAGAAAGGAAACCGAACGACAAAGCGGGGGAAAATGTGTTTGTCGAGGCTGTTATCGCCGAACCGGCGTCGCTCGACGCTCATGACCTTCCCGATCCGCGCAGGTCTGGATTTCGTCTGAGCACCGCCATGATCCTCTCAGACTCGCCAGACAGGAATTGTCGTCGTCCTCGTCTAGAGCCCGCAACCCGGACGAGCAGCAAAGGAGTACCGTCCCAGTACGCTTGCGATGCCGATGGAAGAAGCGAGATTGCGAGCAGGACTATGCGAGATGGTAATAAGCTACATTGCGGGCGCGCACAAAAGCCAAGGGAGGGAAGTCTATGGGTGACAAGAACAGCAAAGCAGGATAGGAAATGTTCTGGCGGTGATATGGCGCACTCAGAGTCGCGGTCATGCCTGGTGGGGTATCCAGTCGCGGTCGCGCTGGCCGAGCTCTTGGTGCGGCAGCGGCTCCGAGTCGAACAGCCAGGCCTCGCGGAAGAAGAAGAGAGCGAAGAAGATGAAGAGGAAGGCGCCACCGTAGGTCACTGCGGATGCGATCGTGTTAGCTGAATGCATGACAGGTGGAGCGGCGGTGGACGCACAATGCTTGACGGAAATTTTGGACGCGAGCCATTTGCCAGCAATGACCGCGAGCGCGGTGCACAAGGAGTGGCCGAGGATGGTGCCCAGCGATATTATATATACACTCTGCGGGTTTCAAAATCAGTGTCGGAATGTACGGCGATATGGCTGCTGCGTACGTGTGCAGCTGCGAGAACCATCGTCGCTATTTGACTGCGGTCGCCCCACTCGCCGAGGAAAGTAAGAAGAAAGGCTTGGATGAATACTGGCCCGAAGAACAGACTGCACAGATTGCGGAAGCCCTCCTTGGCCTCGTCCAGGCGGCGCGCCCGTGCGGGCTTGAGCTTGGGGGATATGGGCGGCGGCGCGGCATGGCCCTCCTCCATGTCGTGCATATGTATGACTGAAGCTGTCGCACGCGTCGGCGAGCGCAGGTCGTCGTCTTCGAGCTCCTCCTCGACCTCGCGCATTTCTTGCTGGATGGCGGCGCTGCCGGCGGGCATGTCGCGCGCCTCGAGCAGCATTTTCGCGCCGAATATGAGGAAGAGCATGGCCGCCGCGAACTGCGTCCACTTCTTGGGCACCAGCGCGGGCAGCACGTGACCCAGGGCGGCGGAGAGGATGGACATGACGACGAGCGAGCCGAACGCGCCGCAGAAGACGATGAGCCGCGGGTGCCGCATTGCGAGGATGGCGGCGATGAGGAACGTCTTGTCGCCGAGCTCGGAGACGATGATCATCACGAACGCCTGCGCCAGCGCGTGCGCGTTGCTCTCGTCGTCGAGCGCGTCGCCCATGGCCGTCGGGAACGAGGAGAGGTTGCGGTTAGCGCCGGCCGCGATGCCCGCTCTTGCTCTTGTCCTCATCTCTGCGCTCCAAACTCTTGCACACTCACAGCTACCGACTCTGGCCCGCCATTCTTCGCCTGCCCCTGGCTTGCTCTGTCTACTGGAATATGTCTACTGTATCTGTGAAATTTTTTCAAGCGCTCGCACCCTGCGCTGGAAGTTCGCAGCGTTGGCGTGTATTTGCGGACGCCCGGGATACCCGAGCCCTACGGCTCCTGTTACATGCTCTCCTGCGCCACAGGATGCATTGCTTCGCGGTCGCGGACCCAGTGGCTGGCTCCACAGTTGCGACGGCCGGGAAGCTCATGGGACGTCGAGATTATACGGCTGGCTGTTAGACAACTGCTGCTCTTACTAGCCGTAGTATGAACGATCCTCGGCATGGTGCTGGCCTGTCAAGGTTGGGTTTAGCACGAGCGGGTCGCCTTCGTGGAAGTCGAGCGGGTTATAACAGTGCACATGCGGCGCCGCAGAGTTCGCGAATCCTGGCACTGGCCGTCGACCAGCCTATACTCAGGACAACAGTACATTCCGATCTCTCGTCCGTCTGACTCTCGACGTTCAGCCCGGGAATGCTCAATTAAAATGGCTCTTGATCTCAATGATCACATTCCATTTCCAAGTCCAGATAAATCTGTTCCACGAGTCGTCAGGCGGCTTGCCCAACGGCACCACAGGAAACATCTCCAGCAGGGAATGCTGCGAGGCGCTATGGTCTTGTACATATCAGCCAGGTCTCAGCGTCAGAGGGCGGGATGAACCATTCCAGGACTGGGAGAGGCCCGACTTGAATGCCGATCATTGTATCCGTTCATGCATTGCCGCGCTTCGTCTGAAAACGGCAACTCTGCCAGGATAATTTGCACCAAGGGGGTTGCTACGAAGCGCCCCGGGGGAGATCTATTCCTGACAATGCGGTTTCCCCATTGGAGTCGCACTGCGGCCTATCCCATCTGAACAGCCGTATTTTCAGTATTCCCTTGGCATCGGCGTTCCCAGATATGCTCGCCAGATTCTCCAGGCTAATAAGACAAATATTCCGTCACACTGAGTACATTGTTATGGGTTTCTCCCGGTTTGGGCGACCTCAAAGATCAGAGCCTGGGAGCCCTTTCTGCGCGGAGCGCTATAACCGCCCGTCCAATGTCGGCCGGAACGTTGCCAAATCCGCGACCTCGCGGCAGACATTCTCACCAGATATATAAGGAGTAGAGTTCGCGCAGGTTGAGCAGTAGCACCCAAGGGAATTCCCTGTCAGCTCAAGTCTGCGCAACGATGCTTTGCCTGTCTCTCATCGTCCTCGCACTCAGCGCTGCGCGCGCGGTCGCTGCGCCTCAGCCTTTGAGCAGCTCGACCGTCTCCCAGGACGCCTCATACGCTCCTATTGGCCCGCTCCCTTACAGCGAGCTCAAAGTCGAAGTTGTCAAGCTGCAAGGCAACAACGACTTGAAGCGCGACTCGGAGCTCAACAAGCGCGTCTGCGAAGGCGTTTATATCTGCGACGGGTTCAACTTCACGGGCATGTGCTACTACGCCTGCTACCCCATCAGCACCGCTATCGTCCCCGACCCGTACTGGGTGGCGAACATGAAGTCCGTGGGGCCTGACCAGGGGGGCGTTTGCTACTTCTCTAGGTAAGTGCGACCTCCGAGTCGTCACGTACTGTAGCCCTTGCTCATGCCTCACTCACAAAACATGTGTAGTGGGAACCAATGCGACTCTGGCACGATTCAGATCTACTACTATCCCGGAGGAAACCTTGACCCTCCTGTACTGGGCGACATGGGCTGCTTCTACTGTAACCCTGCTGTGTAAATTTTTACTTTCAGAGATGAAGGGCTGGTTGTGACTTAATGTAACTTTTTGGAATTAGCGTTGGTAGAAATTCCACGTCTTCTCACCTGGTGGATGAGAACGAGAGGGCATGACTAAGCACCAAGACTTCGAGCAGTCGGACCGGAAAGCACCGGCGCGTTTGCTCGTTTCCCGCTGACCATGACGACGCAGACACTGCCAACATTCGCACCATGGCCTTCGAAGACGCTGGCCCTCTCGAAGATGGAGGCTGCGAGCGTCGTCGAGACAGGCAGCCGCTCAGCCAGAGGCAGAGACCGCTCCGAAGGCGTCAAGAGGCTCAAAGTCACCGTGCAGGGTATAGCTATACCACTGCCAAGCCGTAATCGTCAGCTCAACGCATCATATACAGCGACGAATGAGACCGCGGAACGACCTCTGCAAGCCAACGAGCTTCTGGGCATTGTCGACCGTGCTATCCGCGGGGTGCTCGATGGCAGCGACTTCCCGCCGCTCACGGCCATCTTCAGCGCGTGCCAGAAGCTGGTCATGCTGCACAATAAGGGCGCCGAAGTTGCGGACAAGCTTAAAATGGCCCTGGAACGGCGCTGCGGGGAGCTCTACACAGCGTACGCCAGCGAAGACTACGACGCGGTCAACTGGGTCGCGACTTTTATCAACAAATGGAACGTCTTCTTCAATGAGAAAGTCGTACGTGATGAGGAGTTTTCTTCCAGCTGAACTTTCGGCTGAGCTATCTGTGTAGCCCATAGTCAGCTCTATGCTGGCTTATCTGGACCGCGCCTACCTCCTCCCGCAGAATCTCCCAAGCGTGAGGTATGTCTGAATGAAAGTTCGCGACTGAGCCGCGTTGAACCTTTTTGCCATAGACAGCAGGCTCTGGATATGGCTCACAGACGCATTTTCGAGAAAGACCCGTTCCCACGTCTAATCAAGCAAGGCATTGTCGCGTGGGCGGAATCTGAGCGTTTGTCAAGGTCTGTCGGCTCCGGGAATCCAGAGATGAGTTATCTGACGCATGCTCAGCCAACCTGACGAGCAGCGCGCTGCGTTCAAGTCCCTTGCAGTAGCGCTCGACACGTTGGGCTTGTACACGGAACTGTTCGAGAAACCCTACATCGCGCACGCGGACAAGTTCTACAGCGAGCGCTCGGACGTGCTTTACGAGCAGCACAAGCTCTCCCCGCGCGCCTTCCTCGAGAAATGGAAGGTCTTTGCGGAGAGCGAGGAGGACCGTTCGCGGGCGGTCCTCTTGCAGGGCAGCTGGCACGCGGCGGAGCGCACCGCGGAGGAGGCCTTCATGCGGAAGCGCATGGAGTGGGTGTGCGAGGCCGCGCTCAAGGAGTGGATGGACCTCCCGCCGGACGCCGCGCCCATCGCCGTCGCGGGCTTGCGAGACCTATTCGCCACGGCGTTCCGCGTGAACAAGCTTGACGTGCTGCGCAACGCGTGGCTCGGGTACCTCAAGGCGCGCGTCGAGCGCATCGTCACAACCGATCCCGATGTCATGGTCGAGAATCTGCTCAGCCTGCGCGCGTTCGCCCTGCGCATTGTGGGGGAGAGTTTTGGCGAATCAGGCGAGGCTGGCGAGAGGGGTCTGTTCAGCCATGCGCTGGACGACGCCTTCTCGCGCGGCTTTGTGGCCGGCAAGACGAAACCTGCGGAGATGATCGCCAAGTTCCTCGACGCGAAGATGCAGCAGGGCCAGCGCGAGATGGCGGACGGCGAGTGGGACGGTCTCCTCGACCGTGTCCTTACGCTCTTCAGATATACTGCAGGTGCGCATGCTGCCTTATTACCGCTAGCCATGCGCAAGCTGACTGGGATCAGACAAGGACGTGTTCAGGACGTTCTACACGCGCGCACTTGCACGGCGGCTGCTCAAAGCGCGCAGCGCCAGTGACGACGCCGAGAAGAAAGTCATTCAGAAACTGCGAGAAGGTCTGCTTGATGTACACTCGACGTGCTCATCCCCTCTGACTTCCATGCGCAGAGCATGACCCCGAATTCGGCAAGGGCGACGAGATGTTCAAGGACCTGGCGCTCTCGCGCGACCTGCTCGCGGACTTCCAGACCAAGGACTCTGCTCCCCCTGGGATGAGCGTCATGGTGCTGCAGCAGAGTGCATGGCCCATCGCGCCGCGCGGGGCACGCGAAGTCGATCTCCCGGCCGAGGTATTGCGTCTTGTTTTTTCCACGAGGCAGCCTCTGAATTTTCTAACGCGCGGGCAGATGCTCAAAGGCCTGGAGAAATACACGGCGTTCTATAAATCCAAGCACAGCAACCGCAAGCTGGAGTGGCACCACGCGCTTGGGACCGCGACCGTCACGGCGCGTTTCCCAGGCGGTAAGAAGGAACTGAGCGTGTCGCTTTTCCAGGCGGTTGTGCTCTTGCTCTTCAACGACGCACCGCGACTGAGCATGCAAGAGATTTACGCGCGAACGCATCTGGGTGCGTGGGCGCACGACGTTCATTGTTTGTGCTTCACCAACCCGCTGACTTCTTCGTTAGATCCGGACGAGCTGAAGCGGACGCTCCAGAGTTTGTCGCTCGGACGGTACCGCATCCTCAAGAAGCTCTCCGCCGGCAAGGACGTGCACGACGACGACGAATTTGAGTTCAACGAGGGCTTCACGGACGCCCGCACCAAGCTGCGCATCCCCTCCATCCAAGCCCCCGCCGAGATCGTACGTTCATCTCCTCCCGTGCGCGCTTATTTCTTTTCGCAAACTAACCTGCTCTGCCCTGCGCGTGAAGGTGGACGAAGACAAACGCGCGCGCTCGCAAATCGAGGGCCAGCGGAACTACACGATCGACGCGGCGGTCGTGCGGCTGATGAAGGCCAACAAGACGATGATGCACAAGGACCTCGTGCAGCAGGTCGTCGAGGCGGTTGCGAAGCACTTCCAGCCGTCAGTCGACATGCTCAAGAAGCAGATCGAGAAGCTCATCGAGGAGGGGTATATGGAGCGCGCCGAAGACAATAGGCAGAAATACGTTTATGTGGCGTAGTGCGCAGTGTCTAGGTACCGTCCTCCTCGACAATACAGTCTTGTTTACACTCCCAGGCATACTCTCTGCACAATTCAACTTCATGCATTTACCCGGGGCCGACGTGGCTCGTGCAGTGTCCGGCGCAACAGGAGCATTCGGATTCCCGGCGCAAGCATTTCTTCCTCTTATGGCTGTTTACAGCAAGCCACGTGCTGGATCTCTACCTTCGCAGTCACGAAGACCATACTACAAGCCGGGACATTTCCTTGAGCTTGAGCAGGAGCGCATCTCCACCATGGCCATCTCTGCGCGCGCGGCCGAGCGACTCGTCTTCGACTTCGACAACAGCTTGTAAGCAGCAGCAGCCGACATCGTCAACGCCTGTCCCTCTCATCATGTTGCGCCAGTCCCTATCCGCCGGGCGCGTGGTACGATGCGGAGACGAATCCTGGAGGCATCATCAACATGGGCACGGCGGAGAACTCGATGCTGAGCGAGCGCCTCATCCAGGTAAGTCTTCCCGCCGCCTGCGCGCCTCCACATGGTTTTCTGACTGGCGACACGGGCGATTGTAGGATATCCACGAACGATTCCAGTTGAAGCCTGACCATCTGAGATATCGTACGCGCTGCCTAGGGCTGCTACGCTGTCGCGCGTTAAGTAACTGACGCTGTTGGCAGGGAGTGCGATTCTACGAAACGATCGGATACCGACGACGGCGGACGCGCTGCCCGTCTACCTCAACCGCTCCTTGCGCCCTCTTGAGCCGCTTACTGTGGACAATACGGTCCCTGGCCCGGGTGTCGGCGCGCTGCTGGCGCATTTCCTATGGGCCGTTCTGAAGGAAGGCGAGGGCGTCTTGCTCACCACCGTACGCTAGAGGCCATGCACTGATGTATGCAAGCAAGCTGACTGGACTTCCAGCCCTACTACAGTGCGCGCGCTCCGTCACCTTCTGCCAGCTCATGGTGAAGTCTAATTGTGTGGACTACACTGTACAGCCGACTACCCTCGCGACATTGTGTACCCTGCGCGCGCGCGCGTCGTGCCGGCGCATATCCCCGCGAACGTCGACTCGCTGAGCCCGGCGGCGATTCCGTACATAGAAGATACGATTGAGAAGAGCAACGCGCATGGGATACGGGTGAAGGTGCTGCTCGTCTGCAACCCGCACAACCCGCTCGGGCGCGCGTACCCCGAGGCGACGCTTCGCGCATATGCACAGTTAGCTGAGAAGGTATACATACTATCCTCCAACGCTTCTATAGACTTGCTTTATGCTGATATTCAGCTCTGTCTCTGTTCAGTATGATGCGCACCTGCTCGTGGACGAAGTCTTTGCGAACCAGGTCTTCGCGAGTGCGTTTGTCCCGAAGCCGCAGCCATTCATATCCATCCTAGCGCTCGACGCGCTGCCGTGCGCTCCACAGCGCGTGCACGTGCTCGCCGGGCCGACGAAAGACCTCGGCGCGTCGGGCCTCAAGCTCGCGGCGTTCATCTCGCGACAACCGGAGGTGCTGACGCTCGTCCGCGCCGCGTTGTCTGCGTTCCCCGTCAGCTCGGCCACGGACGCCGCGCTGGCGCCGCTCCTCCTCGACGAGCGCTGGACGGAAGACTTCCTGGCGGAGAACCGCAGACGGCTGCGCGCGGCGTTCGAGCTCGCTGCCGGGTGGTGTGTCGCGCACCGCATCCCGTGAGCTTGCAACTGCATAATGCATTTCCGCCGCAAATCATCTGATCAATGATGATGGCTAGGTTCGAACCTGCGAGCGCGGGCGTGTTCATGGTCGTCGACTTTGCGCCTTTGGTGCAGAATCTTGGGAGCTCCGTTGAAGAACGTCTGGACGCTGCAAGAAGCGCGCTGATACGCGCTGGCGTTTTCATGGTCGGTCAAATTTCGCCTATACTTCGTTGTGTTGGGGGTAGGTATAGCTGACCATGTTGCAGAGGCCGACGACGGCTTCGGCGGATCCACTACCTTATCGTTTCCGATTTGTCTTCTCCCATCCGACGAAGATATTGTTGGTACGCCAAATTCTATCGGCAGATTGCACACTAAGCCACCAAGCTGACGAACATGTACGTAGTTGGGCTTGACGCGGCTGGAGAAGGCTTTCAGTCTTACGCACTGGGTTCCTCCCCACGGCCCGAAGGAACCATGATTTTGTATTCGTTCCCAGAGCTTCGATTCCGTGCAAAAACCAAAGAGATTTCTGCGATTGTAACTTGCAAGCCATGACCAGTGATTGAATGGGGTGGATTGATTCAGATGGCAGGTAGCATAGTCTTTCGTTCAACGTTAGCTTTAGGTAACTTAGGAAATCAAAAAAAGACAAGTAGGAGACATTCGAGCGAATGAGAGGATCGGGGCATCATTTTCACGCGCTCTTCCTCGCGAGCCAGGCGGTGCGGTCCTGCTGCCAGGCGTCGATGTAGGGACGCTTTTCGGCGTCGGAGAGGCCGCGCCAGTTCTCGCCGGCCTTGCGGCCCTGCTCCATCGCCGGGAGAGCTGAGCCCTCGGGCGTGAGGCGGAAGGACCTGAAGTAGCGCAGGAAGGGCGAGAGCGGCGCCCTGTCCTCGGGCGCCTTGGTGACCTTGGGCAGCGGCGACTTGCCCCGGCTGCGAAGGCGAGCGTTGATGCGGTGGACGGCGAGCGGGCCGACCTGGGCGGCCCAGCGCTCAAAGTCCTTCTGCGCGACGGGGCGCAGGGCCTCGGCCTGCGCGTAGTACTTGGCCTTCTCGGTGTCGGACAGCTGCGACCACTGCGCGGCGAGCTTGCGGATGTAGTCGGGCCCGTGGCCGGAGCCCGCGGGCTGCTGCTTGATGAAGAGCGCGTAGCCCGACGGCGCGCGCTTGGGCGGCTTGGGCAGCGCGCGCAGCTCGGCCTTGATCTTCTTCGCCTGCGCGAGCTTGCGGCGCTCGCGGCGCTGCTCGGGCGTCAGCGCCTTGCGCGGCGCCGCCTTCCTCTTGGCCGCCTTCTTGGGCTTCTTCGCCGCCGTGCGCGCCTTGGGCTTCGCCTTGGCCTTCGTCTTGCTCGTCGGCTTCTTCTTCGCCGCCGTCTTTTTCGCCGCCGCCGTCGTCGCCGTCTTCTTCTTCTTGGCCGCTGCACACGACGCGTCAATGGCGCTTCATCAGTTTCTTATTTAAATGCGCACGCGTCTTCTTGGCCGCAGTGGCCAGCAGCGCGGGCGCGGTGCGCGAGAACGAGCGCAGGAGGGCCAGACGGCCTATCGCGGGGGTCTGGGACGCGCGCAGGGCGCCAAAGACGGCGGGGCCGAGCCCGACGCGGAGGGCGCGCAAGGCAAACATTGTGGGCGCGCGGGTCGTCGGGGTCGAACGCTAAAGCAGGAGGGCAACACGATTTGTTGATCCGTCACGCGACTCAGGCTCGCGTGACACAGTCACGTTGTCCCGCCAGCGACTCTTTCCTCCCACCAGTGAACGTTGACACTGGCTGCGTTCGGGCTGACCAAGGAGCACTGTAACCTCAAACATTAATGTTTTGCGCAATAATTCTGACTGCTTTAGCTTGATTGCGATGCACCATCACTTGTTGGCACTGTGCGCGCTGCTTGTTATAACTTCCCAGCGAGAGGATCCGAGTCCATTTCATTTACGCTATTCCTTCGTAAGAATCGTAGCAGGTGGTTATTACTGGCTCAAGTTCCATTCAAAACTCTCCTGGCTGAGCGGCATCTGCGTGGCGAGGTTGAGCGACTGAGTTTGAGTTTCAGCTAGCGATGGCCACTGCGATTGCGATTGCGACTGCGCCTGCGACTGAGATTGCGACTGCTCGGATTGAGGCTGCTGCGATTGTGACTGCGACTGCAACTGCGAGGGCGGAGAGCTCATGATCTCGCCTTCCTCCATCTCCCGGATGGCCGGCAAATTCGCGTCGTCGTCGAGCTCGCCGCCAGCCTTGTGTCGTTTCCGCGGCGTCGCCTTCGACTTTGGTGTTGCTTTTGGGTTTGCTTTCGATTTCGGTGTGCCCGCTACGGACGGCGTGGAGTGCCGGCTGCTCCGTCTCAGCGGCGTCCCCGCCACCGAGACAGTCTTCGCGCGCTGTTTCGGCGTGGACGGCGGCGGTTCTTTGCGTTTGCGCGCGGCAGCCGAGACGGACTCGTCGCTCTGGCTCTCCGCGTGGGCGTCGAGGTCGAGGTGGCGGTAGATCTGCTCCTCGGACGTCGGCGACGCCGGGAGGCGCTGCAGCGGCGGCGTGGGGTCGCCGGCGCCGGAGAGCGCGGCGAAGGAGAGGGCGGGGAGGGTGGGCTCCTCGGGCGCCGGAGACGAGGTGCGCGAGGAGTATCCGACGAGCGGCGCGCGCGACGTCGAGGCCCGGGGTTTGGGCGGTGACGGCGGTGTGGCTGAACCTGAGGCCGAGGCTGAGGGAGACTGCGCTGCGGGAGACTCTGGCAATGCATCGGACAGACGAGGCGGGGAAAGGAGCTGGGAAGGCTGAGACTGGGACTGCGACTGCGAGAGCGTCTGCTGGGTGGACGTGGGTGGCTGCACTTGCTGGCTCGGCCGCGGGGTGCTCGTCAGCCAGCTTTCTGCTATGAGTTAACTATGCACACATCGGGCAGCTGCCAAGGCGCACCTTCGCTCATGGAGAATGGATGGTCAACCTCGAGGCGCTCGGCCAGCTTGATCTCTGCGCGCGTGAGCAGCGGCGCGGTGTTGATGTGCTGGACGACGACATGCTCCATGCCCTCCTTGAGCGACGTGAACACCGCCCGGCACCAGTCCCATCGGCAGGGGAAATAGCCCTCGACGTCGTCGACAACAGCGGCGCCGGCCATTTTGGGAGGAAGAGCGCGTGCGCCGGTCTGACTTCGAATCTCCAGACCGCGTCTTGTCCCGAACGCCCATCCATGGCATCCAACGACGACGCATCGCCGCTCTCCTACCCTTCCTCGTCGTCGGCACCGTCGACGTCGACATCGCAGCCTGCTCGGCCGATCGCACCCACCGTGCACGCGACGCGGCTGTTCGTCGGCAACCTGGCGCCGACGGTGGACGAGTACACGCTGCTGCAGGTCTTCGCGAAGTACGGCAAGATCGCCAAGCTGGACTTTCTGTTCCACAAGACGGGCCCGCTGAAGGGCCGGCCGCGGGGGTACGCCTTCGTGGAGTATGCGGACAAGGAGGGCGCGGCGAAGGCGCTCGTCGGCGCGCACGACAGGCTCGTCCGCGGGCGCAAGCTCAGCGTCACCTTCGCCAACCAGGTCTGCACCATCCCGTTCATTCCTTCCTGCCGAGCACAGCGCTGACCCGCCAGGCGCCGCCCCCGCACGACCTGCCCAATCGCGCCGCCCGCCGCCCAGTCAGCGACGCGGGCAAGCCGACGGCGCTCTCGCTGCTCAAGGCCGGCGGCGGCAGGAAGGCGTCGACGGACGCCAAGATCGCCGCTATGGAGGCCAAGCTGCGCCAGATGCAGGCCGCGCCCGCGCCGCCGCCGCACCCCAGCCTGCCGCCGCGGCCGTTTGGCCCGCTCCCGCCCACCGACGCGCCCGGCGCCGAGAAGGGCCAGCCGATGTCTGCGAAGTAGACGCTGGGCGGCCGCTCGGGTCGTGCGTTGTGAGTTGGAAGGCTGCGTTATCGGGTTCCGGTCCATGACATCGCTGACCAGCTTTACTGTTTACAGCGATGATTTGTGCCCCTGTATTTTCCATGCTGTATGATCTAAAGATATGTGGGTTACGACAACGCACATGCGACGCCGAAGAGCTCGCGATGCCTAGCAGCCGTCCTATACGCAAGGCAACAGTCCATCCCGACCGCTCGTCCATCTGATCCTCGACGTTCCGCCCGAGAATGCTGCTGCCCACTCTTTCAGCCTATGTTTGCTTACATTGCCGCACATCACACATATCGCCTCCGAGTTCACAGCTTACCACTACACCAACGAGATGTTGGGCGTTCAAGCATTTCGTCCCAGTCGCTTTGGAACGCCGCTGCCCTGCGTTTTTTTGGGAGAAACAGGATGATACTCCGTGAGCTCAACGATCCAAGGGGTTCATTCTAAATGCATTCGCGCAATTGGAAACTCTTTTCCTTCGAAGACGCTTGGCTTGGAAAGAGCATCTGTACAGAGGCGAGACGGTTATTGGGATTGTGATAGATTGCGATGTACCCCACGGTACTGTCCTGTAATATGTAACCCACTTGCTCAGCGCCCTCCCCATCGCAGCTCGCCAGTTGAGAGACGAAGCAGGGCGAACGATGATGCGCCGTGCGTGAAGCAGTAATGGTCGGAGCTCGAAGGACGTGACTGACTCGTGACTGGCATGTTTTTCGATCTCGACGTGCCCGTGCCCGAGCCGGCGCTCGCGGGGCCGTCGACGGCGGGCACGAGCAAAAAGGACAAGAAAGGCAAAGGGCGCGCGCAGGACGACACCACAGCCAGCTCCCAGGCGCCAGCGCCCCCGCCGCTGCTCTTCAACGCCGCGCAAATCGCCGCGCTCGATACGCGCATCGAGCTCCTCGCCCAGGGTGCGTTCTTTACTTAGCATTTTCGCTGTCTTGGCTGACGACGAACGGGTGCACAGTGGGCTACACCGTGCTCGTGCTCACGCAGACCGTGCGCGCGCCGATCGACGCGCGGTCGCACGTCAACGTCCTCGCGGGCCTCCTCCCCGTCCTGCGCCGCCCGCCGGGCGTCGTCCTCGCGACGCGCCTGACGCTCGTCCTCGACAGCAACTGCGACTCCGGCTTCGGTCTCGTACGCCCGTCCCACCCTCACACTCACACTCACACTCACACTCCCCTCACGCACCAACGCAGTCCCAAGCAAACGCCGCGCTCTTCGAGCCGTACGACGTCCTGGCGCTGCGCCCGCTGACGCCCGCGACGTTCAGCGCGGCGTGCCTCGCGCACGCGCAGCCGTCGCCGCTCACCCCGCACGTCGTCCAGCTCCCGCTCGCGCCGCGCATCCCGTACGCGCTCAGGCACACGCTCGTGCGCGCCGCGCGCCGCGCCGGCGCGGTGTTTGAGATTTCTTGTGCGGGCGCGGTGGGCGGCGAGGAGGGCTGGTGGGGCAGCGCGCGCGAGGCCGTGCGCGTTACCAAGGGCCGCGCGGTCGTGCTCTCTGGTGGGGGCGCGGTGCGCGCGCCGCGGGATTGGGCGAATATGTGCGTCCGTCCGTGATGGGTTGTTGGATGCTGATTGTGTGAGTAGAGGCAGCCTGATCGACCTGACGCGCGAGCAGGCGCACGACGCCGTGTCCGCGACCGTGCGCGCCGTCCTCATCCGCGCGCGTGCGTCTTGCGTCTTTTACCTCTGTATCTGCACCCAAAATCCTTTCCGTTCCCTTCCTCCTCTCCTCTCCTCGCGCTCTCTCTTCGCCTGGCCGGCACTTCTACTCGTCCTCTCCGCTCGTCTCGTCACCCGCACCTCGCTTCTCCTCAGCGCTAATGCCCACCCCCAGGCGCACGCAAGACCTACCGCTCAGTCCTCTCCGCCCCGACGCTCGTCGTGCCCGGCGTCACGCCCGCACCGGACGCGCTCAAGGACGCGCTCAGCGCGAGCGAGAGCGACAGCGATTCGGACGATGACAGCGACGGAGATCCCACACAGCCGGAGGGAGGCGGAGGTGTGAAGAAGAAGAGGAAACGGGAGAGCTCGCGCGTTAGGAAGAGGCGGAAGCGGCGTTGACGAGTGGAGGTGCGCACGCTTCTATGCGGCTCACTGGCTCTGATTCTGACTATATTCTTTAGCTAACTTGAGCCATGTATCAATTTGCGCAAATATGTACGGCATTTTTGAACTTGAAAATGGGGTTCGGATTGGAACGCCGGCACTCACTGCACAACCTCTCCCGGGCCGCTGTCAAAGAGCGCGCCCGCATCCAGACTTGCAGCGGCGTGAGAAGGTACAGTAATACAAGTTATCTGCTGTTTCTGCACTCTCGCCCGCTTGTTTTTCTTCTTGGTACAGTATTTGGCAGCACCTGCCGACTCGTCAGTCTTCCAGAAGCATGACCCGCCCCTGTTCTGTGTTCATTGACAGCCGTCCCGCCGCCCCTCGGAGCGCTCATTTGTTGCAATGTGTAACAACTACAGTAACATGTAGAACTCGAGGCTCTGCCCAAGGCCTTGGTCATGTGCGATCCATGTGGCTCGGGCAATCCACATCTTATCTCGATTCTCCCCCTGTCTCGATCTGCTGATTATCGTCCAGACGGCTCCTCTCTCAAGTCATCAGTTTATCTGCGCTGCGCTCATCGTCGCTGCTACTCTGCTCTGCGAGCTCATCGTCGCTACTAGTCTGCTCTGCGAGTTTCTAACTCGGAGCAGCCTGGGAGTCGTCTGCGCCAAAATATCTCATTCCACAAGACCATCGCTAATCGCTAATCGCCACTGATACAGCTCTCGACCCTCGTACAACGCTACACATAACACTCCGTACACGGCACTCCGATCCTCGACTGCGCACGGGTCGGTCGCGTCTACAGACGACGGATTGGTGCGCACCATTCCGTTCTTAAAATGCACTTCAGACGGGGCACGCCTGCACAGCGCGGCCTGAATGAGCATTGCGAATGGAAGACGGAAGGAAGGGGGGAGGACGCACCGCACCGCACGCGCCGCAGGTCTTGCTCCCGCCCTGGATCGCGGCGTTGCACTTCGGGCACTTGGAGTTGTGCGACTGCGCGCTGGCGTCGACGGGCACCGGCGCGGTGTTCTGGTTGGCGGCCATTTCGAGCGAAGCGAGGAACGGTGCGAAGGTGAGGACGGCGATCGATTGGGATGGGCGATACCGGTAGATAGCCTGAGGGCAACAGCTGCAAACACCCCGCCCGGCCGGACCTCCTTTTATACTTTGCTCTGCCTGCCGCGGCCCGGATCACTTGAGGCGGAAGCAGTTAGCGTTTGTGAAGGGAGGGAGGGAGGAATGCGAAGGTGGTGCTTCTCTTCCATGTGAGAAGCTGCTATTCGTGTGAAGGCAACTTGAAGGAGGCAAGTTAAGTAACAGAGCTCAGTTATCCGGGCGGACAAAGGATAAGGAACAGCAACAAGTGACGGGCAGTCCCCTGGGGAACTGTTAGGCTTCAAGTTCCCATGTGCTGGCATTCGTGCGGTGTAGGCATTGGAACAGCTGGCAGCCTACCGCAATATGTGGGCTTCACGCGACCATATGTAGTACGTCAGGTGACCGATAGGGAACGGATGAACGATGAGGGACATGTGGCATGAGACGGGTGGAATTGCGACAGAGCTGACGATGGACACCGCGCCGCACGGTCTCCGAGGAGTAACGAGCACTATCGTCTACGGAGCTCCCAGAGTCATTTCCTTTGAGGTCTATCACAGGACGAGCCAATAGCAAACCCGGACTACTGTAATGCCAGCGCTGGCCCAACAGAGCCGCTCTTGCCGAGTAAACGGCCATTCCTTCTTCGTCTTCCAGTCAAACCCTTCACGAAGCCTTCCCTGAGAGCCCGAAGGGAGGCCTCCTCAGTCTCTGCGTTGACTGTAATGATTGGCATTGTCACCATAGGTGCCGCATGCCTATCATGAAACACGACCGTTACCCGCCACATGTGTTCGCTCCTCTCTTCCACCATCCAAATATCTGTCTGCTCCGCATCTGATCAGGTTGGATTTCACAGGTTCCGTGTAAGAGAAGGAAACGCAGTCATCGACAGAGTCTGTGAATTTATCCCCCCTTCACCCTTCGCTGCATCTCGGCGACCTCTCGTACTTAGTCACGGAGTCTGCCGTCGTGCATTGATTGGTGCCAGGGAAGCGGCGCGACTCAGGTTAAGCAGGCATTCACGACGGAGCTAACACCGGGCTTACGGCGCATACGACCGCGAGGACCCGCGCAGTCGTATTGCAATATGGGTACCGCTCCGGTCGCAGTCTCACTGGTCAACGTACAGCGCGGGGCGGTATATAACCGCGAACATGCATACAAGTCTAGCGCCAGCTCCTCACCCCGCCTGCCGGTGAACAGACTACAGTAATGGTCTTCACCGTCCCCCCACATCGTCTCTCCAGCACGCTCGAGCTCGACGTGCCCGCGGATACCGCGCAGTCGGCCCGGTCAGACTCAGATATCCACACGCGCGAGCGCTTCGACCTCATCATTGTCGGCGGCGGGCCGGCCGCGCTCGCGCTCCTCACACGACTCCTGGAAGACGCGCCGGCGAGCTTGTACACGGACCAGGAGCATGCGATGCTGGTATGGCTGCAGCACAGGCCGGGAGCGTCGCCCGCGCTGGGCGCTAAGGGGAGGGACAAGCAGCGCAAGGGGGCCACCGCCGCCGCTGCTGCTCGGGAGTTCAGCATTCTCGTCGTGGACCGGATCGGGGAGGGCTGGCTGGGCGCGTGGGACCGTAATTTCAAGGAGCTGCACATCAAGCGTGAGTGGAGAATCGCATTCCCGCAGGAAAGAGTGTTGAAAGTTGTATCGTAGATCTGCGCTCGCCGATGTTCTTCCACCCGTGTCCCGCAGACCTCGACGCGCTACTGGGGTACGCCTCCGCGCACGGCACGCCGGCCGATCTGAGCGAGATACCCGAAGTCGTCGGGCGCGAGCAGTCCAAGCACCAGCGCAAGCGCAAACGCGCGGGGAAACGCGCCTCGGGGATGGCGCTCGCGCCCGAGGCGGTCATCAACGAGCGCGCGCGAGAGGACTATTTCGCACCCAGCACCACGCTGTTTCGCAGTTTCGTCAGGGACGAATGTGAGAAGCGGTATGCGGGCGCTGGTGTTGCCGGGGAATGGCGCGAGGCGCAGGATGCTTTAGGAACGGATGCCCCGCGCGGCGCCGTCATGCTCGCGAAGGGCGAGGCGTGCCGTCTCGCGTGGGATCAAGACGAGCGGATCTTTGGGATGGACGTCCGTGCGCCGAACGGGGAGTATTTCCCGCTCGCAGCGCGCGCTGTTGTCTACGCCGGCGGGACCGGCGGCGTGCCATCGATACCAGGTGCCATCGCTGCTGTGGGGGAAGTCGACGATACGAGACCTTGCAGGTCTCCGAGGACCAGCGGCCCGGGCTGGACGCACACGTTCGCCATGGCAGGGAACCCTGATTTCAGATTCCCACTCCCGCCGCATGGCAAGGGGACAGGAATTCTCCTCGTCGTCGGCGGAGGTCTCTCGAGCGCACAAATCGTGGAACGGGCGCTGAATGAGGGATGGTTGCATGTTGTGCTGCTTCTGCGGGGCTACCTGAAAGGTAGGAAGTCTGCGATCATTAGCGACAGGGTACTGACGAGCAAAATCGTAGTCAAGCCCTTCGATATAGGACTGGAGTGGATGGGGAAGGTATGTAAGAAAGCTCTTACGCGTAGCTGAGCTCCGTATGCTGAGATCCGTTGCAGTACAAGAACCTGCACAAGGTCAGCCCGTTGCAGATTCTGGCGCGGTAAGGCACTGACGTAGCCAAGATGATGTTCTGGCAGGAGCCGTCGCCCGTCGACCGACTCCAGCGCATCCGCGACGCCCGCAACGGCGGCAGCATGCCCGCCTACGCATCGCGCCGTCTGCGCGCACTATCAGACGCAGGCCGAATAACACTGCACACGCACACAGTCGTCTCGCATGCCGAATACCAGCACGAAGACGCGACCTGCCGGTGGAAGCTCGAGCTGCGCACCTCAGCACCCGACGGGCACACAAGCTCACACGACCTCGAGGCGCAGCACATAGTCCTCGCGACTGGCGGCGTCCTGAAGTTCCCGTTTGCCGACGCGCCGGGGATCCCCCCGCGGCCGCTCTACGGAGGCCTGCCCGCGCTGACGGAGGACCTGCAGTGGGCTGCGGACGTGCCGCTCTTTGCGGTTGGGCCCTACTGCGCGCTGCAGGTGGGGCCGGCGGCGTTTAATCTGGGTGGCATGCGCGAGGCGGCGGATAGAGTGGCGACGAGGCTTGCGGAGCTCGGTATGGGGGAGCAGGAGGACGTCGAGGAGAGCCAGAGTCAGCACAAGACTGCGAACTGGTCGCATAACGGATTCGAGCTACTGGTTGAAGCGAGCGCGTAGATGGCGGGTTTAGATAATGACGCTCGATGACCATAGAGTAGTAGCCAACAGCCAGAGAAATTCTCAAAAGTGGGATGCAGTTAAACTCGACTGAGAATAGCCGCAGGCTGAGCGCGGAGCACTGGCAATGGCAGGAGCAGAGAAACGCGAAACATGCAAGCACCAGCAGATGAGGGCCGACCAGTCCATAGTTATTCTGTCCAGCGTTGTGGAAGATGGTGTCAATATGCTAATTCTCGCCCACAAGGTGTAGGTAAACGAGGCAGCAACGTTTTAATCGACGCGGCACCATCCTGCGCCTACCGCTGGTAACCTTCCCAGGTTAATATTAGCGACAGTGTAGGCAGGACCTGGGGAGTCTAATGAAAGCTCCAGATGTAGAGTAAGCGAAATAGCTAAATTTATAGCAAGACGAGGGTGGAGGAGCAAAGCTGAGGCGCAACGCGGCAGCTTCCGCATTCTTCCTCATGTCGTCGCTCGCAACAGCAGTCGCTCAGCCAGGCCGCGCGCCTTCACCAGCGCCGACGCCCTCCCGCCCAACTGTGACAACGAATACGCCGGCCGTTAACCAGCTGCGGTCGTACTTGACCAAGGTGATGCGTATCGGCATCGCCGACGGCCGCGTCTTCCTGGGCATGTTCGCCTGCATCGATAAGGCGCGCAACCTGGTGCTCGTCAACACCGAAGAGTTCCGGACTGGCGATCAGCAGCAGCAGCAGCAGCAGGATTTCGCCAGCCGCAGCGCGAGTTCGGGCATCGAAGGCGGCCGCTACGTCGGGATGGTCATGATACCTTGGAAGCACGTCGTCAGCGCCGAGGTCGAGTCTGAGCTCGAAGACGACTACTACACTTGAGCTGTCAGCGTGACTCGCTGCGGAATTAATATTGTCTCCGAGTGGCCTGGCTTTCTTCTCTTCTTCCATGACGGCACTTCCTGCACCCACCAAGGACCAGGCGTTCTGGACCGTCTCTGCGCTCGAGGCGGGCAAAATTACGCTGCCCGAGAAGCTCTACGTGACGGACTTTGACCCGACTGTCGCCCGCAAGTGCCCCTCGCTCGCCTTCCTGCTCAAACACTCCGTCTCGGGCCAGACCCTGGTCTTCGACCTCGGCATCCGCAAGAACACCGCAGCCTACCCGCCCGCAGTACAGAAGTGGGTCTCAGACTGCTTCAAACTCGAGGTAGAGCAGGATGTCGCCGACTCGCTGCGCGCGGGCGGGCTGGACCCCAGCGCCGTCGACTTCGTCGCGATCTCGCACCTGCACTTCGACCACATCGGTGACCCCGCGCCCTTCGCGCGCGCGACGTTCCTCGCCGGCGCCGGCGGCCGGGCGCTGCTCGACGCCGGCTACCCCGCGAATCCCGCGTCGGGGTTCGAGCAGGCGCTGCTCCCGCGTGACCGCACGCAGTTCCTCGACATTCCCTCCGCCGGCGCGCCGCTCGGCCCGTTTCCAAGTGCGCTGGATTACTTCCACGATGGGAGCTGCTGGATCGTCGACGCGCCCGGGCATATCCCCGGGCACGTCAATCTGCTCGTGCGTACGAATTCTGGCGCTGAGGGTGGCTGGTTGTATTTGGGAGGCGACACCTGCCATGACCTCCGTCTGTTGAATGGCGAGAGGCATATCTGTGTCTATGAGGATGGCGGGAGCGCCCATGCAGACCATAAGGTCGCCGCGGAGCATATTGCGAGGGTGCGAACGCTGAGAGACCAGTATGGCGTCAAAGTCATTCTGGCGCACGAACACAAGTGGGACGAGGAGCACAAGGATGAGTATTTTCCGGGCACGTTAAAGTTTTGAAGCTGTGGTATATCCTCTCTTGAGATCGTTGTGAAGTAGGGATGGAAGAAATGAATGTGCAAGTGGATTTTTGTTCTGAAAAAGCTGAGAAAGCAATTCGCGTTGCTGTTGGAGGTACTGGACGTTCCGCATTTCGCCGTTTCGCCGAAATCGCGAAATGGCAAAAAACCTCCGTAATATCGTGTACGACACAAATCAGTGCCATCGCGCATATAGCAGATGGTATTTTAGCCCGAAATCAACTCCTAACCTTTTGTGCTGGCTATACGAGGTATGCCTCAGTGATATGATTGTCTGTCGGTCAACAAGAACTGCAAATGATGAGATGCATTGGGCCCCAGTGTTGACTTACATTCAGCCAGGCGGTTTGCTGCCAACTGCTGTGCGGGATGCCAGTCAATGCTGCCGGCGATTGACGGGCCGGCCGCGCGCTCTTTGCAAGCGATAGCGGCGCCTATGTAGATTGGATGTCCGCGAGTGTTTCCTGCCTTTCGTCGCGACGGTCTTGGGGAGACCGACTCGGTATCGTCGTGCACTTACCTACGCCTGTCTGCTACACAATAAACGAGACACATGCCGCCCCAAGTCTGCAATGTTCGGATACAACCAGCGCGGCTGTTCATGTGCGATTCTCGAAGCGGTTTGCGAGCAACCGCACCAGCGTTTCGACACAATCCATTCGGGCATCCGAGCTCAGCGCCTGTGCTCCTTGTGGGTGAATACACCCAGACCTTGGCCAGGGTGTCTTGCGACTGTTCTCTGGGCGCATTGCTCGCCTTCATCATGAACATATCTGAGGATTGCTAAGCACTGGCACAGACATTGCATGCGAACGACCAGCCCTATTCCGCCGCCAACCCTCTAATCTATCCTGGTGCAACATCCTCACGCTGCAGATCGCCTCATAGCACCTCGGCGTCCATGCGGAGTTGGACGGCAACACCGTGCTACCATGGACTTGCTTTCGCAAATCGGCGCTCTAGCAGACTCATTGCCGCCGTCACTGAAGGGGCTCACTGTTGACCAGCTTGGCAGATTTGCACGGCTCTGTCAAGTGTATGCCGCCGATATAGCCAGCCAGAATGCTGTATCGCAACAGCTGAGCGAAGTCGCTAGCGACGGCGCCCCTTGGGACAGCAACAGCCATGATCTGCCCCTTGCCGCGAGCCCTGCTCTGCCAGAATTGCCACCTGAAGTGTTATCTCTGCTCGGGAAACATGTGATGCTCCCTGTCGCCTCCTTGCGTACCCTTTGGACGTCTGCTGCTGGGCTCTGTGCACGTCCAGAGGATCCAGTCGGCAATTCCTGTGCTTTGTCCCCGCCTACGACGACTTGCCTACGAGATACCTGTGCACATAAGAAGCTTGTCAACAAGTCAGTGTACCAAGCAACACTATACACGCTCAAGAGCGGTGCAATGAATGCGGAAGTTGTCTCATTGTACTGCCAGGGTGCGTATGCAATTCATAAAGCATACATAAGCTGACACACTAATAATCCGTGTCAGGATGCAGTACACGCTATCATCCGGATTTTTACGTGCGAGCACCCTCCGACGAAAACGCGCAACGCATCTTTTACAAAGGAATGCCGCTGTTCATAGGCGTCAATGAGCATTCCTTCTTTGACATACCTCTCTGCGGGTTCATTGAAAATATGTATCTATTCTCACAGTCAGTATTCATTTATTTCACCTTCATCTATTTGATATTTTCACAGGGCTTCGTCTGAAGGCATAGCTCGTGTCTATAATGCGAGCTTGGCATCACCCCACACCAAGAGCAGCCTTCGGGGCGCAACTGTCCTCGATGGCTTCCTCCTTCATGCGCTGCTGCGTTTTCATCATGTCCAGGGACGTCAGTTATCTGTTCCGCACCACTGCTCCAATAATCGGCGGTTTGAAGAGGCCCTGAAAGAGCGCAACATTTTCATGATGGGGACCGGGCAACCTCAGTGGGCTCACGCATGCATGGGTTGCATGAAGATTAAAACAGATGCGAATGGACGTCGCTGTAAGTCAAAGATCATGTTAATATCTTCCGACTAATTTATTATGACATGACAGATCACCAGACCGCCTGCGTAGTCGATGGCATTAGCATCACGCACGCTGCCTGTGGCTACAAAAGCCCAGAAGGTGTGCCTTGTCGCGAACCACTGGCCAAGCCGCAGGACCGCTTCTGCCCCGCTCACTGCGACCGCATCGATATCTGTGGCGCGGCTGACTGTGCAAATGCATGCGAGCCAGGTCATGTCTCCTGTGCACTGCCCGAGCACCGCGCGATTGAAGTTGGTATCCGCGACAAAGGAAAATCCATGTTCCAACTTTCGCAGCAGCTGGCCGCAGCTCACGAGTTCTTGACCACCGGGAAGAAGTCTGCCAAAAATACCACCCGCTCTCCGGCGCGGAAAGGGCGCAAGCAGAAACACACTATGGTCAGGACGTGGACCCATAACGAAGAGCTCGCTGTGCGGTGTTGCGGCGTGATCATCTCGCGCACAACTTGCTTTCGGGCGAGGAGGTTTTGCCGCGCGTGCTGCGCATGTGCCGCGCAGTGGTGCGCAGGCCATATCTCCATGATTATTGCAGCTAAAGCAGATTTTGAAAGATCAATCAGCAGGGAAAACTGAGCCCTCTCCAGACACCATGTGAGGGAAAGAGTTCCTCAAGTATTGGGAGGACTATCAAAAAAAAGTATGTGGCTGTGGCGCAGCAGTGTACAGCCACTTGTGCGGCACTGTGCAGCACCCTACCACCACACCAGCCCAGCACCCCAACAACACATTATGGACATATCTCATGGTTTGGATGTGCACCCCCACACCCTCTGACCATGCTATACTCACTGGTTTCAAGTGGGGAGGTTGCTAGATGCCTGGGCACCAATGCGCGGCATGCGCGGCACTTCTCCTGCTGGGTTTGAAATGCACGGCACCCCTTGCTGCTTCAACCACAGCTTCTGTAGTTCTGAAACTTGTCCAGAGCATCATGTTAGACTTATATGCTCCACATATAGTCAAGAAATAGTGTTGGATTGTGTTAGTTCATGAGATGTGGTTGAGGGGTAAAACTGCCCCTTTACCACCCAAGCCCAGTGCACACCCAAAACACCATTTAGGCATCCACTATGGACTGGACTAGCTGGGACCAAGCTATGGAGCATGTCCAGACTGTTTGTAACACTACAGATGCTGCTGAGGGCACTGGGTGCACATGTGCAGCACGCACGGCACTTCTCCCACTGAGTTTGAAATGTGCGGCACTCTCCTCAACTCTCCCTAGGGCCTCTCTAGTTCGCCCCCCTTAATCACAATAGCATGACCTGAACAGGTTTCAGAACTAGAGAGGCCCTAGGGAGAGTTGAGGAGAGTGCCGCACATTTCAAACCCAGCAGGAGAAGTGCCGCGCGTGCCGCGCATGTGCACCCAGTGCCCTCAGCAGCATCTGTAGTGTTACAAACAGTCTGGACATGCTCCATAGCTTGGTCCCAGCTAGTCCAGTCCATAGTGGATGCCTAAATGGTGTTTTGGGTGTGCACTGGGCTTGGGTGGTAAAGGGGCAGTTTTACCCCTCAACCACATCTCATGAACTAACACAATCCAACACTATTTCTTGACTATATGTGGAGCATATAAGTCTAATATGATGCTCTGGACAAGTTTCAGAACTACAGAAGCTGTGGTTGAAGCAGCAAGGGGTGCCGTGCATTTCAAACCCAGCAGGAGAAGTGCCGCGCATGCCGCGCATTGGTGCCCAGGCATCTAGCAACCTCCCCACTTGAAACCAGTGAGTATAGCATGGTCAGAGGGTGTGGGGGTGCACATCCAAACCATGAGATATGTCCATAATGTGTTGTTGGGGTGCTGGGCTGGTGTGGTGGTAGGGTGCTGCACAGTGCCGCGCAAGTGCCGCGCAAGTGCCGCGCAGTGCCGCGCGTGGCTGTCCACGGAACTATACATCCCATAATACTGATAATTTTCCTAACATCTTTCTATTGCCTATTTGGCTTACCCTGCATCTGTAACTTGTGGCCCACACTTGACTCTACAATTTGCTCTAGAAATTAACGGAATTGGCTATGTTTCTGTAGAGATATTGTCTGCGCACCACATGCGCGGCACGCGCGGCAAAACATCCAGGCCCCTTGCTTTCAGGCCGAGGCCATCACGGCAGTCAAGGTCAGTGATTTGCTTTGTTCGACATCATATTTACATGTTCGCTAGGACTTCATGATGAGTACTTTTCCCACCGATAGGTATCCTGGCTGCAAGCCGTCGGTCATCTTCTTCGACAATAACTGCACGCTGTGGAAGTTTATCGATCGTCTGGAACCGAACTCACTGACTCGCAAGTTTTTTGAGGGCATTGCACTCGCAGTAGACATCTTTCATTTCAAGACAAAGCACACGGAGGGCGATTTGGTCTGTCAGACGCATTGCAATGCAGCCAACTTCCCCGACCTTCGCAACGCAGATGGAACGTGGACGTACAATTCATCGGCGGCAGAGCAGGCGAATCGGTGGATCAAGAAATACAAGGGTATTGTCAGAGAGATGGACGTGTCCTGCTTCAATTTTTTCCTTGACGAGATGATCTCTCTGCGCAACGAGTTCATTGTTCAGGGGCTCGAACAGAAGGGACTCATGCCACACATTGTACCAGAGAGCGCACTGCTCAATGCCGAGCCTGTTCCTTTTTGAAACGTTAGACTTTTATGAATTTCTTGGTATTGACTATAATGTAATAATATTTGCGTCGACGCGTTGGGCACGTCGCCGAGCTTGATCTCGACGCACGGTACCAGCGTGCGGACGTTGCTGAACTGGAAGAAGTCCGATGCAAGAATCGCGCACATGCCGCAGCTCGCTGGCTTCGCGTCACCGTTGTTGATGACGCGCCGCGGGGCCGGTTGTGGTCAACGTGATCAACGCGATTTGGAGCTCCGCGTTGACGCGTCGTCCCAACTGCTCCGATCTGCTGCACGTCGTAGCTAGCTGGCACCAAAGTGCGACACCCACTGCTTCTAAACATTAACCACTTCGGATGCCCTATGGTATTGGGTCCAGTGCCAAGTTACAGAGCAAAAAGACACAGTTTTGCCTGCTTGTTGGTTGAGGTACGTTCCCATGCGTCCTTGTGGCCACAAGGAAAAGCTTATGTAATACAGTTCCAGGTGCTGCACATACTGAGCAGCCTGGTGGTCTGGTGGTGGCATACGGGCAGGACAACGACATGCTCAACTGTTCATCGCTTGCCTGCGAGTTCGCGGCAGGCCGTACGCCAGGACTGCCTGCCGAGCCCAAGACACAGCACACGCTTAAGAGCGCTATGCGCATCGTTGAGCTGCCTGCCGCCATTGAGCTTGACTTCTTGCTGGACGCCCTGGGCCCAAGGCGGTGTCCGAGCTGCGGCTTGGCACGTGTGCCAACGACGTCCTGCTTGCTCGACTGCCTGCGCGTGCGCTGGCCTGCGCATGCTGCGCCTGTGCACACTGCGCCTCGCTGACGCTTCCGCATTGCGCGCCAGATAACGCTGTGGCGGACGACAGCAGGATGGAGACGCCGCTGTCGTCCTTTGGCGGCACGCCCAGCGCGAGCAATAGCGGGCTGCTCGTGCCGCCCGACCCGCAACAGAGCAGGGAGCGCTGCGACTCGTTGTCCAGCAGCCCCGGACACGATCCGATTCTGTCCGGGCGCGCGTCATTCGACCAAGTGTCAAGCCACATGCGCACACGCTCGCACGACGCGCGCGTACAGCCGCGATGCTCCCACACGTTGCTCTCGCACACGTTGCTCTCGCTCGCGTCGTCGTCGTCCGAGTCGCTCGCGTCGGACGGCGAGGTGCGCTCGCACGCGCAGGCGTCGGCGCTCTTCGCGCTGACGCGTGCCGCGTTGCTCAGCGCCGCGCTGCCGGACGGCGACGCCGACCTGGCGGAGCGGCTCACGCTGCTCGGCGAGCGTGTCGAGCTCGAGAAGCGTGACGCGCGCAACGAGGCGCAGCGGCACGTGTGGGGCCTGCGCGAGGAGGAGAAGGACGCGCTCAGGACCGGGCTGCTCGGCGCGGACGACGACTTCGACGCGGCGCTCACGGCCGACGCGGACGAGTCGCAATCGCATCTGCAGCTCACACCGACGCCGAAGCGCCGCGCGCGGCCCAAGTCGCGGCTGCCAGTGCCCGCCAGCGCCAGCACTCGCACGTTCAGCAGGGAGAACGCGAGCGGGGTGCCTGGGACAGTCGGCCAGCACCAGCGCACGCGCAGCTTCACGTCGAGCATCCCAGTGCCCAAGAGCGCCGCCCGCCCGCTGTCGTTGTCGCGCCTGCCGACGCAGGAGCGGCCCAAGGCGCCCGCCCCCGCAGACAAGAGCATCAAGCGGATATCGCGTCCCCCTATCAAGTGGACGGAACCCGTTGCTGCTGCCGGCTGGAGCAGCGACAGTGACGAGCAGGCCGGTGCGGCCAGCCCGACCCCAGCTGCCCCACGAGAACAAGCGCATGTCAAAGTCACTGGTGAGCCTGCCTTGGTAGATTTTTCTCTGGGGTTGACCGTTCGCCAGAACGACGGACGAGCACATCGACCAACGTCTCCTTGACGCCGTTCAGTTGGTCAACTTGGCCTCCACATCAGTGTTCCCAGCGCTGGGCGACATATCCAACATTGCAGACGCGACCAACATTGCCGCTAGCACTTTTGCGAACACGACTCAAGGCGGCGATGAAGAAGACGATGATGATGAGGCTCGCCTCGCCCAGCTCGAAACCGAGCGCATGCAGCTCCGTGCAGAACTCGATCGCCAGAAGGCGCTCAGAGAAGCTGGCATTCGCTCGCCTGCCGTGCCAGCGAACTGCGCTTCTCCTGCTCGTGCTCGGCTTGCCTCGCCTGCTTGTGCATCTCGTATCCCTTCTTGTCCTGCTTCACCCGTTGCCACTACTCTTGATGCTGCATCGTCCACCACCAAACCTCAACCTGCCGCTGCTAGATTATCTATCTCGTCGCGCCCACCAACTCCAGCGACAAAGCCGGCCTGGCGTGCATCGCCCACCAACTCCAGCGCATCATGGCGGAAAATAGCAGTGTCTGTCGTTGATGCTGAAATCCAAGTGTCAGAACTAACGCCGCGCACAGAAGGCATCTAGCCACGCACCTGGAAAAAGCTCATCATATTGCGCACATCCTCCTCGAATCCAAGGTCAATTATGCGATCCGCCTCGTCCATGCACATGTATGTGCAGCTCTCCAGCGTCAGCTTGCGCTTCTCGAGCATGTCGATGAGCTGGCCGGGCGTAGTGACGACAATATGGATGCCCTTGTTCAAAACATGCGACTGCTCGGACATGGAGATGCCGCCGATGCAGAGGAGCTTCTTGAGCTGCGGGTAGCCGCCGCGGCTGAGCACGGCAGTCCAGTCGAGCACGTTCTCGTATGTCTGTGTCGCGAGCTCGCACGAGGGGCACAGGATGATGCCGACAGGGCCCTTGCCGCGCACGAACGGCAGCTTGGACTCCTCCTCGAGCGTGCGCATGATGAGCGCCAGGCAGAACGTGAGCGTCTTGCCCGAGCCGATGAACGCGATGCCGATCATGTCGCGCCCGGTGAACGCGGTCGGGATGCCCTGGATCTGGATGGGCGTCGGGTCCACGATGTGCTTTGCCTTGAAGTGCTTCACGAGCACCTCCGGGATCTTCATGTCCAGGAAGCGCGCAATGGGCGGCGGCACGTCGTCGCCTTCGACGATGATGTGGTGCTTTTGACGCAGCTTGCGGTGCTGCTCCTCCGTGCACTCGCGGATGTGCCGCGGCGGTCGCCATCTAAGAGAGCTCAGCTTGGCTCGTGCAAGTCGGCGTGTCACATACGAGGTTTTGAACGGTTCCGTGTAAGTAATGCCCTTCGCGAGCTCGCGGTCGGACGCCAGGTGGCGGCGGTTGGCAATGGTGGCGAGGATCTCGGCCTCCTGCTCTTCCGTCTTCTCTAATTCAGTCTTCTGCGCGTCTAAGACGGTGAGCAAATTGGCTGTCCGCGTGTGCCCGCGCCACACGCACCCTGGACGGCCTTGCGCTGGTGCACCTCCTGTGCCTCCAGCAGCAGCGTGCGCTCCTTGCGGATGCGCTCGCGCCGCGCCTCCTCCTCGTCAATGGTGTCGCGCTCCTCCGCCGCCGCCGCGCTCTCGTCCAACTTGCGCTTCGCGCCGGCGCTCACGGACGATGTCGAGTTGACCAGCTTCGCGAGCTTCTGCTGCCGCCGCTGGTGCACGGGCACATATGGCACGTAGTCGTCGTCTTCGCCGTCCAGCTTGTACTCGTCAGCGGCCATTGCGATTCTGCGTGCGTGATGGTCCCGTGCCGCGCGCCGCCGAGCGAGTCCGCGCACGCCGTCTGACACTGGAGCAGGCAGTCAGTGTGCGCACGTTCGGTCGGTATGTAACGACCCGGCAGCCCTTCGAGTTTGTGGTCCAAGAGGCTATGTTTTGTGAATTATATAGCAATGACAAAAATTATTACAACGATGTTTTCTTATCTCACATGTTGCCTGTCACTTCCTAGACTGTTAAGTAAGCCAGAGCGCAATAGTAGAGCTCGCACTTTAAGCTTTAAGCTCCGCATCGCACTGTCGATCCCTTCCCTATTGGTAGAAACACAGCGCTTCGCCCGTCGCCTTTTGTATCTGGGACCTGTGGCTTCAAAAGGTCTCTTGCGCATCTTGCATAATGCGCGATAGTGATGTAGCTGTGAGTGCCAAGTATCCATTACATTATCCTACGTATTGAGATAAGGCAGCAGGGACTTGCGCGCGTCTGCACTGCTTTGCAAGCCGCGCTCAGTCTTCCTGGACTGGGACAGCAAGATGCTGCTGCTCTGCAGGAGCTATACCTCAATATTCAACACAACGGTGCGTGAAATGACGCTTATAGCACACCACATACTGATCTTTTGTAGGAACACTTCAGGCCGCTCTTGCCGCAGCGTTGCAATCTCGCACTGTCGGCACCAACATTTCTCAAGCTCCAGTGGTGTACGATCATCACAGCATAGTCACGGTTCGTTACAAAGAGCTGGTTTCCTACACGAGGATGATGTTAAGTTCTTTGTTAGCAGTCGCTTGCGCGCAAGACCTCCAGGATACAGTACTTCTGCCCCAGATTGAGGCTGCTGCTCTGGCTGGGCACGAAGGCTGTGAGTTGAACCTGGTTTAATTTGAACGATAGCCAACTCAAGGCCCTGTAGCTCATGGGTACAAGCGGCAGCGGTTGAATGCGCACACCAGCGACTCTGAGGGTGAAGACAGCGCTCACTGTAAGAGTTTTACATTTGAGCTACATGTGAACTTATATCTGTTGGATTGGCTAGTATCAAAGCGTTGTCGCACTGATTTGCAGTCGTCATCCTTGACTGACGGTGTTGCACCGCAAGTAGCGCAAGCTGGTACGTTCTCTGCATTTGGAGTGCGTCGCAAGGTGTCTGATGGTGGTTCCAGATGTATCACCACCTCCCGATGAGCAGTTGGCTATCCATGAATTGCGCCGCATCTTGTCAGAATTCACAGAGGCCAACGACTCCTTTGTTCTGCGCTCAGATCTCGTATTCAATAGTGACGGTGCCCTGCGACCAGGCGTTGCCATTAATCGGCCCATCTTCGAATTCCAACAGCGGCTCAGTGGCTGGGTGTCAACCGTAGATGGCATTCTATGCAGCACCTATTCTGCCTCGACGCGTGAACTGCGAAAACACATTTCCACCTGCTTGGAAAGGACTGCAGAGGGGACTGAGCGTGCTCTGAAGGCATTAGGTGCTGGGTTTCTGGTACGGGCTGCTGAACCAGTACGTGTGCATATATGTGTCTTCAGCCCGCTGAACAATATCTTCAGGCTCAATCAGACAGCGACCCTGATGACGAATTCACCCTGAATGGCTCTTCGCCCTTCCGACCCAGCCAAGCTAACAAGGATACGGACCTCATTGACAAGGCAGTTGTGCCGGAGACGAAGGCTGGTCGTATCCAATGTGGTGGTTTCGAACGCGTCGACATGGACGAACTCCACACAGTGGATTGCGCACAAATCTCGACGACGGGCTTGGGTCGTATTGGCGTACATACAGGAGCTGACGATGAGCCGGGCGGGAATGGGGGTGGGGGTGATCCACCATCACCTGCACCTTATCCATATCCTCCTGGAGCTGGTACGCCGGAGCCGCCCTGCAACAGAAATGGCGTCAATGCAGCTCGTGATGCGCCTGCAATTCCAGCTACGCACGAGCTTCTGCTCAAGCCAGTCAACACTCGTGACGAGATGACCACGGATAATGGTCGTATTGGTGGAAGGCGTGGCCGTGGCCGTGGCCGCGGCCATGGTGCTCAGGCTATCCGGGGCGGTGGACGAGGGCGGCGAAGCACCCAAATCTCACACGAACCTGCATCGTCACGGAGGGTTCTCACGCGGGCAACACAGGACGTGCTTGCCATTTTGTCGCTGATTTCAACTCCAGCTGCCTTTGATGAGGTAGCACTCCTTGTCAACTTTTTGACGTGCGAAGGACGTGCAAGGGATCCGCTGGTGGTCTTGGACTGCGAGGATAATAATGTAGAGAGCTTACGCCTACTCTGCGGTCAGTCCGACGACCTGCAGGCAATGCAATGGACTCTGGTCCTCGGGCGTATGATTGCTGACTTGCGGTTTGCTTTGATTGCGGATCGGTGAGCAATTTAATTAACACTATTTGGCAGAATCTACAGATGCTCACGATTCACAGAATTTACCAGCAGCACATCGACGAAGGAAATCCTAAGGACTGGAAAGCCCTGATGCTTGAATGGAGCAAGGCGATTGGCAAGTCTGTCAACCAAATTTCGGCTGTGCGGCATCGGGGTTTGAGATGGGCGTATGTGCTGCTCGCTGGTACGTACATTCAGGAATGCATCGTGCTCTGCAGCTCAATGTGTTTTAGGCTCTGTTCCAGTATTTGTCTCTATCGCCCTTCTAGAGCTGGCACAAATAGTCGTGCGTATGCCGCTAGAGTCCTTGACCCAGCTGTGCGCATGCCTGCGTGACCCCAGCCTATTTGATGGCAAGTTTATAGGTGCCTTCGCAATCTTTATTGACTCCTGCACAGAAGGCATAATATGCGCGTCGCGTATTTTGCCTGCGGTAATTGACTGGGGGCGCTCTTTCAACATGCGCATTGGCGGACAGCTCTTCGGCAGGGATCTTGCCTCGGACGACGAGTATCTATCCAGCATCGATTTCAAGTGAGCATTGCCAGCATATCCTCTGACTAGCGCTAAATACTATACAGTCTGGAAAAATTGCCCGACCGTTGTGCGATGTGGAATGACTGGGATGCGTCTGCGCAGTGCACGCTGCTGGAACGTCTGCCCGCCGACTTTCAACCTTACATCCCGCCAGCATGGGAAGTTCCACCAGTGCGCCGTGCTGCTGCTGAAGTGGTGTTCCCGCTGCTCAATGCGCATCACAAGCCGAAAGCGCCATTCCCACTGAAAGGCAAAAAGGAGGAGCGCGCAGCATGGACACGGGCTGAACAGCTCATAGCGTCAACCAACCAAATTGTGTGTGAAAGTTTAGCACAGCTCAAGGCGATGGTATGTGTTTATATCTTGAGCTGCAACCATTTTGACTTGCCAACCAGGCTGGGGACCACGAGGCAAAGACGACCAGTCCATACACTGTGGTTTCAAGCGACCTTGCTCGGGATGCCAAGTGCGTGCTATTTCCACTTACATCTTCTCTTCGCCAATGAACTTGTTCACTGCAGAAGAGACATTGTGTTCAAGTTCAGCAACAACTCGGACGTTATTGCGGTTATGGTCAACCCAGATGTTCTGCCGCAGGAGGACATGGATTCGCTGTGGACATTCCTGACGCAGGCAACACGCATTCGCCTGGATAGCATTCCATCAGAGTCAACCCCGGAGAGACCCAGTAATTTTCCTGCCCTTCACTTTGTCCATGGCAACCGCTTTGCAGAGTTGGTACGTGTCCTGCTGTTGTGGTTATAGGTATTCACTATACGCAGGGCGATGATCTTGCAAAAAACCCGGCTGTGGCCAGATCCATGCAAGAGTTGGATGGCAATGATAAGCAGCGCCTGCCGCGTCTTCATAGAGACATTCGCTCGGATCTGCAAGCCTGGTATACGGTATCTGCTGGCGTGGAGAAAATATTCCGGCTCGTGGCAGACAGGGTGCGTGCTTATGAACACGCGTTTACTGGTGCTGGACCTCATCGTAGATCAAACAATACCTGCCTGATACCTACGAGCTCCTCATGAATTATGTTGAGTGTCTCCCCGGCGGCTCCTGGTCACCGTGCGCGCCCTTTGCAGGGTTCGTCATCAACTTTGGTGTCATGTGCAATGGGCACGTAGACGATGACCTGGGTGTGTGCGTGGTCATTACCTTTGGAGACTTCACTGGGGGAGAGCTTGGTCTCTACGAAGCAAAGCTCCTCTTTGCGCTCAAGGGCTTCTCCATTCTGGTCTTTCCATCTGACAAGTTCACGCACTTCAATCTCGGGTTCAAGGGCCAGCGGGGTTCTTTGGTTCTGTCTACAGAGAAAGCATCTCAGCGCTACACAACAGATAGAAATTTATGGCGCTCGTATTTGTTGCATCGGAAGAAGGAGATGAAAAAGAGTAGTTGAATACACTTTATGCTCAATACATACAGCTGAACGTTGAGGTTCAGTGCCGCTAATTATTCTAAATGTCGGTGAGTTCCTGGGAAACAAAATAAGCATGCACGACGTACCGGATTTCAGCGGCGATACTGCTTCGTTGGACCTGAACGTTTCAAGTCTCCCTGCCAAACGTTCGGATGCGGCGGCTCCTTGAACTGGGGATCACGAGCCTTGTCCTCTTGGTTCTTGATTTCCCAAGCGCGGCTAAGGCGCGTCAGCCACTCTTCCACACCGTAGCGGTGAACCCGCAGCTCTTCTCCCCGATCATCAGCGTCCTCCTCTGCTGCTTTGCGCGATATAAGGAGCACAACGTCACGCATTTCGCGCTTGCCTCCTGGCCCAAGTAATGCCTGGTATGGGTACGCCTCGACGGCACTGGACACCCAACCCGACTTGCGCTGAATGTAGGTTGCGATTTCGCCAAGGAGGATGCGACGCGGAATGCCAACCTTTTTCAGCTCTGAAACAGGCGTCAAAGCCATCTTGCCTATCCTCTTGCACACCTGCGCCAGAAAAGCGGAAGCGATGGGCGGGATGGGAGTCTTCGCCGAGTAATTGCGCATTTTCCTGAGGGCCTGAATATAGCGGTCGTCCTTCCAACTATTGTCGAGGTGCGCCGCGACCTTGTCTGCTATCTCCTCAGCTGACTGCTCCTCGTCCTCGTCTGGCCGTTTGTGCCGCTTTTTTCCAGCAACGCGAGGTGGTGATATGACGCTGCCAAACTGGTGGACACCCTGCGCGGGTGGAGGAGTAGTTGGGCGGACAATCACAGCCTGCTTGTTGTCCTCGTAGCCGCTGTTGGAGTACTCGCTTGCATCCTCGTCCTGCACTTCACTGCGGCCACCGCTGATCTGCTTGAGACCCAGCTTATAGGTAGGTGCCTATGCCCTTGGGTGAGCATTGTTCTGAATGTGTCTAGCGACTTACACGCGTGAAGTACATCTTGATGACACCCATAATGTAGCCCTCTTTCGTGAGGGTCTTGATCCTCGCCAGATTCCTCCAATTCTGCCTAAGCTCGTACTGCTCAAGGTCGCATCCCTTGAATACTTCGCCATTGACGTTTCTGAAGTGCTGCCCACGCTTGTCTAGGCAAGCAATACATAGGTCCTGACTGTCATGCTCAGCACGGTCTGTCTCTACGACTCGGACGTGGACAAAATCGCATGCTGAACAGATTTAAGCAGAGACACAATGCAGGTGTTGCTGCTCGCTTACCTTGGTCGCCAGCTTTCCTGGCTGGATACGGAGCAAGGCAAGTTGGGAGCCGCTCAATGACTTCCCAGATGACGCCCTTGATGGGCAGGGTATAATGGTACGTGACAGGGTCGTACTTTGTGTCAGCTTTGAATGTGACGGCGCCGATGAACTCTGCAGCAGATAGCTCCCCTGACTTCTTGATGTGACGCGCGTAGACTGAGATTTCTGTGGCTGCCTGCTCATCGTCCCAGTCGTCGTAGTTCTCTTCTTCACTGGATGAATCGTGTTCCTCAGTCTGTGGAATTTCCGGATGGCCATCGTTGCCCGTGGTCTTGACAGGCTCCTGCAAAGATTGGGGCTGCTCAGGGGCTGGGTTTGGAGGCGACAACTGGATGCCAACTATGGCTGCCTGTGTAATCGTTGCTGTCAGTAACCTGGTCATCTTGGGCGCGAGCAGTTTGCCCTGCCATACAGTACACAGCGCACCAAATTGGCCTTGTCTGCATGGCTTTTGGATATTGCCTCTCTGATGATTGCTAGGAAGCTCTTGTCCTTGTCTGGAAGATCTTCAGGGAGTTCTTGATCCCTAAACACAAGCTCCCAATTGACTTTGTGGCCGGTTTTCCAGAGCATCTTCGCTGCGAGATCTGCATCCTTCCTGAGGTTTTCAGCCCTGCCAGGGACGGCTTTCTTTTGGTTGTGCGCGCGAATGAGCTCCTGCAAGACGTTTGGTATGGGCGCCTACATGCTACCATCTCTAGGGATGCTTACGATGCAAACTTCAGGACCAAGAGCGCGTCTGTGAGAGTACTGAGTGACATTCTGAAGCAGTTATGCTCATTGTCTTACCCTGCTGCCACCGAGATGTCTTCCCCTTGTTCCCTTAGTGGGCTTTGAGCCATGCTGGGTGGACTGAAAGCGCGTCCCGGATGATGATGATTTCAGACTCAGAGGTAACTATTCCAAGCAGGGACAGGGGTAATATTTTGTGTAAATGGCATAGACACAGATACAGGGGAGCTGATGACAAGGGAGAGGCAGGTTGTTTGTGCGCGTCTTACTTTGGTGCGCGCTTACAGAACTGAGCCCAAGTCGCAGCAGGGTCCCTACTAAACTCGTCTTTGAGTGCTTGGGGAGCTGCCTTCCAGGCTTTGATGTACTTGTAGAAGGAAGTGGGGCGCCAAGGAAGGCTCTTTGAGAAGGCCTGCTGGAAGGCGTCCTTCCCGGACAACTTGTTGGCTGAGTTTTCCATCAACTCCCGCGCGACCTCGAGTTGAGACGCCATGGTAGCAAAGTCTCTGGGCCACCCATCCATGACCTCAAGCCTACAATTTATGTAAGTCGATTGCACAGGGAACTGGATTCTTCCTTACGTGGCTGGGTGAGGATCGTCAGAATCGCTGATCTCGATAATGTCCTGCGCCACACCAGTATGTGCACGTTTGGGATCGGGAGAGAGGCTGGCATCTCCTGACAGTGCTCGCTTACGTGGACTGGTGCTTGTGAGACGGTCAATCGCTAAAGCGACTGGCATGCCTGGGCCAACAGTGACTCCGAAGCTGCGAAACTGGAGGCAATCCACATCCTTGACAACCGTCGCTGGGCTGTCAAAGGAGCAGAGAAACCAGCGAAGGACCTTGGGGTCGAACGTCTCAAAGACAGACTGGTTGTCAAGGTGAAGCGTCGCAACAAGCAGCGAGCTGTCTTTGGGGTGGAAGTCATTTCCTCGCAGTGTGTACTTAGTCTCCAGAGGTGGCTGATTGTCCTACCGTTATCATGAGTACAGTACTGCTTAATATGAAGCCACGCAAACCTCTTTCCACCACTGGATTGTGAGCGTACGACTGCCAGTTGCGCGTCGCTCGCGTGCGCGTTCATCGCTCGCCAAGCGCTGATTTTGCTCAGCCTCCAAATAGTTGAGCTTTTGGTCGTATTCTGGATTGAGGTAAATGCTGTGTATCTTTTTCCCGGGGGTAGGGTCTGCACGGGGATCGCTGTTGTGGTCAAGGACGGGACATGGCATCTTGGCTCCAATCTGAGCGCGCGCAAGCCGACAGCAGTTGCTGCAAAACTTGAAACCACAGCGATGGTTACGGTTCTTGGGGTTGTTGAGGTTAGAGCACCAAGGACTCTTGCATTTGATCCCCTTCTCGACGGGCACCGTCTCAGGGTCGACAACTGCCTTGTCAAAAAGCCATTGAAAGCCGTTGGGGCAGCCACCCTGGCCGTCTTTCACAAAGTTCCAACACTGCACAGGTGTTGAGGGCTGCGCGAAGCCTCCAACATTTGGGATGACTCACCAGGCTATACCAGTAGCCCCGATGTTCTGGGTCTCTTTTCCCATTACAGAGAATGTCAACAGTCCTGAGTTGCCCACAGGTGCACTCTGTGAAGCCAACAAGAGGAAGAGCAGCGCGAGTAGCAGAGGCCATTGTGCAGAACACGTTGGGACGACTATGAGAGATGATGAGGGGGGATACAATTTTTCCAAGTCAGACGATGCGGGATGAGCACGCAGATGTGGGCGCAGAGCTGTTGGAGCCATGAATGTAAAAGTAGCGAAACTGGATGAATATGCGCGGATGTTTCTCGTACGCGGACAGCGGCAACTCCCAGCCTATTGACAGGTGTGCGACCGACAAGTGCACACTGAGATCAGGATCGAAGGGCTGACCGTATTGAAAGGTTAAAGCCACAGATATTCTCTGTTAGAATGCAAGGATGTTTGGTCTCAACATACTCAGAGGTTGAACCCAGGTAAGGCTGCAACTAATTTAATTAATTACTAAGTATAATTAATTAACAGCCTATATAGATATAATTAAAGTACGGACTCGTGTATTTTTGAGTAATTAGTTATAATTAATTGTATCTACATGTCAACTTTATGAGGGCTCAGATCAACTGAGATGCATCTAGAGAGAGGTGTTCTAGACCTGATCCACATTTATAGAGACCTTCCTACCATGGGAGCGGAGGTCCTTGACGATATGCAAGACTGCCAAGTACCTTACATGTTGCCAGAGTCAATTTCTGAAGTATCCTGAGGTTGTAATGCATACGGTATCAAGCCATATGGAGTCCTATTAACCGATCATATACCTGAGGAGCAGGTATGGTATCCCAGTCATCAGTCATGCTTCATCTTGGATCGTCTTTCCCAATTTGGTAATACTCTCACCCAAAAAGGTTTCTTGCTTCTCCCTCATATTGCAGGCATCCCAACACCTCAGGGACCTTGTATGATCAGTAGGTATAGTTATAGAAGCATGTATGATGTAGTCACTAGTTGCATACACCGAGTATAACTTGTCATCAATGGCACTTGATTTGATTCAGATATAACTAGTTATAATTAATTAATACTAATTACATACTAAATCTAAATAAAGTACAGCGAGGTGTACTTATATTTAATTTAGTTTCAGCCTTAAGTTACCCAGGGCAAACAGGACGATGAGACTTCGAATATTTTGGATTTCACTTGGGAGCACCGTGGCGATGAGCCAGTAACAAAAGCAGGAGTAAGCAGGGAATGGACAAGAGACCTCCTTGCCAAGGGCTGATTGTATTGGTAACCTACAACCAGTAGTGTTGCAGGTATATATACCTGCGGTGATCGCACCGTCAATAACCACAGCGCGGTACTGCTAACACCTCCGCTTATTGGGCGGAGAGCTGCGCTGGCATTATCAGCTCGACGCCGTTGGCATTGGAATGCAATACCCGTTGGCATACGAAGTAAACTGGCCGGGGAGGTCACATTGCAACGTGACCTGCCATTGCAGACAATATGGCCGAGCATTACCCAGCGACAAGTCCAGGTACGGACACCGGTCGACTGTGGGCATTGTCACCTAACACCCGCAGGTATTGCAACTCAACCTCTCCACCGGAGACCATTTCGCATTTCGCGTTTCGCATTTCGCCGAACCTCCAGTACCTGCGACGTTCTCCAATTCGGATTGACCGGCAGTGGCCGCCACATTCAGCTCAACCTCGTTCGCCATGGCTGAAGTTCTCGTCGCGCGTCTAGAGCCCTTCTTGCTCATGGCCAAGTCCGCAAAAGGCGCGGGCGCCGCCAAGCTCGTGCAGGATGCAACCGCCGCGCCCGGCGTCTTTGTCTTTGGCGAGCTGCTCGAGCTGCCGTCCGTTCGCGAGGTCTGTACGCGCGTCCTCGAACGATGAGCACCGAGTGACCCTCCTCTAGCTAGCGGCCAGCGAGCAGCATGCGCCAGTGTACGAGCTGCTCAAGATATTCGCTTATGGGACCTACGAGGACTACATCGGTCTGTGCCACTTGGCACCAGCCGCCATGATACGAACTCATTGAGCCTCACAGCGAACAAGGCCCGTCTTCCAGCGCTGAGCCCGGCGCAGACCACCAAATTGAAGCATCTGTCGCTCATCACGCTCGCGAGCCGCACACGCGTTCGTCCTGCCAACCTGACTGAGCCATGTCTGACACCCAAGCAGCTGCTGCCGTACTCCGTGCTCCTTCGTTCTCTCGACGTCGCCAATGTGCGCGAGCTCGAGACGCTCATCATCGACGCCATCTACCAGGACCTGCTGAGCGGTAAGCTCGACCAGCGCCACGAGCGGCTCGAGGTCGCCTCTGTTGTGGGTCGCGACCTGCCGCCTGGCGAGCTGCAGGGCGTGCTTGATGCGCTGAAGGAATGGTGTGTGCTTTCTTTGGGGGGGCGACCCTGCTTTTGCGCATCTCTTGCCACTGCTGGTATTGAGATGACTCCATTCTCAGGTCAGAACGCACCGCAGCCGTGCTCTCCGCGCTGGAGACGCAAATCAAGTCGATTGCCGACCTCGAGACGGCTTCCAAGCTGAACCTTGAAGAACACGAGAAGCGGCGCGACACGCTGCTCGCCGAGCTCGTCGCGCAGAAGCAGGCCAACAAGAAGGGTTCATCCCTGACCCCGCTGCTCTCCTCCGAGCGCGGCAGCGAGCCGATGGACGTCGACCAGCAGGAGGGCGGCGGCTTCCTCGGGATCGACTGGGGACGGAAGAAAAAGTGGGTGCTTTCTTTTCCCCTTCATCTGAGTGAGTGGGTGGGCTGATACGCGGTGTTTTCTTTGCAAGTGCGAGAGGCAACCAGAATATACCGGAGAGGCCGCAGGCGAGGAAGAGGAACCGGTTCTGAACCCGAGTCGCCTCTGCTGCTGCTTTCGTGTACAATCAAGTCTGTCTCTCTTGTCTCCCCCCTTTGCACAATCGCATTGCTTTGAATATGATGACCGCATCCCAGTGAATGTCTTTCAGGCTATTCCTGACGTCCTTACATGGGATCTTTTAAGCGGTACGGGGCGCTCGACTCGGCTGCTCTCTTAATGCTGGCCTCGGTTGCGGCCAAGAATCTTGGATTTCGGCCGGGAACTGTTGCAGACTCTGTGCTCCCACCATGACGACACTTCCTGCGCCCTCGAGCGACCAGGCGTTCTGGACCATCTCTGCACTCGAGGCCGGCAAGATCGTCCTCCCAAAAAAAGCTTTACGTGACCGATTTCGACCCGACCGTCTCCCGCAAATGCCCGTCGCTCGCCTTCCTGCTCACGCACTCCGTCTCGGGAAAGACGCTCGTTTTCGACCTCGGCATCCGCAAGGATATAGCCAGCTACCCGCCCGCCGTGCAGCACCGCATCCGGACGTTCTTCGAGCCCGACGTGCAGCAGGACGTCGCGGATTCGTTGCGTGCCGGCGGACTCGACCCGGGCGCGGTCGACTATGTGCTGATATCGCACTTGCACTTCGACCATGTCGGCGACCCACGGCCCTTCTCGCGCGCGACCTTCCTCCTCGGTGCAGGCGGCCAGGCGCTTCTGGACGACGGATACCCGGTAAACCAAAGCGCACTGTTCGAGCGCGATCTCGTCCCGCGCGAACGCACGCAGTTCCTCGACATTCCTGCCGTCGGCGCGCCGCTTGGCCCGTTCGCTCATGCGCTGGACAACTCCCGCTACCTGTGCATCGTAGAGCGTGTGGCCGGGCACGTCAACGTTCTCGCGCGCACTGAGAGCGCAAGCGGGTTTCCTGGGCGGCGTCTTCGATTCCGTTGGCCGAGTCCGATCTCGCGTCGCCGCATTCTTTCTCCACCTCGACACCCCGATTAAATACACCAAATTTCAACGTTTCTTGGTGCGCCTAAACCGTGGCTATGCCTGTGCTACTTTTTCTTTTGAATTCCCATCATTTTTTGCGAATCATTTTGCTCACCGTCTTGTCCGTCGTGCGCGCAGACCGCATCCAAACCCTTCATTGCTCACGCCACACAATCCCTGCCATATACACTACACATCGGTGGGCGCAAATCCGCTTAATCTGACCTGATCGTTGCTCACTATTGCTTTTGTTAGCCGCACTTGCGACAGGCGTTCGTCTCCCGCTCGCGCAGCATCCACAGCGCCCAATGCCATCTTGACGACTTCCGTGGGCCAAGCCCGCACCTCCCATCGCCACGACACGCTCGGACTCGATGGGATGCGCGCCGACTCGATTTGTGTACTCGGGGACCAACAACCGCGCGCGCTGACGATTGGAGCTTCATTCTCGCCTTTCTGCGCTGACATTGGCGATCACGGTCAACTATCCCATTTCCCCCTGCTGTAGTCTTGCACACCGAGGCGTCCGATAGGTATGTCGTCCGGCCATTCTGGACGACGGCAGAACAAACTGACAACCTATCGCAGACTTCGGGGCGTGTTCCACCGCGCGGCATACAATGCCCTGCGATCACCGCGCCGACAGGGCTCGGCCTGGGCGTGCTCTTTCGCCCGGTTCGAACGATATGGCCTTCGGACGCCCGAACCAGCTCGGACACGCGCCACCGCCAGGAGGGCGCAAACTGCGAGATTCGAGTCGCGAGACATGCGCATGCATACGTGGATCTGCGTGCGCATGTGTCAGAGGATTGGCAAGGCTTCGGCGCGTGTGTACGTACCAGTTTGTGTAGTACGGCCTGAATCGAGCATTTGCCCGCACATCCACGATCGGCAGCTCGTCCTGCGTCCGCGCATGAGCATCTGCATACCGAGAGTTTGGAGCGCTGTTAGCGGCGGTGAAATGAGTCCAAGATACGGAAAACACACCTGATGCGTGCTAACGATCGTGCGCGACGTGTGCACAAGGACGATCTGTAAGAAGCCAAACGTCAGTGAATCTGCGCGGGGCGACGAAATACAGCCTATCTGTGCTCACAGCGTCTCTGGAGACGTTATCCCGTTGGACGGTCAAGGTGCCATTGTGTATGGTCGGTAGACTTGGCGGATCGACTGCGTGCTCGCCGTCAGAAATGAACACATACTAAGCGATTTCCAGGAGATGATGATGTATTAGCATGGTCCTTGACCAAAATAAACCATGTACCCACCGATATATCGGTCGACGGACAGCCGAGAATTGCAACGGTCGTCGAGGTTGACGACGAGCAGCTGCTGATCGGATGAGCATGCGCCGTCTTGAACGTACAACAACGGGCACATACCAAAAGGGTTAAAAGCTACGATGTGCGTCAGGAGCGCATGCAACGGCGATTGAGAAAACGCCTACAGAAATGGTTCGGAAGAACAGGCCTGAGGGGACGATCGGGAGAGTGGGTGGCCCGCGATAGGACGTTTGAATGTTGCCAAAAAACGAATCCTAAATGGATTCCAAGAGATGATGATGTATCAGCTATGCACACATTTAACACAGCATGGGCACTCACAGAGACGATCGCAAGGACTCCTGGATGACGACCAAATGACGACGGCGACGGCGACGAAGCGCATCGCCGAACGAGCGAGTCGACCCGACAGCGAGCTCGGAGAGGCGTCGAGGGCGTTGATCACGGCATATACGTCGTCTTCGACGTCGAAGATGTGGGGAGAAGGACGGAAAGGAGGAGAGGAAGGACCGATGCAAACTTTGACCCGTTTCAGCGACGTCCTTTATACCCTCGCAGGAGCCTCCTGCCGTCCGTATGTCTTCGGCACGCGACTGCGCCGGTAGATACGCATGTTATCTTACGACGGGTGCCGTGGGAAGCGAAGTGTCGGCGCCGAGACCGCCGGTGCGTCAGTGCATTGAGTTGTAGCCACCCCAACTCGGGTCCCGGCGATGTTTTTTGCGCCGTGCGACGAGCCTGCTCTCTGTCTCTTTGCATGCCGGCACTTAGACTGTGCTCATTGCACGAAATAAGCGCCCGTTGGGCAGAGATGCAGGGATAGGGGGCCCCTATACCCTCTGAACATCGAAAAATGCGCTAGAGCGCGGACGCCGCGCCGCCGCGTTTACACGCGTCATCTCGTCTTCTCTGATGCGTGATCAGCCGGAGATTGATGGTCGTCTGATGAGAAAGCCGAGAAACCAGGAGAAACTGAGTAAGTTGCGAAATGCGTCGCCTACGCAGATCTCGACCCACGCCGCATTTCTTAGCAATTTGACACGTTTCCAAGCGGCTTACACATGCAGGCATACATTCACGGCAGATGACATGAGGAGGAAGCGAGAACCGGTCTTCCTTGGCTCATTCTGGGCCGCTGTTACTGTGACGAGCGGAGTTTCCACGCGGCTTTCAAGTCCGCTCCCGCACGTGCAAAGGCCATTTCAACGCATTCGGACGGTCGCTCCTCACCGTCGCACGAGCCTAGTCATTATTTGCGGCTGTCTGGAGGTTTGTAATGTATCTGAGGGCTTCCAACTGCAAAACACCGAGCAAAACACGTTTTCTCGAATCCAGACTGCTCGCCGCCAGCCAAGAAAATTGCTGATCGGCTCTCAACACTAAATATGACGCATTTTCATTGTGTGTATCTGTTTAGCACTCGCTGAGTCTCATGCGGGGAAACCGCGTGCTCTCGTTGGAATATGCACCTGGCACACGAGTTGCCAGTTGTTGTTTGGCTCTGACGCCCAGCCGTGTTGTAGCACGCGGAGTACAAAGCAGGCAATGCTCTTCTGTCAGTCGCATTCGGACGACCACGCGTTATCGGTCGTTGTCACGAAGTTCGTCGCATGAGTAAATACGGGAATCGGGCGGGCTGTGGCAATACAATCGGCAAAGGATTGGAGCGGGCAAACCTGGGGCAAACTTCCGTCGATTTTGACACAGCTGATGGATACCGCAGCGCTGTGCTCCCGAAGTTACTCATCCTTTCCTTCTTCCCATGTCGCACCGTCACTGTCCGAGCACGCCTTGCCCCTCATAAAAAGTGTCCCGTGCAGCTTTTATCCTCCTCGCGCCTCCTCCGTCACGCACATCATCTTGCTGCATCAAGCGTGCGCGCTTGTCACGCACGTTGCGCCGGATTGGGCTCGCGTGTCGGTGGCCGCGTTCGGCGCCGGCGCTCACGACGGCAATCACCGCTTTTTTCCCAGCTACCTTCATCATCCCCCAACCCACCTGCTCGCGGTCGGCATTTTCGCGCTCACTGCGGCTCATGAACACCATCAACGTAGCCCCGACCTCTCTGACCGTGTTGGAGAAGGCCAATACATGGTTAGCCCTTTTTTTCGCCCTCGGAGCTGCGACTGATGGCTCTGCACTGCAGTGCGCGACGATGTGCCGGATGCTCAGACCATTCCAAAGACGTCATTCCGAGCATTAGAATGTGTCGATGCCGGCCGTGCTTCGCTGACGGTGAGTTTTCTTCTCAGGCTCAATCCCGCCTCCCCGGCGTTCCCTTCCAACCATTCGTCTTGGAGGATGAACAATGCCCCCGACTGGCCGTGTTCAACGGGTGCACCCCGCCCAAGCCGAGTTCCTTTTGCCGCCACTGCCTGCCGGGCTGGCATCTTGCCCTTTGCCGCGTTCTTTTTCCCATTCTGGACGGGGCGCGTTGTGTATCCCCGATCAGCAAATTGCGGCGCTGACGCTGGTTTTTCACAGGACCGATGCCGCGCGGCGAGCGCCACCCCCATGAGATGGAATACAACTGTCGGCGTCGGCGCCGGAGCTGGCAGTAGTCGGCGTCGCACTGCACGTGCAGCGCGCTGATCACTGGGGGCGGCCGTAGGCCGCCTCCTGCTCTGTTACCCTCCACCCGCACGCGTGCCGCTTGCGCGCTATCTACCTGGAGACTTCAGCATTGTATGCAATCCCACTTACTTTGCTTTTGATGGATTCTGACATTGTGCTGTAGAACATCCTCTCTGCTCGCAGCGCCGCCATGGCGTGCCTGAATGCGCTCAACCGGCGCGCCGCGGCCTCGCACTGGGAAACGTACGAATTTCTATCCCGGAACACACTCATAGACGAGTGTCGCAAGAGGAGGAGAGGCGAGAGGAGATGTATATGTCGAGATTGACTGGTCAGCTTGCGGTGAGCGTGGCTCTTGGATTTGTGCTCGAAAGCTGATGCTCTACTGCAGATTCCGTATCTATGTACGAGGTCTTGGTGGAGGAGGCTGCACACTTCCTCCGCCTTGACAAAGGATTCTGCGTTGTTATTTGCTTGACGGCCCATGGTACGTGATTTCGTGCTCTTTGCGCTGGCGCAACGTTGACATCCCGCCTTAGAGATCGGCATCCGCTCGCCGAGTCACGCCGCCATAGTCCTCATGCTCTGCCGTCGAATACCGCGCATCGTCGCGCAACGCACATGTTGCGCAGCTCTACGGCAGAGGTCGTGTTGAAACTATCAGTGCGTTCTCCGCCCCTCCGCCTCCTCGTCTGACCCTCTGCATCCTTGCAGATGTATTGTTTGCGCATGCTGGATTGCATGGCACCCGCGTGCGAGAGATGCAGCGCGCCGGAGGCTTGGATCGCACCGGACGCATCGTCGCGTCGCTCCGCTCGCTGAGAACGTTGGACGCGCGAGCTCGCCCAAATCCCTCGAGCCTTGGGCGCGTGATGCGACCCACCAAATCAGACTCGGGCACCAAGTTTTGCATCGCCGCGCTGCGATCGTCGTCGCCGGTGCGCACTTTTCCTCTGCTCCTCGCCCTGACGCTGACCTCGGGTTCCAGGCCAATCTTGTTCCCACGGCCTGGGAGCTGGCAGATCGTCTCATGACCAACAGGAGTCATGCAGAGTAGCTCGATGTCACGGTGCGCACTCGTTCATGCTGCAGCGGCTCGTTTGCTCACGGTCAATCCAGCATCACCGGAGCCATTCCGCGTGACCCTGCCATGCTGCGTGCTCGCGAACGCGGCAGGTCTCTCTGACGACATCAAACTGCCGCATGACGCGCGGAGAGGATGCGACCGTCGGTGAGTCGATTCCTGACTGTCGCCGTCGCCACCTCCGCTGACGCCCAACAACTCTGTCCGGCGCATCCGCCACCGCGGATTTAACTCATTCCAGCGGCTCCGAATGCGCGCACCAACGCTTGCGCCGCGGCGCAGAGTGCTTGTGCGCCAAACGCCGTTTCGATGCCGCGCATCGCGAACGGTCTCCCACCACTCGCATCCTCCACCGCCGCCGTTGGACTCCCAACCGCGCATGGCGGTCGGCACCATTCCCGCGGACTCTCGCGCCGAGTCTCACGTCCGCGCGCTGTGAGGACAATCGGCGAGTGCGCATTTCGTTCGCCGTGTCCGACGCGATCGCAGAACCGCCCTCCGCGCCGTTCTCTGCGGCGCTCAGGGCGACACTGGCGGCGTGCGCTGGCCAGGCGGCTGAGACAGCTTGTCGCGAACCGGACGGCCAGCGCGGATTTTCTGGCTTGACTAGACGCCAGAGGGTGATGGGCATCACGCTGTAGTCTCTCAGCGCGGCTGTCGTCGCCGACGGCCAATTCTGTTCGCGCGCTGCGCGCCGTTTTCCGCCTCCCTCCCTCCGCCGCGCCGTCTCCCTACTAGATCTAGCAATAATGTAGTGATTTTTTTGGCGGCGCAGAAGTCCGTCGCACGCTGTATGCTAGGTAGATGCAATAAACAGTTTTCGATCATCATTTTGCAAGCGAGGAAAGCTTCTCTCATGAGGCGCAAAGCAAGGCCACGATGAAATACCGTTCCCAGTTTTCTGAAAGCGGCAGCTCGCTGCGGGTGCGGGCAGCGATGGTGTGCAGAGCAAGTCCGTGCGGTATGCAGAAACGTGCTGGGAAACCGGCGTGAGTCAGCGGCTCGCTTGGAGGGATGGATTCCGGGTTGCCACGCACGAGCGACGTCACTCCTTCGAGGGCCATGCATCTCAGCAGCCAGAGACACTGACTTGCCACTCTGAAGCCACTGCCAGTGCGCGCAGGACGCTGACACGCAGATTCCGCGGCGAAAGAGAACACCGGCATGCAGACATCACCAAGGTGATCCTTCCCGGTTCCGTGCGCCATAAGCGCCCTCAGAGAGTATAAAAGGCCTGCGGTTTTCAATCCCAGAGGTCTCGTCTTTTCCCCGTTGGCCCCTGTCGAGACTATGCGCGCGCTCAGCTCGCCGCGCTCGTCGCCGTCTGTCATGTTCCACACCATGTACTTTTTGCTAGGCCTTCGGGCGGAATGGAACGCTGCTATTTTTGCCTGAGGAGTAAACGACCCACGGCCACCTGCGAGATTTCATGTCGGTCTGTTTTTTGCCACCATGACCTCACACCGCCGATCGTCGCGTCGCTTTCCCTCACACACAAACCATGACGCCCGGCCTCCACATTCAGCTCAACGTCGTCCACCATGGCTGAAGTCCTGGTCGCGCGTCTGGAACCCTTCCTGCTCATGGCCAAGTCCGCAAAGGGTGCGGGCGCCGCTAAGCTTGTGCAAGACGCAACCGCCGCGCCCGGCGTCTTTGTCTTTGGCGAGCTGCTCGAGCTGCCGTCCGTCCGCGAGGTTGGTACGCGCGTCCTCCAGCGTTGAGCACCGAGTAACCGCGGCCGCGCCTTTAGCTGTCGGCCAGCGAGCAGCATGCGCCAGTGTACGAGCTGCTCAAGATATTCGCTTATGGGACCTACGAGGACTACATCGGTCTGTGCCACTTGGCACCAGCCGCCATGATACGAGCTCATTGAGCCTCACAGCGAACAAGGCCCGTCTTCCAGCGCTGAGCCCGGCGCAGACCACCAAATTGAAGCATCTGTCGCTCATCACGCTCGCGAGCCGCACAAGGGTATGTCTCCGGCACAATTAACCTCTGCTAAGTGGCGATGTCTTGACGCACGACCAGCTGCTGCCGTACTCCGTGCTCCTCCGCTCGCTCGACGTCGCCAATGTGCGCGAGCTCGAGACGCTCATCATCGACGCCATCTACCAGGACCTGCTGAGCGGCAAGCTCGACCAGCGCCACGAGCGGCTCGAGGTCGCCTCTGTTGTGGGTCGCGACCTGCCGCCTGGCGAGCTGCAGGGCGTGCTTGATGCGCTGAAGGAATGGTGTGTGCTTTCTTTGGGGGGGGGGGCGACCCTGCTTTTGCGCTTCTCTTGCCACTGCTGGTGTTGACAGGACTCCATTCTCAGGTCAGAACGCACCGCAGCCGTGCTCTCCGCGCTGGAGACGCAAATCAAGTCGATTGCCGACCTCGAGACGGCTTCCAAGCTGAACCTCGAAGAACACGAGAAGCGGCGCGACACGCTGCTCGCCGAGCTCGTCGCGCAGAAGCAGGCCAACAAGAAGGGTTCATCCCTGACCCCGCTGCTCTCCTCCGAGCGCGGCAGCGAGCCGATGGACGTCGACCAGCAGGAGGGCGGCGGCTTCCTCGGGATCGACTGGGGACGGAAGAAAAAGTGGGTGCTTTCTTTTCCCCTTCATCTGAGTGAGTGGCTGGGCTGATACGCGGTGTTTTCTTTGCAAGTGCGAGAGGCAACCAGAATATACCGGAGAGGCCGCAGGCGAGGAAGAGGAACCGGTTCTGAACCCGTGTCGCCTCTGCTGCTGCTTTCGTGTACAATCAAGTCTGTCTCTCTTGTCTCCGCCCTTTGCACAATCGCATTGCTTTGAATATGATGACCGCATCCCAGTGAATGTCTTTCAGGCTATTCCTGACGTCCTTACATGGGATCTTTTAAGCGGTACGGGGCGCTCGACTCGGCTGCTCTCTTAATGCTGGCCTCGGTTGCGGCCAACTCTTGAATCTTGGATTTCGGCCGGGAATTGTTGCAGACTGTGTGCTCCCACCATGACGACACTTCCCGCGCCCTTGAGGCCATCGGGCACAATCGACCTGCAATGGTTCATGGCGGAGCGACCATGTCGCTCTGCTGCTCTTAAACACATTGTACAGTATCAGGCCCCCGGCAACTCCCTCCAAGGAGTGTCCGATTTGCCTCCGGATAGCATACTCTTGAGCCGCCAAAATTGCGAAATCCCTGTCGCATATAGCATTTTTTGTCTCCCAGAAGTGAGGAACCATGTCCCGATTGCAGATTTTTTGGCTCCTGCGGAGCCCAGGATCGCCGACGACACCCTTCCGTTGATACAGTCTAGCGCTTGATCTGACGCGTCAACAACAACGACGGCTACTGTCGTTGAGTTCTCGTGCAAGTTCGGCAAAACGAAACTTTCCACACACGCACCTGCACAACAGCTCCTGTATAATGTCCTCCGTGAGCAGCTCTCCGGCAAATGTCTAACAGCGGCCAACACTCGCTCGAACCTGTTCACGAGAGTTTCGGTGCCCGCATTTGAGAAGTTGTTGATTCCCGGAGGTCAGGCCAAGGGAGGGGAAAGAAGTAGCTTCAACTGATGTATATCGAAGCAGTCATGAATTGTATGTACAGTGCAGTACACGTCCGCGGATGAGCTTACAAATCACTGCACCGCCACTCAGGGCCTTGTCTCGATAGCATACACTGAACCTCTGGATATTGCAGATTTGCTGTGCACCGGAGTTTGAACCTGTGGACACTCCTTGGAGGGAGTTGCCGGGGGCCTACAGTATCACTACGCCGTATCTGTCTACGCATCATTCGCAGAATGCAGGGGAATAAACAAGGAACGGTCGGCCCGTCAGAGCGCAGTTTCTGAGCATGCGCAGCCGACAAGACATGATTCATACAGAAACCGCTGCTGCTGTTCCCAGATAGGTATCCTGCTGGTTGGAGGCTCAGGCTTGACTGATAACTCGAGCTGCAGAACCTTCCAATTCCGATTCACGAAAGGAAGCGTCAGTTCTCCTGCAGTGCATTGAGGCTCAGCCGAGAAGCTTAAGTCATGTCACAGTTTTCAACATCTTTACCTATCATACATCCGGATTTGCCACAAAATCAAGGCATACTAGGATCATAACATGTACATGGCACACCTAATGCGCGGAAATGCGTGAGCCCGCGGAGGGCGTCCGACGCAGCGCAGCGGAGTGAGCATGGGCAACCCGACGCAGCGACGCGCGCTCGGCCGCGCTCTCCGCGGCAGAATCGATGACCGGGATCTTGGCCATGACGTCCGCGCGCAGGCTGGAGAGCATCGTCTGCAGCGCGCGCGTGCGGACGTACGCCGCGTTGAGTTGCTCACGCAGCAGCGCGTCGTCGTCGCTGGAGTCGTGCACGATCAGCGAGTGGTAATGCGCGCGGATGTCGTCCAACAGCGGGATCTCCGACGCGGGGTCGCACGCGCGCAGGACGAGGTGCTGCAGGGGCGCGTGCATCGTCACGTAGTCGCCGCTGGGAGTGACGTAGCCTCGGAGGTGCTACTTTTCGCTGACTTCAGCAATGTCTCCAGCGGCAAACCCTTCGACGCCATCTGCATGAGCAGCTAGGGCGTACAGATATGGCGTACGGCGGCGCTCAAATATACCACGCCGTCCAAGGCATTCAGCAAGACGCTTCCGATCTGCGAGCGGAAGATCTAGTATTATACCGACATCGACCGGGACGTCACCGTCGACCAGGGATACGTCTTCATGCCCCGCGCGCGCAACAACCCCTTATTCGACGCTTTCTTCTTCGTCGTGCGTAGAAAACGGATCGAAATCTGGGTTCTTCAATACACGATGTCAAAGAGCGCCCACCTGGGCTCTGCGGCGGGCTACGACCTCGTTGAGACCCTAAGAAAGAAGGCCATGAAGACGCACCCCCAGTCGACCATTGACCTTTCCTACGTGCTTGTCGTGCCTAAGCGAATCGGGGTCGCTGCCGCCTGGAAGGTGCCTGCTGGATGGAGGAGCGGTCGCAGCAGTGGGTCTGTGTATGTCCAATACCTGGATGTCCTCGATCCTAAAGCAGAATTGTAGCCGCTTCACTGTCATTTATCCAAAAGAAATGGTTACTGTGCAATCATTCAACCGAGCCTAGAGACTTGAGAATAGTAAATTAGGTTGCAGATACCGTCGAGTAAACGCTCTCCACAGGGCGCGAAGAATCTCAGCGGATTAATGAAGTGCCAACAGAACCAATGTTGAAAGCAATGGGTTGAACGACCATATATTACGGTCAAGTCTACGACATGTCATCGTCGGCGTCGTCACTCATGTCGTCGCGGTCGGCAGTAGCTTCCGCTATCCGGCGACACATCGCCTGGACGAATTTTTGTCGAGTCGTGGCGTCAGGGCCAACCAACTCCTTGGGCTTCCCGAAGGATGAGCAAAACAACAGAGAGCCAGAAGAAACAGTCACACACCAGTTCTAATGCCTCAATGCGCGAGAGCGCCGGCGCGAGGAGACTCCGCAACGCGTCCCCCATCCCGTTCTCCGATGCCGCCCCATGCGTCGATATTCGCCCGAAGCCCGCAAGCGGCCCTGCCGAGCTCGCGCCGAGCCCGAGCGATGTGTGCGCGAGCGCGGGCCAGTGCTGCAGGTGTTCGCAGACCAGAAGCAGCAGGACCTCCAGCATATCTGATATACGTCAATAACGAGCAAAGCGAAGCGGACAAGCAAGCACGCACGCAGAGCGCTTAATATTCGGCCGTGAGCGGCCCGATGCGCGCGCTCCAGCTCCTGCACGGCCAGCTCTCGTCTCCGAGGCAGGTCGAGCTCGGGTAGTAACTCCGATCCAGACGTAGACGCAATCTACAGCCGTAATCGTCAGCAAGGGGCAATGAAGAGACGAGATGACAAACTTCATCAATCTCCTCCAAACTCAAAGAGTCCTTGTCGTCGAGCTTGACAGCCAGGTCGTACACATCGGCGAGGCCATCCTCGACAGCAGCAACGGCCTCGTTCAGTGCAGTAATGGAATCGGATATGGTGGGACCCGATGCTACATCGCGGTCAGTCACACGCGGAATGAAGACCAAGCCCAGCCAACTTGCCTAGCGCAGTAGGGTGCATGTCGGCCTCCTTGCCCGGCGGCGTCATGAGCAGAACAGATAGTATGTCCTCGCCTGCACAAATAAATCAACAATGCCAGCGGAACTCCAACGAGAGAGGCTGACCTGTCCCGCTCCTGCTGGCCGCAGACAAATATACGGTACACCACTTTCGGAGTAGCGCGGCCGACTCGTATAACCGGACCTCGAAGATGGAGGCGTTGGTGCCATATCCTGTATCAGAGCACGTTAGAAAAGCACCGCGCACGATGTATCAATCGGTACGCACCGGGTGCGCGCGCCTTCGTCATCTCATACTCCGCCTCGTCGGTCACGCGCGCGTCGATGGCGCCGTAGCGCGAGCTCAAGAAGCGACCAGCGACGGCGAGGATAGCAGCGTGAATGCCCCCGAAGCCTGCATAGCCGGACTGCAATTGATGCTGATCAGCAGGAGGGAGAACAGTGGCACGAGCTACTGACCAGTTCGGCAGGCGGAACTTGGGGGACGACGAAAGAGCAGAGCGCGACAACCAGCTGGAGTGAGCTGAGTACCGCGAGCGTCACGCGCGGCGCGATGTCGCGCAAGATGGCCAGGAACGTCTCGCGATGCGACATCAAGAACGAGAGCGCCTACACATCATATCAGCCGTCGTCAACAGAGGGCGACGCCGCCATACCTGCTTGGCGGCCGTAGCACTTGCAACGCCGCCACTTGCGAGCACACTATTGACAAGCTGCAGGGCGGGCACGAGCAGCTGGTGATAGCGGGCGACGACGGAGGGTAGGAACGATGTATCGTCTGTCTACTAGTCAGCAACAGTAACGAACACTGCGCACCCAGAATAGACTAACCGAGATACGCCTCGTCCGCCTCGGGTCGCGCATCCAAGAATTCGCAAGAAGCCAGAGTCGAAATCGCGCGCGCCTTGAAGACCTCGTCCGCCCCAGCGCGCGTCTGCGCGAGCCGGACGAGCAGCGCCATCTTGGCCTCGTAAACGTACAGCGCGTTCAAGTCGTCTACAAAAGCATCCATCAGCGCCCGAAGCCCAGCAGCCAAAGCAAGAAAACAACGCACCAGGATCCGCAGCAAGAACCGAAAACAGCTCCTCCTCGCCATGCTTGATCTCCCGTACGAACGTCTGGAGGTATCCGCTCGTCGCCAGCGTATTCAGGACCTTGTGCCGCTTCTCCTTCCTGCTGAGCCGAACGAGCGCATCGAGCAGCGAAAACGCAACAGTCTTCCAGACAGCCGCGCCGTCCACCGCGTCGCGGCATACGATAGGCACGAACCGTTCGACGATGGAGTCGACGATGGCCAAGACGCCGGCCTCCGCATCGCCATCCGAGGCTTCGATGAGGTGCAAGAAATGGATGAGCGCGGCGTACACGTTCCCGCGCGCGATGCCGGCCAGCGCGAGCGCGCACTCGAGTAGGCCGCGCGCGAGCGCCAGCAAGCGGTCGCTCGGAACGTCCGCCGGACCATTCCTTAAAGCCGCAACGAGCGCGACGAGCGTCTGCGCCAGGGCCTCCTCACCGGCGCCGCCACCGACCCCACCCGCCAGCGCAGCGCAGACAGCAAGCGACAGCTCGCACACAATGTCCTCGTCGACCAGCTTCCCGCCGCGCGCGAGCGCAACGCGCACGACGCGCGCCCACGCCTCGAAGCCAAGCGCCTTGGCGTGCTCCAGCTGCCGCCGTCGATTCTCCACGGCCGCGCGCTCCAAAACGTACTTCATCTCGCGCCGCGTCTGCTCCTTATTGCCGGGGTCGACGGTCGACAGCAGCGCCAGGAGCGAGTCGACGTCATAAATCGGGCACCCCGCGCCGTCGTCCCGCACGCAGCTCTCAAAGTCCAGCGCGCGCAGCGCCTGCAGCTCCACGCCCTCCTCGGGGTTGATCGAGTCCACCCAGTGCACACTGAGCGCGCGCAGCGCCTCGACCGCCAGCATCCCGCCGTGGCCCTCCTCCGCAAACAATATCGCGAGCAAGCGCCTCGGCGGCGCGGTCGCAGCAGAGACATGCATCTCGAGCGCGACGAGCTCCGCGACCCACGCGCGCGCGCGCAGAAACGCCGTCGCGCCTCTTGCGTCCACCGCGACGCTCGCGCCGTCCGCGAATACCAGCAGCCCGTCGCTCTCGCCCTCGGGTTGCGGCGGCGGGCGCAGCGGCAGCGCGCGCAGGTGCCGCGCGCAGAAGTCCTCGCGCGTGCGCAGGTAGCGCAGCGTCGCCTCGCCCAGCCGCGCGTCCGCGCACAGGTTGCGCAGCAGCTTGTAGTACTTCTCAGCGAGCACCGGCAGCGTCGTCGCCAAAATCGGATGTGTATGATGGTGGGTTGAAGCGGCGCCGTCGCGCGGCACGCCTTGCGAGAGCGCAGAGAGGATGACGTGCAGACAGCCCGCGCGACCCTTCGCGGCTGACGGGTCTTCCAGCCTGCCCTGCGCGTCGTACCCGAGCAAGAATCGCGCCACGGGGCCCTCCTGGAGCAGCAGCACCATCGTCGCCTCCTTAATGGCCGCGGTAAGGTCGAGCGGCACGCGCGGGTCGGGCTCCCTTGCGCCGGCGCCGACGAAAGTCTCGACGTCGCCGTCCGCATCGCTGCGGTCCTCCGCGCGCAGCACGCGCACAAAGCCGTCCTGCACCACCGCGCTCTCCTCCGCGCCCTGGAGCACCATCGCGAGCCGGCCGCCGGACTTCCACGTGCTGCTCTCGACGAGCCGCGCAAGACTGCGCACCGCGAGCAGCTGCATCTCCTGCTCGTCGCGGCACACGTACGTCGCGAGCTGCACGACGACGCGCGGGCTGTAGCTCAGCGCGACGTCCAGGCCCTCCGCGCTGTTGTTGAGCGGCAAAAAGTACGGCTGGAGCTCCAACACGCGGTGGAAGATCCTTAGGGCGCGATAAAGCGCTTTGCCGGGGACCCTGGTCGCCGGCGTCGCGTTGGCGCTCTCGTCGATGAAGTCGAGGATGAACGCGCGCAGCGGCGTGGCGGCGAGCATGCGCGCGAGGACCTCCGTGCCCAACAGCGTCGGCACGAGCGGGTCGAGCGCGGCCAGCGCGCGCTCGAGGACGGCAAGACACGCGTCGACGAGCTCCCACTTCTCGCCGACGTCGGCGTACTCGCGCTGGGCGGCGCGCAGCAGCACGGCGTCGACGACGAACGCGACGTACGAGCCGCCGGGGACGCCGGGCGGCATGGTGTCGCGCGGCTCGGCGTCGAGCGCGCGCAGCTCCTTGGGCGTGTGGACGAGCGCGCCCAGCAGTTGGACGAGCGCGCGCGTGCTCGGGTACACGCGCCCGGGCGCTTCGACGTCCTCGAGTTCGCGCGCGACGCCGGCCAGCACGCCCGCGCGCTCCATCGCGCCCCACACGCTGCGGCAGAGCTCGACGCCCTGCATCCCCGCGCCCGGCGCGCAGAACGCCGCGACGGCGTCCATCAGCGCGCCCTTGAGCTCGAGCGGGACGCTGGCGGGTACCAGGGCGAGCATGGCGGGCAGGACGCGGAATTGCGGGTGGTGGTGCAGCGCGAGGCGGGCCGCGGGCGAGTGATGCGCGACTTGCTTGGTGATGCCGAGGAATGCAATGGCGAGATAGACTTCGTTGGGATCGGGGGGTGTCGCGGGGTGCTGGTGCAAGTGCTCGAGCATGCCGAACAGGTGGGCCCAGGAGAGGATGCCGGCGTCGGACGCGAGAAAGTTGAAGGCGAGTGTGGCCGCCTCGCGTCCTGTTGCCAGTCCGGCGACCATGTCGAACGCGGCCTGCGTCGTCGCGTTGTCCCGGCTTTCTGCGGCCCAGCGCACGAATGCGCCGAGTCGCTCGTGTTCGGGGACGGGCGACGCGCCCCAGTATTTGATTTGGTGCGTGTCGGGCGGCAGCGCGCGGTAGAGAGCGCCGACGAGACGGAAGAGCGCGGCGATGTCCTGGCGGCCCTGCTCGGTGGCCGCAATATCCTCTTGTTTATGTTTGATGCGGCGGAGGACGGGTGACATGTGGGTGACGACGGAGCTGACGAGGTGCTCGAGCCGTTCGAGCAGCGTGACGCGCAACTCGTCCTGTTGCTCTCCGTCGACGAAGGCCAGCAAGCACAGGAAGCCGTCGCCGAGCACGCCGTCCCAGACCGCCTTTTCGACAGCGTCCTCGCCGACCGCGGTTGGATCCTTGCGGCACACGGAGCGCAAGAACAGCGCCCACTGCAGCGTCAGCGCCGCGCGCATGGCCGGCGTCTTCCACTCTGTCTTGCTGTTGAGCAGCCGGGTGCCGGTGTCGGCGACAAAGGTCTTGTCGTCGCAGAGCGAGGTGTCGTCGTCGGGGACGTCCAGCGCGAAGAGCACGGCGGTGAAGACGTAGGGCGTCATCTCGTCGTTGGTAGCGTGCGCGGCGAGCCACTCTATTTGGCGCGATATTTCGACGCCGGTGAGGTTGCGGGTGGCGGCGATGGCAAAGAGCACGTATCCGAGGATGTGCCGCTCGTCGCGCAGCCGTGCCAGTCGCAGAGTCAGGGTGCTGTGAGCGAGGCCGTATGGCGCTGAAATCAATGTCAGAATAATTCGAATTAAAACTACATTTTTTGGACTTGCTCGTCGCGGCCGTTGTGGCATTGGCGAGCGCGTTGGCCACCGCGGCCATCGTCGCGGTTACGTTGTCGATTTCGAGCAGGACCTTCTCCGCCAATCGCACGCGTTTGCCGCCGGGGAGGTCCAGCATCGTCGTCATGAGCGCTCCGCGGAACTGCTCGAGGTCGGGCTCGACGAAGAGGGTGAGCAGGCATTTGGCGGTGAGCAAGCGGGCGTCGTGGAAGTGGACGATGGCACGGGTCAGGCGGTCGTTGGGGTCGGCGTTGGGGTGCGTGGCCTCGATGTCCTTGAGCAGCCGGGCGCAGTAGACCTCGGACACGTCGAGCTGGTCGGCGAGCGCGAGCGCGGCCTGCTGGAACTCGCCGTTGAGCAGCAGCCGCTGCCCGTTGTAGATTATTTTCCCTGCGGCATACGTTTCAGCCAAATTATATGCGTACCAGGGCTGCTGGCGCGCACCAGACTCGACTTCCTGACGCGCCGCCGCGCTGCGCCGTCCAAAGTCAAAGAGCGCGAGCAGCCGCGTCCGATTGGCCTCGAGCGCGCGGTAGACCTCGTACTGGTCCACGTGGCCGAGGTCGTTGAGGACGTCGTAGAGCTCGCCGATGCCGGCGTCCATGGCGGCGTGCGGATGGCAGACGCAGGGGCTGTTGGGCGGACTTGCAACCCGCGCTCGGCCGCAAGTCCGGGCGTGGCGTCCGCATAGGCGATAAGGGTCGTTTAAGTCCGCAGGTGGCCAGAAATTCAAACTGACAGGTACGAGTACGTCCGCCGCCCGGACCTGCCACATCTCAATACTATCCTACTGACAGCGGCGGCCTATCTACACTATGTGCGCGTGGCAGCGAGACCAGACACCCCGCAGAAAAACGACGAAATTAGCTACGGGCCTCGTTCGAGGCCATCCCCAGCCCCACATCGGAGTGCAGTTGCCATGTTGTGGTACGCACATGGCCAACTCCCTGCCGCTCACTAGATTGCAGGCTGTTCGTCATCCTTCAACCACCCGGCGGCCCGGTGGCACGACGATGGCGAGTGCATGGCCAGCTATAGAGCCCAGCTTACCCCAGCATAGAGATCTGCAACATAATTATCCCTTGCCAGGATAATGCACCTTGCTGCTAGTTTGTATGCTCTGCACGGGTACGTTCAGGTCTATCCCCTTTGTTGCCACAAGTGCAGGCCTCCCCGGCACAGTGCTCTTCTGTAGACACGGCTTTGGGCGCTGCCATGCATGGCCGGCGCGATCTGACGCGGTTTGACGCGTCCAAAACACGTTCGGACGCGTTCTGGCACGTCGCAGCCCGAGATCCACCATTAGATGCACGCGCCGCTCACGCAACGCCGACGGAAGTCAAATATGGACCGGCTATATTGTGCGCTGCACCATTATTATGCCGCTTGCTCACTCACATCCTCGTCGTCGCCGCAGATTATGTCGTTCAGCGCCGCTGGAGCGCAAGCATTCGTGCGCGGCGCCTGTACTCGGTGTCAGTTCGACGCCCGAGTGCTGGCGTTGCGCTCGATGCTGGCGTTGGCACTTCGGATTGCGGCTCTGCATAGGTCGCGCATCGGCGGGCGTCTGCTCGCTCACCGCGCGCAATCCCCCCACGCGGCGCGTGGCATTGCTCTAGCTTCAGAGAACTAGCTTTCTCGACATGATATCGTCCAGAAGTCTGAACTACCCAAGACCGTGGATGTGAGCCAAGGGAACGAGCGACGAATCAAACCTTGATGATGCCGGGGAAATATTCGTCCTTGTGCTCTTCGTCCCACCCGTACTGGTGGGCCAGGATGACCTTCACCCCATAGTCGTCCCTCAGCGTGCGCACTCTGGCAATGTGCTCCGCGGCAGCCTTGACGTCAACATGAGCGCTGCTGCCGTCTTCGGCGATGTAGATGTGCTTTTTGCCATTGAGCAAGCGGATATCGTGGCATGTGTCGCTCCCGAGATACAGCCAGCCGCCCTCCGGCCGCGTGCGCACAAGGACGTTGATGTGCCCGGCCTCATGGCCGGGTGCATCGACGATGAAGAGGCTCCCATCGTGGAAGTAGTCCAGTGCATGAGGGAATGGACCGAGCGGTGTGCCCGCGGAGGGGAGGTCGAGGAACTGTGTGCGGTCGCGAGGGACGAGGTGCTGATCGAACAGCGAGTTGGGGTTCCCCGGGTATCCATCGTCCAAGAGCGCCTTGCCTCCCGCTCCTACGAGGAAAGTAGCGCCTGTGAAGGGCGCAGGGTCGCCAGTGTGGTCAGGATGGACGTGCGAGATGACAACGTGGCCGATTGCGCTGGGCTCGAGGCCTCCTGCGCGCAACGAGTCTGCGACGTCCTGCGTGACCTCGCATGCGTATGGGTCTTGGAAGAGCACCTTCTGAACGACGGGCGGGTAATCGACCACATTCTTGCGGAGGCCGAGGTCATAGACGAGTGTCTTTCCGGTCACGGAGTGAGTCAGCACGAAGGAGAGCGTCGGGCATCTGCGAGTGACAGTGGGGTCGGCGTCGGTCACAAAGAGGCTCTCCAGCAGATTGATCTTGCCAGCTTCAAGCGCAGAGACCTTCCAGTGGGACTGATCTGGCGATGGCAATGGGAGTGGAGGGTTGGTCATCAGAGTAGAGGTCAAAGCCAGGTTGCAAACAACACGCGCTTGTCGGTCAGGATTCCAATGGTGTGAAGCCCCAGCGCAGCAAAGTTGGAGTTTATCCGCCATCCTCAAAGCCAGCCTACCTTGTCATCTGCAGGGATGGTATATTCTTGGGAACTGTGGCCGGGCCAGATCTACTCCACGGTCAATGCCTGAGCGCGCGAGGCATGGAAAGAACGGCTGTTAAACAGGAAAGTGCAGTCTGAAGAGCGCTTCCTTTGCAGACGGCGAGCGCGCCCAGGAATAGAAGCGGCGAGCTGTCACCGAGATCGACTGGGAGCCAGGTGCGTGTTGTCGCAATTGCGACAGCTAACGCACTCCTCGTTAATATTGAGTGCGCCTGGTAGAAGAAACAAAGATGTAGTGTCCGTCTCTATGATTTATGAGGCCAGGTTGGTAGGTAGGCACGATGAAGGAAGGAGACGAAACCCTGCGGCAGCTGCCGCCGCGGCTCCGGCTCGAATCCTGACCTCGACCACGTCGGTTTTTTCATCTCCTTCTCACACGCGGGCTTCTGCTGGCCCTTTTATGAAGTACTCCGTTTTCAGCCTTGCCAAAACCGAGGAGTAGCCTTCAGACTGCTTCGCTGGACTTTCCCTTCGCTCCTGTGCGAAAATTTCGACCGACACGCTTCGAGCTCGCCTTCTAGTAGCAACCAGTTCGTATCGACGGGTTCGCACCGGCCGAAAAACTGCTGCCCATCATGCATTGCGATAGATCGTCAAGTCGTACATAATACTACACAGCGTCATGGCATCGTCACACGCTCCTTGTTGGCTCGCATATCGCGAAGCCGTATCAAGGTGTCTTCATCCGCACGACTTCGTCGCCTTCCATCTTGGTCATTTTGCTCGTTGTCGTACTCAGGTCTCGGATGTTGTCCTTCGCCGTCCTCTCCGCTGCCATTCACTCTAGTCGAGCTGCGACGAAGATTAGCCCCGCACGTTCGCCATTTCGTGGACGCGTGGGACGTGCCTTCTAGCCTTCGACGCTCGCGGTGGCAACTGCACAGGCAGCACCTGCATCGTTGTGACAGAAAAGACCGAGCGTGGCCCTTCGATGGTGGTCCGCAGGTTCAGAAGCAGTCTTGTCGTGAGCGTCACGGTGAAACTGGAGTAGCATCTTGTCAGCTTCCCTTTATCATGATCCTCGGCGGTACGCACGTCGCAGAAAAACTGGAGGCGGTAGGGTTTAGCAACAGTTCTTCAACGTGGCAAACATCCTTGCCTGGCGTTTATGTCTCTAAGGCTTTCCTGGAGGGAACCTTCGGGTTAGCGGGCGAGCCAAACGATGACTGCATATTCAAAGCGTACCCTGGCGACCTGTGCAGATCACAACATCTTTCACTGACTGTTCTGCATTCATGCGTAACTGTGGTCTGACTTACAGCGAAGAGGACAATGTCAACCAAATAACACAGGAACATTGCACTGGGCGCCGATCAGCCTTTCGACCGCGACGCAACCACTTTCAAGTTCCAAATACCGCACGTACGCATAATAAATCACGCCATCTCTCAGAAACATCTTTAGAACGCCCGCCTCGACCTGCTCCCGCGCATACTTGATTGTCTTGTTCAGCGTCAGCGCAAACGCCACGCTGTCGAAAGCAAGTGTCGCGCTCCACGCGATGATTCCCTCCATCTTGTTTGGGCTGGCCGGAATACAGCCCTGGCCGTGAGGTACGTCCACTTTGATCGAGCCGTGAATGGTAGACAGGTGCAGCGCACTGCTCAGCAGCAGCAACGGGCCGAGAACAATCAAAGGCATTCGCGAGCGGCCGTAAAGCTGTTCGAGTGAGCGGGATCCGCGAGACTGGTTAGAGTGGGACGTACGGCCCAGGTCCGCATCATGAAGATTGCGTGGGAACAGGCCAGGACTATGGCCAGGAAGATCGTCGCTGACGCGCCCGTTCGGTTGCAGCTATTCAAAAGTCAGGTGAGATGCCCTGAGGTCACTGGGCCGCATAACAGGCACGCCTAGGGGTAAAGTGAGTGAGAGATGCCGGGGATTGTGGATAAAGATGGCTATGCGAGGCTCACCTCCTGGGTCCACGTCGACTGGAAAGTCGCTGGACAAGCTCATAAGTTCAAGGGATGTTGGGGCACAAGAATAAAGTCCTCACTGTAGATCGACATTGCATACAGCAAAATAGGTATGTAACGTATCTATGGATGTGGTGAGAGCTAGCATTCTTTGAGCGGGTGATAATGAGACGCACCGAACACCATAGCAGCGTAAAGAGACTTCGTTTCCGACTCCAGACATACTCAATCTCAGTGGGAAGGTTGATTACTATGATTCGGTACCATGAGCCGCTTTTCGTCGCACAGAGTCGCACAGGTGAGACCGAACGTACTCCAGTCTAGTATGAGCAACGTAAATGCGGACAAATGCGCCGATTTCCAGGACCGCCTGATGTTCGTGTTGTGCAGGTTAGTGAGAGCGAATGCAGGGCACGAAATACGTACAGGTCCAGGAGAAACTCCGGGCTGGTGGAGTGCAGGGAGCTCATTGCTGGATTCGCAGGGTGGCAGACAGCGCGCCCATACTTGACTGGCAGAGGAGACTGCAACCGAGCTAATGACTGACACGCTTATGGGCGAGCAAACTCCCTCCCATCAGTAACATTGGATACCTAAGCTAAAGCGGTGGGTCGTCTTCCCACCTGCATGCTGTGGACCTGATCTTCACGGCATGGAGCAGCGACACTTGCAGCCCTGCAGACCGTGACTGTCCAATGTCACAAGCAGCAGAGAACCAGCAGTCTAAATGACTGCACGAAGTTCGATTCTAGCGATTTGGAAAATTGTTGTCCTTGTAGCACCTAAAGTCCAAGGATCCCACGTATCGGCGTCATCTCGCGGTCTTGTGACCAGAGACCTGCATGCATCAGCGGTTGCTATACTTTTGCTTGTTCTAGGCACGGCCTTCATGCACGCCAAGTCCACTCTGGCCAGTCATAACTCGCGAGCAGCTCTTCGACAAGACGGATGCTCTGTATTGTCCTGATGGACAGTGCCACAAATTTGATTCCGCGATGATGGCTCTGCTCCTTCATTCTTCCGGCCTGCCTGACCGCCCAGTGCACAGACTCACAGCTGCTCTTCCCAGTACTGGCCACCGACCTTCTTCTGCACTACTGTATCGGAATCAGGCGCATTTACTGAGCGGCTCGCGCGCGTGCCTGGACAAACCGTCTCGCGTGGCCCTGGCCGGGTTGCCACAATTTTTCTGCCAGCGTCGACTTGGCCCGGAATGCCCCCTGCGCTACGCGTTTCTTATGCGCAGGACGGCCTCCATCGTCCTTTCTGCAGTATAACGAGGACGATGGCGGCTGTCCTGCTTCCTCAATGCGGTGGCACCTGCCTTCCGGTATTTCTACTGTGCAATCTCGCCATCCCAGCGATGATGTGGCGCGACAAGCAGGAGTCATCTGGCCGTTTTCAATCTACCTAACCTGGGTGCTCGCGCTGGGATGCTGCGACAAGGGGGCTTGCGGTCTTCATACACCATGCGGCAGGCGCGTTCCACTCGTGTCAGTGAAACACCAGGATCTACAATCACAGGCACAGCCTGCTCGCATAAAGATGCATTCGTCTGGCGCTTTGTTACCCAGACGGTGTATACGTATTCATGGCCAGGGCGTCTGGGCCTGCCTCGTGTCGGAGAGGATGGGCACTGCGAGCCAAATCCGTCGCCGCTGCGCCACATGTATCCAACAGTGGCAACCCCCCTCTGCGTCGTCTTGTTCGGTACCCAGCTTGGGCTTTTCAGCTGTTCCGCGCGAGTGTTGACCCTACTTCGCCGTGGGAAGCCATCTCAAACTGCTTGTCTTTGATCTTTGCTACTTCTGTACTACTAGCGGCGGCTGGGTGTATCGGATCTCCACCCTGCACAAACAGCTCTCCGCTAGGCAACGCCCATATGGATAGCAGTTGCATAGCCAGGATCGCCTCCAGCGCTGCGCCGCTACCCGCCCGATGCCCTATCTCTTGAAGCGTGGGCAGTGTCCTCCTTGTGTCTCAATCTCCGGTCTCTGGTTGCATGCTGCATATGCTTCGATCCCGACGTCAGTCGAGACGCCTACGTTCAGGAAAGGAAAACACGAGGCATGATATCATCTAGATTATCGCTGCCGGGCGCTCCGAACCTGCAGATTAGATGTCCCCACGCGCAGATCGGATATACATTCGCTATGTGTGCGCCCGTACGTACTGCGTACGGGGACTCAAGCACACAAATGGTACGTGCCTTGCTCGCTGTGCCTTGCCTCGTGCGATCCTGGTTACGCTGACTCCGTCCGGTCCCGGTCTGACCATTTCACTCACGCGGTTCGGCGCCTGGTCAGAATGAACCGTGTGCGGCCCCGTGTGCAGTGCTCTCACTCGCATCACCCCTTTTCTTCCTGACGTCCCTTTGGCGCTGCAGGGGTTCGCATTACAGAACAAAGACGCGGGCGGCCAGATAATCACGAGCCGGCGTTCATTCCTCATCCGGCATCTTAGATGAACTTCTCCTTTGTGCTCGGACAAAGCGCTCTGCTTTGACAATTGTGGGTCGAACATTGTGTTTTCTGCGATGCCTAATGCATTAGCTGCTCCTGTGCTGGCCCAGAAAATCGAGTTCCGCAAGGAAGCATTCAAGCCCTCAAGTTGCACCCCTCAAAGTCTCAATGATCGCCGCTTATTTATGAGGTCTATTCCCACGCCTGTCCGCGGACATATCTCAGCGGGAGTTCTCACTCATTCAGTTCAGTCAGTTGCTCGCGTTCGTGACGTAGTAGACTCGGTCACTGCTTCGACGCATTGCAGCCACACCGGCTGCCCGGTGCGAGCGCACAGATCGGCAGGCCAGCCGTCCTCGAACTGGACTGCACACCTGCCCGTTTCGCTGCACCCTCGAATCGACTTCGCACCCTCCTTCTTCTGCCGCGCTTGCCTGTTCCTCGCAGTGCCAGAGTCCCATGACCGCGCGCCATCCCATTCCCGCGGTGCTGCTCGGTTAATCCCATTCACTCGTCGCGTTCGGACGCGCCCTTGACGCAACCCGGAGAATCCGACGCCAGATATTCGTGCTCTGTGTGTATGTGCCCTCTGCCGATCCCCGCTCCACATTCACTTCGAATCGGAACTGCATGCGCGAGGTGTGTGCACCGACTTCGAGGTTCTGCATCGTTGAATGCGTCGGGTCAGCAGCATTCATCACGCACTGTGCAAGGCCAGCGAGGGAGCACTCTCTGCCTCTTCGGGCGGGGAACGATGCCGCGAAGCGCTAGCGCGTTCGCGCATTCAGGCTGCGCTTCGTCCCCACCCTCGGCGCGCCGCACACCCCTACTGTATCCCATTTGCGCTGGCATTCATGATTTGAGCCGCCACGATGAGCCGCCGCTGAGTCGCGTATTTCCCGCCCGCGGCTGCATTGGCACGTGTGGGCCCGTGCGCGAATGGGCGGCTGGCACATAAGTACGGCTCCAGGGACCCGCGCGCCAGAATCCGCGGGCATGCATCCACTCGCGTTGTGCCAGTGCGGAGGAGCGCATACATATGGAGTCGCCCGAGGAAGCGGAAGCGCTCCAGCTCAAAGAGCCTTGGAGTCGCGGTTAGTATGTACTGCGCATTCCATCCCATCCCAAAGCCACGGTTGACGGTTCCACAGTTCCACATTCCTCATCCGCATCGTAGATTCAGACCTGCCAGCGGTACGATGCCAGTTGGCGCGCCCCAGACGCAGCTCGAACTGAAGGCCATCGCGGCGACAAAGTTCAGGTACGCACTTGCATGCAACTTGGGACCGCAGCTGGACTCACAGGCCAATATCAATTCTCGAATATGAAACAGATCCAGGGTATGTAGTCCAACGATACCCCTATTCCATTTGGTCGTCGATCTGAGGCATAACGATAATCCCCAGATTATCACGCGAACCGCGGCACGTGGGTGGCTACAGTAGCGCGGTTCTATTTTCCGATTGCAGCGGGCGATCCATCCGGATTCCGCATCCTGGTGACGGTCGGGAGGGCGCGCGCGGGACTTGTCGACGGTCGCGACCTCGCGCGGGATCGTTGCCTGGGCTCCCCAAACCCGTGGAGTCTGGATCTGCTAAGCCCGAAGGCGCCGGAGAGCGCGCTCATCTAAGCCAGATTCTCAACAAATACTTATCTGCACTTTGGGCGTGAGTTCGCGGCCTGTTTTGCGTTTCCTGTCAACTGAAGACATATTGACGGGTTGCAGTGGTGACTAAAGCTGGATACCGATCCGAAATGCGACGTCTCCGAATCCGCCCTTCCCTCTTGCGTCCACGCTCGCTCCACTTGGTGCAGTCTCTGGACGGGTAGAGCACTTGCACCATACCCATCGCAGGCCAGAGTTTCTGTTCTAGTCGCCGGCGACTCAGAACTCTCCACGCAGCGACGAATTCGAAGTCAAACTCAGGTTCCCAGGCAGGCACGGCACGCTGCCCTAGACACGTACAGCGCAATTCGTCCGCCAGCCTGGCTGCGGCTCTCAAACGGGGCGGCGATCTACTGAAATACCCTGCTGCTATCTCTTGTCTTCATCCGACACTGGCAACCACCCCTCCGCGGGCTCGTGCAATTCAAAGTGAATTCACGCCGAGTCTTCGATTCGAGATCAGACTGCACCCGCCGCGTATTTGCAGCTGCCGTCTATCTGTGTTACTGTACACTTGGCGGTTCCCTCGCCGAGAAGCTCTGCGTGCATACTTACCTCACATAGCAGCTGCAGCCCCGAAGGCCAGGCCCCCAACAACATCTCACCCGCTATCTCATCTCCATTCCATTCCGACCAGCGCAAACACTGAGATCTCCGAGCGCGATTGCGATCCCTTGCGCCCTCCATTTCCATTGACTCGGACGGACATCCGCGGTGCACATTCAACTGCTAACACTGCCACGCAGGCAGGGGAAGGAATGCAGCTGGACGGCCGGACCGCGTGGCTGGCCTCGCGAGGTTCCCCTGCACGTACAGTACTGGCCATGGCACAGCGTAACGTCGGCTGCTACGCCATCGATGTCGATGCGTCGTCGCGTGGGATGTGCTGCGATTCCCGGTGCGCGCTGTACCCTTGTATCGATGGACATCGACCATCGATGGCTAGTACGAACCCGTCCCCAATCCCATCGATGTAGCGAGCGCTCAAGCTTCGCGTCTCGAAGCCTCCATTCCTCCGAAGTTCGAACCGAAGACCAGCAAGAGCAAGAGCAATGAAGCCATAACCGGTACCGTGCACAGCTCCGATTCAGAAGTGAATTTACGTCCGCGTCATGATCACCAACTGCCCGGTGTCAAGCCAGCATGCAGCATAGACTTCAATTGCAAGTTAAACGTCATCAAACGCAGCAACCCGCCCGCCCTAGCCTTCATCCGGCGCAAAATGCAAATCCCGATAGAGTAGAGTACATAGAGCAAACGTCGAGCCTGCATCCTGCAATACGATCTAAGCGCCACCGTAACGCAGCCAACTCAAATCCACGCAACGCAACGCAACGTTATCTAAGCTCGCACTACGTATACAGACTTGCCAACAGGCCGTGTCGCTGTCCATGCAGGCACCGACATTGGAGTGACAGCTGCAGACTCGGGGATTGCGTCGAGTGTGCGTGCGTGACGCGGCATCACTGAGCAATCCCCATCCCCCCCATCCCAACGATGGATGGATGGCAGGTCGCGCGCGCGGGACGGACGGGTGGCCCAAGCAAGCGTATCGTGCCGGCAGGCAGCTGCAGGGTCGCGAAGCCCGGGCGCGTCCTGTCCACCCTTCAGGCCTGGCAAGCGCTCCCGGTTCCCCGATCCCAGTCCCAAACACACCGTGCGCGTAAGCAACCCAAGCCTTCCCCATCTGGCCTAAGTACTGCCCCCGCCCGCGTGTGTGTGCGGAGGCAAAAATAAGAGTCGATGAGATGGAGCGGGATCATGATGAGGGCATAAGTATCGTTTCATATGTATCTGCATATATTGACAAGATATCAACAAACAGAGCGGTACTGTAACAGTATTCAGTATGTAGTCAACACTACGAGCGAGCAGCGCGGTCGTCAATGTCTAAGTTAAACCCTTGGCACACTCACCAACACCCCAGCACTCCCAAAGGCCAGATCAGAACAGAACAGAACAAAAAAAATGGTACAGGATCTACAGTATAACCCTTCAGCATATAGGTGGTAGGGACACAGTCGCCCGAACAGCGCGGTGCTGAGCGCGGTCCTATCGACCCGGGCGAGACGAGACGGTGGCGGCGAGAGAGGAATAAACATGGTGCAGAGCGCGAGAGCGAGGAGGGGCGGCGCGGCGACCGCGACGGAGGGCGGACAAGAGGATTAGACTAGGCGTAGAGGGCAGGCGGGCAGTCGAGAGAGTCGGTCAGGTCAGGGGGGCGGGGTAAATCGGAGACGGGGGGCCAGGGGGGTATAGCCGGGCGGGAGGGCTAGCGCTAGACGAAGCGCGGCTGCTGCTGCTGCTGGAGGCGCCGGCGATCGGACGCGCGACGCTTGCACTGCGACGAGTGCTCGTGCAGCGGGTACGCGGTGAGCATGTCGCGCGGCGCGGGCTTGGGCGGCTCGGCGGGCGCGGGCAGCGCGAAGTAGACGACGGAGCTCGAGCGCGCGGGGCGGATGTGCAGCGTCGAGGGGGTGGTGGGCGCGGGCGCGGCCGAGTGCCGGCGGGCGATGCGCGAGAGCGGCGGGGCCTGGCCGTCCGGCGGCGTCGTGGCGAGCGGCGATGCGCTGGCGGACGACGGCGGCGAGCGGGCTCTCCGCGGCTGGCGCACGCGCGTCGGCGGCGTCGGGGCGGGCGGCAAGGGCACGGACTTGGCGGACGACGGCGAGGGCGCCGCGGGCCAGGTGGGGATGCCGTGCAGGAAGTCGTGGCACCCGTCGCACACGCGGGCGTTGGGGATGACGGGCGAGGAGGGCGAGGCGAAGTCGGTGATGGGCTTGCCTCTGGGCAGCGAGAGCATGGGGTTGGGCGAGCGGGTCGTGTCCAGCAGCGACGTCGTTCTCGACGAGTGCGCGGCGCAGAATACGCCCCCGCAGTGGCGGCAATGCTGAGCAGACGGGACGCGAGTTCAGTCCCGGCCAAGGGCATTTAAATTAAAATTCACAGAACGTACGTGGCGACGCTCGAAAAGGGTAAAGACGGTGTCGCAGTTCCAGATGTCACACTGGCGTGCGTCCGCGTCTCGCTGGTGCAAACGTTAACCGACGGCGGCGCTGACGACGGTGGCGGCGGCGACGCACCTTCCATAACGAGCGGTCGATGACGACGGCGAGCTGCTCAAACTTGCGCAGCGGCTGGGGCTCGCCGACGACGCGGCGGAGCGTGGAGCTGCAGGTGCCCTCGGGCACTCCGTAGAACGCGGCGGTGGCATGGTTCGTGGGCACTGGGCGGGGGCTCAGAGCTCTGAACAAAGAGACGGAATGTATGCGCACGAGGCTTCTTCTGCTGCTTGGGGGCCGTCTCCTCCTGGATCGAGTCGAGCGTGTCGGACGACGAGGACGGCGAGAGCGAGCTCGTGTCGGACGCCGGGCGCGAGTGCAGAGCGTCGTATGCGGCGAGGGCGGCGCTTAACGACATAATGGTGGAGGAGGAGAGGTGACGGGGCGGGGGGGCAGCATGAGGCAGGGAAATGATGGGGGTTAAGTACGCCCCGTCTCAACCGTCGGATCCAAATTTGAGTTTTCCCGCGTGGAGATCCAATCATATTGCTCCCGTATCTATTCACTATTGATCCCGTGCCTTCCCTCCCCCCCCCAATAATCATTATTATCCCCCAGCCACCCTTCCCTCTCTCTCTCTCTCTCCTCCACGCCGCCTCCCGCGGCGCCGTCTCGCCCTGCGGACCCGTGCGTCGAATCCGCAACGGCCAATTTGACGGCAATTGATGCAGCCAGGCGCCGAGCTCCTGGCCCACGGCATCACACCGCTACTGTCCGCCGCCCAGTGCACACAGCCCACCGGCACGCACCCTGCAGCATGCTAAAGCTCTGCTCTGAGGCTTGGACGGCTCATACCCTCCCTGCGCTCTCACGGGGCCGTCCCTGGGAGGGCATTTCTCCGGGCGTCGCGACGTCGAGCGTGTTTTGATCGGGCCCATCATTTCGAACCACGCGCCGCGGCCCGCCCTCGCTGATGCCGGACGCCCCGTCCACGCGAGCGCGCGCCCTTGGAGCCCGTCTGGCGAGCGTCAGGGACGCGTCGCTCGCCAGCCTCCATAAGTAATGTATAACGCCTCAACACTGGACAGGCCGGCCGGAGCCATCAGACTCAGAGCACGATCGACCGTCACCGCGCCGAGGGTATTCATTCGCGTAAGTAACGGTCGGCCAGGATGAAACGCTTCTTTGCAATTCAGTCGCGCTCCTGGCCTGCGGCGAACTTCCCCTCCCGCGGATTGCTTTGACAAGAAGGCGAACGGGTGTGGAGTCCGACACCTACGACATTGAATTCTATGCCTATTCGAGCGCTTGGGAGTTGGGACGCTCGACTTCAAGGTGTACATGTATGGTGTCAGCTGGACTCTTACGTTCAGATTTGGATCGACTGCAAGACTTAGACAGACCCCAGTTATCGTACTGTAATATCAGCTGCTCGCCCAGCGGCCTATCGACGCGGACGCGAACGCTGTCAGTGTCACTGGGGCCTCGTACGATCAATATCATCATTTCTTCAGCTGTCAGAACGACAATCTGAGTGAGCACGAAATGAAACTCGCCAACAGAATATTGGCCTTCCCATACCTCCTCACCCCGCTTCCCAGCCCCTGCCACTCACCGGCGTCTCACCCACACGACGCCAGCGGTAAGCGGTACGCTGTGCTGATTAGCGTGCGCCGGCTGACTGCTGACCGCTGACCACCGACCATACACAATCCCCCATCTCTGATTGGCCTCGCGCAGCGGATTATGATGGATAGATTTGGGATGCGCGATTTTTTCGCACGCACGCCGCGGACTCGGAGGATTCGGGATGTTGTTGGTGTTGAAACTTGAAACTTGATGTGGCGTCGAAATCATTCATTATGCGCCGCAGTGTTCGCGGGAGTTGGAATGACGGTGCCTTGAAGTCGGGGGAGGTGTGGATCCCACGGTGACGGTGCGCGACGTGGAAGGCGCGCAAGAGTTCAAGAGACGGCACAGCACCGGGCAGGACGAGCGTGATTCTCCCCGCACATGCACATGCACATGGTCGCGCCTGCAGAATCCAGACTCCGCTGCGCGCTGCATCTCCTGTACCGTAACTGTAAACTTGTTGCATACATCCAACCCTCAGCCAGCCCTCGCATTCAATCTTTTTCTCTTTCCACCCACGTGACGTTCGTTCTCCGCGGAACGCCCCCGTTCGAATCTCGATTGCCCTCCGAGCCCGCGCTGGTGTTCGAAGGCTGGGCTGGAATCAGCTCCCACTCCACCGCCCCTCACTGCAGCAGATCGTCCGGGGGCAACGATATCAGCTTCGACTCCGCAAATCCGGGGCAGCGCGTCACGCGTTCCCAGGCTCCAGTATCTGCGCTTACCGGTGCAGGTGTACTTACTCCAACTCGACTCCAATCTTGATGCTCCAGTCCCGTACCGTAACTTTCTGTTTCGAACTTGCTCCGAGTCTCGGTCTTCGCGGGTGGATACTTGCCTACTTAAGTATGATCAGATGCATATACTTACAGTACTGCACCTGCTCCTGAAGTTCTACAGTAGGTACGGTCTTTCGTCATGGACTAGGAGAATCGCGCCCGCTCCATTCATTTTCCTGCGCCGAGGGGTCTGGCTTCTGCGCAAACCGAAATGTGGATTGTGAATCTGACTGATGCAGAAGTACCGCGGGACGCCTCGACGTCGACGTCGTTGTCGACGTCATGCTCTGGAGTTTCGCGTCTGGACGCGCCTGCGCGCAACATTCCGCGGGAGGCGTGGATTGGTGCTGTACTGACAGCGCAGGAGCTCGAGACCGTCTTATCGTTGTGCGCTGCCAGTGCCGCCCGAGTCTGGACTTGTCTCGCGCCCAGCCTGCGCTGTGTACTGTTCTGCGTTCTGTCCGATCGTAGCCTTCTCCTCCCCTCGTCGTTCTAGTCTCCTCCTCGTCAGTCTGGTCCCGCGGCCCACCGACCGCACCCGCACCCGCCCCGATCGCGACAACTGCACCCGCCGGGCTGGCGACGGGTGCCCTTTCACGCGCAGCACACACACACACACTCTCTCTCTGGGCTTGATTGCGAGATCCGAACTGTCACTGCCAGCGCCGTGTAAGTAGTCTGCTGGATTTGGACTCGGAAGCCTCTAAGTGTAGATGAGATAAGGTGCTTGCAACTTGAACCAGTGCGTGATGCCCGGTCCCGCGTCTCCGTTCCGCTGGCTCCTCAGTAGTCCTAATCCTGCACCGGGGCCGCCGCTGTACTTACATTGACCCTGGGATCTGGGATCTGGGCGAAACTCAGGGGCGCAAAAGAACGAACGAGCGAAACAGTGGTGCAATTAGTCACTGCTGCTCTCAGGCCGGGTTCTGCATTCTGCGCGATCGAGATCTCGTTGCTTGGGTTAACAGAACTTGTCCTGCCCCCCGAGCCTCCTCTGCCTCTCCTGCCTACTTCCCACCATGGTTCTGCCAGTGATCAAACACAGCGCCAGCGCTAGCGGAGGGAAGGATTCGCCCGCCCGAGCCCCAAACGGGATCCCCGGGGCCGAACGCTCGAGCGGTGCATTCCTTCTGAGCAGGCATTTAGCCCGAGTGAATCTGAAGCCTGGCGCGCGGCTCGGGTCGGGATTTACTGCGAATGGCAATGGGCAGCTTGTTTGCGATCTGTGCTGTACCGTACTGTAGCTGATCGCGCCCATGCTCAACCGTTTACCAATGTCGGATGTCCGATCGCGCATGCGCGCGCGCCTGTCCTCGGTGGGTGTGAGTGTGTGTCAGTCAGAGCTGCAGTTTGAATCAGAAGTGTGTACTCTAGTAGGACTGAATGGGGCGGAAATCCCGCATGCCAGAGAGGGAGCAGTAGGTGTCGCTGTTCCACTTCTAGTGCCCTAAATCGTAGCCCACAGTGCTCCCGCCGCGAGCCTGTTCAAAACGTCCAGCGCTCGGACGGCGTTAACGAGCACGCGGGACCTCAGACTCAGAATCGCGATCGTCCCGCGCGAGACGTAACGGAGATGAAACCTATGCTGGCAGTGGCAGCGATCCTCTTAGTATTGCTGGCCTGAGAATCCACGCATACAGTGACTGGTGGGCCCCGAAAGCGCTGAGCGGCCATGCGTCGACGCGATCGCGGGCCATGCAGGCACGCCGCTCTGCCCTGACCTGCTAATCCTCGTGCGGCACTTCAGCGTCTGGTGTCCGTGTAATGTACCTCCTCTAGTCCAGCGTGTCCACGGCCAGACGTCCTCCGCAGATGAGAATGCCAATCCAACTCTGGGCGCTCAGTGGCAACGCTTGCCAATGAGAGACTGCGTCCGAGTCGTGACGTGGTGGCATGCCATTGGCATTGCACATGGCCGGCGACCCGGGGATTGAGCGCACGCGAGCGGGTATAATGAGGGGTAAGGGCCGCGCAGATTCAGATTCGACTGCGAAATTGAATGAAGCCGGGTCGCCGCGGATTTCCTGAGGTTGTCAACGGCGATGCCGGCTGTCGTCAGGCCTGTCGGCCAGACGCTGAGCGGAGGGGTTTCCTAGCTGGAGCCTGAGCCAGGGATGGCATGCTGCAAGGCCAACCAATTCCATTAAACTGGCGGCATAGACCAATTCCTTTAGAAATTTCCTGTTGGTCTGTTGCGATGGGCTTCAGCTTCGCCTTGAAGCCATTCCGCCGCCCGGATGCGACTAGAATTCCCACTGGCACTGGCAGTGGCACGTTGTCCGGCCCGGCACTTGGGACTTGCGCAAACACACGGCGACACGCCCGCTGTTTGCCTGGATGACTGGCCGCCGTACCGCCTGATGCGGCGGTCCGTGTGGCGTTTTAAAGTCTCAGGGCCGAGTGCTGCAGTGTTAATCCCAACCACTCCGACCGCGCGCGGGGATCATTGCAAACATACTACGGCTCCCTGGGCCGGTCCGACACTTGAAGGTGAACGTCGCACGTTCTGCCAGTGAACTTGACGGCAACAGCTCGACTGGCACGACTGCGCAGCCATTAATCTCAGGGCTTGAGGGATTATGTGTGAGTGGTTTGGCTATCGCTGTGGCCAGCAGTCGTGGCCAGGGGTCTCTTCAAGCTCCACACGGAGGCGCGCCTGGTGTGGGGTATCTACTTCTGGACTGCTCCTCAGCGCTCCGCCAAGTCGCCCCATGTGCATGCGCCCTCACGCGCTCGATGCTGCGCGGTGGCAGGGCAGGACTCCGTAAGAACGAGGATCCCGGACCCGGGCGCTGCTCCCTGCTCCACCTTCTGAAGGCACGCGACCGCTCTGGCGTTGCCATGCCACGTCCAAGTAAAGGAGGTCTAGTGAGCGTCCGGCGGCAGACTGAGGTCGTGCCAGTGCTAGCCATGCCCATTCCACTGTAGAGCACCCAAGCAGTCCCAGCTATCGGTGGCGAGTAATCTGATCATATCGACTGCATCGAAACAGACCCCGCGAAGCGATTGACGTTGACACGCGTTCGGCCGATCAGATTCATTCTGTCATGTCAAACCTAGACTCAACTAAGCCCGCTCGGCGCCAGCCGAGCGCCCTCGCAGAGGGGCTTATGACAAAGTCCGCCAAATCGGGGACCTAGGATTATAGATTTGTGCGCCCCCTAATACATTCTCAGACTCGCCACAATGACAAAAATTGCAATCAAGAACCTATAGAACTGCTCTGTATATTTCAATTTGGTTGACCCTGCCGCGCTACCGATATCGTCGGTGTCGAAGTGCGGCTTCGAATATTCTTGACGATGAACTCGCCGCACATGTACCAGATTTAAAACAGCCGCTTCAACCTCAAATAAATTAACTATAAATCAGTCTGAGCATATTTCCCATTGAAACTGGGCTGCCAATGCCATCCGTTCGTCGAGAGTGCAAATGCGAGGCGCGGAGGTGCCAAATCCGGAAGCATCCGTGATCTTGGCGATAACAGCGATAACAGACACCGTCACTGTCGCCCATGCCACCGCGGCGTACACCTGCAGACGATAATGCGGACGCCGCCAGAGCAAAGCATATCGACTGGGAAGTTCTATTCCCCAAGAGTGAAAGCACTTCGGCAGTCTACAAGGCCTGTGCTATACTCGCTCTGATGACCTGGCTCAACTTCTCTCCTCGCCAATTCCTCGACTGGTTCTTCTCCACAGAACATGCGGACTCAAAGAAGAAGGCAGCACAGTGCCTCAGCCCGAAAGGAGGGATTTCTCCGTTGTCTATCTGGCTAGCAAACATTGCGGAGCGCTTTAACGGGGGCCTGGCTGCAGTAGAAGACGCCATCGATCCTTTCGTCAAGGCGGTTCTCCTGCGGGAAAGCACTGCGGCAATCCAGTGCAGGGTGCTCAGCATTCGTCCAGGCGATATCAATCTTGCCGATCTTCTGGCTAGGGTCGGGACTGGCGTGGAGAGTGTGTCGTCTCAGATCCAGGAACTCATGCCGCACTCAGTCTCGTGGTTGCTGCATGCCACGTCTGCGGATAACTCCTATCGAGCCAAATTGAAGCGCAGAAGTGCTACTGCTTCTACGCAAAACCCTGAGGCGCCTGAGGGTGCTGCCTTGGACGGCGCTGACGTCGAAATGGACGCCGAAGGTCCTGAATTCAGTGAGGAAGGTCTCAGTTGGCATACAGAATACCCAGGTTTCAGTCGCAATCCGTTCATGGTGTGTGTTCCTTTCAATGTCTCCCACAATGCTCACAAATTATCAGGCCGTCATCTTTGTGCTCTCCGTTCTGCTCTTTGTCCGAAATCGTTCGACAAATGCGTTTCCCTTTCTACTCGGTGTTCAGATGATTACGCATGGTGCCAGCACACGTATCATGACGACGTTCAGCTGTCTTGGGGTTGTGGTCTCTGCTCGCACGCTTGGTCGGTTTCGCGAGAGGATCTCACTCGACGCTGTCTCACGAGCTATTGACGCTATCGCTGCCAACCCGCTCTGGCTCTGGATAATTGACAACATCAATCTCTTCATAAGGCGTGCAGCTCAGCGAGTCAACAAGCTGAATTACATGATTAACGCCACAAATGCCGCGCTGATCTTTCTCCCTTCGGGTGTTCCCCCTACGGCCCTTGACTACAAGAAGTTTGCTTCACTGCGGGGAAAACGGGCTGACGCTGTACCGGAGGCCATAAGGCCCTCGCCTGATGATGATTCCCATATGATCAGGGCGTACGAGGCGCTTGTCGAACAGTTTCTCATCGCGTATTGTCCAGGAGCAGACAAATGGGCCGACCGTACCGACATGAAGTTGCACGCAGCATCTGCTATGCCGTCTGTATCACCGCTGACACCAGAGGTTACGAAGACCTTCCCTGTTGGTGTACTCGATGCGAACGAGGGTTCATACAAAGGTCTCATCAAGGCGATTGAGCTTCTCCGGCAACGCTTGCGTATGACACCATCCCAATGGGCGGCAGACCTTCGCATTGGTGCAGGCGATTATCTCACATCTCGTAACATTCGTGGTGCCCAGTTCATTCGGCAGTACGATCACAGCCCCGCCGAGAGACTCGAGACGATCTTGCCGCAGTCCCAGCTTTTCCATTTCGCCATGCGGGCTGCGGATGTCATTCATTCAGAGCATCTTGGTGACTCTGTTAACGACCCGGGGTCGCTGTCACGACACAAAGACCAGCTGCGACGCACTTACGACGTCAACAAGGTCGACTATGCTAATGCTAAGGCTCTCATCAGGCATTCGTTAATTGCACGTATCCTGGACGGTGTCATGGTTGACAAGGGCTTTGGGACCTGGGCTGCACTCAGCAAGTGGAGACCTACATACGACGATGTGCAGTCTACTGCAAAGTCCTTTGTCCGGCAATATTCTACCTTCCGTGCCGCTGAGAAAGCGCAGGCTGCAGGCGACGATGTTCTGACTCATTCCATCCACTTTATTATGGAGGCTCTGCGGTTCTGCGAGTTCGAATCGGCCGTCTCACATGGGGATGCGGGTCGGGTGCTCATTGTGCTCAAGTACTGGGCGTTTGACTTCCGCGGTGCTGGAAGTCACAACTACGCCCGGGAATGTGTTGAAGTACTCCTTCGATGGAGGTACAAGCTGGATGATGCCATGCGGAAGATGTGGGCAGCGTCTTGGTTCATAAATCGATGGGGCAAGCCCGGCCGCTTCATTGCGAGCGATCTATATCTGGAACAACTCAACTATTATGTCAAGGTGAGAGCTGTCTGTTATTTTCTGATGTCTTATATAATTTAACTCCCAGGTCGTACACAAATCCGACGGAAGCGGTGCGAACATTTACAACATCATCGCCAAAGGCTCGTCGTGCATCGAAGCACTGAGTCAGATCTCAGAGAAGGTTGGGCAATTTGTTGGGATAGAGCTAGCCCATCGCAGGCACAAGGAGGCCAAATTCAACCGCGATCTTGAGGTTCTGGTTCGCAATATGCACGACGCGTCGCTTCACACTCTCACGCGAGAATCACATCGATCACTACCTAAGCCCGCAAAGAAGATTACCAAGGAGCCCAAGGGTCTTCAAGTTCCAGATCCACCACAGTCAACAATAAAGAGTTTGTTCGGCAAAGGATTCGAGACGTGGAACGGTAAATGGCAGGAGTTCATCGACGAGACGACTTCGGAGCCTGCGCTGGGTCCTGCCGCAGAGCCACTGCTCATCAACGCAGGTTCTGTCCCTCTTGGCGAAGAGGACCTTGGTATAGTAGCAGATGGAGGGTCAGATCCCGTTTGTGACGGGATAGGGGGAGTCGGGGGCTTGACGGAATATGACGGTGGACCGACAGTTGATAATGAGTAGCACGAGTTCCCGTTTTTTATTATATGCGCACCAGTATGCAAGGGAAAGCATGTGACAATTCTGCAATAGCTTACTATTGCATGCCCTCGGAGCAGGAGCCATACAAGCAAAATTACTGGCTTTGTACTACGTACATACAGCAACTCCTAATCTAAGTCCTGAGGCTGGTATTCGTGCGAAAATGTGTCGTATGTGCGCGCCACATGTTCAAAGTAACTATGTGGATCAGCACGAGGGGGCGGCGGCGGTGGTGGCGGCGGCGGCGGCATCCACGCTGGGTCTTGTCGCACCCGGGCGATTAAGCTTTGTGGAGTGGGTAGATGCGATGTCGACGGCGTATTAAAGTTGGGATACGGTGAATTAGAAGTGCCAGAGTACTGGGTCAAATGAGGGTGTGGATACGGGGAATAGTTGTGCGGCAGTGACTGGTGCATGGACGATTGATGAGATGTATCGATCAGGTCTAAGTTCTGCAAACCGCGACGTGGAGTAGAGAGATGGTAGGTATCGCCTTGAGATAGAGGCCGCGGGAGTGATGGAGGGGGCGGCATGGCGAACGCGGGAGGTTGCGCTGGAGGTGGGAACGGGTCCTGATGTGCGACATGCTGTACGGGATGTTGAGCGTGGGAGTGGCCGTTGCTACGCTGCTGCACATAGCGCGGCTACTGTGGGGAGTTGTAGACCGCAGTGGTGTAAGCAGAATACCCAGACAGTGCAGTAAAGGGGTCGTCAGTCGGTGTTGATAGAACTGCGGGTGGACGGAAAGCACGCTCATCCGCAGAAAAGCGCAATTGGCGAGCAAGTAGTGGCGAGTCTGGAGCGCTGAAATCTGATGGGATTGGCGCGGGCATGGGCAGCCACGGGGTTTGTGCAGGTGTCGGAACGTGCGCGCGAAGGGAGGGCGTTCCCGGCTGCCACAGCGGCATACCTGGCATCATTGCCAGATTACTCTCTGGTGTCCCCAGTACATCTCGCTCGGAGAGTGCGGATGATGTCGCACGAGAGGGACTGGCCGGGGAAGCGAACGGTCCACAGGCAGCACCTTGACGCAGCGCCGGATGGACAATCGCGGATTCCTCTATCGCAACTCAGCTACCAAATGCCATTGCAAGCACAGGATACTCACCTGTAGAGTCGACTTCTCCACCTACACGGGCACGCTTAGACGGGCGGCGGGCAGAAGCAGGCGTGCGGCGCGGGCTCTGCTGTTGCGGAAGCGCTGCAACCCACGATTTAAGAAGCTGAACCACGCCTTGAAGCTCGCCTGCACTAGCCAATTGCCATGTAGCCCGGCGTTGAACATCGACAGCCGTTATGTCGACAAGTGCCGCAAAGGACTCCGCGTTCTTGCATAGCTCGCGGATGACTGTGTCGGGCAGAACGGAATCGGCGCTGGCCAGCAAGCCGCACTTGGTCTCGACGAAATCAAGCCTCCAGCTCACGAGGTGCTGGTACAAGAGATTGACGTCGTCCTGAGTGACTACGCGTTGCATGTTGCGTGGGAGGCGACGAGACGGTGTCGCGGGGGCAACCTGCGATTGGCCGACTACAGACACCGAGTCGGCGGACATGTCAGAGTCAGATGCTGCGCCGCTATTGGAGGCCGCATCGTCTGCATGATCTCCACCTGCTGCCTGGTGCAGCGGTCGAAGGAAGTCGTCCTTGAACTTGCGAAACCGCACATTGTCCGCCGAGATTGGACAGAGCTGCTCGAGAAGCTCCGGATTGCATACCCAGCATTTGCCGCATTTAACTCCAGGTGCATCAGGAAACCGTGTCTTCTCCCTGGGGCGGACTAGAGCCTCCATAGCGGTCCGCGCCCCAGGACCCATGCCCCCGATTTATTGCGCTATACCATCGCTCCAGAGCGAGCTCGTACGCAACAGAACGACCAGTGTATGCTCTTCGCGACTCTGAATCCAGTGTCCAAGGTCCTACCGCGTTAGCTGTTGGCTTCTCTTTTGGTGCTTTTCCTGCTCAGGTTCTGAAATTTCTTGTTGATCCCGCGGCGAAAATGATATCGATTAAAATGAAATGTATTCAAGGAATAGCGTAGATACATATAAATTGCGCGTGGACGAGACGCCGGGGCTCGGGTGCGACGATGGGAGCGGCGCGGGAATAGCCATGCTCACGGTGTCAAGATACCAATGATATGTACGCGAATTCATGAGTATGTTGGGCCGTCTGAAAAGAAACGTTACATCGCGTTGGACTACAAGACAATTGACATACCGAAACGAAAGAGCGCGTCGAAGCGGCACCTACAACACACCTATAACGACGTCAGTTCGTGTACATTCATATATACGACGGATATGCGCACCTTGTGTGCTACATTGCGAGGTCATCTTTGCGTAAATGTGCACGTTAGGCACAGCAGCGTTGGTAGCAGTGACATCACGGCGTACCTATTGCCAACAGACCGAGACCACTGGGAATAGTAGCGTCCACAGCAGTACAGAGGGGAATGGTTGAGCTCTCGGAGTCGCCGCAAAGTCGCGTCGCCTGCAAGATACTCAGGGAACTGGAGGGACAGGAAGACATCAAGGCTTACTTAGCCGTGTCTCATCCAGCCATCGAAATGAAGCCTGCCGCTGTCGGGGTGAAGAGCCGTCGTGAGCCGCCGATGCGACTCCGCACCGCAAAGTGATGGTGGGGGTTGAAGGGCAAGAGACGATTGAACTCCGACTCAACACGGAGCTGAGACTAACTTCGACAGTCGGCCGTTGCCACTTTCGGTGCTTGAGTTTGAGGATTGCCTAGGTACCTACCCTCTAACCTTTTCCCCACTTGGTCTAGGAGCTCTTTACTTCTGCCTTTGATTTGAAGGCAGCCAACCGATGTAGCTGTAGATAGAACCGACTCTAAGAATGTGTCGTCAGAAGGACTTCGCACAAGAGGTCACAGCGTCAAAACAATGCTGCCATTTAATGCAGTCCTTGTGGCTCACAGAAAGGCGTATACTACATTAATCAACAGCAGTTGCCGATGCGAATTTCAGGTTGATACACGTGCAGAAAGTGCGGCAGGTGCGGCATAGCGCGGACAGGTGCGCGAATTGACCGCACAAGGGACTCAGACGCGCCGTGCCACCGCGTTTCCAGCTATGAGATTGCCTTTGCATGGCCCTGGCACGCGCCAAGTGCTTCAAAATGCTTAGCAGCGTCGGTCTGGTGGCATGAATCCGAATCGGACGCTTGATGACAGCGGCTATCAGCGTTCAACCTTCGAGAGACTACTTATGCCGCTTTAGGGCAAACCGCAGTTTCCTGATGTGGCGGCAGCGGACGAACGTCAAGCACGAGCCAGATCGCCTCAAATCGTAGCTTCTGAGCCCTGTTGCCATGAACAGGCTTGTCGGACATGTCCAGCGTCGTATAAACTGTCAGGCCAGTGTCCGGGCGGAATTCCCGCTCCAAGAACCTATGTGCGCACTCCCGCTTGGAATGTCCAGCCCAGGCGAGGTTGAGAAACGTCACCGTCGACTCGGGGAGTTTCTGGCGTCGTTTGGTCCATGCAGCAGGCTCTAGTGGCTTCTTCTTGCGCGGAGCGCGGCCGCGCAAGCGTGTGACAACTGGAATGGCAGCTGTCACCGGTGGTGGCGCAGGCAAGAATGCGTAGTCGGGCGCGAAAAGAACACAAACGCCAGGCGTGTCGGGGTGGCGCCCAGTCCTCCCCCATCTCTGAGAGAGCTTCGGTAACGTCAAGACAGCACCGTCGGCCTTTTGATTTCGTGCTTTGACATCGAAAATGGCACAGAATTCAATGTCACCAACATTGCACCCCATGCCCGCGGCGTCCGTAGCGCACAATATGCGGGTCTGTCCAGACGAAAAGGATGCCCAAGTCTGCTCTTTCATGGTGGCAGAGGCGGCAGAGGAGTACGGAAGAGCAGTAGATGCCCGCATGTGCGGCGGCAGACAGCGGTCAACGAGTTGGCAGCCTCCGACGCAGTCTCCGATCTGGTCCATGTAGAATAGCGACTTTGGAATAACAGAGCGCATGCTGCCAGAGTTGAGGGTCTCCGGGATAATAGACAAGGCTGCCATGATGTCCGGGGATCCCTTTGGCTTTCGAGCCACAATATACGACAGAGTTCGGCGAGAAACACCGAGATCCATGCCAAAAAATGGCCTAAGGCCATATCTGAGCACCTTCCATATAGAATTAAATATGGTCGTAGTCACAGTTGCTGAGAGAGCCACGAAGGGGATGTCCTGGCCAGTGAAAGAGCGGAGCTGACCGAGGAAACCGTATGCCTCCCGAAACTTCTTAGCCCATTCGGCGATGACATGGGCTTCATCGACGAACAGTGCCTTGAGAGTACGGCGGAATTTAGGGTTGCCGAGGAGGTCAGTGATGCGCTCAGTCAGAGAGAGCTCGGGCGAGATGTACACGAGCTGTCGCTCTCCGCGAGCAACCGCGGCAAATTCTGCATCGGCCTCGGCTGTCGTGAGATCCTCGTTTATTGTGCAGGCTTTGAGGCCCTTTGCCTTTGCCTGAGCGACCTGAGCTCACAGTGAGGCGATACACAGGCATTTAATGATCAATAACATACCTGGTCGTACTCCAGAGCCTTCAACGGGCAGATTACCAGGACGACTTTCGAGGGGTTCAGGCAAGCAGTACCCTCAATTATAAGACTTTTTCCGTAGCCAGTTCCCGCGATGTAGAATCCGTCATAGCATTGGTCGATGCGTTGGAGCATGGTAGCCTGCTCGTCACTGACCGAGAACGGCAGCGACAGTTCGCGCTCTAGCCTTCGTTTGATGTAATGCAACTGGTACCGAGGCAATTTATAGACGCCATTAGCACGTCCAGATCCACGCGCAGCTCGGCGCTGGGGTGTACGAGGTCCCGAGGGTGTCGCGGGCGTCTCGGCGGTAGCGGGCGCCATCCGCGACACGAGCAGCCAGCACCGGCGGCGCAGAAGACCCGCAAGCGCCCCAAAAACGCAGACACACCCTCGGGGAGGCCAAATGCGCGTCCAGCGCGCGCGAAACGGGCAGAAAAAGACCGTGCGGGGTAGCTACGCGGTGCGCGAGAAGAGAGTGTGGCGTGGAATTAGACTTTAGTCGCGCAGTGTCTGGCTCCTGCAGAGCAATATATTCTGACCAAAATTTTATCCAGGCTTGCTCATTGACATCTCATGTACACTTTCTGTCTATATAGCAAGAGGAAATGTTTATCGACTGGTGTGCTAGAGCTATAGTCCTAGGTCCCCCGATTTGCGGACTTTGGCACAAACCCCTCCGGCTACCAGCCGGAGGGTTTGGTTCCGAATCTATGTCAAACCACGCTCGGCTCGCGCGACCTGGCAGGTGGCAGGTTTCCCCGCAGCGCGATTCGGATTCGACAGATGAGATATCGATGCGGATGGCAGACTGCTCGGCCGACGTCGTCGCCTGTGATTTTACACACAAAGCGCGGGCCTCGGCGAAATATCAAGAAGCCCGTTGCGTGCCTGGATGATTCGGCTTCAGGTTTGCCACAGCCCGGCCGGTCGTAACAAGCTGTCAGGAGAAATAAGAAGGGCCGGGCACAGGACAGCGAGCAGGGAGCGGAGCGCATTCCTGTCAATGTCATGATCCCGACATCCTGAGAAGGTGGAACAGGGACACGGTGGCCCGGTGGGGAGGTTTAGGCGTGTGGCGAGTTGCGTGCGTTTGGCCCTGGAGCAAATGCGGAATAATAATTCGATGAGGACTCTTCGTTTGGGAAGTTGGAGGAGCCTTCCTCGCAGAAACTCGAGCAGCCGCCACCCGCTGGATGCAAAGAAATGAGCCTTTAGAGTGCGAATTACTCCGAAGGTTCTAGCCTCTAGGTAGGCGACGACTCTGACGAGGCAATCTGGAACCCGGAGTCGTGCCTACCACGTGCCTGCCGACCGGTTTAGATCCTTTCCACAGAGCAGAGTAGCAAGATCGCAGAGAAAAGCCCAATGGAGTTACGCATGCCGACGAAAGTCCACGCCACACTTGTGGAATCTTGTCGATCTTACGTCGGTGGCAGGCAACAGGCTGCGGGTGTGCAGGGCGTGAGAGCCCACGCGAGAGCGAACGGCGCCACGTAGGTAAAAGACAGCATCGCCAGAAGGGCAGGCAGCTCGAAACGTGAATTACCGGTGGCCGGTGGCGTGTGTGTTCCCTTGCGGACCAGTAAACGCGCGCAGAACGACGGTTTCGAGATTCGCAGCAATTGCAATCAACAACGGGCGGATTCCCTTCCTGCTATTCGGCACGTGGATGGAAGAAGAGTGGGTGCAGGGTGCTGTAAGCTGCGCCATCGTGAGTGTTGCATTGACGATTGTGGCGGCCGACCCAAGGATTTCTTCTGGGCAACTTGAAGCTTCTGGCAGCGCAAGGCAGTTATACCGTTGCAGACGCAGGAGAAGAAATTGCGAGCACTTGTATAGGAAACCGGCGCATGTGCAATGAATGTGCAATGAAGACAGAAGAAAAGGAAAAGAGGAGGCGACGGTTCGCGCCGAGTTGGCCTGTTGACCGCGACGACCACGATGTCGTCTAAGCACAAATACTCTGTTATTCTACCCACCTACAACGAGCGCAAGAACTTGCCGGTCATCATCTGGCTGCTTGCCAAAACATTTGATGAGCAGTAGGCTTTTGAATGCGTGCGTTATGCGAGTTGCTGACTGCCACAGCCAGCTCAACTGGGAGGTAATTGTCGTCGACGACAACTCGCCCGATGGCACGCAGGACGTTGCCAAGCAGCTGCAACGCTCTTTCGGCGAGGATCGTATTGTACGTTGATAGCCTGTTGCCTTCTACTGGGCTGACACGCTTGGGATATGTAGCTGCTTAAGCCACGTGCCGGCAAGCTAGGACTTGGGCAAGCGCGAATCCTTGCTTGACGTGTCCCGAACTCAACAAAAAGCGTCATGTAGAACAGCCTACATCCACGGCCTCAACTTCGTCACGGGCGATTTCGTGGTCATCATGGACGCCGACTTCTCGCACCACGTATGCTTCACACGTTGAGATGCCTGTACTCGCAGCTCATACCGCTTTCATAGCCCAAATTTATCCCCAAGTTCATCCAGTATGATCCCTGCTACCTTGTCGATGCCTGCGGCCACTAACGCGTTGCGGGCAGACTGCAGCAAGCACATAACCTCGACATCGTCACCGGCACGCGGTATCGTTCGACAGCGAAACCAGCATTACCCGGCGCGGAGCCTGGCGGCGTCCACGGCTGGGACTTGAAGCGCAAACTTGTCAGCCGCGGCGCCAACTTCCTGGCAGACACCGTTCTGAGCCCCGGCGTGAGCGATCTTACGGGCAGCTTCCGGTACATTGCTCCCTCCCCTTGTTCCATCTGGTCCCTCTTCGTCCTCGCATTCCCTCCAGCCTTCACCCTCCCCCTGCTTCGTTCTTCGGTCTTCCACTGTAGTTCGAACCCGCACGCCATCCCGTCCCGCGTGAAGCCAGAAGCTGACGCTCGCCCTCCGCTCCACAGGTTGTACAAAACGCCCGTGCTGCGCGACATCATCCCGCGCGTGCAGTCGCGCGGCTACGTATTCCAGATGGAGATGATGGTCCGCGCGCGCGCGCTCGGCTACTCCGTCGGCGAGGTACCCATCACGTTCGTCGACCGCATCTTCGGCGAGAGCAAGCTCGGCGGGGACGAGATCGTGCAGTATGCCAAGGGTGTGTGTATGCTGTGGGTGTCTGTATGATGCCGCGCGTGATGCGTATGGATGGATTGTACATATTGATGGCTAGTTGAATCCCAGGCAGCAGATTCTGCTCCAGCAACGTCCCAAGTTCCAGGTTGCAATATGCCCGATGCAACGAACGCAGCGTCCTAATGTTACATTGTATTGTACAAACATACAACAGCCTTCTACAGCGCAGATACTAGATTACTTTAGACTGCCGTTGCAAATCTCGCAACTGGATATCTTCATGCGCAGTATGAAACGAGGCGATACCAACGTCCCGCGCGTCGTCTAGATCTTCAACATCCTCTTCGTCTCGGTCGTCCGGGAAGTTAGGCAGAGCGGTCATGCCTCGCTCCCGCTGCATCCCAAGCTCCATCTCGGCGACGAATGTCCTGCAATCCGTTAATGATGTCTGGCGTCGGTAAAGACGATACACACCCGACGTAGACGCGCGTGCGCTGCGCAAAGGAGAGGTCGCGCGCTGACGCCGAGAGCGTGGACATGTCGATCCGGTCTTGCTTCTGTACCGCGACGTGCAGACGGAGCAGCAGGCGTTCGGTCATGACGAGCGTGAGCCTGAGAGGAGCGAGGGGTCAGTCGAGAGCTAGGGGGAGCTGCGAGGAGGTGGTCGAGAACGCACACGACGGAGAAACTGAAAGTGATGTGAGTACGTGTGCGGTGTACGGCGCGGGGATGCTGACCTGGCGTTGACATCTTTGAGGCCGGGAGGCGCGATCTATACAGAATAAAATAAACGGCGTCATAGGAGGGTGGCTGCATTGCAGGACGCACAACATAGGTAATAATCGTGATAAGATAGCAAATAAGCATAACACTGCGCGGACGCTCCTCGTCAGTGCGCTTCAAGACGGGACTGCGGCAACAAAACTCTCACGCATAGTAAACAACGCCGTCGCGCAGGAACACAGCAAACAGCGACAAAGAAGCGTCCTCCCCAAACTGCTTCACAAAGCGCAGCGTCTTCCAGAGCGTGAAAGCGAAGATGAGGGTGTCGAACAAGAGCGGCGCGACCCACGTGAGGATGCCGAGCACGAGCTGCGGGCTGCCGGGCAGGCAGCCGTTCCCCGGGGGCGGGACGACGACGTGCTGGTTAATCATGCTTGTGAAGAGGAACACGGCGTCGATTGCTAATGCTATAGAGAGCACCACGAGGACTGTGCGAGAGCGCGCGTACAGCTGCGGTAGAAGAAGAGGAAAACGTGAGAATTGTTCGAACTTCAGGGTTTGGATGTGTACGGGAGACGTACAGCCCAAGTGCGGACGAGGAATACGGTGTGCGCGCAGATCATGGCGAAGCATACGAAGAGAGTTGGCAGGGTCGCGATCGCTTCGCACCTGTGCCATTGAGATTCGTCAAATCTGGTTGCCTCAGGCACTTTAACGAGTCAGAAGGGCACGCACGTCTACAAGGAGGTAGTGAGTAAAGCTATGCGAGGACGGAGCCGAGGACGCACTTTCGATGACCATGTCGTCTGGAATGTCGCTGCACGCGATGAGCCCAATAAGATATCGAAAATAATTGAACACACCAATCATGGACACAGTATACATTGGAATTGGAATGTATCTGAGCTGTGAGACGCGCCGCGGTAAGCACACAACGGGAAGGAAGGCATAGGCACGTCGCGCGAGTCGCGCCGTACCCCGAACCATAACGCCGTAAACATATTCCGCTTCTGCCTCCACATCCATTCGACTTCCTGGTCCAGACATATGACTGCAGAAGCGCTAGCCTCAGCAACGCAGGCGCATACACCACAGCTAGGTAGCACGCACACCAATCCCAGATTAAAACTACAAATGCGGCCAGGTGGGTTGCCTTCCACAGCCGCCTGCGCGCGACAGTCAGCTAGTAACCCAATGTGCAGAGCGCGCACATACAGGTCGGCGTACTGCTGATCATCCCATCCGTCGCTCATACAGCACACGAACGCGGGGCAGACGCGGGCAGAGGAGAAGGCCTGCAAATCCGCAGCCTGCTGATGAGCTAAATTCCGTGGTTTGGACACTGACAGATCTTCGGAAGCTCGATCGCCTGGCCAGCCAGCCGCACCGCACCCGCCCGCACGTCTCACTCGATCCTCGTCCGAATAGGCCGCGAGCAACGTTCCGTATTCGCGTGCTCTGGGAATGATGGAATAAAATACAAAACTGCGTCATTACTTCGGCTTTGACTCGACCTTGTCCTTGAGCTCGCGAACTCTATCTCCCAACACCTGGCCGTACTTGACTTTCATGCCCGGCTTGATGGCCCACGCAAAGTCGTCCGGGGCCTCGAAGACGAGCACGATGGTGGAGCCCAAGCAGAACCCGCCGACCTCCTCGCCGGGCGTGAGCGGCTGGCCGTGCAGGAGCGCGCTGGCCTTGGCGTAGGTGGCCTCGCGGAAGGTGCCTGGCGGCGGCAGGCGGCCGCGCACGTTGGTGCGCAGCGCCTGGTCGAAGTTGATCTTGATCGAGCCGACGTTCGTCGCGCCGACGGGGATCATGCTGAAGAACCCGTAGCGCCAGCGCCCCAGAAGCGCGACGCGCTCGTTCAGCACGAATAGGTCCTGCAAGCGCGACGCCACGTACGGCGACACGCTGAACAGCTCGCCGCTGAAGTGCCGCCGCCGCTCGACGACCCATGCCGTCGGCGAGTGGAAGCGGTGGTAATCGCCCGGCGCGAGGTAGATGACGCAGAAGAACAGCTTGTTTTCCTTCGAGGGTGACTCTTTGGTGCCCAGCACGGAACGGATGCCCATTTGGGTGGCGACGTTGACGTCCTTGCCTAGGTCCTCCTCCGAGACGGATGCATCGCCCTCGATGGAGCGCGTCTGCGAACGTTGGCCCATAAAGTCCCCCAGAGAATAAGATATGCCATTGACGTCCGCGAACTCCTCGTCATTAACGTTCCGCGCGCCTGCATTGGCAAGTTGGGCCTCTTCGACCGCCGTAGCTTGTCCAGCACCCAGTAATGCATCCAGCGAGTAGGTGATGCCCTTGACCTGCTCCACGCGTGCGCCTTCCACCTCGCCGAAATGGAGAACTTTCCCGTCCGCAGGAGATACCAGCGCGCTGTTGGCTATGGGCCTTACGCCGGGCTTAAGCGAGCGGTAGAAAAACTCGCCGAGCGAGGCGTATTTTGTGAGGTCCGGCTCGGCGATCTCGTCCAGGTTGCAACCAAATATCCAGGCGTACAGCCTGAAGCCGTATGGGCGGAACCACACCGGTAGCGTGAGCGAGTTCAGGTAACCCCAGAGGCGCGACAAGTTGCGCAAGGGTAGCGCGCCAAGGACGTTCACGCCCCAACGACCTGTCCGGTGCGCGCGGCCGTCAGAGTCGACGCCAACCTCACGTGACTGTCGTTTCTTCCTGTAGTCGAGAAATACTAGTAATAAAGCGCCAGTGGCGAGCGGCAGCGGGTACCATTTCGTGGGCGTGTTCCGCCAGGCGTCTGCTAACCGTTCTGAATTGCACGCTGTCAGTAACGCTACAGTAACGCGTTAGCCGTAAGCGTACTATACAACGGCGCATCATGCTTTTCTGTGCTGCGGACTGCCGACGCGTGTAGTGCTCGTCGGGGTGTCCTCAACGCAGCGCGCAGGATGAGAGCTCTGGACGGAAGCATTGATTTGCTCCGAAGTGCCGGCGCCGCGTCGTCGGTGGTGCCGTGCGTTGGGCCATATTTGTACGCGTTAACCTGACAATCCAGTTGTTTTGCCTACTCAGAGGGCTTGAATGGTGCACCTAGGTATACGTAAAGCTTACAATGAACTTGTTCAATAATTCATCGACGAAAGGCTTTGGGGCTGTTTTTTTTACCACGAAAATCACTGGAGTGTGCGACTTCTCACGGCAAGAGGGCTAAAATCCGGCCAGCGCAATCCTTCAACCTATGCCAGCCGGAATCAATCCACCTTCCAAGTTAATAAAGTTCGAGCCGAGTAATCGCGGCATACGACGGTTTTTCAACGAGCGCATGAGGTCACTTGAGCCCTGTGCGTCGGGTTAACGATCTCCTACTCCCCTTTCGTGCAATGCATACAGTACTACATCAATTCATCGGACGAGTGTCGTCTTGCGCAAAAGCCTCAATATGTTGACCCGGTATGTACACAACCAAGTTCATGTCGAGCGGCGCAGTCAAGAGCTCGAGCATATACAGTATCGGCGCACGTCATATAGGACACCTACCGGACCCATGGCTTTGGGATCTGTCATTTGCTGCAATCCGGCGAGCAAGCGGTTGACCGGAGAACAGGAGGGACTCGAAGGGATCACGAAGAACAGACATGATGGGAGTCTGCAGCAAGCTGCAACACAAACGATAAAAAAAGTAAGGGCCTACCTCGAGTAGCTTACGCTACATCTGGGCTAACTGGCCCCTGGCTGCTGCAGACGATGTTGGACGCGAAGCAAGAAACGTTTCGGCTTCCTCCGGCGCGTCGGATTGCCTGCTTCAACCCACCATGACCGCAGCGACACCGCTGAAGGACCGCGTTAGCGAGAAGCTCGTAGAAGAGCTCATCTTGCGGCTCAGACGCAGGTTTGCGTCTGTCTTGTGCCAGTAAGCACGGATTTTTGACTTGCTCAGACAGGTGGTCGGCGCACAGCAGACTGCAATCGAAACATTCCACGTTCTTCGCCAAGTAGTCGCTCGGGCTCGGTTTAACGAGATAGATGAGCTTGTCATTCTCGTCAAGACAGTTGGACGACGGCTAGTTGCTGCTCAACCCAAAGGTCTGTCGGTTGGCTATGACTCGACGCACGTGACGCTGACAGCTGGCACGCCCCCAGAGCATGCCGTTGGCAATATTGTGCGAAAGTTTTTACATCTTATTCGCGAAGAGGGCTACGCATCTGGAAAGCTTTCTGCACCCGTTCCGCGGGCGACGTCTCTTTCTCTGGCGGACTTCATACGACTCGCACCTGCACGTGCGCAGACACAGGGCTCGGCTGGCGCACCGCGTTCGAACGGCGTTATTCGAGATCAGGTCTTCCACGAAGAATCGCAGCATAGCGACGAGGAGCCCGATGGCGACTTTAAAGGTCTCCTCATGGACGGCTTGCGAGAAATCCTCGACGAGCTCGAGACGGTTTACGAAAACGTCGGGAAGAACGCCAAGGATCACATACACTCTGAGTAAGACCGGTTCCACTCAACTTACAGATACAGGCTCAATCGATTTGCAGTGAAATCATCCTGACAATCGGCCGCTCCCAAACCATCGAGTCCTTCCTGAAGACTGCATCGCACACACGCAAATTCACAGTTATCGTCGCGGAAACAGCCCCCTCGTGCGTTCGTGCCGCCGCCCAGACTTGGTTATAACACTGCCATAGATACTCCGGACGCGAGATGGCCGCGAGCCTTTCCGCGCAGGGCATATCGACCGTCCTCGTGCCGGACAGCGCCATATTCGCCCTTCTATCGCGCGTCAACAAGGTCCTTCTCGGCGCGCACGCCATCCTCGCCGACGGCGGCATGTTCGCGCCCGCCGGCGCCCTCCTCGCCGCGGCGGCCGCGCGCGCGCACGCCGTGCCAGTCGTCGTGTGTGCCGGCCAGTTCAAGCTCACGCCCAAATGGAGCGCGGCCGCCGCGGTGCACGCCGCGCGCGACTTTGCAGACCCCGCCGCCGTGCTGCCGTTCTCCGAAGGCGCCCTCGTCGAGAAGGTCGACGTGCTCAACCCGTATTGGGATTTCGTTGGCCCGGACATGATCGATGTGTACATCACCAACTATGGTGACCACGCGCCGTCCTTTATCCATAGGCAAGCGTTGTGTGTGTAGGTCTACGTGCCACTGACGATTTGCAGGCTGATCAAGGACTCGTACGATGACGAGGACACTGAGTTGTAATTTGGAATCAATGCTATTCGTGCTGTCTTGGACTGCTTTCTTTGGCTATTCGTCAACTGCTGATTTCATACAGTCTACCAAAGCAAAGGTCATCGGAGCGCGCACCGGATGAGCGATTCGCACGCTGCTGCGTCGTCCTTAGCATTATTGCCCGGCCTGAAAGAGATGTGCCTGCATATGTATTATATATATTGTAACAGTTCTTGGAATATTGAGAAACTTGACGCGAAAGAAACTGGACGCGAATTCTGAGCATGTTGGTGCGTTACGCCAAGCGGCCGACCGGGAAAAACACTTTGGGAACTGAGAGTATTGCAACACCAAGCAAGACAAGAGTACACCAGCTACAGAGGCCGTTACCAAGGCATTTGAACATCATTGCGCAGACATTCGCTTCAAAAGATCCTGCCACTCGACAGCCATCTTCGCTAACGTCTTGCTCTTCGCTGAAGTTTCAACACGTCAGCCTCCAAGGCAAGACCGAAGGCAAGCAAAACGCACAGAAGATGCCCAACACCTCCCGCAACACCTCGCGCTTGTCGAATCCCAGCACGGTCGGCTCCCAGTCCTTAGCAGCGGCATTCCCAGGCTTCCAGTATATCGGGCCACACAGCTCGTGCGCCATCTCCTCGGCCTTCGCGCGGAAGCCCTCGTCGGCGATGCGCTTCGCATACACGAGCACCGCCGCGCGCCATTCGCCCGCGCTCTCGAGGATCCGGGCCGCGTGGATGCGCGTCTCGAGGTGGCCGAGCGTCATGGCGGGGCCCCACCACTTGTTCGCCGCCATCGCCGTGCCGTCGACCTTCATCGCGACGTTGCTGTTCGACACGACGCGCTCGAGCTCCGACACGGGCCCGCGCGCGGCCGCCCGCGAGCGCTCCACGACGTCCGAGCCCGCGGCCCACCACGGCTCGGCCACCTTCGTCCACGTCTGCAGCGCGCGGTCGTACGCGATCTGGATGCCGGAAGAGAGCGAGAGGACGGCGACGCCGTTGTCGCGCACGAGCGCGTCGACGACGCACACGTCCTCCGACAGGAACGGCAGTATGGAATGCGGAGTGAATGCCGATGATTGAGTGACGACGTTCCTGCAAGCGACGTGGGCCACTGCAGCTGCAACGACGGCGCGACAAGCTTACCAGAGATATATTTGGCCCGTTGAAGTCAAAGCCAACAGCCAAGAACCCTTCGACGACATGAAGGCACAAGGGGCGACCAGCATCAAGGACGGCATTAGTCTTGGACACAAAACAATGAGCACAAGACTAACAGTCTTAGAGAGGTACTCACTTTCTGCCAGAGTGCGAGTACACGTTCACGGACCCGTCCCACATCGCGACGGCGCCGAACTCGTGAGCAAGGGCAAGACACAGTGCCGGCGATGGCAAAAAGTCCATCCATTGCACTGTCCTCCCCGTACCGCTGAACAGCGCGACTTCAGAAGGTTCTTGCATTGCACATTGTGAGCACATCAAATACTTTCCGAAGGGAAAGTTAAAACTCACTCGTAGGGTCATTAGAGTTAAGAGCCTCGAGCTCGCCCACTCCTTCAACGGCATGCTGAAGGATATTGCGCAGCGCAGGAAGACTCAGCCGCACATCGTGCCGGAGGCCGGACGGCGTGCGCGGGCGGCTGGGCGGCGCAGGAACACTCAGGTCCCGCGCTGGGACATTCGCACGCGGCCGGTCGCCACCGAGGGTGCGCGCGCGCCCGCCGGCGGCGGTTGGCGCGCCGCCGAAGGCGGGACCCGGCGCGGACGGGACGTCGGAGTCGCGTCTGCGCCGCTTGCGCTCGCGGTCGTCCAGCGCCTCGATGGGCGGCGGCAGATCGTCGGCTGCGGGGAAACAACATGACAAGCGCCGGTCAGACAAGGGCATCGGGTGCACAGGGCTGCTGATGCGCACCGTTGAAGGAGCGCGAGAGGGGCGAGGGAGACGGGTACCGCATGTCGGGCGCCATCGTGCCGGGCATCAACAGCGGCGCGCTGGAGAAGGGGTCGTTCGCGGGTGGAGGAGGGGGGTGAGCAGGTGTCGGCGTCACGGGTATTTGCGGCTGGGCTCCGACGCCATTCATCGCGGAGGGAACCCCGCTCGGCTGCTGTTGCTGCTGCTGCTGCTGCTGCAAGGACACGCGGTTCCGGTTCTTCCCACCCTTGCGCGCCACGAGCTGGTTGACCACCTGCGGCGCAGCCACCGGCGCGGTGTACTGTATGGCGCCCTGCGGCGCGGCGGGCATGTGGAAGTCGAATTTGGTCAGGTAGGTCTCCTGCGCGGACGACGGCGCCAGGCCTTCCAGTTCTTCTGGATCGAAGTCGAATACTGCCATTGTGCCGTCGAAAGAGACGGCGTAGAGCGACATGCCGTCCGGGCTCCAGCTCAAGTCGAGAACAGGATGGGTGAAGCACTCCTTGCCGACGACGAGTGGCCGCGGATTCTTCGTCTGCCAGACGGAGACTGAGCCGTCGCCCGCGCCAAGGGCGACTACTGAACAAATGTTGTTGGTCTGCACGGACTTGTCGGGTTCTCGAAGAAAGATGTGCGGGTTATAACACTGAAAATATTGTCAGCCATGGCGAGGTGTCGCATTCGTATCGGAATAGAGGCAACGGAAAGGGACTTACGGCAGCCTCAACAGTGTTCTCGTGACCAACCAACGAGATATCGCTCTGCCATGTCTCCCGCGCAATGACCGTTGCGATGAAGACCGCACCAGCGTTCATTGCATTGCTCGCCGTAATGTGAGCGCCGTCTGGCGACCAACTGAGGCGACGAAACCAGGTGCTACTGGGGCTGTCGACGAAGGGCTTGCTAATGGTCTTGACCTCCTTCCATTCGCCCGTTCTCCAAATCTTGACAGTGCGGTCGTCCGACTGGGTTGCGAGATACTGTCCGACGGGGTCCCAACAGACACCCTTGACAAAGCCCTGGTGGCCCTCTATTCGGTATAATCTTTCTGTAAGGTAAGAAGAACAGTCGTAAGCTCTAGATTTTGAGATAAGACACGCGCGACTGTACGCACCGAGAGTATAGCCGCACCAGATGAATACAAGGTTGTCCAGGCCGACCGAAGCAAGATACCGGTCCTTGGGAGACCATGCAAGGTCACAGACGTCTGTAAAGCGTGTCAGTGGGCATTGACGACATCTAGAACGAATGCTGACCGCTCTCGTGACCTGGTAATCGCTTGAGCGCCTTCCAACCTTCGACATTGACATCGTCTGAGCCCCAGACTTTGCCTCCACCGTTCCTTCAGCTGAATTAGTGAGGGAAACCTTCTCCGAATGCAAGCGAGCACGTACGGATCCAGGTCCCATATCATAACCAACGAGTCGTCGCTGCCGCTGGCTAGCCACTTGCCAGAATTCGACCACCGGACGGTCATCACGGGCCCAACATGGAGGGACAGCGTAGAAAGCAGCTTGGGTGGCCTCCCCGACGCCTCAGACTCGGGCTTGAGGATGGGCTTAGTGGCCCATATGCGAACTTTGGTGTCGAGGCCGCCGGTGGCGACGCGCGAACCATCCGGATGGACGTGCACGCTGCATATCGTTGTTCTGCGCTTGTCGTCGTCTAGGTATGTGGTCAGGTTACGTTTAGCGACGCGTTGGAATATTACTTTGGTGCTGCACCCACGCCGGCTTGGTGAACCGCATTTTGCGGACTCTGAACTTGCGACCACATCTTGTGCTCATCTGAAATGGTGCGCCCCACACACTGCGCGGTTCAGCCTGACTGACGGCTGCATTAGTCGCGAGTGGACAAGGCTACTAGCGAGCGGAACGCAAAGACGCTGCGCGAGCTCGTCAAGCAGCCCGAGAATAAAGTCTGTGCGGACTGCAAGCGTAATGGTGCGCCATTCGGACGCGCTCTTGTGCTGCTGCTCATACAGCTACTGCCCTGCAGACCCCCGCTGGGCGTCCTGGAACTTGTGCGCATTCTAGCTTATATTACTTGGGCATGCATGCGCTGAACGGCGTTGCAGAGGCGTGTTCGTGTGCATCCGATGCTCGGGCATCCATCGCTCCATGGGCACGCACATTTCCAAGGTCAAGTCCGTCGACCTCGACATGTGGACGCCGGAGCAGATGGCCGTACGTCGAGTCTTCCAGCACCGCGGTTCTCTTGCTCACCGTCGCGCCCAGTCCGTGCAGAAGTGGGGCAACCGCCGCGCGAATCTGTACTGGGAGGCCCATCTCAAAGCGGGCCACGTCCCGCCCGACCAGTACGCTCGCTGCAGACTGGAATTGACAATGACTGAACATCGCTGCAGCAAGATCGAGTCCTTCATCCGTTCCAAGTACGAATCGCGGCGCTGGGCGATGGAGGGCCCGCCGCCGTCCGATCCGTCCGTGCTCGAGAGCAGCCAGCAGGTGCGTTTCCGCCCGATATCCGAGCTCTCTTTGCCATGCTAACCGCTGCACAGGCCGAAGCCGAACCCGCGCTCCCCGCGGCGCCGTTGACCCCTCCCACCCGCGCCCCAGCACCAGCGCAGGCATCACGCGCGGCCCACCCGGCACAGGCGCTCCCGCCCGCGCCCACATCACCCATGCAGCGCAACCTTCTCTCCTCCACACACGTCCAGCAGCAACGCGCCGCCGCCGCCGCCCCCGCCCCTGCTGCAGCGCCCGCGCAGGCCGAAGACAGCCTGTGGACGCTCGACTTCAATGCTCCGCCGAAGCCCACCCCGACTCAGCCTGCAGCCGCGCAGCCGGACGTGAAGAACAACATCATGTCGCTCTTCGCCCAGGCCCCCGCAGCCGCGCCTGCTGCCGCGCCAGCGGCATTCGCGTCTGCGCCTGCTCAGAGCGCATTCGGCGCGTTCAACAGCGCGCCGCAACCGCAGCAGCAGCAGGCGCAGAGCTTCATGGGCCAAAGCGGCGCGGGACTCTGGGGCGCGTCGTCCGGCTGGCAGCCTCCAGCGCCGGCCCCCGCCCCCGCGCCGAACGTCTGGGGCCAGTCCGCGCCCGCGCCCGTGCAGAGCGGGCATAATGCGGGCGGCGCGTTCGGCGCGGATATCTGGGGCGCGCCGCAGGGCGGACCGTCTGCCAGTGGAGGAGGTGGGCTGTTCGAGACGCCTTTTGCGAGCCAGCCAGCGGCGAAGAAGGATGATGCGTTCGGGGACCTGTGGAGCAGCTTCAAGTAGAGTAGAGTAGACGAGCAGGCCGGGAATTCTTGTTGTAGGAATAATATACAGACTGTTTTCGTTCTTGAACAATTTTCCTTGTTGACTTGAACCTGAGGCAATGTAAACTTGGCCTTGAATGAATATTCGGTGACGGGAATGCATCCTGTTTCTGTTCTGACCTAAGAATACAATACCGTTTGACCTTACATGCCCCCTCCAACCCACTCACGCCGTAATGCCAAGATCCTGCACAAAGACAACAGTGAGCCTCCATCCGACACATGAGGCTCAAGAAAACGCACCTTGTCGATCATCCTCCTAGCAATAGGATGGAACGCCGTCTTATACTTCTCCCACGTCTCCTTCGCCAGCGCAGCGTCGACCTCGCGTATCGCGCGGAATGTCGCGCGGCAGAACTTCATGCGGCCCTTGACGCGGCCGTCCGCGGCGCCGACGACCCAGTCCGCCGCGGGGCGCGCGTACGCGTGCGCGGCGGGCGACGCGAGCGCCAGCGCGTACCAGCGCGTGCGCACCTCCGCGTTGTCGATCGCGTCGAACGCGTACAGCGCGTCGAGCGCGGCGATGTGCGCCGCGGGCAGCGGCGCGAGCGTTTGCAGCTTTTCGAGGAAGACGACTGCGGACGGCGTTAGCGGGCGGTGCATGGGAGAGGGAATGGGACACACTCTTTTGGTTCGAGTTGAAGTTGGCCAGGTCGCTCTTTGAGAACTTTCCCTTGCTCTCGAGCTCGTCCGCGCTCAAGTCGCGCGCGGCATCCCACCGCTTCGCCAGGTCGTACGCGGCCTCGGCGAGCGTCGTGTCGTACTCCATCTCGACAGGCAGCTTCTCGCCCTGGCCGTAGAACCACGCCTGCAAGTTTCAGGATCAGAAATCGAGGCGGAGGGAACGCTCAAGGAGCTACGACGCACATCCCAGTCAATCGTGTCCAGCTTCGCAACCTTGCTCTTGTCCGTGCGCTCGTAGAACGCGTACAGATGCGCCTTCCACTGCTCCGTCGTAATGCTCTTCCCGGTGAACGTGTTGACGTAGTCGCGCGCGAAGGGCAGGAAGACGTCGAGCCCGCCGAGCGTGCGCTCGATGTGCAGCAGGAAGTTTGCGCCCTTCTCGTACGGGATGGTGCTGCGTTCGCCGAAGCGTCAACTCCGGTAAAGATGTGAAAGGGGACAGCGCACCTGTACGCGTCGTCGGGGTCCTCGGCGCGCTCGAAGGGAATGACAAGCTGCTGGTACTTGGGGCGGTCCTTGTACAGCGCGAGCGCCTCGCGCAGGCTCTTGGCGCCGATGATGTAGCTGAAGCCGCGCTCCGCGGGGCCGTGGATCTCGCCCTGCAGCACGCGCTCGATGTACGTCGTCCAGCCCTCGTTCAGCCAGAAATGCGACGCGTGCGCGTGTCTGCAGAACAATATCAGCGGGAAATGCACGGAGGACGCGAGGAAGACGTACGTGACGCCGTTGCCGAAGAAGCTGTGCGTGAGCTCGTGCACGACGACATCGACGAGCGTGCGGTCGCCCGCGAGCAGCGTCGGTGTGAGGAACGTCAGGCATGCGTTCTCCATCCCGCCGTACGGGAACGACGGCGGCAGCACGAGCATGTCGTACACCCCGAACACATACGGCGCGATCAGTTTCTCCGCGGTCGCGATGAAGCTGAACGCAAGTCAGTGGAAAACAAAGTGTCGGTCGGCGGGGCGAACGGACCGTGCGGTGTCCTCTGAGAATTCCCAGTAGGCTGCGTCGATGGTCTCTGGCTCTGCCCAGACGCCTGACGTCCAGCTCTTGCCAGTGAGGGATGGGAATTGCCTGAGGATACGATCGTCAGACTCTGAATGATAACGGCAAGACGACACTTGCTTGTAGACAACGTTCCCGCTCGCGATGGCAATGAGGTAGCTGGGAATGGGAACCGGCTGAGGGAAGGGAATACGTCAGAGCCACTGCGTCAAGGAGGATACATGTCGACATACCTGCTTATACTGGTATGTCACGACGTCTAGCCACAGGCTTCAGCTCAGCGCAGTGGGATTGCAGTATAAACACACCCTTTCCAACTTCCTTGCCTCCGTGCGCGGGTCCATCGCTGGGTGGAGATGTGCGGATGGCCGACAGCAGAACGGGCAGCTTGGAGCTGACGGAAGCGCTATAGGTGATCTTGACAGACGGCGAGTCCTGAACAGGCAGAAGTGTGCGTGCATAGATCGGTTGGCCTTTGCGCCGTCAGTCCCGCGTGCATTACGAGTTGTGTAGCAGCGTACACTGGCTAAAGAGGAACGGGTGCTTCTTGCCTGCCGTCTGCGCCGGGTCGAGCCACTGCAGGGCCATGCTATTGGGCGTCGTGCTGTAGCTGATCTGTGGATCGTTGCGCGCTTAGATCAAGAGATACCGTGGGATAAATACGCACCTTGACGTCCAGCGTTGCGCCTTTGGAGAGCGGCTTGGGGAGCGTGACTGTGAGTGCAGCGCCAAGTACGGGCTCGTCGGGACCCAGCAGGAACTGCAGCCATCGATGAGCTGCTACAGGCGACGGCGATGACAGAGCTCAGCGCTCACCGTGGCCTCCTTGCCGTCGATTTCGGCGCTCTTGACGACGAGATCAAGTGTATCAAAGCTTCGAGAATGTGAGAGAATGCGACAAGGTGACGCCGCACGACGCACACGACCTTGTCGACGCCGTCGGCTTTGGCGCGCAGGGTGTGCGTCGCGGTGCCGGCGACGGTCTGGGCGTCCCAGTCGAGGGTCCAGTCGAGGTGGACGTGCTCAGACGCGATCTGGTCGTAGTTGGCGTTGGTCGTAGGGTCCTCGATGGCCATGGCGGGAGGATGAGCGAGAGTTGAGCAGCGCCGGCACGAAAGTCCGATCACAGCCTGAGCCTGAGCATGAACCCGTCCGCGTCGACCGCCTCGATACGCGCAAACCTGCTCGCGCCCGTTAAGAAGCGGACTGCTGCCGCCGCTGCTAGCGACGAGGCGGATAAGGCGCTGTGGCTGCGTCTCGAGGCCGCCGGTGCGCAATGTGTAGGCGCGATTCTGGTGAAGCCGTGGGCAACAGCGACTGCTCGCTCTTAACGACGCGCTGACGCGTAGCAGGCTGGCCAGAGACTGTGTAAAATTCCACGGCGCGCTGGATGTCGCCCAGTTCATCTGCAAGGACGTCTGGACTACAGTGTGGGCAAAGCAAATAGACAACTTGCGCTCAAATCACCGCGTACGTTTCCAGAATTCCCTTTGCGCCTGGCAGCGTGTCGCGCGCAGCTTCATCGCTTGTACATACGTCGCTCGTCGTCTAATACAACATTAATTACCCCGTTGACAATCCGGAATTCTATAGGGTTTCAGGGCGACTTCTGTGGGTATGGCAACAGTACTCCAGAGTGCTCAGAGCGGCCCATGGGTAAGTTGATAACATGAGACTCAGCGCCAAGACCCGTGGAATCTCTGCCTGGAAGCAAGTCCTCAACAACGACGGTGGGAAACCTCGCTGTCGCTCAGAATGGACAAGCAGAGTTGCAGACCTGCAAATGCGGACCTCAAAGTCATCTGTATTATGAGGAATTCTAGAAGTACTTGCTGGCGAGCTTGGCCTCAGCCAGCCGGTCGCCCTTCTGCGGCCGCGCATACTTGGGTTCCGGCACCTCTGCAGCGCGATGTCAGGGGGGCGAAATGAACGAAATAAATAATTCACGCACTCAGAATATCGCGATAGATGGTGCTGACGTCCTCAGACCACACCTCGCGCCACATGAACACACCACCGCCGACCTCGTCGCTCTTACCGCGGCCGCCGCTGCGCCCGCTGATGCCGGCGGTCTGCCGGACGCCCTTGGGCACGCCGCCGCGCGCCTCGCGCCCGCCCATGGGGCCGGGGAGGCCGGCGATGCCGCCTGCGCGGATGCCGCCGGGGATACCGCCCTCGACGGTGTTCGGGTCCGCGCGCCCAATCCAGCGCGGATCGCCGGGGACGACGTCGGGCGGCAGCTCCGGGTACTCGACCGGCGACGTCGGCGCCGCGGGGTACATCAGCTCGTGCTCCGCGCAGAACGCGCGCAGGTCGAAGCCCAGCCGCTGGAAGCTCGGGGGCAGCGGCATCGCGAGTCGCTTGCGCGGGTGCGCCTGGCGCAGGAGGAAGATAGTGTAGCGGTGGTACGGCGTGCCCTCCTGCGGGTGCGGCGGGACGTACGGCAGCTGGTGCTTGTAGTCGTTCAGGCGCAGCGGGAACGGCGAGTGGATGCTGAGCGGGATGTTCGGCACGATCCAGTGCGCGAAGGACTGGTACGTCGCGCGCTCAATGTCAGGCACGTCTGGGTCGACCATGACGAGAGTGTACAGCCGCTCGTCGACGTGGAACGCGCGCGCGCGCAGGTGGGGCGGCGCCAGCGTCTGGTTGGGCAGGAGGTGCCGCCCAGGCTCCATCTCCGCGTAGCGGGGGCCACGCTGCTCGACAATTTCGCGCATCCGCTTGCTATATGGTGGACGCATGGGGAATGCGACGCGTAGGTCGATGTTGGGATGGAAGGCAGGCAACAGGTCCGGCACGACGCCCATCTGGTAAACGCGCTCCATGAGCAGGTCCAGCCGTCCCTGTTTACGCCATTTTTCTTCGACGAGGTGCCGGTGGACAGGTTGCGTGAAATCGTCTGGCAATGGTCAGTCGGAGAAGAATCTGCACGTATACATGGCCTACAGAAACCATGCTTGACCTCCCACCGCGGCCGAGGGAGGTTGATTGTAGACTGAATCTCGATAATGTTGATCTTGTCCTCGATCTTGCTCTTTTCCTCGGGAGTAAGACTAGGTTTCTTGAGTTGTTCTCGGAGCCCCTGGACTTCGCGCTTGAGGTTCGCCGAGTCCTCCTCGATGAGCTCTAAAGCACGGTCGTACACCTTGAGACGCCCCTCAGGAAAGGCCCTCTTGAAGTCCTTGGCTGTCCGCGGTTTCTCGATGCTCGCAAATACCTTCTTGGGCAGTGCTGCGCCGTATTTTCGCCTGACCGTACCGTCCGGGTAGATGAGCAATTTTGTCGGCGTTCTCAGCGGGCGACCAGCAGGGCTATGCGCGTAGATTCTGCTGGGCTTGAACTGGCGGTATTTGTGCTTGACTATAGGCGTCCTGGCAGTGCGGACTTTGGGCATGCGAGGCTTGAGTTTGCCTGCTTTCCGCAACTGTGCTCGCCATTTGAGCTTGGCGTCCCGCCATCGAACGAGCCGGTGGTGCTGTATGCGCCAGGCATCGCGCCAGGGTGTCGCAAAAGTCTTGCGGGGCGGCTCGTCCGGGTTCGCTGATAAACGGACTGGCACAGGCTGGGTGAGCGTTGTGCGCGCGCCGATGCGGGGCGTTTTGGCTGCAAGAACCTCGCGCGGCGGCGGCGGCTCTGACAGCGGCGACGGCAGCCGCGGGACCTTGGTCGACGCTGCCCGGCGCAGCAGCGAGGCGGCCGTGCGCGGCAGCATGCGAAAATACGAGGAGCAGGACGCGTTTCGAGGTCCGATCCACGAAACCTGAGCATGAACCCGTCCACGTCGACCGCCTCGCTGCTGCCCACGCTCTCGCCGCTGGCCGACCCGCCCGCGAGGCTGGCCGACGGCACGCTGCTCGACTATCTGCTCATCGAGCTCGTGCCCACGCTGTCGGACTCTGCCGCCGTCGCGGGCGCCCGCGCCAGCAAGACCGAGGCCGAGATGCGCGCCGCCGGCCTGCTCGCGCCAGTCAAGAAGCAGACTGCCGCTGCCGCGAGCGACGAAGCGGATGAGGCCCTTCGGTTACGCCTCGAGGCTGTCGGCGCGCACGTCGGCGCAAACCTGGTGGAACGGTGCGCACGCGCCGCGAACGTGACTGCCGGCGCTGACGCGTAGCAGGCTTGCAAGAGACCGTGCGCGCTTCCAGGATACGCTGGATATTGTCAAGTTTATCTGCAAGGACGTATGGACGGCGGCGTGGGCAAAGCAGATAGACAACCTGCGCACAAATCACCGCGTATGCTTTCCTCCCTCGTGTTCACGCTATGTATTCTCATCCGGTACAATACCAGGGCGTATATGTGCTCCAGGACAACAACTTTCGTCCCATTGCACGTATATCTTCGCACAATGGCCCGCAGGAAGCGTTAAAACGCGCAAAAATGGTACGTTTTGGCCTTACTATCAAGAGCCTACATGTTGTCTTCTTTCCTATCGCGTCTACTGCGAATACTCTGCGCTCAGAAGCAGTAGAGAATGGTTCGTGTGCAGCCGCTTCATGCGGTCTGCTGTCTGCTCTGCTTTGCCCGCAAGCTGGCCGCATGCTACACTTCTGTCTCTGTTTTCTTCAACCATTACTCACACACGTTTGCAGTACGTCGCATGGTCAACAGGCCTCATCCGTGGTGCCCTCGCGCGCATGGGCTTGCAAGGGACTGTCACCGCCGAAATCCACAACCTGCCGCAGTGCATCTTCCACGTCAAGCTGCCCAAAGGCGCAACATAACCCACCATCTTGCCTCGTCTTGGGATTGTAGTAGTGTGTATATATACCTTAGGGGTTGTATGAGTAGTATACTTAGACGATTGACTTGCAATCGCGTCCGACCTCCAACTGAAAGCTGCAGTGCGCGCCAGCGGCCTGGGATCATGGCCTCCCAAGCAGGAGTGTCACCGACTGGTTCCTTCACTGTCTATGGATAGAACTCGGTCGATAAGAGAGGCGTGAGGGCCATGAAAGCGCATCTGATGCATTGACCTCGACTCGCGCAGAGGCTGAGATCATGCCATAGCCTCACCGGCAGGCTTGGCCGCAGGAGGCACCTCGACCTCCACTCTGAGCGCAACGCCCTGCAGCCGGGTCCGGAGGGCCTCGTACTTACGCCTCTGCGCCGGCGACACGCTCGGACTGACCTTCTCGAGCGCGCGCTCAAAGTCGGCGAGCGTGACCTCCATCGTGCCCTCCCCATTCGGGTTGGCAATAAGCTGGCGCAGCGCACCGACGCCGGCCTCGCGGACGAGCGCGGCGAGGTCCGCGCCGCTAAAGCCGTCGCAGCGCGGAGCGCGCACGAGGTCCAACACGCCCGCGTGCGCCGCGGCGTCCGGCAGCGGCACGCGGCGCAGCAGCGTCGCGGCAATCTCTGCGCGCGCGCCGGCGTCGGGCAGGTCGACGTAGAGCAACTTGTCGAGCCGGCCGGGGCGGCACATCGCTGGGTCCACGATGTCCGGCCGGTTCGTCGCGGCGATCACGTAGACGGACTTGCGCGCCTCCAAGCCGTCCAGTTCGGCGAGCAGCGTGTTGACCACGCGGGACGAGGCCTCAGACTATGCGACAGATAGGTTAGGAGACGGGGATGACGGGGGTGGAAGGGAGGACGGACCAGCGCGTCGTCCCGCCGCGGCACCAGCGCGTCGATCTCGTCGAAGAAAATGACACACGGCGCGGACGCGCGCGCGCGCGAGAAGACCTGGCGCACCGCGCGCTCGCTCTCGCCGACGTACTTGTTGAGCAGCTCGGGGCCCTTGACGCTGATGAAGTTCGCGCGGCTCTCGTTCGCCACGGCCTTCGCGAGCAGCGTCTTGCCGCAGCCCGGCGGGCCCCACAGCAGCACGCCGCATGCGCCCGCGATGCCGAGCGCGGTGAAGAGCTCCGGCCGCCGGATGGGCTCGACGATCGCCATGTGCAGCTCGTCGCGCGTGCCGTGCAGCGCGCCGACGTCCGCCCAGGTCACGTCCGGCACCGTCGCGAAGCCCTCGCGCTGCGACGACGGCTGCACCTCGCCCAGCGCCGCGGTGAAGTCCGCGTTTGTAATGTGCAGCGGCTCCAGCTGCGCTTCCGTCAGCGGCTGCGGGTGCGCTCGCAGGAAATTGGCGATCGAGTGCGGCTCCAGGTTGTGGGGGAGGGAGGCGAACGGAATGGGTCGTGCTGTGCTAGCTGGGGGAGGTACTGCTGGTATGGGCGCGGGCGTTGGCACCAATGCAGGTGCGGATTCTGCGTCTGCTGCTGGTGTAGGGGCGGGTGCATCTACAGGGGCGCCGTCCACTTCCATGCTTTCCACGTTGGGCACGAGCGCGTCCGGCGGCAGCGTCAGCGTGCCGTCCGAAATCTGCTGGAATATCCGTTTGACGGCGATGACGCCCGCAGCGCCTGTGAGCGCCGCGAGGTCAGCGCCAACATAGCCCGGTGTCGACTTGGCTAGCTTCTTGAAGTCAAAATCGCCCGAGAGGCGCAGTTTCGCGGAGAGGACGCGCAAGATCCTGTAAGAAAATTCAGTCATATCGCTGCCCCTTTGAAGGCAAACTTACTGTTCTCGCGCTTCTTCATCAGGCACGCCCATACTGATCTCGTGGTCGAAACGTCCTGCTCGTCGGAGTGCGGCGTCCAGAGAATCTGGTCGGTTCGTTGCACCAATCACGATGACTGGTTTGTTGTTCGTCTTTTCCCATGCAAGGTCTGCATTCCGTTCAGGTCAGGAGGCTGTTGGAGACAACGAAACCGACCGTCCATGCAAGTCAAGAACTGGGCAACTATACGTCGTTCCATTTCTCTTTGAGCGCTTTCCCGCTTGGGTGTTATTGCGTCTATTTCGTCGATAAAGAGGAGGCATGGGGCGACTCGCTGACATGGTATAAGTTTAATGCGGCGTGGAATTTAACAAGCTTGCCACACCTTGGCCTCTTCAAATGTGTCTCGCAGCGTCTTTTCAGACTCCCCTGACATACCAGACACTATTGACGGCGCAGAGACGTTGATGAAAGGCATTTGCAGTTCCTAGAAGACCGTTAAGACTGCAGAACAAATGCGAATAGGTCCTGCGACTCACACCTGCAATTGCATTTGCCAGCAGTGTTTTTCCACAGCCCGGTGGCCCATGCAGCAGGACACCTCGTGGGGGCTGGACACCAGTGTGAAGGTAAACTTCTGGGTGGCAGAGCGGGAGCGCGACAAGTCGCAGCATCTGCTCAACGCATGCTGAAATGCCGCCTAAGTCTGCCAAACGCGTGCTGGGAGGTGCATGGTCGTTGCTGATGGCGACGCGCGCGCGTTTCGACGACGACGACTGCGGTGCGTCGGCCGTGCGCGTTTTCCGTTTGAGTGCTGGCGCGTCTGCCGCGTCGTTTGCTGGCGTCGGTGCTGGCGCTGGCGGCTCTGGCACTGGGGAATTGAGGTCTACCTTGGTACGGCGGTGCGCAGCCCAGGTATTTTGCATAGACCGGTTGAGCGAGCTCATCGTGGTTGGCGGAGTGCGAACGCGTTTCAGGCTTGTGACCCGCCACACGCACGCGTCGCCGCGGCGCATACAGGCAGCCACGATGGTGTACATCAAAACTATAACCATACAGGGCTTCAAGTCGTGTAAGATCCCTTGCTTTAGGTTATCAGTCTCGCTGACGGCGCCGACGACGAGCAGACCGCGACCAGATGGAGCTCGACCCGTTCAGCCCGCGGCACAACGTCGTGCTCGGTCGCAACGGCTCTGGCAAGTCCAATTTCTTCGCCGCCATCCGGTTCGTGCTCTCGGACGCGTACACGTCCATGTCGCGCGAGGAGCGCGCGAGCCTGCTGCACGAGGGCGTCAGCACCGCCCAGACGCTGAGCGCGTACGTCGAGATCGTGTTCGACAACGCCGACGGCCGCTTCCCCACCGGCAACCCCGAGGTCACGCTGCGCCGCACCATTGGGCTCAAGAAGGACGAGTACTCGCTCGACCGCAAGTCGGCCTCGCGCGCGGACGTGATGAACTTGCTCGAGTCCGCCGGCTTCTCGCGCTCGAACCCGTACTACATCGTCCCCCAGGGCCGCATCACCGCCCTCACCAACGCCAAGGACCACGAGCGTCTGCAGCTGCTCAAGGAGGTCGCCGGAACCAAGGTCTACGAGGCCAAACGCGTCGAGAGTCTCAAGATCATGGAAGACACCGACGCCAAACGCGCAAAGATCGCGGAACTGCTTGCCTACATCGAAGAACGCCTGGCGGACTTGGAGGAAGAAAAGGCAGAGCTCGTCGAGTTCCAGAAGAAGGACAAGGACCGCCGTTGTCTCGAGTACGCGCTCTACCAGCGCGAACTGGCGGACGTGACAGAGGCGCTTGACGAGGTACGTTGCACATCTATTACATTTTCGCTTTTGCTCTCAGACATGGGTATCATGGCTCGCTTGGCAAACCTCGAATGTCGTGCATCGCGCTGTCGCGACGCAAGCCGAGCCAAACGTGTTCAATCGCGACACGCTGAGTAGCAAGGGTTGCGCACTGCGTTTTGCTCTGTGAGCCATGACAACGCGTTGCCCATATCCTGCAGGCCGCGAGCGCTGTGATACTCCGTGTCATTTCTGCAAGTATTGCAGAGTTGAGCTTCATATTTACTGGGAGCCACGATAATGCTCGATCACCACCTCTCCACGTGCTCGTCTGCTCCTGCTCACCTCCCACAGATCGAAGACGAACGGCGGGGTGACATCGACGGCGCGACCAAGAAGCGCCGACTGTACGCCGAACGCGACGCCCGCATCGCCGCTCTCGAGAAGGATGTGCGTGAGGGCAAGCAGCGCCTGACAGTCCTCTCTGCCGAGCGCACCAGTCTACGCGTCGAACTGGAAGAGCTGACAAAAGCCCGGTAATACAGCTCCCTCTTGACGCACACTCCGTTCTGACATCTTACAGCACGGAGTTACGATGCACACTCGCCGACCTCGAGACGACGGCAGCCTCATCGAGCGCGCAACGCTCGTCGCTGCAAGATGAGCTCAAGGCCGTCGAGCTAAAGGTCGCAAAGGCCGAGCGCGAGCTAGCTGCCTTGGAGCCGCAGTGGGCACGGGTGCGCGAACGCGAGGAGAAGCTGCGCGGGCAGGTGGAGACGGCGACTGCGCGCCGCGACGCGTTGATTGCGCGCAAGGGCCGCGCGAGCCAGTTCAAGTCTGCGCGCGAGCGCGATGCGTATCTGCAGGGCGAAATGAAGGTGCCGTTCCGCTTTACTTTGCGTTATTCCTATGACTGACCTGACAAACTAATTGCAGAGCATCGAAGCTTTCATTAGCTCGCAAGAGAATCATTCGTCCGCACTCGACAAGCAGGCCGCGGACCTGCTCGCCAAGGCCACGCAGGAAGACAGGAAGGCCGAGGACGCCATTGCGCGCATTGATGAGCGCAACAAACGCATGGGCGAGATCTCGAAGCAGATGGGTGACCTGAAGGAGCAGATTGCTGCTTTGGGCGAGGAGCGCAAGTCAGTGCAACCTCTGTGCTGGGAACTTTCCTCGGCCACGGCTGAGAGGGGCGTGACTGCTTTGTACATAAGATTGAATAGATTGTTTTGCTTTTTCAGCTTGAACGGACCGACATGAGCTTGAACGGACCGACATGAGCTTGAACGGACCGACATGAGCTCGAACGGACCGACATGAAATCTCGCAGGTGGCCGTGGGTCCGTTACTCCTGAGGCAAAATAGCAGGGTTTCATTCCGCCCGAAGGCCTAGCAAAGAGTACATGGAGGCAGAGAGAAATTTACCACAGCGAGCGAGGAGGTGAGCGAGGCCAGTGAGACGGCGAGGACAGACGGTGGGGGCATAGTGTCGAGATGAGGGAGAGACGAGAGCACTGAGTCTGAATCTGCACGCCTTTTATACCCTCTGAGGGCGCTTATGGTGGGCGGAGAAGGACGGAACTGCGGTGCCCGGGTGAGATCGTCTTGGTGATGTCTGCCGATTTTGCATTTTTCCCTGCTGCGAGCGAGCAGCGGCTCGTCGGATTGTGTCTGCACCTCGCCAGTGACCGAAACTGGGCCGCTCAAAATGTGTGGAAACGTCTTTCTGGGTGAGAGATGCCGCCGGCGCAGGTCCGGAATCCCTCCAAGCGAGCCGCTGACTCAAGACTGTTTTCCGGCTTACGACTGCAAAACTATATGCACATTGTATAATCGTTCAATGCTCAATCGTTGCCCGCTGAGACTCAGTGGCGTTCAGGCTGGCGGCCGAGGGCGAATGTATACTTGCGCGGATTACGTCGCCTGGGAAAATGCGTACGAGGGAAGCTCTGGTGGAATGATGATCAAAAAGTTTCTATTGCATCTACTTAGCATACAAAATGCGATGCACGGTACAGGTGCTTCGGCAGCGTCAAAGACATTGCTACACACGGAATACAACGGAGTGAGTTATGGATAGATGAGACGGCGCGCGAAGATGAGGGAACATCGCCCGAGATTGGCCGTCGACAACGAGAGTCTCGGTGAGAGACTCCAGCGCGCTGCACACCACGCTCTAGCGGCTAGCCAAGCCAAAAAGCTCGGATGCGAGCGCCGGCCGTCGGGTTGGCGACGAGACGCGGCAGCCGACAATCGGGAAATCCGCTTCGCCGCCACGCCAGCACGCGAGCCGTCATACCGCGTCCGGGAGTCGCGATGGTCGCCCTTGACATCGCAGAGAGGAGTGGGCAACGCGGTGAAGCGCTGGACGCGACCGGCGTCCGAGTGCCGTCGGGCATGGCGAACGAAATGGGCGCTCGCCGATTTTCCCGACGGGGACAGTGAGTGAGACTCGGCGCGCAAGTCCGCGGACGTGGATCGCATCGCCATTCGCGGACGCAAGTCGAACGGCGGCGGTCGAGGAGCAAGTCCGCTCGCGACTGTCAGTGTCGAGAGCTCCTTTAGCGCGCAAGTAGCCCGCAGTGCGGCGCAAGCGTTGGCGCGCGCATTCAAAGCCGTTCTGGCAACCTGAAAACCGGCAGTCCCGTCGCATGCTCATCGCGCGTCAGCGGCGGCGGTGACGCCCACAGCCAGGAAGCCACTCGCGGGAAATCGCTACGCCTAAGCCTATCCGCGCGTCGTACGGCATTTTGATGTCGTCGGAGAGACGTGGCGCACTCGCGAGAGCTCAGGACGGCGGTCTCCTGCGAAACGGCTCAAATGGTCCTGTAGTCGACGTGAGCAAAAGTGCCGCTGCGGAAAGAACGGCAACACACCATACCATCCAGCAGCGCCGCAGGGCGCAGACAGGTCGTGAGAGAAACTCGGCCAGCTCACGGCTGGCGGGAACAATATTGGCCTGGAACGCGAGGTCAGCGTCAGGTGAAAGGTATGGAAGAAAAGTGCGCACCGGCGACGAGCATCGCGGCGCGGTGACTCAAAAATCCGCGCCCGAGCGTGGCTATATGGGTCGTACCACGCGCCCGAGTCTCGAGGGAATCGGGAGAGATCGCGGGCCCGACGTTTTCAGCGAGCGAAGCGACAGGCCGGTGCATCGGACACGATTCAAGCCTCCGGCGCGCTGCATCTCTTGCGTGCGCACGGCGTGTGACGCAGCCAGCACAGATAAGACACCTTCAACGCTGGGAAACGTCAGTCTCCAACGGGAAGGACGGCGAGTGGTGGTGAACGCACTGATAGGATAAACCCGACCTCCACGGTTGAGCTGAGTGGCGCGCGCGCAGTGGGGACAAGGTGCAGCGGTCTACGGCAGAAGGTCGGAGAGCATGGCGGTGTGACAGGACGAGCGCGCGAAGGTTTCTGACGCGGAGTGTTAACGTCGCGACAGCGTAAAGAGCAAGAAATCACCTACCATTGGCGATCGAGCACGTAGCGCAGCTGCGATTTCCGACCCTCCATGGACCAAGAGCACGGCAGCTCTCACCAAGACCTCGTACGTAGATATGGAATCTGCAGTCAAGCATCAGCGCTTGAGCACAGATTCAAGAGGGAATAGCCATGCTCACCGCCAGCTGACCACAGTCGACCTCGACGTCTGCATCTCCTCTCGCATCTCCTCCTCTTGCGACACTCGTCTATGAGTAGGTCCCGGGATAGAGATTCGTTTGCCAGTGCGAGGACGCGGCGCGGCGGATCTGCGCATTCAGGCACGCCATGGCGGCGCTGCGAGCAGAGAGGATGTTCTACAGGACAATGTCAGGATCAATCAAAAGCAACGGATGTGGGATTGCATACAATGCTACAGAAGTCGCCGGGTAGATAGTGCGCCAGCGGCACGCGTGGGTGTGGAGGGTAACAGAGCAGGAGGCGGCCTACGGCCGCCCCCAGCGACCAGCGCGCTGCACGTGCAGTGCGATCCCGACTACTGCCAGCTCCGGCGACGACGCCGACGGTTGTATTCCATCTCATGGGGGTGGCGCTCGCCGCGCGGCATCAGTCCTGTGAAAATCGCCGTCAGCGCCGCAGTTTGCTGATCGGAAATACGCGACGCGTCGCGCGTGGAATGGGCAAAGGGACGCGGCGAAGGCTATGGTGTGGAGCACGGCGAGCGGCAGCAGCGGCAAAAGAAACTGCGTTCGGGCGGGGTGCGCGTGTTAAACGCGGCCAGCACGGGGCAGTGTTCATCGTCCGTGTTGGCGGATGGTTGGAAGAAACGCCCGGGAGGTGGGATTGAGCCTGAGAAGAAAACTCACCGTCAGGGAAGCGCGGGCGGCATGGACACATTCTTCTGTTCGAAACAAGCCCTTTTGACTGGTCTGAGTATCTGGTACGTCGTCGCGCTCTGCAATGCAGAGCCATCAGTCGCATCTCCGACGGCGAAAAGGCAACTGACCAGGTATTGGCGTTCTCCAACACGGTCAGAGAGGTCGAGAGTACCGCCATGACGTTCAGGAAGCGCAGTGAGCGCGAAACGCCGGCCGCGAGCAGCTGGGTTGGGGGATGATGAACATCGCTGGGAAAGAAGCGGTGATTGCCGTCGTGCGCGCCAGCGCTGAACGCGGCCACCGACACGCAAACCCAATCCATCGCAATGAGCGTGACGAGCGTGGAAGTCAGATGCAGCAAGACGGTGGGGGCGTTGGGGAAGGTCCGAGGAGGGTCGAAGCTGAACGGGACCCTTATAATGAGAGGCAAGGCGTACAATGACGGTGCGGCATGGGAAGAAGGAAAGGATGAGTAAATTCGGGAGTGCCGGCTGCGGTATCCATCAGCTGTGTCGAGTTTGCCCGCTCCAATTCTTTGCCGATTGAATTGCTGCCACAGCCCGCCCGATCCCCGTGTTTACTCGTTCGTGACACCGACTGATAACGCGTGGTCGTCTGACTCTGGATGCGGCTAAAATGAGAGTATACCTGCTTGTATTCTTATTTTGGGTCCTAGAAAGTCAAGGGATGTCCGCAGAGCAGGACAACAGCTGGCAACTTGTGTGCGAGGTGCGAGTACCAACGAGAGCACGCGGTTTCGCTGCATGAGGCTCAGAAAGTGTTGAAGAAATACTTGAACAATAAAAATACGTCATGTATTAGTGTAGAGAGCACTTTCCCGGGTTGGCGGCAAGCAGTCTGAATTCAGGAAACCGCCTCTTGCTCTGGATTTTGCGAATGGAAGCACTGAAGTACATTATATACACCCAGAAAGCTGCAAAGCATGACTAAGCGCTGGCGGCGGTGACGGGTGACTGTTCGAAAGCGTCGAAATGGCATCCGCACGTGCGGGAGCGGACCTGGAAGTGGCGTGAAAACTCCGCTCGTCACAGTAACAGCGGCCCAGAACGAGCGAACGACGACCGGCGCCCGCTGTCTCCTCACGTCATCTGCTGAGCATGTGTATTGGCATGCGTAATCTGCTTAGAAACCAGCTGAATTGCTAAGAAATGGGGCGTGGGTCGGGATCTGCGTAGGCGAGGCATTTCGCAACTTACGCAGTTTCCCCTGGTTTCGCGGCCTTCTCATCAGACGACCATCAATCTCCGGTTGATCACGCATCAGAGAAGACGAGATGACGCGTGTAAACGCGGCGGCGCGGCGTCCGCGCTCTAGCGCATTTTTCGGTGTTCAGAGGGTATAGGGGCCCCCTATCCCTGCATCTCTGCCCAAAGGGCGCTTATTTCGTGCTATGAGCACAGTCTAAGTGCAGGAATAGAAAGAGACAGAGAGCAGGCTCGTCGCACGGCGCAAAAAGTCATCGCCGGGACCCGAGTTGGGGTGGCTACAACTCAATGCACTGACGCACCGGCGGTCTCGGCGCCGACACTTCGCTTCCCACGGCACCCGTCGCAAGATAACCTGCGTATCTACCGGCGCAGTCGCGTGCCGAAGACATACGGACGGCAGGAGGCTCCTGCGAGGGTATAAAGGATGTCGCGGAAACGGGTCAAAGTTTGCATCGGTCCTTCCTCTCCTCCTTTCCGTCCTTCTCCCCCGCATCTTCAACGTCGACGACGACGTATATGCCGCGATCGACGCCCTCGACGCCTCTCCGAGCTCGCTGCCGGGTCGACTCGCTCGTTCAGCGATGCGCTTCGTCGCCGTCGCCGTCGTCATCCAGGCGTCCTTGCGATCGTCTCTGTGAGTGCCCATGCTGTATTGAATGCGTGCACAGCTGATAGATCATCATCTCTTGGAATCCAATCAGGATTCGTCCTTTGACAACGTCCAAACGTCCTATCGATTGTCACCCACACCCCAGCCCATTCATCTGATTCAGTTCGGTGAGTTGTCTCAATCGCCGTCTCATGCGCGCCTGACGCAGAACATAGCGCTTAACCCTTTTGGTATGTGCCCGTTGTTGTACGTTCAAGACGTCGCATGCTCACTCGATCGGCGGCAGCCTCGACGAGCGTTGCAATTCTCGGCCGTCCGTCGACCAACATATCGGTGCGTACATGGTTTCTATCGTCAAGGGCGATACTAATACATCATCATTTCCTGGAAATCTTTCAGGATGCGTCCACAGTCGCTGTAGAACTGGCCACGCGCATGCTCACGATCCGTCGACTCGCATGGAAATGCGAACGGCACAACGTCGCCATCGATGCCGTGAGTACAGATGCGCCGTATTTCACGATCACACGCTGATACGCCGTCGTAGGCTTTCATATAGGCACGCGTACGATCGTCAAAACACGCCGCAGGTTCGTTCCGCGCATTCAACTCGTGTCGCCGCCAGCGCTGACGAAGGTTTAGGCTTTCCGTATGCAAATGCTCATGCGCGGACGCAGAGCTGCCGATCGTGGGGGGTTACAAAATCGTGGAATTGCGCCTAACTGTGCAAAAACGGTACGTACACGCACGCCGGAGGCTTGTCCGTGCGCTGCAGCCCAGATCACCGGTGCGCACCTCCCGCGACTCGAAGCTGGGGGCTGCACTCGCTCCTGGCTGTAGCGCGCGCGGCCGAGCTGGATCGGGCGGCCGAACGGCATATCGCCCGAACCACGCAGGCGAGCTCGCTCGGCCTTCCGCGCCCATGTCATCGTCTGGCGCGCGGTGGGAAGCGCCAGGACGTCTGCGAGTGGTCGTCAATAGGGTCGACCATGGCCAAGACCGGCCGAGCGACGAACCTCTCGGAGCCTGCGTCGCGTGAAATCGCGGTCGCGGGATATGGGGGAGTTGGCCTGGAACGAGGTTATCGGCGCGGAAACGCGAGATGGAGCACGGCGGGCACGATAGTTGGCCCGCGGGTGTACAAACCAAGTTGGCGCCCCTCGCGTCGACTCGGGGCCTGTTCCGTCGATAGGCAGCGCAAGCTTGCTCCGTTTCCTTCGCAAGAATGCTGTTGGATGCGGAAATTGCGGCGTTGTCGTGAGTCGAAAGGCGGCCGTTCGAAACGGCCTGCCGATCGCGATGGGTGTCTTGCGCGTGCATTTGAAGGAGTTGAGCGGGATAATATGAAGGCAGAGCACACGCTGCGCCGTTTGTTGCGAGGCGCTAGCGTGGTTTTGTAGCGATCGTGTGTTGTGGCCTGGCCTCGCGACGAAAGCTGCCAGAGTCAAAATCGAAAGCTGTGCGTACAAATAATCAGCGTGGGGTTTATCAGACATATCTAACGACATTACCTGAACCATTGGCTAGCGGCGCGAAGGTGTCTATCGACATCGAGTTTGTGACCCGCACTCGTCTGGCAAAATCAAATCGTGAGCAAACAACCAGGCTATGGAGGGTGAACTGGCGCTCACCCATCGGTAGCGTGGATGGATAGGAGTGCACAGCGGAAGCGACGAGCAAATTGGGTGAGAGATGCGGGCACTGCGGGCAAGACGGTGGGCAAAGTCAGTTGCGAAAAAGTAAACCCGATTTGAAAGAAAAAGGTACGCACAGATGGCCACAGTAGAGGCGAGCTCGCAAATGCTGAATTATGAGGCCTTCGAGGTAAGAGTCGAGGTGGGCGAGGGTCGCGGTGGCGGCCGAGTCTGGCGACACGAAGGGAGCCGTCGCGGCAGAGGAACGCAGCGGCGCCAGGAGGCGGGGAGCATCGAGCAGCGGCATTCCCGCGAACAAGGTGAGCACCGCGAGATGCAGCGGCTGGGGTGCGGCGGCGGCGGCGGCGACGAGCTCTTTGAGAGGTTGCGGTCGACGACGACGGTGGAAAGGTATGGCGGGCGGGCGACGGCGGCGTCGGAGAGCTCAGTGGCCTGGTCGGGTGCCGCGCAGGCGTCGTGTCGTGGGCGGCGAGGACGGGTCTTGCAACGAGCTGGTCGACTGGCAGTGCGCGCGACGTCGTGAGCGAGAGCAGCGGCGCGTGAGCTGCCCGCAGGCCGTGGGCAGGACGCGAACGGGGAGTGTGCGCGCGACCGCGACACTGGGCAGGTGGAGGTGGTCGTGCAAATGCAAGTGCAAGAAGCGAGGGCCAGCGCCGGGCGGCCCGCAAAGGGTTTTCCGTTTGAGTGCTGGGGCGTCTGCCGCGTCGTTTGCCGGCGTCGGTGCTGGCGCTGGCGGCTCTGGCACCGGGGAATTAAGGTCTACCTTGGTACGGCGGTGCGCAGCCCAGGTATTTTGCATAGACCGGTTGAGCGAGCTCATCGTGGTTGGCGGAGTGCGAACGCGTTTCAGGCTTGTGACCCGCCACACGCACGCGTCGCCGCGGCGCATACAGCCAGCCACGATGGTGTACATCAAAACTATAACCATACAGGGCTTCAAGTCGTGTAAGCGCTCCAATATCATAATATCAACGTCGCTGACGGCGTCGACGACGAGCAGACCGCGACCAGATGGAGCTCGACCCGTTCAGCCCGCGGCACAACGTCGTGCTCGGCCGCAACGGCTCTGGCAAGTCCAATTTCTTCGCCGCCATCCGGTTCGTGCTCTCGGACGCGTACACGTCCATGTCGCGCGAGGAGCGCGCGAGCCTGCTGCACGAGGGCGTCAGCACCGCCCAGACGCTGAGCGCATACGTCGAGATCGTGTTCGACAACGCCGACGGCCGCTTCCCCACCGGCAACCCCGAGGTCACGCTGCGCCGCACCATTGGGCTCAAGAAGGACGAGTACTCGCTCGACCGCAAGTCGGCCTCGCGCGCGGACGTGATGAACTTGCTCGAGTCCGCCGGCTTCTCGCGCTCGAACCCGTACTACATCGTCCCCCAGGGCCGCATCACTGCCCTCACCAACGCCAAGGACCACGAGCGTCTGCAGCTGCTCAAGGAGGTCGCCGGCACCAAGGTCTACGAGGCCAAACGCGTCGAGAGTCTCAAGATCATGGAAGACACCGACGCCAAACGCGCCAAGATCGCGGAACTGCTTGCCTACATCGAAGAGCGCCTGGCGGACTTGGAGGAAGAAAAGGCAGAGCTCGTCGAGTTCCAGAAGAAGGACAAGGACCGCCGTTGTCTCGAGTACGCGCTCTACCAGCGCGAATTGGCCGACGTGACAGAGGCGCTTGATGAGGTATGTCGTATTTACAGCAGACTTTCTGATGCTCACCACCCCTCAGATTGAAGACGAACGGCGTGGAGACATCGACGGCGCGACCAAGAAGCGCCGACTGTACGCCGAACGCGACGCCCGCATCGCCGCTCTCGAGAAGGATGTGCGTGAGGGCAAGCAGCGCCTGACGGTCCTCTCTGCCGAGCGCACCAGTCTACGCGTCGAACTGGAAGAGCTGACGAAAGCCCGGTGAGGTCGCCCTCTTGCTCAGCGCTCATTCTGTACTGACACTCCAAAGCACGGAGCTGCGTTGCACACTCGCCGACCTCGAGACGACGGCAGCCTCATCGAGCGCGCAACGCTCGTCGCTGCAAGACGAGCTCAAGGCGGTCGAGCTAAAGGTCGCAAAGGCCGAGCGCGAGCTAGCTGCCTTGGAACCACAGTGGGCACGGGTGCGCGAACGCGAGGAGAAGCTGCGCGGGCAGGTGGAGACGGCGACTGCGCGCCGCGACGCGTTGATTGCGCGCAAGGGACGCGCGAGCCAGTTCAAGTCTGCGCGGGAGCGCGATGCGTATCTGCAGGGCGAAATGAAGGTGCCGTCACGTTTCGCGTTTACATCATATGCTTACTTTTCAAATGGGTGTAGAGCATCGAAGCCTTCATCAACTCGCAAGAGAATCACTCGTCCGCGCTCGACAAGCAGGCCGCGGACCTGCTCGCCAAGGCCACGCAGGAAGACAAAAAGGCCGAGGATGCCATTGCGCGCATTGATGAGCGCAACAAACGCATGGGCGAAATCTCGAAGCAGATGGGTGACCTGAAGGAGCAGATTGCTGCTTTGGGCGAGGAGCGCAAGTCAGTGCATGTTCGCGGGCAACCTCTGTGCTGGGAACTTTCCTCGGCCACGGCTGAGAGGGGCGTGACTGCTTTGTACATAAGATTGAATAGATTGATTTGCTTTTTCAGCTCGAACGGACCGACATGAAATCTCGCAGGTGGCCGTGGGTCCGTTACTCCTGAGGCAAAATAGCAGGGTTTCATTCCGCCCGAAGGCCTAGCAAAGAGTACATGGAGGGAGAGAGAAATTTACCACAGCGAGCGAGGCGGTGAGCGAGGCCAGTGAGACGGCGAGGACAGACAGTGGGGGCATAGTGTCGAGATGAGGGAGAGACGAGAGCACTGAGTCTGAATCTGCACGCCTTTTATACCCTCTGAGGGCGCTTATGGTGGGCGGAGAAGGACGGAACTGCGGTGCCCGGGTGAGATCGTCTTGGTGATGTCTGCCGATTTTGCATCTTTCCCTGCTGCGAGCGAGCAGCGGCTCGTCGGATTGTGTCTGCACCTTGCCAGTGACCGAAACTGGGGCCGCTCAAAATCTGTGGAAACGGCTCTCCGGGTGAGAGATGCCGCCGGCGCAGGTCCGGAATCCCTCCAAGCGAGCCGCTGACTCAAGACTGTTTTCCGGCTTACAATTGCAAAACTATATGCACATTGTATAATCGTTCAATGCTCAATCGTTACCCGCTGAGACTCAGAGGCTTTCAGGCTGGCTTCCGAGTGCTATTCTTGCGCGGATTACATCGCCTGGGAAAAGGTGTACGAGGGAAGCTCTTGTGGAATGATGATCAAAAATTTCTATTGCATCTAGGTAGCATACAAAATGCGATGCACGGTACACGCTGCTTCGACAGCGTCAAAGACATTGCTACACACGGTATACAACGTAGTGAGTTATTCATAGGCACAAATAGATGAGACGGTGCGCGGAGATGAGGGAACATCGCCCGAGATTGGCCGTCGACAACGAGAGTCTCGGTGAGACTCCAGCGCGCTGCACACCACTCTCTAGCGGCTAGCCAAGACAAAAAGCCCGGATGCGAGCGCCGGCCGTCGGGTTGGCGACGAGACGCGGCAGCCGACAATCGGGATATCCGTGCCGCTTCGCCGCCACGCCAGCACAAGAACTGTCACACCGCGTGCGGGAGTCGCCATGGTCGTCCTTGACATCGCAGTGATGAGTGCGCGACGCGGTGAAGCGCTGGACGCGACCGGGGTCCGAGTGCCGTCGGGCATGGCGAACGAAATGGGCTCTCGCCGATTTTCCCGACGGGGACCTGCGTGAGACTCGGCGCGCAAGTCCGCGGACGTGGATCGTATCGCCATCCACGGACGGAAGTCGAACGGCGGCGGTCGAGGAGCGAGTCCGTTCGAGACTGTTGGCGTCGAGAGGGCCTTTAGCGCGCAAGTAGCCCGCGGCGCGGCGCAATCGTTCGCGCGCGCATTCAAAGCTGTTCTGGAAACCTGAAAACCGGCAGTCCCGTCGCATGCTCATCGCGCGTCAGCGGCGGCGGTGACGGCCACAGCCAGGAAGCCACTCACCGGAGATCGTCGCGCCTAAGCCTGTCCGCGCGTCGTACGTCGTCGGAGAGACGTGGCGCATTCGCGAGCGCTCAGGACGGCGGTCTCCTGCGGGATGGCTGAAATGGTCCTGTAGTCGACGTGAGCAAAAGTGCCGCTACAGAAAGAACGGCTACGCACCAGACCATCCAGCATCGCCGCAGGGCGTAGACAGGTCGTGAGAGCCACTCGGCCAGCTCACGGCTGGTGGGAACAATATTGGCCTGGAACGCGAGGTCAGCGTCAGGTAAAAGGAATGGAAGAAAAGTGCGCACCGGCGACGAGGATTGCAGCGCGGTGACTCAACATTCCGCGTCAGAGCGTGGCTGTATGGGTCGTACCACGTGCCCGAGTCTCGAGGGAATCGGGAGAGGTCGCGGGCCCGACGTTTTCAGCGAGCGAAGCGACAGGCCGGTGCGTCGGACACGATTCAAGCCTCCGGCGCGCTGCATCTCTTGCGTGCGCACGGCGGATGGCCCAATGAGCACAGGTAAGACACCTTCAACGCTGAGAAACGTCAGTCTCCAACGGGAAGGACGGCGAGTGGTGGTGAACGCACTGATAGGATAAACCCGACCTCCACGGTTGAGCTGAGTGGCGCGCGCGCAGTGGGGACAAGGTGCAGCGGTCTACGGCAGAAGGTTGGCGAGCATGGCGGTGTGACAGGACGAGCGCGCGAAGGTTTCTGACGCGGAGTGTTAACGTCGCGACAGCGTACAGAGCAAGAAATCACCTACCGTTGGCGATCTAGCACGTAGCGCAGCTGCGATTTCCGACTCTCCATGGACCAAGAGCACGGCAGCTCTCACCAAGACCTCGTACGTAGATATGGAATCTGCAGTCAAGCATCAGCGCTTGAGCACAGATTCAAGAGGGAATAGCCATGCTCACCGCCAGCTGACCACAGTCGACCTCGACGTCTGCATCTCCTCTCGCATCTCCTCCTCTTGCGACACTCGTCTATGAGTAGGTCCCGGGATAGAGATTCGTTTGCCAGTGCGAGGACGCGGCGCGGCGGATCTGCGCATTCAGGCACGCCATGGCGGCGCTGCGAGCAGAGAGGATGTTCTACAGGACAATGTCAGGATCAATCAAAAGCAACGGATGTGGGATTGCATACAATGCTACAGAAGTCGCCGGGTAGATAGTGCGCCAGCGGCACGCGTGGGTGTGGAGGGTAACAGAGCAGGAGGCGGCCTACGGCCGCCCCCAGCGACCAGCGCGCTGCACGTGCAGTGCGATGCCGACTACTGCCAGCTCCGGCGACGACGCCGACGGTTGTATTCCATCTCATGGGGGTGGCGCTCGCCGCGCGGCATCGGTCCTGTGAAAATCGCCGTCAGCGCCGCAGTTTGCTGATCGGAAATACGCGACGCGTCGCGCGTGGAATGGGCAAAGGGACGCGGCGAAGGCTATGGTGTGGAGCACGGCGAGCGGCAGCAGCGGCAAAAGAAACTGCGTTCGGGCGGGGTGCGCGTGTTAAACGCGGCCAGCACGGGGCAGTGTTCATCGTCCGTGTTGGCGGATGGTTGGAAGAAACGCCCGGGAGGTGGGATTGAGCCTGAGAAGAAAACTCACCGTCAGGGAAGCGCGGGCGGCATGGACACATTCTTCTGTTCGAAACAAGCCCTTTTGACTGGTCTGAGTATCTGGTACGTCGTCGCGCTCTGCAATGCAGAGCCATCAGTCGCAGCTCCGACGGCGAAAAGACAACTGACCAGGTATCGGCGTTCTCCAACACGGTCAGAGAGGTCGAGAGTACCGCCATGATGTTCAGGAAGCGCAGTGAGCGCGAAACGCCGGCCGCGAGCAGGTGGGTTGGGGGGATGATGTACATCGCTGGGAAAGAAGCGGTGATTGCCGTCGTGCGCGCCAGCGCTGAACGCGGCCCCCGACACGCAAGCCCAATCCAGCGCATTGAGCGTGACGAGCGTGGAAGTCAGATGCAGCAAGACGGTGGGGGCGTGGGGGAAGGTGCGAGGAGGGTCGAAGCTGAACGGGACCCTTATAATGAGAGGCAAGGCGTACAATGAAGGTGCGGCATGGGAAGAAGGAAAGGATGAGTAAAGTCGGGAGCGCCGGCTGCGGTATCCATCAGCTGTGTCGAGTTTGCCCGCTCCAATTCTTTGCCGATTGAATTGCTGCCACAGCCCGCCCGATCCCCATGTTTACTCGTTCGTGACACCGACTGATAACGTGTGGTCGTCTGACTCTGGATGCGGCTAAAATGAGAGTATACCTGCTTTTATTCTTATTTTGGGTCCTAGAAAGCCATGGGATGGCCGCAGAGCAGGACAACAGCTGGCAACTTGTGTGCGAGGTGCGAATACCAACGAGAGCACGCGGTTTCGCTGCATGAGGCTCAGAAAGTGTTGAATAAATACTTGCACAATAAAAATACGTCATGTATTAGTGTAGAGAGCACTTTCCCGGGTTGGCGGCAAGCAGTCTGAATGCAGGAAACCGCCTCTTGCTCTGGATTTTGCAACTGGAGGCACTAAAGTACATTATATACACCCAGAAAGCTGCAAAGCATGACTAAGCGCTGGCGGCGGTGACGGGTGACTGTTCGAAAGCGTCGAAATGGCATCCGCACGTGCGGGAGCGGACCTGGAAGTGGCGTGAAAACTCCGCTCGTCACAGTAACAGCGGCCCAGAACGAGCGAACGACGACCGGCGCCCGCTGTCTCCTCACGTCATCTGCTGAGCATGTGTATTGGCATGCGTAATCTGCTTAGAAACCAGCTGAATTGCTAAGAAATGGGGCGTGGGTCGGGATCTGCGTAGGCGAGGCATTTCGCAACTTACGCAGTTTCCCCTGGTTTCGCGGCCTTCTCATCAGACGACCATCAATCTCCGGTTGATCACGCATCAGAGAAGACGAGATGACGCGTGTAAACGCGGCGGCGCGGCGTCCGCGCTCTAGCGCATTTTTCGGTGTTCAGAGGGTATAGGGGCCCCCTATCCCTGCATCTCTGCCCAAAGGGCGCTTATTTCGTGCTATGAGCACAGTCTAAGTGCAGGAATAGAAAGAGACAGAGAGCAGGCTCGTCGCACGGCGCAAAAAGTCATCGCCGGGACCCGAGTTGGGGTGGCTACAACTCAATGCACTGACGCACCGGCGGTCTCGGCGCCGACACTTCGCTTCCCACGGCACCCGTCGCAAGATAACCTGCGTATCTACCGGCGCAGTCGCGTGCCGAAGACATACGGACGGCAGGAGGCTCCTGCGAGGGTATAAAGGATGTCGCGGAAACGGGTCAAAGTTTGCATCGGTCCTTCCTCTCCTCCTTTCCGTCCTTCTCCCCCGCATCTTCAACGTCGACGACGACGTATATGCCGCGATCGACGCCCTCGACGCCTCTCCGAGCTCGCTGCCGGGTCGACTCGCTCGTTCAGCGATGCGCTTCGTCGCCGTCGCCGTCGTCATCCAGGCGTCCTTGCGATCGTCTCTGTGAGTGCCCATGCTGTATTGAATGCGTGCACAGCTGATAGATCATCATCTCTTGGAATCCAATCAGGATTCGTCCTTTGACAACGTCCAAACGTCCTATCGATTGTCACCCACACCCCAGCCCATTCATCTGATTCAGTTCGGTGAGTTGTCTCAATCGCCGTCTCATGCGCGCCTGACGCAGAACATAGCGCTTAACCCTTTTGGTATGTGCCCGTTGTTGTACGTTCAAGACGTCGCATGCTCACTCGATCGGCGGCAGCCTCGACGAGCGTTGCAATTCTCGGCCGTCCGTCGACCAACATATCGGTGCGTACATGGTTTCTATCGTCAAGGGCGATACTAATACATCATCATTTCCTGGAAATCTTTCAGGATGCGTCCACAGTCGCTGTAGAACTGGCCACGCGCATGCTCACGATCCGTCGACTCGCATGGAAATGCGAACGGCACAACGTCGCCATCGATGCCGTGAGTACAGATGCGCCGTATTTCACGATCACACGCTGATACGCCGTCGTAGGCTTTCATATAGGCACGCGTACGATCGTCAAAACACGCCGCAGGTTCGTTCCGCGCATTCAACTCGTGTCGCCGCCAGCGCTGACGAAGGTTTAGGCTTTCCGTATGCAAATGCTCATGCGCGGACGCAGAGCTGCCGATCGTGGGGGGTTACAAAATCGTGGAATTGCGCCTAACTGTGCAAAAACGGTACGTACACGCACGCCGGAGGCTTGTCCGTGCGCTGCAGCCCAGATCACCAGTGCGCACCTCCCGCGACTCGAATCTCGGGGCTGCACTCGCTCCTGGCTGTAGCGCGCGCGTCCGAGCTGGATCGGGCGGCCGAACGGCATATTGCCTGCACCACGCAGAGGGGCGCACGCAGGCGAGCTCGCTCGGCCCTCCACGCCCATGTCATCGTCTGCCGCGCGCGTGGGACGCGCAGGGACGTCTGCGAGTGATCGTCAATAGGGTCGACCATGGCAAAGAACGGCCGAGCGACGAACCTCTCGGAGCCTGCGTCGCGTGAAATTGCGGTCGCGGGATACGGGGGAGTTGGCCTAAAACGAGGTTATCGGCGCGGAAACGCGAGACGGAGCACCTAGCGTCGGCGGGCACGATCGTTGGCCCGCGGGTGTGCAAACCGAGTTGGCGCCCCTCGCGTCGACTCGGGGCCTGTTCCGGAGATAGGCAGCGGAAGCTTGCTCCGTTTCCTTCGCAAGAATGCTGTTGGATGCGGAAATTGCGGCGTTGTGGTGAGTCGCGAGGCGGTCGACCAGTGGCCGTTCGAAACGGCCTGCCGATCGCGATAGGTGTCTTGCGCGTGCATTTGAAGGAGTTGGGCGGGATAATATGAAGGCAGATCAGACGCTGCGCCGTTTGTTGCGAGGCGCTAGCGTGATTTTGTAGCGATCGTGTCTTGTAGCCTGGCCTCGCGACGAAAGCTGCCAGAGTCAAAATCGAAAGCTGTGCGTATAAATCATTAGCGGGGGAAATATCAGACATATCTAACGACATTACCTGAACCATTGGCTAGCGGCGCGAAGGTGTCTATCGACATCGAGTTTGTGACCCGCACTCGTCTGGCAAAATCAAATCGTGAGCAAACAACCAGGCTATGGAGGGTGAACTGGCGCTCACCCATCGGTAGCGTGGATGGATAGGAGTGCACAGCGGAAGCGACGAGCAAATTGGATGAGAGATGCGGGCACTGCGGGCAAGACGGTGAGCAAAGTCAGTTGCGAAAAAGTAAACCCGATTTAAAAGAAAAAGGTACGCACAGATAGCCAAGGTCTATATGTGCTCGTAAATGCTGAATTATGAGGCCTTCGAGATAAGAGTCGAGGTGGGCGAGGGTCGCGGTGGCGGCCGAGTCTGGCGACACGAAGGGAGCCGTCGCGGCAGAGGAACGCAGCGGCGCCAGGAGGCGGGGAGCATCGAGCAGCGGCATTCCCGCGAACAAGATGAGCACCGCGAGATGCAGCGGCTGGGGTGCGGTGGCGGCGGCGGCGGCGGCGGCGACGAGCTCTTTGTGAGGTTGCGGTCGACGACGTCGGTGGAAAGGTAGGGCGGGCGGGCGACGGCGGCGTCGGAGAGCTCAGTGGCCTGGTCGGGTGCCGCGCAGGCGTCGTGTCGTGGGCGGCGAGGACGGGTCTTGCAACGAGCTGCTCGACTGGCAGTGCGCGCGACGTCGTGAGCGAGAGCAGCGGCGCGTGAGCTGCCCGCAGGCCGTGGGCAGGACGCGAACGGGGAGTGTGCGCGCGACCGCGACACTGGGCAGGTGGAGGTGGTCGTGCAAATGCAAGTGCAAGAAGCGAGGGCCAGCGCCGGGCGGCCCGCAAAGGGTTTTCCGTTTGAGTGCTGGGGCGTCTGCCGCGTCGTTTGCCGGCGTCGGTGCTGGCGCTGGCGGCTCTGGCACTGGGGAATTGAGGTCTACCTTGGTACGGCGGTGCGCAGCCCAGGTATTTTGCATAGACCGGTTGAGCGAGCTCATCGTGGTTGGCGGAGTGCGAACGCGTTTCAGGCTTGTGACCCGCCACACGCACGCGTCGCCGCGGCGCATACAGCCAGCCACGATGGTGTACATCAAAACTATAACCATACAGGGCTTCAAGTCGTGTAAGCGCTCCAATATCATAATATCAACGTCGCTGACGGCGTCGACGACGAGCAGACCGCGACCAGATGGAGCTCGACCCGTTCAGCCCGCGGCACAACGTCGTGCTCGGCCGCAACGGCTCTGGCAAGTCCAATTTCTTCGCCGCCATCCGGTTCGTGCTCTCGGACGCGTACACGTCCATGTCGCGCGAGGAGCGCGCGAGCCTGCTGCACGAGGGCGTCAGCACCGCCCAGACGCTGAGCGCATACGTCGAGATCGTGTTCGACAACGCCGACGGCCGCTTCCCCACCGGCAATCCCGAGGTCACGCTGCGCCGCACCATTGGGCTCAAGAAGGACGAGTACTCGCTCGACCGCAAGTCGGCCTCGCGCGCGGACGTGATGAACCTGCTCGAGTCCGCCGGCTTCTCGCGCTCGAACCCGTACTACATCGTCCCCCAGGGCCGCATCACCGCCCTCACCAACGCCAAGGACCACGAGCGTCTGCAGCTGCTCAAGGAGGTCGCCGGCACCAAGGTCTACGAGGCCAAACGCGTCGAGAGTCTCAAGATCATGGAAGACACCGACGCCAAACGCGCAAAGATCGCGGAACTGCTTGCCTACATCGAAGAACGCCTGCGGACTTGGAGGAAGAAAAGGCAGAGCTGGTCGAGTTTCAGAAGAAGGACAAGGACCGCCGTTGTCTCGAGTACGCGCTCTACCAGCGCGAACTGGCGGACGTGACAGAGGCGCTTGACGAGGTACGTTGCACATCTACTCCATTTTCGCTTTTGCTCTCAGACATGGGTATCATGGCTCGCTTGGCACACCTCGAATGTCGTGCATCGCGCTGTCGCGACGCAAGCCGAGCCAAACGTGTTCAATCGCGACATGCTGAGTGGCAAGCGTTGCGGACTGCGTTTTGCTATGTAGCCCATGACAGCGCGTTGCATATCCTGCAGGCCGCGAGCGCTGTGATACTCCGTGTCATTTCTGCAAGTATTGCAGAGTCGAGCTTCATATTTACTGGGAGCCACGATAATGCTCGAGCACTTCTCGAAGATATGGGGGAGTCGTTCGAGCATTGCTATGGATCGTCTCCCAGTCGACATTCCCGTCGGCCTCTCCAATACTTGCAGAAATTTCCTGCGATGACCGTCAGCTATTGGCAGCCCTTTTGTGCGTCTTGTGTGTCCCAGCGTCGTCCCAGAGAGTGTTGCAGGGCACACCTACCTGAAGATCACCACCTCTCCACGTGCCCGTCTGCTCGTGCTCACCTCCCACAGATCGAAGACGAACGGCGGGGTGACATCGACGGCGCGACCAAGAAGCGCCGACTGTACGCCGAACGCGACGCCCGCATCGCCGCTCTCGAGAAGGATGTGCGTGAGGGCAAGCAGCGCCTGACGGTCCTCTCTGCCGAGCGCACCAGTCTACGCGTCGAACTGGAAGAGCTGACGAAAGCCCGGTGAGGTCGCCCTCTTGCTCAGCGCTCATTCTGTATTGACACTCCAAAGCACGGAGCTGCGTTGCACACTCGCCGACCTCGAGACGACGGCAGCCTCATCGAGCGCGCAACGCTCGTCGCTGCAAGACGAGCTCAGGGCGGTCGAGCTAAAGGTCGCAAAGGCCGAGCGCGAGCTAGCTGCCTTGGAACCGCAGTGGGCACGGGTGCGCGAACGCGAGGAGAAGCTGCGCGGGCAGGTGGAGACGGCGACTGCGCGCCGCGACGCGTTGATTGCGCGCAAGGGACGCGCGAGCCAGTTCAAGTCTGCGCGGGAGCGCGATGCGTATCTGCAGGGCGAAATGAAGGTGCGTCTAATCGTTTCGCGTTTACATCATATGCTTACTTTTCAAATGGGTGTAGAGCATCGAAGCCTTCATCAACTCGCAAGAGAATCACTCGTCCGCGCTCGACAAGCAGGCCGCGGACCTGCTCGCCAAGGCCACGCAGGAAGACAAAAAGGCCGAGGATGCCATTGCGCGCATTGATGAGCGCAACAAACGCATGGGCGAAATCTCGAAGCAGATGGGTGACCTGAAGGAGCAGATTGCTGCTTTGGGCGAGGAGCGCAAGTCAGTGCATGTTCGCGGGCAACCTCTGTGCTGGGAACTTTCCTCGGCCACGGCTGAGAGGGGCGTGACTGCTTTGTACATAAGATTGAATAGATTGATTTGCTTTTTCAGCTCGAACGGACCGACATGAAATTTCAAGCTTGAACGGACCGACATGAAATCTCAAGCTTGAACGGACCGACATGAAATCTCAAGCTTGAACGGACCGACATGAAATCTCGCAGGTGGCCGTGGGTCCGTTACTCCTGAGGCAAAATAGCAGGGTTTCATTCCGCCCGAAGGCCTAGCAAAGAGTACATGGAGGGAGAGAGAAATTTACCACAGCGAGATGGGCGAATGAGAGCGAGGCCAGACGGTGCGATGAGCGAGGCGAGATGGACAGACAGTGGGGGCATAGTGTCGAGATGAGGGAGAGACGAGAGCACTGAGTCTGAATCTGCACGCCTTTTATACCCTCTGAGGGCGCTTATGGTGGGCGGAGAAGGACGGAACTGCGGTGCCCGGGTGAGATCGTCTTGGTGATGTCTGCCGATTTTGCATCTTTCCCTGCTGCGAGCGAGCAGCGGCCACTCAGATTGTGTCTGCACCTTGCCATATACCGACCCTGGGGCCCTCAAAATCTGTGGAAATGGCTCTCCGGGTGAGAGATGCCGCCGGCGCAGGTCCGGAATCCCTCCAAGCGAGCCGCTGACTCAAGACTGTTTTCCGGCTTACAATTGCAAAACTATATGCACATTGTATAATCGTTCAATGCTCAATCGTTACCCGCTGAGACTCAGAGGCTTTCAGGCTGGCTTCCGAGTGCTATTCTTGCGCAGGATTACATCGCCTGGGAAAAGGTGTACGAGGGAAGCTCTTGTGGAATGATGATCAAAAATTTCTATTGCATCTAGGTAGCATACAAAATGCGATGCACGGTACACGCTGCTTCGACAGCGTCAAAGACATTGCTACACACGGTATACAACGTAGTGAGTTATTCATAGGCACAAATATGAGACGGTGCGCGGACATGAGGGAACATCGCCCGAGATTGGCCGTCGACAACGAGAGTCTCGGTGAGACTCCAGCGCGCTGCACACCACTCTCTAGCGGCTAGCCAAGACAAAAAGCCCGGATGCGAGCGCCGGCCGTCGGGTTGGCGACGAGACGCGGCAGCCGACAATCGGGATATCCGTGCCGCTTCGCCGCCACGCCAGCACAAGAACTGTCACACGTCGTGCGGGAGTCGCCATGGTCGTCCTTGACATCGCAGTGATGAGTGCGCGACGCGGTGAAGCGCTGGACGCGACCGGGGTCCGAGTGCCGTCGGGCATGGCGAACGAAATGGGCTCTCGCCGATTTTCCCGACGGGGACCTGCGTGAGACTCGGCGCGCAAGTCCGCGGACGTGGATCGTATCGCCATCCACGGACGGAAGTCGAACGGCGGCGGTCGAGGAGCGAGTCCGTTCGAGACTGTTGGCGTCGAGAGGGCCTTTAGCGCGCAAGTAGCCCGCGGCGCGGCGCAATCGTTCGCGCGCGCATTCAAAGCTGTTCTGGAAACCTGAAAACCGGCAGTCCCGTCGCATGCTCATCGCGCGTCAGCGGCGGCGGTGACGGCCACAGCCAGGAAGCCACTCACCGGAGATCGTTGCGCCTAAGCCTGTCCGCGCGTCGTACGTCGTCGGAGAGACGTGGCGCATTCGCGAGCGCTCAGGACGGCGGTCTCCTGCGGATGGCTGAAATGGTCGACGTGAGCAAAAGTGCCGCTACAGAAAGAACGGCTGCGCACCAGACCATCCAGCAGCGCCGGAGGGCGCAGACAGGTCGTCAGATCCACTCGGCCAGCTCAGAGCTGGTGGGAACAATATTGGCCTGGAACGCGAGGTCAGCGTCAGGTAAAAGGAATGGAAGAAAAGTGCGCACCGGCGACGAGGATTGCAGCGCGGCGACTCAACATTCGGCGTCAGAGCGTGGCTGTATGGGTCGTACCACGCGCCCGAGTCTCGTGGGAATTGGGAGAGGTCGCGGGCCCGACGTTTTCAGCGAGCGAAGCGACAGGCCGGTGCATCGGACACGATTCAAGCCTCCGGCGCGCTGCATCTCTTGCGTGCGCACGGCGTGTGGCACAATGAGCACAGATAAGACACCTTCAACGCTGGGAAACGTCAGTCTCCAACGGGAAGGACGGCGAGTGGTGGTGAACGCACTGATAGGATAAACCCGACCTCCACGGTTGAGCTGAGTGGCGCGCGCGCAGTGGGGACAAGGTGCAGCGGTCGACGGCAGAAGGTTGGCGAGCATGGCGGTGTGACAGGACGAGCGCGCGAAGGTTTCTGACGCGGAGTGTTAACGTCGCGACAGCGTAAAGAGCAAGAGATCACCTACCATTGGCGATCGAGCACGTAGCGCAGCTGCGATTTCCGACTCTCCATGGACCAAGAGCATGGCAGCTCTCACCAAGACCTTGTACGTAGATATGGAATCTGCAGTCAAGCATCAGCGCTTGAGCACAGATTCAAGAGGGAATAGCCATGCTCACCGCCAGCTGACCACAGTCGACCTCGACGTCTGCATCTCCTCTCGCATCTCCTCCTCTTGCGACACTCGTCTATGAGTAGGTCCCGGGATAGAGATTCGTTTGTCAGTGCGAGGACGCGGCGCGGCGGATCAGCGCATTCAGGCACGCCATGGCGGCGCTGCGAGCAGAGAGGATGTTCTACAGGACAATGTCAGGATCCATCAAAAGCAACGGATGTGGGATTGCATACAATGCTACAGAATTCGCCGGGTAGATAGTGCGCCAGCGGCACGCGTGGGTGTGGAGGGTAACAGAGCAGGAGGCGGCCTACGGCCGCCCCCAGCGACCAGCGCGCGGCACGTGCATTGCGATGCCGACTACTGTCAGCTCCGGCGACGACGCCGACGGTTGTATTCCATCTCATGGGGGTGGCGCTCGCCGCGCGGCATCGGTCCTGTGAAAATCGCCGTCAGCGCCGCAGTTTGCTGATCGGAAATACACGACGCGTCGCGCGTGGAATGGGCAATGGGCAAAGGGTAGGGTGTGGAGCACGGCGAGCGGCAGCAGCGGCAAAAGAAACTGCGTTCGGGCGGGGTGCGCGTGTTAAACGCGGCGAGCACGGGGCAGTGTTCATCGTCCGTGTTGGTGGATGGTTGGAAGAAACGCCCGGGAGGTGGGATTGAGCCTGAGAAGAAAACTCACCGTCAGGGAAGCGCAGGCGGCATGGACACATTCTTTTGTTCGAAATAAGCCCTTTGGACTGGTCTGAGTATCTGGTACGTCGTCGCGCTCTGCAATGCAGAGCCATCAGTCGCAGCTCCGACGGCGAAAAGGCAACTGACCAGGTATTGGCGTTCTCCAACACGGTCAGAGAGGTCGACAGTACCGCCATGACGTTCAGGAAGCGCAGTGAGCGCGAAACGCCGGCCACGAGCAGCTGGGTTGGGGGATGATGAACATCGCTGGGAAAGAAGCGGTGATTGCCGTCGTGCGCGCCAGCGCTGAACGCGGCCACCGACACGCAAGCCCAATCCATCGCAATGAGCGTGACGAGCGTGGAAGTCAGATGCAGCAAGACGGTGGGGGCGTGGGGGAAGGTACGAGGAGGGTCGAAGCTGAACGGGACCCTTATAATGAGAGGCAAGGCGTACAATGACGGTGCGGCATGGGAAGAAGGAAGGATGAGTAAATTCGGGAGCGCCGGCTGCGGTATCCATCAGCTGTGTCGAGTTTGCCCGCTCCAATTCTTTGCCGATTGAATTGCTGCCACAGCCCGCCCGATCCCCGTGTTTACTCGTTCGTGACACCGACTGATAACGTGTGGTCGTCTGACTCTGGATGCGGCTAAAATGAGAGTATACCTGCTTTTATTGTTATTTTGGGTCCTAGAAAGCCATGGGATGTCCGAAGAGCAGGACAACAGCTGGCAACTTGTGTGCGAGGTGCGAAAACCAACGAGAGCACGCGGTTTCGCTGCATGAGGCTCAGAGAGTGCTGAATATATACTTGAAAAATGAAAATACGTCATATATTAGTTTAGAGAGCACTTTCCCGGGTTGGCGGCAAGCAGATTGAATTCAGGAAACCACCTCTTCCTCTGGATTTTGCAACTGGAGCCCTAAACTACATTATAGACACCCAGAAAGCTTCAAAGCATGACTAAGCGCTGGCGGCGGTGACGGGTGACTGTTCGAAAGCGTCGAAATGGCATCCGCACGTGCGGGAGCGGACCTGGAAGTGGCGTGAAAACTCCGCTCGTCACAGTAACAGCGGCCCAGAACGAGCGAACGACGACGGGCGCCCGCTGTCTCCTCACGTCATCTGCTGAGCATGTGTACTGGCATGCGTAATCTGCTTAGAAACCAGTTGAATTGCTAAGAAATGGGGCGTGGGTCGGGATCTGCGTAGGCGACGCATTTCGCAACTTACGCAGTTTCCCCTGGTTTCGCGGCCTTCTCATCAGACAACCATCAATCTCCGGTTGATCACGCATCAGAGAAGACGAGATGACGCGTGTAAACGCGGCGGCGCGGCGTCCGCGCTCTAGCGCATTTTTCGGTGTTCAGAGGGTATAGGGGCCCCCTATCCCTGCATCTCTGCCCAACGGGCGCTTATTTCGTGCCATGAGCACAGTCTAAGTGACGGAATGCAAAGAGACAGAGAGCAGGCTCGTCGGACGGCGCACGAAACATCGCCGGGACCCGAGTTGGGGTGGCTACAACTCAATGCACTGACGCACCGGCGGTCTCGGCGCCGACACTTCGCTTCCCACGGCACCCGTCGTAAGATAACATGCGTATCTACCGGCGCAGTCGCGTGCCGAAGACATACGGACGGCAGGAGGCTCCTGCGAGGGTATAAAGGACGTCGCGGAAACGGGTCAAAGTTTGCATCGGTCCTTCCTCTCCTCCTTTCCGTCCTTCTCCCCCGCATCTTCAACGTCGACGACGACGCATATGCCGTGATCGACGCCCTCGACGCCTCTCCGATCTCACTGCCGGGTCGACTCGCTCGTTCAGCGATGCGCTTCGTCGCCGTCGCCGTCGCCATCCAGGCGTCCTTGCGATCGTCTCTGTGAGTGTCCATGCTGTATTGAATGCGTGCATAGCTGATAGATCATCATCTCTTGGAATTCAATCAGGATTCGTCCTTTGACAACGTCCAAACGTCCTATCGATTGTCACCCACACCCCAGCCCATTCATCTGATTCAGTTCGGTGAGTTTTCTCAATCGCCGTCTCATGCGCGCCTGACGCAGAACATAGCGCTTAACCCTTTTGGTATGTGCCCGTTGTTGTACGTTCAAGGCGTCGCATGCTCACTCGATCGGCGGCAGCCTCGACGACCGTTGCAATTCTCGGCCGTCCGTCGACCGACATATCGGTGCGTACATGGTTTCTATCGTCAAGGGCGATACTAATACATCATCATTTCCTGGAAATCTTTCAGGATGCGTCCAAAGTCGCTGTAGAACTGGCCGCGCGCATGCTCACGATCCGTCGACTCGCATGGAAATGCGAGCGGCACAACGTCGCCTATCGATGCCGTGAGTACAGATACGCCGTATTTCACGATCCCACGCTGATACGCCGTCGCAGGCTTTCTTACAGGCACGCGTACGATCGTCAAACCACGCCGCAGGTTCGTTCCGCGCATTCAACTCGTGTCGCCGCCAGCGCTGACGAAGGTTTAGGCTTTCCGTATGCAAATGCTCATGCGCGGACGCAGAGCTGCCGATCGTGGGGGTTACAAAATCGTGGAATTGCGCCTAACTATGCAAAAACGGTACGTACACGCACGCCGGAGGCTTGTCCGTGCGCTGCAGCCCAGATCACCGGTGCGACTCGAAGCTGGGGGCTGCACTCGCTCCTGGCTGTAGCGCGCGCGTCCGAGCTGGATCGGACGGCCGAAGGGCATATCGCCCGAACCACGCAGGCGAGGCGGCCCTCCGCGCTCATGCCATCGTCTGCAGCGCGGTGGGAAGCGCCAGGACGTCTGCGAGTGGTCGTCAATAGGGTCGACCATGGCAAAGAACGGCCGAGCGACGAACCTCTCGGAGCCTGCGTCGCGTGAAATCGCGGTCCGGGATACGGGGGAGTTGGCCTGGAACGAGGTTATCGGCGCGGAAAGGCGAGATGGAGCACCTAGCGTCGGCGGGCACGATAGTTGGCCCGCGGGTGTACAAACCGAGTTGGCGCCCCTCGCGTCGACTCGGGGCCTGTTTCGGCGATAGGCAGCGCAAGCTTGATCCGTTCCTTCGCAAGAATGCTGTTGGATGCGGAAATTGCGGCGTTGTAGTGAGTCGAAAGGCGGTCGACCAGTGGCCGTTCGAACCGGCCTGCCGATCGCGATGGGTGTCTTGCCCGTGCATTTGAAGGAGTTGAGCGGGATAATATGAAGGCAGAGCACACGCTGCGCCGTTTGTTGCGAGGGGATAGCGTGGTTTTGTAGCGATCGTGTCTTGTAGCCTGGCCTCGCGACGAAAGCTGCCAGAGTCAAAATCGAAAGCTGTGCGTATAAATCATTAGCGGGGGAAATATCAGACATATCTAACGACATTACCTGAACCATTGGCTAGCGGCGCGGAGGTGTCTATCGAGATCGAGTTTGTGACCCGCACTCGTCTGGCAAAATCAAATCGTGAGCAAACAACCAGGCTATGGAGGGTGAACTGGCGCTCACCCATCGGTAGCGTGGATGGATAGGAGTGCACAGCGGAAGCGACGAGCAAATTGGATGAGAGATGCGGGCACTGCGGGCAAGACGGTGAGCAAAGTCAGTTGCGAAAAAGTAAACCCGATTTAAAAGAAAAGGGTACGCACAGATAGCCAAGGTCTATATGTGCTCGTAAATGCTGAATTATGAGGTCTTTGAGGTGAGAGTCGAGGTGGGGGAGGGTCGCGGTGGCGGCCGAGTCTGGCGACACGAAGAGAGCCGTCGCGACGGAGGAACGCGGCGGCGCCAGGAGGCGGGGAGCATCGAGCAGCGGCATTCCCGCGAACAAGGTGAGCACCGCGAGATGCAGCGGCTGGGGTGCGGCGGCGGCGGCGGCGGCGGCAGCGACGAGCTCTCTGAGAGGTTGCGGTCGACGACGTCGGTGGAAAGGTATGGCGGGCAGGCGACGGCGGCGTCGGAGAGCTCAGTGGCCTGGTCGGGTGCCGCGCAGGCGTCGTGTCGTGGGCGGCGAGGACGGGTCTTGCAACGAGCTGCTCGACTGGCAGTGCGCGCGACGTCGTGAGCGAGAGCAGCGGCGCGTGAGCTGCCCGCAGGCCGTGGGCAGGACGCGAACGGGGAGTGTGCGCGCGACCGCGACACTGGGCAGGTGGAGGTGGTCGTGCAAATGCAAGTGCAAGAAGCGAGGGCCAGCGCGGGGCGACCCGCAAAGGGGGAACGCCAGCCAAGTCGGCCGGCGTCGGGCTGGCCGGCGGCTCTGGCACTGGGGAATTGAGGTCTACCTTGGTACGGCGGTGCGCAGCCCAGGTATTTTGCATAGACCGGTTGAGCGAGCTCATCGTGGTTGGCGGAGTGCGAACGCGTTTCAGGCTTGTGACCCGCCACACGCACGCGTCGCCGCGGCGCATACAGCCAGCCACGATGGTGTACATCAAGACTATAACCATACAGGGCTTCAAGTCGTGTAAGCGCTCCAATACTATAATATCAACGTCGCTGACGGCGTCGACGACGAGCAGACCGCGACCAGATGGAGCTCGACCCGTTCAGCCCGCGGCACAACGTCGTGCTCGGCCGCAACGGCTCTGGCAAGTCCAATTTCTTTGCCGCCATCCGGTTCGTGCTCTCGGACGCGTACACGTCCATGTCGCGCGAGGAGCGCGCGAGCCTGCTGCACGAGGGCGTCAGCACCGCCCAGACGCTGAGCGCGTACGTCGAGATCGTGTTCGACAACGCCGACGGCCGCTTCCCCACCGGCAATCCCGAGGTCACGCTGCGCCGCACGATTGGGCTCAAGAAGGACGAGTACTCGCTCGACCGCAAGTCGGCCTCGCGCGCGGACGTGATGAACCTGCTCGAGTCGGCCGGCTTCTCGCGCTCGAACCCGTACTACATCGTCCCCCAGGGCCGCATCACCGCCCTCACCAACGCCAAGGACCACGAGCGTCTGCAGCTGCTCAAGGAGGTCGCCGGCACCAAGGTCTACGAGGCCAAACGCGTCGAGAGTCTCAAGATCATGGAAGACACCGACGCCAAACGCGCAAAGATCGCGGAACTGCTTGCCTACATCGAAGAACGCCTTGCGGACTTGGAGGAAGAAAAGGCAGAGCTGGTCGAGTTTCAGAAGAAGGACAAGGACCGCCGTTGTCTCGAGTACGCGCTCTACCAGCGCGAACTGGCGGACGTGACAGAGGCGCTTGACGAGGTACGTTGCACATCTACTCCATTTTCGCTTTTGCTCTCAGACATGGGTATCATGGCTCGCTTGGCACCGAATGTCGTGCATCGCGCTGTCGCGACGCAAGCCGAGCCAAACGTGTTCAATCGCGACATGCTGAGTGGCAAGCGTTGCGGACTGCGTTTTGCTATGTAGCCCATGACAGCGCGTTGCCCATATCCTGCAGGCCGCGAGCGCTGTGATACTCCGTGTCATTTCTGCAAGTATTGCAGAGTCGAGCTTCATATTTACTGGGAGCCACGATAATGCTCGAGCACTTCTCGAAGATATGGGGGAGTCGTTCGAGCATTGCTATGGATCGTCTCCCAGTCGACATTCCCGTCGGCCTCTCCAATACTTGCAGAAATTTCCTGCGATGACCGTCAGCTATTGGCAGCCCTTTTGTGCGTCTTGTGTGTCCCAGCGTCGTCCCAAGAGAGTGTTGCAGGGCACACCTACCTGAAGATCACCACCTCTCCACGTGCCCGTCTGCTCGTGCTCACCTCCCACAGATCGAAGACGAACGGCGGGGTGACATCGACGGCGCGACCAAGAAGCGCCGACTGTACGCCGAACGCGACGCCCGCATCGCCGCTCTCGAGAAGGATGTGCGTGAGGGCAAGCAGCGCCTGACAGTGCTCTCTGCCGAGCGCACCAGTCTACGCGTCGAACTGGAAGAGCTGACGAAAGCCCGGTAAGGTTACCTCTTGCTCAGCGCTCATTCTGTATTGACACTCCAAAGCACTGAGTTGCGGTGCACACTCGCCGACCTCGAGACGACGGCAGCCTCATCGAGCGCGCAACGCTCGTCGCTGCAAGACGAGCTCAGGGCGGTCGAGCTCAAGGTCGCAAAGGCCGAGCGCGAGCTAGCTGCCTTGGAGCCGCAGTGGGCACGGGTGCGCGAACGCGAGGAGAAGCTGCGCGGCCAGGTGGAGACGGCGACTGCGCGCCGCGACGCATTGATTGCGCGCAAGGGCCGCGCGAGCCAGTTCAAGTCTGCGCGGGAGCGCGATGCGTATCTGCAGGGCGAAATGAAGGCGCGTCCTAATCTGCATTGCGCTATTTCCATGGCTGACTTGTCAAATGGGTGTAGAGCATCGAAGCGTTCATCAGCTCGCAAGAGAATCACTCGTCCGCGCTCGACAAGCAGGCCGCGGACCTGCTCGCCAAGGCCACGCAGGAAGACAAGAAGGCCGAGGACGCCATTGCGCGCATTGATGAGCGCAACAAACGCATGGGCGAGATCTCGAAGCAGATGGGGGACCTGAAGGAGCAGATTGCTGCACTGGGCGAGGAGCGCAAGTCAGTGCATGTTCGCGGGCAACCTTTGTGCTGGGAACTTTCCTCGGCCACGGCTGAGAGGGGCGTGACTGCTTTGTACATAAGATTGAATAGATTGATTTGAAGCTTGAACGGACCGACATGAAATTTCAAGCTTGAACGGACCGACATGAAATCTCAAGCTTGAACGGACCGACATGAAATCTCAAGCTTGAACGGACCGACATGAAATCTCGCAGGTGGCCGTGGGTCCGTTACTCCTGAGCAAAATAGCAGGGTTTCATTCCGCCCGAAGGCCTAGCAAAGAGTACATGGAGGGAGAGAGAAATTTACCACAGCGAGATGGGCGAATGAGACGGCGAGGACAGACGGTGCGATGAGCGAGGCGAGATGGGCGAGTCATAGTGGGGGCATAGTGCCGAGATGAGGGAGAGACGAGAGCACTGAGTCTGAATCTGCACGCCTTTTATACCCTCTGAGGGCGCTTATGGAGGGCGGAGAAGGACGGAACTGCGGTGCCCGGGTGAGATCGTCTTGGTGATGTCTGCCGATTTTGCATTTTTCCCTGCTGCGAGCGAGCAGCGGCCACTCAGATTGTGTCTGCACCTTGCCATATACCGACCCTGGGGCCCTCAAAATCTGCTCTCCGGGTGAGAGATGCCGCCGGCGCAGGTCCGGAATCCCTCCAAGCGAGCCGCTGACTCAAGACTGTTTTCCGGCTTACGATTGCAAAACTATATGCACATTGTATCATCGTTCAATGTTCAATCGTTGCCCGCTGAGACTCAGAGGAATGTATACTTTCGCGGGATTGGAAAATCTGTACAAGGGAAGCTGTTCTTGCTTGTGAATGATGATCAAACATTTCTATTGCATCTAGGTAGCATACAAAATGCGATGCACGGTACACGCTGCTTCGACAGCGTCAAAGACATTGCTACACACGGTATACAACGTAGTGAGTTATTCATAGGCACAAATATGAGACGGTGCGCGGACATGAGGGAACATCGCCCGAGATTGGCCGTCGACAACGAGAGTCTCGGTGAGACTCCAGCGCGCTGCACACCACTCTCTAGCGGCTAGCCAAGACAAAAAGCCCGGATACGAGCGCCGGCCGTCGGGTTGGCGACGAGACGCGGCAGCCGACAATCGGGATATCCGTGCCGCTTCGCCGCCACGCCAGCACAAGAACTGTCACACGGCGTGCGGGAGTCGCCATGGTCGTCCTTGACATCGCAGTGATGAGTGCGCGACGCGGTGAAGCGCTGGACGCGACCGGGGTCCGAGTGCCGTCGGGCATGGCGAACGAAATGGGCTCTCGCCGATTTTCCCGACGGGGACCTGCGTGAGACTCGGCGCGCAAGTCCGCGGACGTGGATCGTATCGCCATCCACGGACGGAAGTCGAACGGCGGCGGTCGAGGAGCGAGTCCGTTCGAGACTGTTGGCGTCGAGAGGGCCTTTAGCGCGCAAGTAGCCCGCGGCGCGGCGCAAGCGTTCGCGCGCGCATTCAAAGCTGTTCTGGCAACCTGAAAACCGGCAGTCCCGTCGCATGCTCATCGCGCGTCAGCGGCGGCGGTGACGGCCACAGCCAGGAAGCCACTCACCGGAGATCGTTGCGCCTAAGCCTGTCCGCGCGTCGTACGTCGTCGGAGAGACGTGGCGCATTCGCGAGCGCTCAGGACGGCGGTCTCCTGCGGATGTAGTCGACGTGAGCAAAAGTGCCGCTACAGAAAGAACGGCTGCGCACCAGACCATCCAGTAGCGCCGGAGGGCGCAGACAGGTCGTCAGATCCACTCGGCCAGCTCAGAGCTGGTGGGAACAATATTGGCCTGGAACGCGAGGTCAGCGTCAGGTAAAAGGAATGGAAGAAAAGTGCGCACCGGCGACGAGGATTGCAGCGCGGCGACTCAACATTCGGCGTCAGAGCGTGGCTGTATGGGTCGTACCACGCGCCCGAGTCTCGTGGGAATTGGGAGAGGTCGCGGGCCCGACGTTTTCAGCGAGCGAAGCGACAGGCCGGTGCATCGGACACGATTCAAGCCTCCGGCGCGCTGCATCTCTTGCGTGCGCACGGCGTGTGGCACAATGAGCACAGATAAGACACCTTCAACGCTGGGAAACGTCAGTCTCCAACGGGAAGGACGGCGAGTGGTGGTGAACGCACTGATAGGATAAACCCGACCTCCACGGTTGAGCTGAGTGGCGCGCGCGCAGTGGGGACAAGGTGCAGCGGTCGACGGCAGAAGGTTGGCGAGCATGGCGGTGTGACAGGACGAGCGCGCGAAGGTTTCTGACGCGGAGTGTTAACGTCGCGACAGCGTAAAGAGCAAGAGATCACCTACCATTGGCGATCGAGCACGTAGCGCAGCTGCGATTTCCGACTCTCCATGGACCAAGAGCATGGCAGCTCTCACCAAGACCTTGTACGTAGATATGGAATCTGCAGTCAAGCATCAGCGCTTGAGCACAGATTCAAGAGGGAATAGCCATGCTCACCGCCAGCTGACCACAGTCGACCTCGACGTCTGCATCTCCTCTCGCATCTCCTCCTCTTGCGACACTCGTCTATGAGTAGGTCCCGGGATAGAGATTCGTTTGTCAGTGCGAGGACGCGGCGCGGCGGATCAGCGCATTCAGGCACGCCATGGCGGCGCTGCGAGCAGAGAGGATGTTCTACAGGACAATGTCAGGATCCATCAAAAGCAACGGATGTGGGATTGCATACAATGCTACAGAATTCGCCGGGTAGATAGTGCGCCAGCGGCACGCGTGGGTGTGGAGGGTAACAGAGCAGGAGGCGGCCTACGGCCGCCCCCAGCGACCAGCGCGCGGCACGTGCATTGCGATGCCGACTACTGTCAGCTCCGGCGACGACGCCGACGGTTGTATTCCATCTCATGGGGTGGCGCTCGCCGCGCGGCATCGGTCCTGTGAAAATCGCCGTCAGCGCCGCAGTTTGCTGATCGGAAATACACGACGCGTCGCACGTGGAATGGGCAATGGGCAAAGGGTAGGGTGTGGAGCACGGCGAGCGGCAGCAGCGGCAAAAGAAACTGCGTTCGGGCGGGGTGCGCGTGTTAAACGCGGCGAGCACGGGGCAGTGTTCATCGTCCGTGTTGGTGGATGGTTGGAAGAAACGCCCGGGAGGTGGGATTGAGCCTGAGAAGAAAACTCACCGTCAGGGAAGCGCAGGCGGCATGGACACATTCTTTTGTTCGAAATAAGCCCTTTGGACTGGTCTGAGTATCTGGTACGTCGTCGCGCTCTGCAATGCAGAGCCATCAGTCGCAGCTCCGACGGCGAAAAGGCAACTGACCAGGTATTGGCGTTCTCCAACACGGTCAGAGAGGTCGACAGTACCGCCATGACGTTCAGGAAGCGCAGTGAGCGCGAAACGCCGGCCACGAGCAGCTGGGTTGGGGGATGATGAACATCGCTGGGAAAGAAGCGGTGATTGCCGTCGTGCGCGCCAGCGCTGAACGCGGCCACCGACACGCAAGCCCAATCCATCGCAATGAGCGTGACGAGCGTGGAAGTCAGATGCAGCAAGACGGTGGGGGCGTGGGGGAAGGTACGAGGAGGGTCGAAGCTGAACGGGACCCTTATAATGAGAGGCAAGGCGTACAATGACGGTGCGGCATGGGAAGAAGGAAGGATGAGTAAATTCGGGAGCGCCGGCTGCGGTATCCATCAGCTGTGTCGAGTTTGCCCGCTCCAATTCTTTGCCGATTGAATTGCTGCCACAGCCCGCCCGATCCCCGTGTTTACTCGTTCGTGACACCGACTGATAACGTGTGGTCGTCTGACTCTGGATGCGGCTAAAATGAGAGTATACCTGCTTTTATTGTTATTTTGGGTCCTAGAAAGCCATGGGATGTCCGAAGAGCAGGACAACAGCTGGCAACTTGTGTGCGAGGTGCGAAAACCAACGAGAGCACGCGGTTTCGCTACATGAGGCTCAGAGAGTGTTGAGTATATACTTGAAAAATGAAAATACGTCATATATTAGTTTAGAGAGCACTTTCCCGGGTTGGCGGCAAGCAGATTGAATTCAGGAAACCACCTCTTCCTCTGGACTTTGCAACTGGAAGCCCTAAACTACATTATAGACACCCAGAAAGCTTCAAAGCATGACTAAGCGCTGGCGGCGGTGACGGGTGACTGTTCGAAAGCGTCGAAATGGCATCCGCACGTGCGGGAGCGGACCTGGAAGTGGCGTGAAAACTCCGCTCGTCACAGTAACAGCGGCCCAGAACGAGCGAACGACGACGGGCGCCCGCTGTCTCCTCACGTCATCTGCTGAGCATGTGTACTGGCATGCGTAATCTGCTTAGAAACCAGTTGAATTGCTAAGAAATGGGGCGTGGGTCGGGATCTGCGTAGGCGACGCATTTCGCAACTTACGCAGTTTCCCCTGGTTTCGCGGCCTTCTCATCAGACAACCATCAATCTCCGGTTGATCACGCATCAGAGAAGACGAGATGACGCGTGTAAACGCGGCGGCGCGGCGTCCGCGCTCTAGCGCATTTTTCGGTGTTCAGAGGGTATAGGGGCCCCCTATCCCTGCATCTCTGCCCAACGGGCGCTTATTTCGTGCCATGAGCACAGTCTAAGTGACGGAATGCAAAGAGACAGAGAGCAGGCTCGTCGGACGGCGCACGAAACATCGCCGGGACCCGAGTTGGGGTGGCTACAACTCAATGCACTGACGCACCGGCGGTCTCGGCGCCGACACTTCGCTTCCCACGGCACCCGTCGTAAGATAACATGCGTATCTACCGGCGCAGTCGCGTGCCGAAGACATACGGACGGCAGGAGGCTCCTGCGAGGGTATAAAGGACGTCGCGGAAACGGGTCAAAGTTTGCATCGGTCCTTCCTCTCCTCCTTTCCGTCCTTCTCCCCCGCATCTTCAACGTCGACGACGACGCATATGCCGTGATCGACGCCCTCGACGCCTCTCCGATCTCACTGCCGGGTCGACTCGCTCGTTCAGCGATGCGCTTCGTCGCCGTCGCCGTCGCCATCCAGGCGTCCTTGCGATCGTCTCTGTGAGTGTCCATGCTGTATTGAGTGCGTGCATAGCTGATAGATCATCATCTCTTGGAATTCAATCAGGATTCGTCCTTTGACAACGTCCAAACGTCCTATCGATTGTCACCCACACCCCAGCCCATTCATCTGATTCAGTTCGGTGAGTTTTCTCAATCGCCGTCTCATGCGCGCCTGACGCAGAACATAGCGCTTAACCCTTTTGGTATGTGCCCGTTGTTGTACGTTCAAGGCGTCGCATGCTCACTCGATCGGCGGCAGCCTCGACGACCGTTGCAATTCTCGGCCGTCCGTCGACCGACATATCGGTGCGTACATGGTTTCTATCGTCAAGGGCGATACTAATACATCATCATTTCCTGGAAATCTTTCAGGATGCGTCCAAAGTCGCTGTAGAACTGGCCGCGCGCATGCTCACGATCCGTCGACTCGCATGGAAATGCGAGCGGCACAACGTCGCTATCGATGCCGTGAGTACAGATACGCCGTATTTCACGATCCCACGCTGATACGCCGTCGCAGGCTTTCTTACAGGCACGCGTACGATCGTCAAACCACGCCGCAGGTTCGTTCCGCGCATTCAACTCGTGTCGCCGCCAGCGCTGACGAAGGTTTAGGCTTTCCGTATGCAAATGCTCATGCGCGGACGCAGAGCTGCCGATCGTGGGGGTTACAAAATCGTGGAATTGCGCCTAACTATGCAAAAACGGTACGTACACGCACGCCGGAGGCTTGTCCGTGCGCTGCAGCCCAGATCACCGGTGCGACTCGAAGCTGGGGGCTGCACTCGCTCCTGGCTGTAGCGCGCGCGTCGAGCTGGATCGGACGGCCGAAGGGCATATCGCCCGAACCATGCAGGCGGCCCTCCGCGCTCATGCCATCGTCTGCAGCGCGGTGGGAAGCGCCAGGACGTCTGCGAGTGGTCGTCAATAGGGTCGACCATGGCAAAGAACGGCCGAGCGACGAACCTCTCGGAGCCTGCGTCGCGTGAAATCGCGGTCCCGGGATACGGGGGAGTTGGCCTGGAACGAGGTTATCGGCGCGGAAAGGCGAGACGGAGCACCTAGCGTCGGCGGGCACGATCGTTGGCCCGCGGGTGTGCAAACCGAGTTGGCGCCCCTCGCGTCGACTCGGGGCCTGTTCCGGAGATAGGCAGCGGAAGCTTGATCCGTTTCCTTCGCAAGAATGCTGTTGGATGCGGAAATTGGGCGTTGTAGTGAGTCGAAAGGCGGCCGTTCGAACCGGCCTGCCGATCGCGATGGGTGTCTTGCCCGTGCATTTGAAGGAGTTGAGCGGGATAATATGAAGGCAGAGCACACGCTGCGCCGTTTGTTGCGAGGGGATAGCGTGGTTTTGTAGCGATCGTGTCTTGTGGCCTGGCCTCGCGACGAAAGCTGCCAGAGTCAAAATCGAAAGCTGTGCGTACAAATCATCAGCGGGAATATCAGACACATCTAACGACATTACCTGAACCATTGGCTAGCGGCGCGAAGGTGTCTATCGAGGTCGAGTTTGTGACCCGCACTCGTCTGGCAAAATCAAATCGTGAGCAAACAACCAGGCTATGGAGGGTGAACTGGCGCTCACCCATCGGTAGCGTGGATGGATAGGAGTGCACAGCGGAAGCGACGAGCAAATTGGGTGAGAGATGCGGGCACTGCGGGCAAGACGGTGGGCAAAGTCAGTTGCGAAAAGGGAATCCCGATTTGAAAGAAAAGGGTACGCACAGATAGCCAAGGTCTATATGTGCTCGTAAATGCTGAATTATGAGGTCTTTGAGGTGAGAGTCGAGGTGGGGAGGGTCGCGGTGGCGGCCGAGTCTGGCGACACGAAGAGAGCCGTCGCGACGGAGGAACGCGGCGGCGCCAGGAGGCGGGGAGCATCGAGCAGCGGCATTCCCGCGAACAAGGTGAGCACCGCGAGATGCAGCGGCTGGGGTGCGGCGGCGGCGGCGGCGGCGGCAGCGACGAGCTCTCTGAGAGGTTGCGGTCGACGACGTCGGTGGAAAGGTATGGCGGGCAGGCGACGGCGGCGTCGGAGAGCTCAGTGGCCTGGTCGGGTGCCGCGCAGGCGTCGTGTCGTGGGCGGCGAGGACGGGTCTTGCAACGAGCTGCTCGACTGGCAGTGCGCGCGACGTCGTGAGCGAGAGCAGCGGCGCGTGAGCTGCCCGCAGGCCGTGGGCAGGACGCGAACGGGGAGTGTGCGCGCGACCGCGACACTGGGCAGGTGGAGGTGGTCGTGCAAATGCAAGTGCAAGAAGCGAGGGCCAGCGCGGGGCGACCCGCAAAGGGAACGCCAGCCAAGTCGGCCAATGGCGCCGGCGGCTCTGGCACTGGGGAATTGAGGTCTACCTTGGTACGGCGGTGCGCAGCCCAGGTATTTTGCATAGACCGGTTGAGCGAGCTCATCGTGGTTGGCGGAGTGCGAACGCGTTTCAGGCTTGTGACCCGCCACACGCACGCGTCGCCGCGGCGCATACAGCCAGCCACGATGGTGTACATCAAGACTATAACCATACAGGGCTTCAAGTCGTGTAAGCGCTCCAATACTATAATATCAACGTCGCTGACGGCGTCGACGACGAGCAGACCGCGACCAGATGGAGCTCGACCCGTTCAGCCCGCGGCACAACGTCGTGCTCGGCCGCAACGGCTCTGGCAAGTCCAATTTCTTTGCCGCCATCCGGTTCGTGCTCTCGGACGCGTACACGTCCATGTCGCGCGAGGAGCGCGCGAGCCTGCTGCACGAGGGCGTCAGCACCGCCCAGACGCTGAGCGCGTACGTCGAGATCGTGTTCGACAACGCCGACGGCCGCTTCCCCACCGGCAATCCCGAGGTCACGCTGCGCCGCACGATTGGGCTCAAGAAGGACGAGTACTCGCTCGACCGCAAGTCGGCCTCGCGCGCGGACGTGATGAACCTGCTCGAGTCGGCCGGCTTCTCGCGCTCGAACCCGTACTACATCGTCCCCCAGGGCCGCATCACCGCCCTCACCAACGCCAAGGACCACGAGCGTCTGCAGCTGCTCAAGGAGGTCGCCGGCACCAAGGTCTACGAGGCCAAACGCGTCGAGAGTCTCAAGATCATGGAAGACACCGACGCCAAACGCGCAAAGATCGCGGAACTGCTTGCCTACATCGAAGAACGCCTTGCGGACTTGGAGGAAGAAAAGGCAGAGCTGGTCGAGTTTCAGAAGAAGGACAAGGACCGCCGTTGTCTCGAGTACGCGCTCTACCAGCGCGAACTGGCGGACGTGACAGAGGCGCTTGACGAGGTACGTTGCACATCTACTCCATTTTCGCTTTTGCTCTCAGACATGGGTATCATGGCTCGCTTGGCACACCTCGAATGTCGTGCATCGCGCTGTCGCGACGCAAGCCGAGCCAAACGTGTTCAATCGCGACATGCTGAGTGGCAAGCGTTGCGGACTGCGTTTTGCTATGTAGCCCATGACAGCGCGTTGCCCATATCCTGCAGGCCGCGAGCGCTGTGATACTCCGTGTCATTTCTGCAAGTATTGCAGAGTCGAGCTTCATATTTACTGGGAGCCACGATAATGCTCGAGCACTTCTCGAAGATATGGGGGAGTCGTTCGAGCATTGCTATGGATCGTCTCCCAGTCGACATTCCCGTCGGCCTCTCCAATACTTGCAGAAATTTCCTGCGATGACCGTCAGCTATTGGCAGCCCTTTTGTGCGTCTTGTGTGTCCCAGCGTCGTCCCAAGAGAGTGTTGCAGGGCACACCTACCTGAAGATCACCACCTCTCCACGTGCCCGTCTGCTCGTGCTCACCTCCCACAGATCGAAGACGAACGGCGGGGTGACATCGACGGCGCGACCAAGAAGCGCCGACTGTACGCCGAACGCGACGCCCGCATCGCCGCTCTCGAGAAGGATGTGCGTGAGGGCAAGCAGCGCCTGACAGTGCTCTCTGCCGAGCGCACTAGTCTACGCGTCGAACTGGAAGAGCTGACGAAAGCCCGGTAAGGTTACCTCTTGCTCAGCGCTCATTCTGTATTGACACTCCAAAGCACTGAGTTGCGGTGCACACTCGCCGACCTCGAGACGACGGCAGCCTCATCGAGCGCGCAACGCTCGTCGCTGCAAGACGAGCTCAGGGCGGTCGAGCTCAAGGTCGCAAAGGCCGAGCGCGAGCTAGCTGCCTTGGAGCCGCAGTGGGCACGGGTGCGCGAACGCGAGGAGAAGCTGCGCGGCCAGGTGGAGACGGCGACTGCGCGCCGCGACGCATTGATTGCGCGCAAGGGCCGCGCGAGCCAGTTCAAGTCTGCGCGGGAGCGCGATGCGTATCTGCAGGGCGAAATGAAGGCGCGTCCTAATCTGCATTGCGCTATTTCCATGGCTGACTTGTCAAATGGGTGTAGAGCATCGAAGCGTTCATCAGCTCGCAAGAGAATCACTCGTCCGCGCTCGACAAGCAGGCCGCGGACCTGCTCGCCAAGGCCACGCAGGAAGACAAGAAGGCCGAGGACGCCATTGCGCGCATTGATGAGCGCAACAAACGCATGGGCGAGATCTCGAAGCAGATGGGGGACCTGAAGGAGCAGATTGCTGCACTGGGCGAGGAGCGCAAGTCAGTGCATGTTCGCGGGCAACCTTTGTGCTGGGAACTTTCCTCGGCCACGGCTGAGAGGGGCGTGACTGCTTTGTACATAAGATTGAATAGATTGATTTGCTTTTTCAAGCTTGAACGGACCGACATGAAATTTCAAGCTTGAACGGACCGACATGAAATCTCAAGCTTGAACGGACCGACATGAAATCTCAAGCTTGAACGGACCGACATGAAATCTCGCAGGTGGCCGTGGGTCCGTTACTCCTGAGGCAAAATAGCAGGGTTTCATTCCGCCCGAAGGCCTAGCAAAGAGTACATGGAGGGAGAGAGAAATTTACCACAGCGAGATGGGCGAATGAGACGGCGAGGACAGACGGTGCGATGAGCGAGGCGAGATGGGCGAGTCATAGTGGGGGCATAGTGCCGAGATGAGGGAGAGACGAGAGCACTGAGTCTGAATCTGCACGCCTTTTATACCCTCTGAGGGCGCTTATGGAGGGCGGAGAAGGACGGAACTGCGGTGCCCGGGTGAGATCGTCTTGGTGATGTCTGCCGATTTTGCATTTTTCCCTGCTGCGAGCGAGCAGCGGCCACTCAGATTGTGTCTGCACCTTGCCATATACCGACCCTGGGGCCCTCAAAATCTGCTCTCCGGGTGAGAGATGCCGCCGGCGCAGGTCCGGAATCCCTCCAAGCGAGCCGCTGACTCAAGACTGTTTTCCGGCTTACGATTGCAAAACTATATGCACATTGTATCATCGTTCAATGTTCAATCGTTGCCCGCTGAGACTCAGAGGAATGTATACTTGCGCGGGATTGGAAAATCTGTACAAGGGAAGCTGTTCTTGCTTGTGAATGATGATCAAACATTTCTATTGCATCTAGGTAGCATACAAAATGCGATGCACGGTACACGCTGCTTCGACAGCGTCAAAGACATTGCTACACACGGTATACAACGTAGTGAGTTATTCATAGGCACAAATATGAGACGGTGCGCGGACATGAGGGAACATCGCCCGAGATTGGCCGTCGACAACGAGAGTCTCGGTGAGACTCCAGCGCGCTGCACACCACTCTCTAGCGGCTAGCCAAGACAAAAAGCCCGGATACGAGCGCCGGCCGTCGGGTTGGCGACGAGACGCGGCAGCCGACAATCGGGATATCCGTGCCGCTTCGCCGCCACGCCAGCACAAGAACTGTCACACGGCGTGCGGGAGTCGCCATGGTCGTCCTTGACATCGCAGTGATGAGTGCGCGACGCGGTGAAGCGCTGGACGCGACCGGGGTCCGAGTGCCGTCGGGCATGGCGAACGAAATGGGCTCTCGCCGATTTTCCCGACGGGGACCTGCGTGAGACTCGGCGCGCAAGTCCGCGGACGTGGATCGTATCGCCATCCACGGACGGAAGTCGAACGGCGGCGGTCGAGGAGCGAGTCCGTTCGAGACTGTTGGCGTCGAGAGGGCCTTTAGCGCGCAAGTAGCCCGCGGCGCGGCGCAAGCGTTCGCGCGCGCATTCAAAGCTGTTCTGGCAACCTGAAAACCGGCAGTCCCGTCGCATGCTCATCGCGCGTCAGCGGCGGCGGTGACGGCCACAGCCAGGAAGCCACTCACCGGAGATCGTTGCGCCTAAGCCTGTCCGCGCGTCGTACGTCGTCGGAGAGACGTGGCGCATTCGCGAGCGCTCAGGACGGCGGTCTCCTGCGGATGTAGTCGACGTGAGCAAAAGTGCCGCTACAGAAAGAACGGCTGCGCACCATACCATCCAGTAGCGCCGGAGGGCGCAGACAGGTCGTCAGATCCACTCGGCCAGCTCAGAGCTGGTGGGAACAATATTGGCCTGGAACGCGAGGTCAGCGTCAGGTAAAAGGAATGGAAGAAAAGTGCGCACCGGCGACGAGGATTGCAGCGCGGCGACTCAACATTCGGCGTCAGAGCGTGGCTGTATGGGTCGTACCACGCGCCCGAGTCTCGTGGTAATTGGGAGAGGTCGCGGGCCCGACGTTTTCAGCGAGCGAAGCGACCTGCCGGTGCATCGGACACGATTCAAGCCTCCGGCGCGCTGCATCTCTTGCGTGCGCACGGCGTGTGGCACAATGAGCACAGATAAGACACCTTCAACGCTGGGAAACGTCAGTCTCCAACGGGAAGGACGGCGAGTGGTGGTGAACGCACTGATAGGATAAACCCGACCTCCACGGTTGAGCTGAGTGGCGCGCGCGCAGTGGGGACAAGGTGCAGCGGTCGACGGCAGAAGGTTGGCGAGCATGGCGGTGTGACAGGACGAGCGCGCGAAGGTTTCTGACGCGGAGTGTTAACGTCGCGACAGCGTAAAGAGCAAGAGATCACCTACCATTGGCGATCGAGCACGTAGCGCAGCTGCGATTTCCGACTCTCCATGGACCAAGAGCATGGCAGCTCTCACCAAGACCTTGTACGTAGATATGGAATCTGCAGTCAAGCATCAGCGCTTGAGCACAGATTCAAGAGGGAATAGCCATGCTCACCGCCAGCTGACCACAGTCGACCTCGACGTCTGCATCTCCTCTCGCATCTCCTCCTCTTGCGACACTCGTCTATGAGTAGGTCCCGGGATAGAGATTCGTTTGTCAGTGCGAGGACGCGGCGCGGCGGATCAGCGCATTCAGGCACGCCATGGCGGCGCTGCGAGCAGAGAGGATGTTCTACAGGACAATGTCAGGATCCATCAAAAGCAACGGATGTGGGATTGCATACAATGCTACAGAATTCGCCGGGTAGATAGTGCGCCAGCGGCACGCGTGGGTGTGGAGGGTAACAGAGCAGGAGGCGGCCTACGGCCGCCCCCAGCGACCAGCGCGCGGCACGTGCATTGCGATGCCGACTACTGTCAGCTCCGGCGACGACGCCGACGGTTGTATTCCATCTCATGAGGGTGGCGCTCGCCGCGCGGCATCGGTCCTGTGAAAATCGCCGTCAGCGCCGCAGTTTGCTGATCGGAAATACACGACGCGTCGCACGTGGAATGGGCAATGGGCAAAGGGTAGGGTGTGGAGCACGGCGAGCGGCAGCAGCGGCAAAAGAAACTGCGTTCGGGCGGGGTGCGCGTGTTAAACGCGGCGAGCACGGGGCAGTGTTCATCGTCCGTGTTGGTGGATGTTGGAAGGAACGCCCGGGAGGTGGGATTGAGCCTGAGAAGAAAACTCACCGTCAGGGAAGCGCAGGCGGCATGGACACATTCTTTTGTTCGAAATAAGCCCTTTGGACTGGTCTGAGTATCTGGTACGTCGTCGCGCTCTGCAATGCAGAGCCATCAGTCGCAGCTCCGACGGCGAAAAGGCAACTGACCAGGTATTGGCGTTCTCCAACACGGTCAGAGAGGTCGACAGTACCGCCATGACGTTCAGGAAGCGCAGTGAGCGCGAAACGCCGGCCACGAGCAGCTGGGTTGGGGGATGATGAACATCGCTGGGAAAGAAGCGGTGATTGCCGTCGTGCGCGCCAGCGCTGAACGCGGCCACCGACACGCAAGCCCAATCCATCGCAATGAGCGTGACGAGCGTGGAAGTCAGATGCAGCAAGACGGTGGGGGCGTGGGGGAAGGTACGAGGAGGGTCGAAGCTGAACGGGACCCTTATAATGAGAGGCAAGGCGTACAATGACGGTGCGGCATGGGAAGAAGGAAGGATGAGTAAATTCGGGAGCGCCGGCTGCGGTATCCATCAGCTGTGTCGAGTTTGCCCGCTCCAATTCTTTGCCGATTGAATTGCTGCCACAGCCCGCCCGATCCCCGTGTTTACTCGTTCGTGACACCGACTGATAACGTGTGGTCGTCTGACTCTGGATGCGGCTAAAATGAGAGTATACCTGCTTTTATTGTTATTTTGGGTCCTAGAAAGCCATGGTATGTCCGAAGAGCAGGACAACAGCTGGCAACTTGTGTGCGAGGTGCGAAAACCAACGAGAGCACGCGGTTTCGCTACATGAGGCTCAGAGAGTGCTGAGTATATACTTGAAAAATGAAAATACGTCATATATTAGTTTAGAGAGCACTTTCCCGGGTTGGCGGCAAGCAGATTGAATTCAGGAAACCACCTCTTCCTCTGGACTTTGCAACTGGAAGCCCTAAACTACATTATAGACACCCAGAAAGCTTCAGCATGACTAAGCGCTGGCGGCGGTGACGGGTGACTGTTCGAAAGCGTCGAAATGGCATCCGCACGTGCGGGAGCGGACCTGGAAGTGGCGTGAAAACTCCGCTCGTCACAGTAACAGCGGCCCAGAACGAGCGAACGACGACGGGCGCCCGCTGTCTCCTCACGTCATCTGCTGAGCATGTGTACTGGCATGCGTAATCTGCTTAGAAACCAGTTGAATTGCTAAGAAATGGGGCGTGGGTCGGGATCTGCGTAGGCGACGCATTTCGCAACTTACGCAGTTTCCCCTGGTTTCGCGGCCTTCTCATCAGACAACCATCAATCTCCGGTTGATCACGCATCAGAGAAGACGAGATGACGCGTGTAAACGCGGCGGCGCGGCGTCCGCGCTCTAGCGCATTTTTCGGTGTTCAGAGGGTATAGGGGCCCCCTATCCCTGCATCTCTGCCCAACGGGCGCTTATTTCGTGCCATGAGCACAGTCTAAGTGACGGCATGCAAAGAGACAGAGAGCAGGCTCGTCGGACGGCGCACGAAACATCGCCGGGACCCGAGTTGGGGTGGCTACAACTCAATGCACTGACGCACCGGCGGTCTCGGCGCCGACACTTCGCTTCCCACGGCACCCGTCGTAAGATAACATGCGTATCTACCGGCGCAGTCGCGTGCCGAAGACATACGGACGGCAGGAGGCTCCTGCGAGGGTATAAAGGACGTCGCGGAAACGGGTCAAAGTTTGCATCGGTCCTTCCTCTCCTCCTTTCCGTCCTTCTCCCCCGCATCTTCAACGTCGACGACGACGCATATGCCGTGATCGACGCCCTCGACGCCTCTCCGATCTCACTGCCGGGTCGACTCGCTCGTTCAGCGATGCGCTTCGTCGCCGTCGCCGTCGCCATCCAGGCGTCCTTGCGATCGTCTCTGTGAGTGTCCATGCTGTATTGAGTGCGTGCATAGCTGATAGATCATCATCTCTTGGAATTCAATCAGGATTCGTCCTTTGACAACGTCCAAACGTCCTATCGATTGTCACCCACACCCCAGCCCATTCATCTGATTCAGTTCGGTGAGTTTTCTCAATCGCCGTCTCATGCGCGCCTGACGCAGAACATAGCGCTTAACCCTTTTGGTATGTGCCCGTTGTTGTACGTTCAAGGCGTCGCATGCTCACTCGATCGGCGGCAGCCTCGACGACCGTTGCAATTCTCGGCCGTCCGTCGACCGACATATCGGTGCGTACATGGTTTCTATCGTCAAGGGCGATACTAATACATCATCATTTCCTGGAAATCTTTCAGGATGCGTCCAAAGTCGCTGTAGAACTGGCCGCGCGCATGCTCACGATCCGTCGACTCGCATGGAAATGCGAGCGGCACAACGTCGCTATCGATGCCGTGAGTACAGATACGCCGTATTTCACGATCCCACGCTGATACGCCGTCGCAGGCTTTCTTACAGGCACGCGTACGATCGTCAAACCACGCCGCAGGTTCGTTCCGCGCATTCAACTCGTGTCGCCGCCAGCGCTGACGAAGGTTTAGGCTTTCCGTATGCAAATGCTCATGCGCGGACGCAGAGCTGCCGATCGTGGGGGTTACAAAATCGTGGAATTGCGCCTAACTATGCAAAAACGGTACGTACACGCACGCCGGAGGCTTGTCCGTGCGCTGCAGCCCAGATCACCGGTGCGACTCGAAGCTGGGGGCTGCACTCGCTCCTGGCTGTAGCGCGCGCGTCCTAGCTGGATCGGACGGCCGAAGGGCATATCGCCCGAACCATGCAGGCGGCCCTCCGCGCTCATGCCATCGTCTGCAGCGCGGTGGGAAGCGCCAGGACGTCTGCGAGTGGTCGTCAATAGGGTCGACCATGGCAAAGAACGGCCGAGCGACGAACCTCTCGGAGCCTGCGTCGCGTGAAATCGCGGTCCCGGGATACGGGGGAGTTGGCCTGGAACGAGGTTATCGGCGCGGAAAGGCGAGATGGAGCACCTAGCGTCGGCGGGCACGATAGTTGGCCCGCGGGTGTACAAACCGAGTTGGCGCCCCTCGCGTCGACTCGGGGCCTGTTTCGGCGATAGGCAGCGCAAGCTTGATCCGTTCCCTTCGCAAGAATGCTGTTGGATGCGGAAATTGCGGCGTTGTAGTGAGTCGAAAGGCGGCCGTTCGAACCGGCCTGCCGATCGCGATGGGTGTCTTGCCCGTGCATTTGAAGGAGTTGAGCGGGATAATATGAAGGCAGAGCACACGCTGCGCCGTTTGTTGCGAGGGGATAGCGTGGTTTTGTAGCGATCGTGTCTTGTGGCCTGGCCTCGCGACGAAAGCTGCCAGAGTCAAAATCGAAAGCTGTGCGTACAAATCATCAGCGGGAATATCAGACACATCTAACGACATTACCTGAACCATTGGCTAGCGGCGCGAAGGTGTCTATCGAGGTCGAGTTTGTGACCCGCACTCGTCTGGCAAAATCAAATCGTGAGCAAACAACCAGGCTATGGAGGGTGAACTGGCGCTCACCCATCGGTAGCGTGGATGGATAGGAGTGCACAGCGGAAGCGACGAGCAAATTGGGTGAGAGATGCGGGCACTGCGGGCAAGACGGTGGGCAAAGTCAGTTGCGAAAAGGGAATCCCGATTTGAAAGAAAAGGGTACGCACAGATAGCCAAGGTCTATATGTGCTCGTAAATGCTGAATTATGAGGTCTTTGAGGTGAGAGTCGAGGTGGGGGAGGGTCGCGGTGGCGGCCGAGTCTGGCGACACGAAGAGAGCCGTCGCGACGGAGGAACGCGGCGGCGCCAGGAGGCGGGGAGCATCGAGCAGCGGCATTCCCGCGAACAAGGTGAGCACCGCGAGATGCAGCGGCTGGGGTGCGGCGGCGGCGGCGGCGGCGGCAGCGACGAGCTCTCTGAGAGGTTGCGGTCGACGACGTCGGTGGAAAGGTATGGCGGGCAGGCGACGGCGGCGTCGGAGAGCTCAGTGGCCTGGTCGGGTGCCGCGCAGGCGTCGTGTCGTGGGCGGCGAGGACGGGTCTTGCAACGAGCTGCTCGACTGGCAGTGCGCGCGACGTCGTGAGCGAGAGCAGCGGCGCGTGAGCTGCCCGCAGGCCGTGGGCAGGACGCGAACGGGGAGTGTGCGCGCGACCGCGACACTGGGCAGGTGGAGGTGGTCGTGCAAATGCAAGTGCAAGAAGCGAGGGCCAGCGCGGGGCGACCCGCAAAGGGAACGCCAGCCAAGTCGGCCAATGGCGCCGGCGGCTCTGGCACTGGGGAATTGAGGTCTACCTTGGTACGGCGGTGCGCAGCCCAGGTATTTTGCATAGACCGGTTGAGCGAGCTCATCGTGGTTGGCGGAGTGCGAACGCGTTTCAGGCTTGTGACCCGCCACACGCACGCGTCGCCGCGGCGCATACAGCCAGCCACGATGGTGTACATCAAGACTATAACCATACAGGGCTTCAAGTCGTGTAAGCGCTCCAATACTATAATATCAACGTCGCTGACGGCGTCGACGACGAGCAGACCGCGACCAGATGGAGCTCGACCCGTTCAGCCCGCGGCACAACGTCGTGCTCGGCCGCAACGGCTCTGGCAAGTCCAATTTCTTTGCCGCCATCCGGTTCGTGCTCTCGGACGCGTACACGTCCATGTCGCGCGAGGAGCGCGCGAGCCTGCTGCACGAGGGCGTCAGCACCGCCCAGACGCTGAGCGCGTACGTCGAGATCGTGTTCGACAACGCCGACGGCCGCTTCCCCACCGGCAATCCCGAGGTCACGCTGCGCCGCACGATTGGGCTCAAGAAGGACGAGTACTCGCTCGACCGCAAGTCGGCCTCGCGCGCGGACGTGATGAACCTGCTCGAGTCGGCCGGCTTCTCGCGCTCGAACCCGTACTACATCGTCCCCCAGGGCCGCATCACCGCCCTCACCAACGCCAAGGACCACGAGCGTCTGCAGCTGCTCAAGGAGGTCGCCGGCACCAAGGTCTACGAGGCCAAACGCGTCGAGAGTCTCAAGATCATGGAAGACACCGACGCCAAACGCGCAAAGATCGCGGAACTGCTTGCCTACATCGAAGAACGCCTTGCGGACTTGGAGGAAGAAAAGGCAGAGCTGGTCGAGTTTCAGAAGAAGGACAAGGACCGCCGTTGTCTCGAGTACGCGCTCTACCAGCGCGAACTGGCGGACGTGACAGAGGCGCTTGACGAGGTACGTTGCACATCTACTCCATTTTCGCTTTTGCTCTCAGACATGGGTATCATGGCTCGCTTGGCACACCTCGAATGTCGTGCATCGCGCTGTCGCGACGCAAGCCGAGCCAAACGTGTTCAATCGCGACATGCTGAGTGGCAAGCGTTGCGGACTGCGTTTTGCTATGTAGCCCATGACAGCGCGTTGCCCATATCCTGCAGGCCGCGAGCGCTGTGATACTCCGTGTCATTTCTGCAAGTATTGCAGAGTCGAGCTTCATATTTACTGGGAGCCACGATAATGCTCGAGCACTTCTCGAAGATATGGGGGAGTCGTTCGAGCATTGCTATGGATCGTCTCCCAGTCGACATTCCCGTCGGCCTCTCCAATACTTGCAGAAATTTCCTGCGATGACCGTCAGCTATTGGCAGCCCTTTTGTGCGTCTTGTGTGTCCCAGCGTCGTCCCAAGAGAGTGTTGCAGGGCACACCTACCTGAAGATCACCACCTCTCCACGTGCCCGTCTGCTCGTGCTCACCTCCCACAGATCGAAGACGAACGGCGGGGTGACATCGACGGCGCGACCAAGAAGCGCCGACTGTACGCCGAACGCGACGCCCGCATCGCCGCTCTCGAGAAGGATGTGCGTGAGGGCAAGCAGCGCCTGACAGTGCTCTCTGCCGAGCGCACTAGTCTACGCGTCGAACTGGAAGAGCTGACGAAAGCCCGGTAAGGTTACCTCTTGCTCAGCGCTCATTCTGTATTGACACTCCAAAGCACTGAGTTGCGGTGCACACTCGCCGACCTCGAGACGACGGCAGCCTCATCGAGCGCGCAACGCTCGTCGCTGCAAGACGAGCTCAGGGCGGTCGAGCTCAAGGTCGCAAAGGCCGAGCGCGAGCTAGCTGCCTTGGAGCCGCAGTGGGCACGGGTGCGCGAACGCGAGGAGAAGCTGCGCGGCCAGGTGGAGACGGCGACTGCGCGCCGCGACGCATTGATTGCGCGCAAGGGCCGCGCGAGCCAGTTCAAGTCTGCGCGGGAGCGCGATGCGTATCTGCAGGGCGAAATGAAGGCGCGTCCTAATCTGCATTGCGCTATTTCCATGGCTGACTTGTCAAATGGGTGTAGAGCATCGAAGCGTTCATCAGCTCGCAAGAGAATCATTCGTCCGCGCTCGACAAGCAGGCCGCGGACCTGCTCGCCAAGGCCACGCAGGAAGACAGGAAGGCCGAGGACGCCATTGCGCGCATTGATGAGCGCAACAAACGCATGGGCGAGATCTCGAAGCAGATGGGGGACCTGAAGGAGCAGATTGCTGCACTGGGCGAGGAGCGCAAGTCAGTGCATGTTCGCGGGCAACCTTTGTGCTGGGAACTTTCCTCGGCCACGGCTGAGAGGGGCGTGACTGCTTTGTACATAAGATTGAATAGATTGATTTGCTTTTTCAAGCTTGAACGGACCGACATGAAATTTCAAGCTTGAACGGACCGACATGAAATCTCAAGCTTGAACGGACCGACATGAAATCTCAAGCTTGAACGGACCGACATGAAATCTCGCAGGTGGCCGTGGGTCCGTTACTCCTGAGGCAAAATAGCAGGGTTTCATTCCGCCCGAAGGCCTAGCAAAGAGTACATGGAGGGAGAGAGAAATTTACCACAGCGAGATGGGCGAATGAGACGGCGAGGACAGACGGTGCGATGAGCGAGGCGAGATGGGCGAGTCATAGTGGGGGCATAGTGCCGAGATGAGGGAGAGACGAGAGCACTGAGTCTGAATCTGCACGCCTTTTATACCCTCTGAGGGCGCTTATGGAGGGCGGAGAAGGACGGAACTGCGGTGCCCGGGTGAGATCGTCTTGGTGATGTCTGCCGATTTTGCATTTTTCCCTGCTGCGAGCGAGCAGCGGCCACTCAGATTGTGTCTGCACCTTGCCATATACCGACCCTGGGGCCCTCAAAATCTGCTCTCCGGGTGAGAGATGCCGCCGGCGCAGGTCCGGAATCCCTCCAAGCGAGCCGCTGACTCAAGACTGTTTTCCGGCTTACGATTGCAAAACTATATGCACATTGTATCATCGTTCAATGTTCAATCGTTGCCCGCTGAGACTCAGAGGAATGTATACTTGCGCGGGATTGGAAAATCTGTACAAGGGAAGCTGTTCTTGCTTGTGAATGATGATCAAACATTTCTATTGCATCTAGGTAGCATACAAAATGCGATGCACGGTACACGCTGCTTCGACAGCGTCAAAGACATTGCTACACACGGTATACAACGTAGTGAGTTATTCATAGGCACAAATATGAGACGGTGCGCGGACATGAGGGAACATCGCCCGAGATTGGCCGTCGACAACGAGAGTCTCGGTGAGACTCCAGCGCGCTGCACACCACTCTCTAGCGGCTAGCCAAGACAAAAAGCCCGGATACGAGCGCCGGCCGTCGGGTTGGCGACGAGACGCGGCAGCCGACAATCGGGATATCCGTGCCGCTTCGCCGCCACGCCAGCACAAGAACTGTCACACGGCGTGCGGGAGTCGCCATGGTCGTCCTTGACATCGCAGTGATGAGTGCGCGACGCGGTGAAGCGCTGGACGCGACCGGGGTCCGAGTGCCGTCGGGCATGGCGAACGAAATGGGCTCTCGCCGATTTTCCCGACGGGGACCTGCGTGAGACTCGGCGCGCAAGTCCGCGGACGTGGATCGTATCGCCATCCACGGACGGAAGTCGAACGGCGGCGGTCGAGGAGCGAGTCCGTTCGAGACTGTTGGCGTCGAGAGGGCCTTTAGCGCGCAAGTAGCCCGCGGCGCGGCGCAAGCGTTCGCGCGCGCATTCAAAGCTGTTCTGGCAACCTGAAAACCGGCAGTCCCGTCGCATGCTCATCGCGCGTCAGCGGCGGCGGTGACGGCCACAGCCAGGAAGCCACTCACCGGAGATCGTTGCGCCTAAGCCTGTCCGCGCGTCGTACGTCGTCGGAGAGACGTGGCGCATTCGCGAGCGCTCAGGACGGCGGTCTCCTGCGGATGTAGTCGACGTGAGCAAAAGTGCCGCTACAGAAAGAACGGCTGCGCACCATACCATCCAGTAGCGCCGGAGGGCGCAGACAGGTCGTCAGATCCACTCGGCCAGCTCAGAGCTGGTGGGAACAATATTGGCCTGGAACGCGAGGTCAGCGTCAGGTAAAAGGAATGGAAGAAAAGTGCGCACCGGCGACGAGGATTGCAGCGCGGCGACTCAACATTCGGCGTCAGAGCGTGGCTGTATGGGTCGTACCACGCGCCCGAGTCTCGTGGTAATTGGGAGAGGTCGCGGGCCCGACGTTTTCAGCGAGCGAAGCGACCTGCCGGTGCATCGGACACGATTCAAGCCTCCGGCGCGCTGCATCTCTTGCGTGCGCACGGCGTGTGGCACAATGAGCACAGATAAGACACCTTCAACGCTGGGAAACGTCAGTCTCCAACGGGAAGGACGGCGAGTGGTGGTGAACGCACTGATAGGATAAACCCGACCTCCACGGTTGAGCTGAGTGGCGCGCGCGCAGTGGGGACAAGGTGCAGCGGTCGACGGCAGAAGGTTGGCGAGCATGGCGGTGTGACAGGACGAGCGCGCGAAGGTTTCTGACGCGGAGTGTTAACGTCGCGACAGCGTAAAGAGCAAGAGATCACCTACCATTGGCGATCGAGCACGTAGCGCAGCTGCGATTTCCGACTCTCCATGGACCAAGAGCATGGCAGCTCTCACCAAGACCTTGTACGTAGATATGGAATCTGCAGTCAAGCATCAGCGCTTGAGCACAGATTCAAGAGGGAATAGCCATGCTCACCGCCAGCTGACCACAGTCGACCTCGACGTCTGCATCTCCTCTCGCATCTCCTCCTCTTGCGACACTCGTCTATGAGTAGGTCCCGGGATAGAGATTCGTTTGTCAGTGCGAGGACGCGGCGCGGCGGATCAGCGCATTCAGGCACGCCATGGCGGCGCTGCGAGCAGAGAGGATGTTCTACAGGACAATGTCAGGATCCATCAAAAGCAACGGATGTGGGATTGCATACAATGCTACAGAATTCGCCGGGTAGATAGTGCGCCAGCGGCACGCGTGGGTGTGGAGGGTAACAGAGCAGGAGGCGGCCTACGGCCGCCCCCAGCGACCAGCGCGCGGCACGTGCATTGCGATGCCGACTACTGTCAGCTCCGGCGACGACGCCGACGGTTGTATTCCATCTCATGAGGGTGGCGCTCGCCGCGCGGCATCGGTCCTGTGAAAATCGCCGTCAGCGCCGCAGTTTGCTGATCGGAAATACACGACGCGTCGCACGTGGAATGGGCAATGGGCAAAGGGTAGGGTGTGGAGCACGGCGAGCGGCAGCAGCGGCAAAAGAAACTGCGTTCGGGCGGGGTGCGCGTGTTAAACGCGGCGAGCACGGGGCAGTGTTCATCGTCCGTGTTGGTGGATGGTTGGAAGGAACGCCCGGGAGGTGGGATTGAGCCTGAGAAGAAAACTCACCGTCAGGGAAGCGCAGGCGGCATGGACACATTCTTTTGTTCGAAATAAGCCCTTTGGACTGGTCTGAGTATCTGGTACGTCGTCGCGCTCTGCAATGCAGAGCCATCAGTCGCAGCTCCGACGGCGAAAAGGCAACTGACCAGGTATTGGCGTTCTCCAACACGGTCAGAGAGGTCGACAGTACCGCCATGACGTTCAGGAAGCGCAGTGAGCGCGAAACGCCGGCCACGAGCAGCTGGGTTGGGGGATGATGAACATCGCTGGGAAAGAAGCGGTGATTGCCGTCGTGCGCGCCAGCGCTGAACGCGGCCACCGACACGCAAGCCCAATCCATCGCAATGAGCGTGACGAGCGTGGAAGTCAGATGCAGCAAGACGGTGGGGGCGTGGGGGAAGGTACGAGGAGGGTCGAAGCTGAACGGGACCCTTATAATGAGAGGCAAGGCGTACAATGACGGTGCGGCATGGGAAGAAGGAAGGATGAGTAAATTCGGGAGCGCCGGCTGCGGTATCCATCAGCTGTGTCGAGTTTGCCCGCTCCAATTCTTTGCCGATTGAATTGCTGCCACAGCCCGCCCGATCCCCGTGTTTACTCGTTCGTGACACCGACTGATAACGTGTGGTCGTCTGACTCTGGATGCGGCTAAAATGAGAGTATACCTGCTTTTATTGTTATTTTGGGTCCTAGAAAGCCATGGTATGTCCGAAGAGCAGGACAACAGCTGGCAACTTGTGTGCGAGGTGCGAAAACCAACGAGAGCACGCGGTTTCGCTACATGAGGCTCAGAGAGTGCTGAGTATATACTTGAAAAATGAAAATACGTCATATATTAGTTTAGAGAGCACTTTCCCGGGTTGGCGGCAAGCAGATTGAATTCAGGAAACCACCTCTTCCTCTGGACTTTGCAACTGGAAGCCCTAAACTACATTATAGACACCCAGAAAGCTTCAAAGCATGACTAAGCGCTGGCGGCGGTGACGGGTGACTGTTCGAAAGCGTCGAAATGGCATCCGCACGTGCGGGAGCGGACCTGGAAGTGGCGTGAAAACTCCGCTCGTCACAGTAACAGCGGCCCAGAACGAGCGAACGACGACGGGCGCCCGCTGTCTCCTCACGTCATCTGCTGAGCATGTGTACTGGCATGCGTAATCTGCTTAGAAACCAGTTGAATTGCTAAGAAATGGGGCGTGGGTCGGGATCTGCGTAGGCGACGCATTTCGCAACTTACGCAGTTTCCCCTGGTTTCGCGGCCTTCTCATCAGACAACCATCAATCTCCGGTTGATCACGCATCAGAGAAGACGAGATGACGCGTGTAAACGCGGCGGCGCGGCGTCCGCGCTCTAGCGCATTTTTCGGTGTTCAGAGGGTATAGGGGCCCCCTATCCCTGCATCTCTGCCCAACGGGCGCTTATTTCGTGCCATGAGCACAGTCTAAGTGACGGCATGCAAAGAGACAGAGAGCAGGCTCGTCGGACGGCGCACGAAACATCGCCGGGACCCGAGTTGGGGTGGCTACAACTCAATGCACTGACGCACCGGCGGTCTCGGCGCCGACACTTCGCTTCCCACGGCACCCGTCGTAAGATAACATGCGTATCTACCGGCGCAGTCGCGTGCCGAAGACATACGGACGGCAGGAGGCTCCTGCGAGGGTATAAAGGACGTCGCGGAAACGGGTCAAAGTTTGCATCGGTCCTTCCTCTCCTCCTTTCCGTCCTTCTCCCCCGCATCTTCAACGTCGACGACGACGCATATGCCGTGATCGACGCCCTCGACGCCTCTCCGATCTCACTGCCGGGTCGACTCGCTCTTCAGCGATGCGCTTCGTCGCCGTCGCCGTCGCCATCCAGGCGTCCTTGCGATCGTCTCTGTGAGTGTCCATGCTGTATTGAGTGCGTGCATAGCTGATAGATCATCATCTCTTGGAATTCAATCAGGATTCGTCCTTTGACAACGTCCAAACGTCCTATCGATTGTCACCCACACCCCAGCCCATTCATCTGATTCAGTTCGGTGAGTTTTCTCAATCGCCGTCTCATGCGCGCCTGACGCAGAACATAGCGCTTAACCCTTTTGGTATGTGCCCGTTGTTGTACGTTCAAGGCGTCGCATGCTCACTCGATCGGCGGCAGCCTCGACGACCGTTGCAATTCTCGGCCGTCCGTCGACCGACATATCGGTGCGTACATGGTTTCTATCGTCAAGGGCGATACTAATACATCATCATTTCCTGGAAATCTTTCAGGATGCGTCCAAAGTCGCTGTAGAACTGGCCGCGCGCATGCTCACGATCCGTCGACTCGCATGGAAATGCGAGCGGCACAACGTCGCTATCGATGCCGTGAGTACAGATACGCCGTATTTCACGATCCCACGCTGATACGCCGTCGCAGGCTTTCTTACAGGCACGCGTACGATCGTCAAACCACGCCGCAGGTTCGTTCCGCGCATTCAACTCGTGTCGCCGCCAGCGCTGACGAAGGTTTAGGCTTTCCGTATGCAAATGCTCATGCGCGGACGCAGAGCTGCCGATCGTGGGGGTTACAAAATCGTGGAATTGCGCCTAACTATGCAAAAACGGTACGTACACGCACGCCGGAGGCTTGTCCGTGCGCTGCAGCCCAGATCACCGGTGCGACTCGAAGCTGGGGGCTGCACTCGCTCCTGGCTGTAGCGCGCGCGTCCTAGCTGGATCGGACGGCCGAAGGGCATATCGCCCGAACCATGCAGGCGGCCCTCCGCGCTCATGCCATCGTCTGCAGCGCGGTGGGAAGCGCCAGGACGTCTGCGAGTGGTCGTCAATAGGGTCGACCATGGCAAAGAACGGCCGAGCGACGAACCTCTCGGAGCCTGCGTCGCGTGAAATCGCGGTCCCGGGATACGGGGGAGTTGGCCTGGAACGAGGTTATCGGCGCGGAAAGGCGAGATGGAGCACCTAGCGTCGGCGGGCACGATAGTTGGCCCGCGGGTGTACAAACCGAGTTGGCGCCCCTCGCGTCGACTCGGGGCCTGTTTCGGCGATAGGCAGCGCAAGCTTGATCCGTTCCCTTCGCAAGAATGCTGTTGGATGCGGAAATTGCGGCGTTGTAGTGAGTCGAAAGGCGGCCGTTCGAACCGGCCTGCCGATCGCGATGGGTGTCTTGCCCGTGCATTTGAAGGAGTTGAGCGGGATAATATGAAGGCAGAGCACACGCTGCGCCGTTTGTTGCGAGGGGATAGCGTGGTTTTGTAGCGATCGTGTCTTGTGGCCTGGCCTCGCGACGAAAGCTGCCAGAGTCAAAATCGAAAGCTGTGCGTACAAATCATCAGCGGGAATATCAGACACATCTAACGACATTACCTGAACCATTGGCTAGCGGCGCGAAGGTGTCTATCGAGGTCGAGTTTGTGACCCGCACTCGTCTGGCAAAATCAAATCGTGAGCAAACAACCAGGCTATGGAGGGTGAACTGGCGCTCACCCATCGGTAGCGTGGATGGATAGGAGTGCACAGCGGAAGCGACGAGCAAATTGGGTGAGAGATGCGGGCACTGCGGGCAAGACGGTGGGCAAAGTCAGTTGCGAAAAGGGAATCCCGATTTGAAAGAAAAGGGTACGCACAGATAGCCAAGGTCTATATGTGCTCGTAAATGCTGAATTATGAGGTCTTTGAGGTGAGAGTCGAGGTGGGGGAGGGTCGCGGTGGCGGCCGAGTCTGGCGACACGAAGAGAGCCGTCGCGACGGAGGAACGCGGCGGCGCCAGGAGGCGGGGAGCATCGAGCAGCGGCATTCCCGCGAACAAGGTGAGCACCGCGAGATGCAGCGGCTGGGGTGCGGCGGCGGCGGCGGCGGCGGCAGCGACGAGCTCTCTGAGAGGTTGCGGTCGACGACGTCGGTGGAAAGGTATGGCGGGCAGGCGACGGCGGCGTCGGAGAGCTCAGTGGCCTGGTCGGGTGCCGCGCAGGCGTCGTGTCGTGGGCGGCGAGGACGGGTCTTGCAACGAGCTGCTCGACTGGCAGTGCGCGCGACGTCGTGAGCGAGAGCAGCGGCGCGTGAGCTGCCCGCAGGCCGTGGGCAGGACGCGAACGGGGAGTGTGCGCGCGACCGCGACACTGGGCAGGTGGAGGTGGTCGTGCAAATGCAAGTGCAAGAAGCGAGGGCCAGCGCGGGGCGACCCGCAAAGGGAACGCCAGCCAAGTCGGCCAATGGCGCCGGCGGCTCTGGCACTGGGGAATTGAGGTCTACCTTGGTACGGCGGTGCGCAGCCCAGGTATTTTGCATAGACCGGTTGAGCGAGCTCATCGTGGTTGGCGGAGTGCGAACGCGTTTCAGGCTTGTGACCCGCCACACGCACGCGTCGCCGCGGCGCATACAGCCAGCCACGATGGTGTACATCAAGACTATAACCATACAGGGCTTCAAGTCGTGTAAGCGCTCCAATACTATAATATCAACGTCGCTGACGGCGTCGACGACGAGCAGACCGCGACCAGATGGAGCTCGACCCGTTCAGCCCGCGGCACAACGTCGTGCTCGGCCGCAACGGCTCTGGCAAGTCCAATTTCTTTGCCGCCATCCGGTTCGTGCTCTCGGACGCGTACACGTCCATGTCGCGCGAGGAGCGCGCGAGCCTGCTGCACGAGGGCGTCAGCACCGCCCAGACGCTGAGCGCGTACGTCGAGATCGTGTTCGACAACGCCGACGGCCGCTTCCCCACCGGCAATCCCGAGGTCACGCTGCGCCGCACGATTGGGCTCAAGAAGGACGAGTACTCGCTCGACCGCAAGTCGGCCTCGCGCGCGGACGTGATGAACCTGCTCGAGTCGGCCGGCTTCTCGCGCTCGAACCCGTACTACATCGTCCCCCAGGGCCGCATCACCGCCCTCACCAACGCCAAGGACCACGAGCGTCTGCAGCTGCTCAAGGAGGTCGCCGGCACCAAGGTCTACGAGGCCAAACGCGTCGAGAGTCTCAAGATCATGGAAGACACCGACGCCAAACGCGCAAAGATCGCGGAACTGCTTGCCTACATCGAAGAACGCCTTGCGGACTTGGAGGAAGAAAAGGCAGAGCTGGTCGAGTTTCAGAAGAAGGACAAGGACCGCCGTTGTCTCGAGTACGCGCTCTACCAGCGCGAACTGGCGGACGTGACAGAGGCGCTTGACGAGGTACGTTGCACATCTACTCCATTTTCGCTTTTGCTCTCAGACATGGGTATCATGGCTCGCTTGGCACACCTCGAATGTCGTGCATCGCGCTGTCGCGACGCAAGCCGAGCCAAACGTGTTCAATCGCGACATGCTGAGTGGCAAGCGTTGCGGACTGCGTTTTGCTATGTAGCCCATGACAGCGCGTTGCCCATATCCTGCAGGCCGCGAGCGCTGTGATACTCCGTGTCATTTCTGCAAGTATTGCAGAGTCGAGCTTCATATTTACTGGGAGCCACGATAATGCTCGAGCACTTCTCGAAGATATGGGGGAGTCGTTCGAGCATTGCTATGGATCGTCTCCCAGTCGACATTCCCGTCGGCCTCTCCAATACTTGCAGAAATTTCCTGCGATGACCGTCAGCTATTGGCAGCCCTTTTGTGCGTCTTGTGTGTCCCAGCGTCGTCCCAAGAGAGTGTTGCAGGGCACACCTACCTGAAGATCACCACCTCTCCACGTGCCCGTCTGCTCGTGCTCACCTCCCACAGATCGAAGACGAACGGCGGGGTGACATCGACGGCGCGACCAAGAAGCGCCGACTGTACGCCGAACGCGACGCCCGCATCGCCGCTCTCGAGAAGGATGTGCGTGAGGGCAAGCAGCGCCTGACAGTGCTCTCTGCCGAGCGCACTAGTCTACGCGTCGAACTGGAAGAGCTGACGAAAGCCCGGTAAGGTTACCTCTTGCTCAGCGCTCATTCTGTATTGACACTCCAAAGCACTGAGTTGCGGTGCACACTCGCCGACCTCGAGACGACGGCAGCCTCATCGAGCGCGCAACGCTCGTCGCTGCAAGACGAGCTCAGGGCGGTCGAGCTCAAGGTCGCAAAGGCCGAGCGCGAGCTAGCTGCCTTGGAGCCGCAGTGGGCACGGGTGCGCGAACGCGAGGAGAAGCTGCGCGGCCAGGTGGAGACGGCGACTGCGCGCCGCGACGCATTGATTGCGCGCAAGGGCCGCGCGAGCCAGTTCAAGTCTGCGCGGGAGCGCGATGCGTATCTGCAGGGCGAAATGAAGGCGCGTCCTAATCTGCATTGCGCTATTTCCATGGCTGACTTGTCAAATGGGTGTAGAGCATCGAAGCGTTCATCAGCTCGCAAGAGAATCATTCGTCCGCGCTCGACAAGCAGGCCGCGGACCTGCTCGCCAAGGCCACGCAGGAAGACAGGAAGGCCGAGGACGCCATTGCGCGCATTGATGAGCGCAACAAACGCATGGGCGAGATCTCGAAGCAGATGGGGGACCTGAAGGAGCAGATTGCTGCACTGGGCGAGGAGCGCAAGTCAGTGCATGTTCGCGTGCAACCTCCGTGCTGATTGGAGTTAGGGAACTCTGGCGCGACGATACGCGCATTTCCTCGGCCGTATCGCATACGCAGAATGAGCTGCGTACAGCGGAGAGGAACTTGGCGGGTATGATGGACAAGGTGCGCTGCGCAGATACAGCACACCTCTCGCTAATCCATCGTGCAGGATACTGGCTCTGGTCTGCGCGCGGTGGACCGCATCGCGAAGCAGCAGGGCTTCTCGTCCACGCAGGTATACGGTCCGTTGTACAAGCTGTTCGAAATCCCGGACCGCAAGTACGCGACGGCCGTCGAGCTGACCGCGGGAACCAGGTACGCGATGCTCGCATGACTCCGGTCTGTACTAGTGATAATCATCCCTGCTCGGTGCCCAGTCTGTTCCACGTAGTGGTCGACACCGATACAACGGCGCAGCGGCTGCTCGAAGTCATGCTGCGCGAGCGCACCGGCCGCGTGACGTTTATGCCGCTCAACCGGCTCAAACCCAAGGCGCAAAACTTCCCCACCGGCGGCGACGCCGTGCCTCTCATCGACAAACTGCAGTTTGACGATGATGTAGCGAAGGTGACTATCCTTTGTCGACTCTTCCATGTTTTTAACTGATCTTTCTGTAGGCTATGCAACAAGTCTTTGGTCGTACCGCCGTCTGTCGCGACCTCGCCGTCGCCGCTGCTTATGTCCGCTCGCACGGGCTCAACACCATCACCCTCGACGGCGACAAGGTCGACCGCAAGGGTGCCCTGACTGGTGGTTATCACGATGTCCGGAGAAGCAGGATCGACGCCGTACGCTCCGTGAGGACGTGGGGCGAGCGATTTGCACAGGAAGATGCAAAGCTCAAGGAGGTACGAGTATATTCTCGCCATCCATCGTTTCCCCCTGCTAATTTCGTCTTTGTAGATCCGCGAGCGCGCAGTAGTGGTAGACCAGCAAGTCACCGGGCTCAACGGCCAGCTGCAAGTACTGCAACAGCAGCTGACGCGTCTGCAATCGTCCGGCGACAGCCTGCGCGACGAGGCCACCTGGGCGCGCGCGGAAGCCGAGAAGGCGCGGGAGGGCGCGCGCAAGGCGCAAGCGGAGCGCGCGTCGGTGAAGGCGGAGGTCGCTGCGCTGCGCGCGAAGATCGAGGCATACCAGGCGGAGATGCAGGCGCCCATGGAGCGCGGGCTCAGTGCCGAGGAGGAGGCCACCTTGGCTCGCCTGGTCGCAGAAGTCGAGACGGGGCGCGAGAAGCTCGCGAAGGCCGCCCGCGAAAGTGCGGAGGTATGTCCGGTTTTCTGCGTGTGGGGAAAAGGGGGGAGTGTTGATTCACCGTCGCGTAGCTGAGCGCGAAGCGCGAGCTGGTGGAGATTGAGCTCAACGAGAGCTTGAGACGGCGGCGCGACGAGTTGAAGGCGAAGGTGGAGGCTCTCGGTGCTGTCGGCGGTGCTGTCGACGAAGAGGGCGGGGGCGAAGACTTGGATAGCCGCCGCCGAGAGTTGAGGACGCTGGAGAACAGCGTCTCGGAAATGCAGCGCAAGCTCAAGGGTATGTCTGTCCACCTATTCCATGCGTTTCTGCTAGTTAGTCTGACTCGTTCGTAGAACTGGAGTCCGAGTTCGAGCAGCTGACGGCCGAGGTGCAGCGGCAGACGGGCGAGCTGGAGGCCGCACAGGCCGAGCAGGCCGAGGACGCGCGTGGGATGGCGCGCGCGCAGAAGCACGCGGAACGGTATCTTGCCAAGCGTGCGATGTTGCTGGGCCGGAGGGACGAGGTCAACGCGTCCATCCGCGACCTCGGCGTGCTTCCTGAGGAGGCGTTCGAAAAGTATACGGGCGAGAAGATGGACAGGGTGAGTGCTCCTTCCGTGCATGCAAATGCAACGAACTGACGCTGATGCGTCCGCGGTGTTGCAGTTGGTGAAGAAGCTGCATGCAGTGAACGAGGGCCTGAAGAAGTTCGCGCACGTCAACAAGAAGGCGTTCGAGCAGTACGGCTCGTTCACGAAGCAGCGCGATGCGCTGATTCAGCGTCGCGAGGATCTCGATAAGAGTGCCGCGAGCATCGAGGAGCTCATTGATGTGCTTGACCAGCGCAAGGACGAGGCTATCGATCGGACGTTCAAGCAGGTCGCGAAGAACTTTGAGGAGGTGTTCGAGCAGCTTGTGCCTGCTGGCCGCGGGCGACTGATCATTCAGCGCAAAGTGGACAATGTGGGTGTTTGCGCGTACCGCGCGGGAGGCCGTCCTAAATGATTCTGTCGGTCTAGGATGCGGAGCGCGATGACGATGAAGAGGATACGCAGCAGAGCAATGTCGATAACTACACTGGCGTCTCCATCAAGGTGAGTTGGCTTGCGCCTGATACGATAACGGCACATCCTAAGTGTCATTTTCCTGTAAAGGTCTCGTTCAACTCGAAGGTGGACGAGGGACTGCGCATACAGCAGCTCTCGGGCGGGCAAAAATCGCTCGTGGCTCTTGCTACGGGTGAGCACTCTTCACTCTTCTTTCGTGTGATCCTTCGCCTAATCAGCCGCCAGTCTTTGCAATTCAAAAATGCGACCCGGCGCCATTCTACCTCTTCGACGAGATCGACGCGAACCTGGATGCGCAGTACCGCACCGCCGTCGCGCGGATGATCCAGAGCCTGGCCGGGAGCGCACAGTTCATTGCCACGACGTTCCGCCCCGAGATGCTCGAGACGGCGGACAAGTTCTACGGCGTGCTCTTCGATAACCAGAAGGTCAGCTCGATCCGCACTATTACGCGTGAGGAGGCGCGCGAGTTTGTCGAGCAAGAGGCTATGGCTCAGTAGAGTGTGTGGTGTTTGCGATCTCCGATGCATTTATTGTTGTAGCATCAGTGTATTGTTCTTCGGTCCTAATGTATTTCTTGTGCTCTGAGAATCTAACTCTGCTGTCCGGTTTGTACGCTGGGAGAACTTGGGATTCCACAGCCGCTGAACGTAGTGTGTTTACTCGTGTTTGCACATTACCGCTTGTCGTTGCCATCCTCGACGACCTCACCGCTCCGAACTCGACACTAGACTGTAGAGCTGCACGATGGCACGCCCAATGAACGACGATGAGGTTGCGAACGAGATGAACAAGATGGTCAGTACGGGCTTGCTGAAGCCAGAATCCCAGCCACTTGTGACGAACGGTGCTGCTCGGCTCGGCGCTGGTTCACATTATACGTGCCTTGCGCTTGGAATACCATGGGCTGCTGAGCCGCTTCGTGCCCTACTGTTCGGTCGACCGGTCACCGCGACCACTACCTTGCTATGGTAGCTACTCCTTGGTGTTGCACGAGCTGCCACTTGGAACCACTCGCTATCTCCTGCTGGGCTCTCCTCAGATAGCTCATGCGGCCTTGCACTTCAGGTGACGTTCATCAAGCAAGAGGCATTGGAGAAGGCACGGGAAATCCGGGTCAAGGCTGACGAGGGTGCGTTGCAGCTGCTCACCCCTCAATACTCTGACCCGCAATGCAGAGTTCGCGATCGAAAAGGCGAAGCTGGTCAAGTCCGAGACGTCGGCCATCGACGCGCTGTACGAGAAGAAGCGCAAGCAGGCGGAGGTCGCCGTGCGCATTGCGCAGTCGACGCAGACGAACAAGTCGCGCTTGAAGCTGCTGCAGGCGCGCGAGCAGCACCTGGCCGACCTCTTCGACGCCGCGCGCGCGCAGCTCGCGAGCATCGCCGCCGACCGCGCGCGCTACGCCGAGCTGTTGCGCGGCCTCGTCCTGCAGGGCCTGTTGCAGCTCATGGAACCCACTGCGACGGTCATTGCGCGCGACGCCGATGTCAAAGCTGTGCAGGAGGCCGCGACACGGGCGGCGGAGGACTATAAGGAGCTCAGTGGACAGGCGGTCGAGGTCGACGTGCAGGGTGGGCTGCCTGCTGATGGGTACGTCTCTGTGCTTTCTTTCATTTTGCTATGTCTGGCAGGTTCACGTGCGCTGCAGCTCCGGCGGCGTCAAACTCGTCGCAGGCTCTGGCAGGATCACGATCGACAACACGCTGGACGAGCGCATGCGTCTGCTGGAAGACAGGGTTCGTTGCTCTCTTCGCCTTTGCTCTTGGCCTTTGACCCTCGCTCGCTCTCGTTTTTGCAGATGTTGCCTGAGATCCGTGTCGACCTCTTTGGCCCGAACGAGAACCGCAAGTTCAACAACTAGTTAACGAGTACAAGACTCGTCGCATCCTCGCATTTGCCGCTGCCCTCGCTTCCGTTGACGATGTACATGACCTCAATGCCTTCCTGCTGTTTAATGACTCTTTCTGCTCCTCCGAACAATGCATCTCCCCTGTGTGCATCGACGTCGAATAGAGACATGAAGAGCATGATTAAATAATAAGCAAGGTAGGTACTTAGGTAGGCAATTGAGTCAAGTGGACGACGCGGATGCGCGCCGGAGGAAGCCGAAACGGCTCTTGCTCCGCGTCCAACATCGTCTGCAGCAGCCATGGGCCGGTTAGCAGAAATGCAGCGCAAGCTGCTCGAGGTAGGCCCGAGCTCCTTCTACCGCGCGTGTTGCAGCTTGCTAACGACTCGTATCCTATCTGTTCTCCGTGCTCCCTTCGGTTCCCCGGTCGCCCGCTTGCTCGCCGTATTGCAGCAAATGATGGGCCCCGAAGCCATGGGCCTCGCAGTCGCCAACTTTGGCTGGGAAGACGAGCGCACATGTCGCAACTTCCTGTGCGGGACCTGCCCGCACATCCTGTTCACCAACACGAAAATGGACCTGGGCGCGTGTCCCAAGAGCCACACCGAGCGCTTGCGCACCGAGTACCTGGCTGCGAAGGAGAAGAACCCGAACGACCCCATATTCGCCAAGATCCAGAACGAATACGAGCAGAACATCTTTGCCTTCGTCGACGAGTGCGACAGGCGCATTCGCGCCGCACACCGCAGGTGCGCGTTTTTAGCGCCAGATTGCTGCATTGCAGTTGTTCACCTTGATTTGTATTCCAGGTTGGAAAAGACACCCGAGGAGAACGCCAAAACGACCAATCTCATGCGCGAAATTGGCGAAATCGAGCTCGCCATCCAGGGCGGCATGGAGAAGATCGAGACGCTCGGCGAGCAGGGCAAGGTCGAGGAGAGCATGCAGGAAATGTCCGCCGTCGAGGCCCTCAAGGCCGAGAAGAGCGAGAAGGAGCGCGAGCTGCAGCAGCTCACCGAGACCTCCGGCGCATCTGGCCACCAGAAGCTGCGCGTATGCGACGTGTGCGGCGCCTACCTTTCCGTGCTCGACTCCGATCGCCGGTTGGCGGACCATTTCGGCGGAAAGGTGCGTTTCCTGCGTTCTATTTTCACTCCTTCATATTTCGTTTTCTTTTGCGAAATTTCTGCGCAGAGCAAGACTAGGCACCTGATTGAAGGCGTTGGACACGCATTGCTTCACGAGCCGTGCGGCTGCGCGCTGCTCTCCACACTATACTTTCCTGCGGCCTTCAGCAATTGCCTGCTTTTCTTTTCTCCATACTGCATTTGCCGATCCTTTTCATATCTCACGTCCTCCGTGTTTTTCCTCCCACCGTCCTCTTAGCTTACCGCAAACAACACGCTGACACGGCGCAGATGCACCTCGGCTACCACGAGCTGCGCAACCTGCTCAAAAAGTTCGCCGAGGACCGCGCGGCGCGCAAGACGGCGCCGCTGGGCCCGCCCGCTGGGGTGTCCACGATGTCCATGGGCCCGCCGTCCGCGCCCACGGGACCGCGCGAGGGACGCGAGTCGCGCGGTGACCGCGGGTACGACCGCGACCGCGGCGACCGCGACCGTGGAGACCGCGACAGGGATCGCGACCGTGGGGATCGTGATAGGGACAGGGAACGGGATCGGGGGTATTCGAGTCGGCATGATTCGTGAGTTTCTTTGTTTTAACGGTGGCTTGCTTGGGTGCTGAGCGCTGTGCAGGGATAGGCGGAGAGGCGACCGGGATCGCGAGCGGTCGCGCAGCCCGCGACGGGGGTCGCGGTACTGATTGGAACGCGCGCCGGTGCGTGCGGTCCTGAAATTGAGATGGGAGAGTGGTCGCGGGTGCTAATTCGCTTCGTCCTGTAGTTTTTGCAGGCCCCTGTCCGCTCTTCTCTTCTCTTCTTTCTTTCGAATATCGATGTCTTACTGTTACGCTGAGTGTATGTGTATACAAGTGCTGATACCTGATCTTGTGTTGTGGTGGCGCAGAATGCAGCGTCGGTCGAATGTTGATTGTGGACGCAAGACCTCTCGGGACTGCGCCGTGGATAGTACTTACACTAGTACTGCCACGATGCCGATCGTTTTCTTTGCTGTCCCCAGGCTCGATTCACAAGCGTCACAAGATCGGACAAAAGTTTTCATTCACGCGTCTCAGGCTTTGCTGATCGCAGTGTCCATGGTATGGGAAGCATACTCGCAAAGCCCAGTAGACCGCCTCTGGAGAGAGCCGTCCACTTCGCGAGGCAGGTGCCCCGCGACCCGCTGCAGCGCGTGCGACAGCTTTCATGCGGGTGAACCTTTTCCTGAATGTCACAGAGGAGACTCGGAGGGAGGGGGGAGCACTCGCCGGATAGCATTTTGTATTCGATTCGAACAGCAGACGTTTTGGCATATACACCGTGACACTTGACAGTTAATCAAGAGAAATTGAAGTTCTCCCGCGGAACCGGTGACAAGTATAGTCCTGGCCCATAATCTCTGTCTCTTTCGTCAAGGAGGGTCTCCAGAGATTGCAGGTGAGATACAAGGAAGCACTGTGCGCAAAAGTGAGATGCAGACGATGCTGGCATTGTTCATGTTACACAGACCAGCCTGTCTAGCAGCGCAGCGCGGTCCGCGCTGGGGGAATGCGCCGAGAGAAAGCCAGCAACCGATTCTGCGCAATCAGCTGCTCCATAGATATTCAACTTGATGCCTGTGGCTTACTTATATTGTACTTACTGTCTGATGCCCGAGCAGCGTGCGATACATGGCCTGCTAGACGAGTGAAAGGGGTGCATTATCCAACTGTTGAATACTTAATTTACAAGGTAAGCAGGTCAGGCCTCTAGGCCTCGGACAGCTTTACCGACTTCCTTTGCACCCTTTGCGCCCTTGCCAAACACGGTGACGGTACCTGTCCTACCGGCCCTAGCACTCCGCCCCGCACGATGCAACAGATCGACGACGTTGCGCGGTTCGTCGACGATGAGTACGTGCCGCACCTCGGGCGAGAAGTCCAGCCCGCGCGAGAGGAGCGACGTCGTCACCAGCACGTCCTTCCCATCATCCTCCTCCGGGTTGGCCATGGGTTTCGGCTTATGCGCCGTGTTGCTGCTGGGGTTGAGGAACGCCGCGAGATGGCGATTGGACCCGTGCGCGCGGCCATGCGTCCCGGTGAGCGCGACGTTCGCGATGCCCTTGGCGTTGAGATAGTCGCTCAGCTCGGCCGCCTTGCTGCCGCGGTTGACGAACACCAGCACCTTGCTGCGCGCCCCGCCGCCCAGCACGCGCAGGCCGAAGTTTGCGCGCTCGCGGTCCGCGGCGGACTGCACGGCGCGCCGGCCTTCGTCCGCCCAGATGCTCTTGATGCGCGCCGCAACGTCCGCCATCCGGTTGCCCGACGCCGACACGTGCTCCGTCTTCATCCCCGACGGGAGCCTGTGCACGCCCGGCGACGCGAGCCGCTGCATCGCCGGCCAGCGCTCGTCGATCGTCGCGCTCAGCAGGCCTGGGATGGTCGCGCTGTTGAGCAGCAGATGGAACGGCAGAGCGGACTTGGGAGACGTCGACGAGAGGAAATGACTGCGCGCGCGCGCCACTTCGTCCAGAATGCCCAGAGTCTGCTCGCGGAAGTCGGGATCTAGCAGTCTATGAGCAATGCGGGAGCTGGGAAGAGAAAATATAAAGCGTACCGAGGAGCACATCAGCCTCGTCGATACAGACCCACTCGACCTTGTCCAAGCCCATCGTCGGCGGACCGACCTCCCAAGGACGGCCGGGATCGCGTGGGATAGCCGGGTCGCGTATGATCTAGCAGTTATCATCAAAATGCGCTGTTCCAGAGCGTCGAGCAAGAACGCACTTCGCCACGGCGCTCCCAGCCATTGCCGCGCACGAGCTCAAGGATAGTGGACGGCGTCGCGATCAGGACGTCGATAGGCCTGTTGTGCGGCGTCACACCAAGCCCGAGCGCCGCGGCGCCCTCGCGCGTGATCGTGAACTCCGAGTCGGCGTCCGCACCCTGCAAGTTCGTCATCATCAGCATGAGGACCAACAGTCTCACGAGCGGCGACAAGGCAGACGCACCCTGTCACCTTGCGGCCCAAGCAGCTTGAGATCGCGCAGTCGGGAGCCCGCGCCGCCCGACGACGGCTTGTTCTCGCGGCTGCCGCACAGCACGCGCAGCTTGATGTTGTGGCTGAGCTTCTTGGCCGCCGTGGCGAGCTGGCGCGCGAGCTCGTGCGTGGGCGCGATGACCAGCGCGCGCGGCATCATCGGGAAGTTTCGGTGTTCATAGTCCGGAGGAACGGCGCGCGGGTGCAGCTCGGTGTGCTTCAGGCCGTGCAGCAGCGGCAACATATACGCGAGCGTCTTGCCCGAGCCCGTCTCGCTCGCCAGCAAGGTCTGACTCCACCCTCCGTCGTCCTGGTTGGACGGCTCGAAGTCCGACTCCGAGCTGTAGGGCGGCTGGATAAGCCGTGACAGGGAGAGCTGCTGGATGGCGGTCGGCGCGGTGTCGGCGCCGAGGATTTCGGCGACGCTCATTGCGAGGCCGGGCATGAGCGGCGGGGTGGAGAAGGTCGTCAGCAGTCCCGTGGAGTCGAACGATGGCGGCCGTATGAGCGGCGTGTTCGTGAACTCCTTGGGCAGCCGCCGCTTCGGAGGCTGGTACGTCGATGTCGGCGAGGAATTCTGCTGGGCATCAGCCGACGACGGCGGGGTGTCCCAAACGTCGGCATCGGGTGTGGAAGTCTCCTGTTCTGAGGTGGGTTCGGGTTGTTCGGCGGCATGACGGTTCTTGGCCTGCCAATCCTTGCGGCTCAGCCAGTCTGACTGTTCTTCGCCACGCGGCTCGGCACCACGATATCTGTCTTCCCTGACGCTTCAACGATGATCGTTAGAATGAAGGCCAAACAGAGAAAAGAAAAGCGACGTACTCGTCGTGCTCATCGTTCTCGCCAAACAGTCGTTGCTTCCCGCGGACATCTCTATAGCAAGATCAGTCCTCAGGCACTGGAAGTGGTACAATCCGCGTACTGAAACCGTGGGCTATCCGTGTCTACGCTGCGGCGAGGATTAGCGGACCGCTTATCGTATCTGGACTCCTCGTCGAGCCTGCCAGCACGCGATGCGTCTCGACTTCGACCGATGTCCTTCCTGATGTCGCCCGCTAGTCCATACGGCCGCGGCTTCGCCTTGACCTCCCTGAAGCGGTTGAGCTGTCTGACGAGGACACTCAGAAGGAACTACGCACTGGTTCCACTCGCTGCGGCGGTACACGCTGCCGCCAACCTTGCCCTTGACGACATTGGCGCGCGCGCGCATGTACAGCTCCGTCGCGCTGAGCTCCTGGTTGGCGGGGTCGATGGACGGCGCGCGGCTGTACGGCGAGGCGAACGCGCCTTTGCCCGTGAAGGGCTTTGCCGGCGCGACGTATTTCGCGAGCTTCGTGCGCGAGGAGCCGCCTGTAGTTGGATGAGTCGAAGATGAGCGAGAATCGAGAGCAACGTACGCGTTTTTTCCGCCCTGAAAGACCGCTGTGGTCTGGCGTTGGCCTTTTGCACGACGGCTGACGAGTGCAAGCAGCGCGTGGCTGAGAGCCGGGGCGTGCATAATGAGCTCTTGCACGGCACGATGGATTGAAGGACATACCTTGGCGTTCATGGGCGCATTTTGAAGCAAAGGCTGGCCGTGCACAAGTCAGGAGGCCATTTTTGAGCATGAAGGTGGAAGCAAAAGCCAGCCTGAGCGCCGTGTCGGACATAGGCTTCGCGCCGCGTCTCTTGTTTCCTTCCTCACCGGCGACGGCGGCGGCGCGCACCCCCGTCGCCCTTGCTTCTGCTCTGCTGTCGGCAACGGCTCCCGAGATAGCATCTTCCGCTCATCGTCGTAATACCCACGCGGCGCGGCGGCCACACAGTAGCACGCTCGCCGTATTTTACGCAGCGCTCATCGTTCGCCCTGCCTCAGACTTCCGCCAGGACGACGTCTGCAGCGTGGTCATCCAACGCCGTGCGATAGGCAGCCTTGGGTTGGCAGCCGGCGCCAATATCGTCGCGCCCAAACGGCCCCGGTCTGCGCTGCCTATCGCAGCTACGACTCAGGTCTGTCTAAATGCGTCCCGGGGAGCACGATCGTACGTACGCCATTACGCTCTCGTTGGTTGTGAGCACGCTCATAAATCGCCGTGCGATAGGCAGCTTTGCTCGAACGGCCGCCGCCAACGAGCTCTCGTCTCACGCAAACGGCGCCAATCCGCTCTTCCTATTGCTGCTATAGCATGGTCTTAGGCTGCTGAACCGTCTCCCGCCCGCGAAACCGGCGCTGGACCGACCTTAAGGCCGCCAACTCGCTAGGCGCGCTCAAGGAACTCGTATCCGCGCGGTGGACGGCAAGTCCGTTAACCCGTCATTTTTCACTCATTGACGGCTTCCAGGGAGCTGGGCCATTGTCTCGCGGCCGCAGGAATTCGCCCAAACGCCGTTTTGAAGCGCGAGGACGCCGAGCTCATTTCCGCGCGGTGGACGGCAAGTCCGTGATTCCGCCACTTTTCGCTCACTGACGCGTTGCAGGACATACGCCCATACGTCCGCGTCTCATTCCCGGTCGCTTGGACGCTGTCTGAGCGACGGGACTCGCTCGGTTCGCGCGACGACCGACCTGCTCGTAGCACGTCTCCCGCGCACGCCATTCCGCTCGTCGAATACAGCAAACATGGCCGTCAGCCACTCCGACGCTGCCACGGCGAGGAAAATGGCCCACGACTCACGAGCACCGAGGCGGCCGAGTCGGTCGGGACGCTCGCCCCGACCCCTCGTTCCCATTCTCAGCCGCAGACTCGCCATCCCGTCGATTTGAGCAGTGGTCGCGCTCGCGCACGATGTCCCGCGATTCGGAGCGTCCGAATGGTCGGTACGCCGTTCGCCCCTTTCGCGCAGAGATTCAATCTCACGCCTCCGTACAGACGCCCCGCGCGCGTTCTGCAGCACGCAACGCGGTTGGACAGACGACCAGGACGTCGAGCTGCGCGTCCGTCGGACGTTCTCCGTTCGCCTCGCGCGAAATTCAGCTCATCGCGCACGATCAGACGGCCGAGGATTTGGGCTGCGCCAGCGAGACGGGGCCAGGCAATCGCGCGCGTGCTCGCGTCTGCGCGCAGCAGGCACGTCCTGCATCGAGCGCGCGACGTTGGTAGCGCGGATTCGCGCGTGGAAGCTGTACGTACCGATAATATTAGCTACCCTGCCGCAATCGCATTTCCTTCCACCCCCACGCCCCGCGCGCCGTTCCCCGCGTCGGCTGTGTGATCGTACTGCCTCAATGCGTGAGCCGCGACGTCGGAGTGAGCGAAAAATGGCCAAAACGAAACCAACCTGAATGAGAGCGTCCCGCTTGCAAACGCAAAGATCTACAAGATGAGCGTCAGTCGCGCATGGGGAGCTCGCCCGTTCATTGTACTCACCACACCAAACGACGTGCGCTGCGCTCGACGCGTCGACGGCCGCCGGCGCCGTTGTACTGAATGGTACAACAACGGGCACATATTGAACTTCGGGACCATAACAACGCGTGAACACGAGCTGGAATGAAGATTGAGAAAGGAAACGTACTTTCTGGTTGCACGGTGGCCTCGACGACGCAGGCGGTTGGAGCAGCCCGTCGTGTCGAGATGGGCGGCGACGGCGAGCACAACGATTCCCTCGTACAACGACGGGCTCGTATCACCTTGCTTGCAGGTCCCTCCCTCCTCATAATTGTCCGCCTCTTTCTTGTGATGTGATGGGGATCCGATAATGATCCGCCTAGCCCTGCTCTTGATGACTCAGCAGTGTCCTATCATACATAGCATCTTGTGTTTGACTTCAGCTGAATAAGCAGGCTAGCACCATGAGAACGGTGTCGACAAGCCAGTTGGCAAGTAGGCGCTTCAATACTTCAAGCTTCAAGCTTCAACGTTCAACTTTCAACCGTGTTGGTTCAACACTTGTCAATTACCATACGTATCTCCAGCAGGGCTTCACCTCCCTGGAGCCCGATAGTCGTCCTTGAACATAAGGAACACGAGCACAGAGACCACAAAACAAAGGTTCGACCTTTTTGTCTCACTGAAGCTCGCCGTACACTTCCTGCATACCACTATCGTGGTAATCTCCTCCCAAACAAGTTGGCAGAGACGAAGGCATGTAGTCTACCTGAGAGCGACGGTCTATGCAGCGACCCCTCTTCCCGGCGGAGCGGGGAGGGGTCGCTGTATAGCGTCTACTTCTAAACAGCGGCGCTTACCGGTTGGTCCAATGCTGCTCTTCCCTATGTGTCGTTACACTACAATGCAATTTCTTCTGTATATAAGGTGCTCTTAAAGCTCTAGAAAAGGAATCCCCTACATTTGGGAACTTCATTTTGACGAGGGAACATTAAATCGGCCGTCCGAGAGCCGCCGGAAGCATTCGCCAGACCGCCGTTCAGCAGCAATCTGGCCATCCCCTCTTGAAATCAAGGAAATTGCAGCGTCAAAGAAGTCAAACTTGATTTCTAAGCTATGAATACGCAATTTCCAGGTCGGGGAGCACTGTCTTCTCATTCAAGTTGAACGTCCGGGTTTGTGACTTTAGGGCCGGTCATGTTGACCAAATGATAAGCCCTACACGTCAAAACAATGACTAGAAGGCATGCATAACCTCATGTCGTTCAGGGTCACATTGCGTGTTAAGCCTGCTGTGCCTTGGGGTTTTGGTTGCAAGGATAGTCGAACGTCCGGGCGCAGAGAACACTCGAACGAACAACTAGAGCCTTCGGTGCGTTATTGAGCACACCGGCTACGTCGAGTAGCACGACCGAAGGGACCACGAGCAACAGAGGACTCAGACGAGTAAGTCAGGCGAGGGAAGAACCCAGAGGCAAAGTCGAGAGAGAGAGATAGAGTGTGCGAGGGGCACGACTATGTCGATTTCGTAACTGGGGAGCTAGATACAAAGTCGAGGGTCTTTTATACCTGGGGAGGTGATCCGATATAATCGGAGTGTATCCTAGAGACGAAGGAGGGGGGCCTCAGATCAATAGAGATCTTCGTCATCGGCCGATAGGATGAGTAAGAGCGAGTGGGTAAGGTATCGGGGGATCGGATGAATGACGAGAGGCGAATGACTAAGACGAGTGGAGCGAACCGGATATGAACACTATCGATACAGTAGAGACAAGGCGAGTTAGGTGGATGTATGCGAGTAAGGAGAGAAGCTAGAGATGAGAGGGAGAGGTCTAGAGGTAGAGGACGATGAGGAGAACATATCCCGAGCATATGAACACGAGGGGAGATAAGCCGGGTATTCGGGAGCTTGGCTGAGTTGACCGAGTTGGCCGAGTGACGTAGAATGACGCCGAGTGATGCCGAGAGCACGTGGGGTCCGCGGACCGGGGCACGGGCATAACACACCGAGGCAAACGGCCACCTTGTCCGGACAACTCAATCTGCTGATTCTGGTGCAACAACAGTGGCCTCTGGCCAAGCTATCTGGCAATACTCAGAGTTATTAAAAATGCTTGCTGAGTCTGAGCTTTCGTCAGAATCATGCTCAGAACCGTCAGGGCCCCTCCGGAAGTGCTGTCATCGTCATCCCTATCACTCCACATCCATTGCCTCGTTCCGACCCTGAGAGCCTGTTACAGGACCTAATAATGCTGCCTACTTTGATCCTCTGTAAGTGACTGTGCCCCCCAATTCCAGGTGGATTCCAGGTGGAAAAATGCAACTATGCAAAAAAAGTGTCAGAATGTCAAATCCATCATATTTTGATGGTATACTCCTCAGGTGGAATTTGGGTGGAATTCCACTGGACCATTGGATCGGATGGGCCAGAATGGCCGAATTCCGGTGGAATTCCACTGGAAACAATGTGGAATTTCATCAAAAACTGTGATTAAGTGTTGGGTTAGGTTAGGTTAGGTTAGGTTAGGTTAGGTTAGGAGTTAGGTTAGGTTAGGTTAGGGGTTAGGTTAGGTTAGGTTAGGTTACTAGAACGTTTTCATGTTTCCTGAGGCGGCTGTGCATCTCTGAACCTTATTTGTGATGTCTAACATAATTTTTTACCCCTTAGAAAATATTTTGTCTGGAGCAGGTTTTCCACCGGAATTCCACCTGGAATCCTCCTGGAACCAGGGGGCAGTGTCAGGTTCTCTTGATCCTCAGTGGAATGAGTACGCTGAACGGGCTGGGAACTTCAATCGCTTCTTGTCTGGGTTGGCGGTGAAGTCAGGGGCCAAGAATTGCGGGCTAGCAGAGTCAATACATGACTGGCCAGTCATTTTTGTAACTAATTAGATGCGTTGACTTATTAAGATTATGTATAAACAGCTCGAATGCAGAGATCGCGATGGCTGGCCCAAAAGCTCTCTTTCAGAAAGCAGGATCGGCGGATTTGGCCACCGTCGGACGATCCCGAACATAGTTCTCAGCTATCATCACTATCCCTCACTTGAAAACGTAACTATAGGGTGTCCAAGATGCATGTCATGCTGCAAAAAAATGCAAAGCTGAGAGGGTAAAAATTGCGCCGGCGGTAGGCGTTTGGCCGGTTGCGCTATAGTGGCCGTTTGCATGCACAAATACTGTATGGTTACTGTGGCCAAGTTCTATGAGAATCAGTACAATACCATCTCACGTAAGATCATAATTTCATGGCTTGGCTATAACTAATCCATTGTCAGGCGGAAATACCATACGCTATGGAAAGCCAGAGCAGTGGAAGGCTGCAAAGCTGCGCACAGGTCATACAAAGGCATCTAGAGCACAATTTGACAACCCAAGTCGCAAGAAGCGTGACAGTGCAAGAACAAAAAATGCGCCCAGACCTCCTCCGAGGACAGATTACACTGCGCCAGACAGTCTTGCTCAACTTTTCCCACCAAGTCATGTAACAAATCGACCAGCACCTCAGAAAAATACATCTCAGGCAAAAACTGGAGCAACCAAACACAATGTCAGTCTATATTACATGTTGTAAAGCAACTCCATCGGTGAAAACCGCCGTTGCTTCGGAGCGGTCCAGAGTCTCCGGAATGCCAGATCAGCCGGAGCAACGTCCCCCGTTGAGGAGGTTCCGGATCTGCAGCTGGCAGATGTGGAGTGCTCAGGAGCGCTCCGGAGAGCTCAGCAACATCTGCTCCTGCTGCTCCAGGGCCTACATACCACTGACTTGCTCTATTTTTGCTTTCTTTTCGGTCCACACCAACAATGACAAAGGATTTGAAACAGTTCTATTTTGCATCGTTGACTAGTTAACAGCACGCCGAGTGCCAGTACACGCGGGCAAGAGCACTTGACGGTACGTTAAAACAGCAGCTCACAGGGACGGGTGGCTGGGGACCAGCTGCCAGTAGATACGTGCTGCAGTGGTGCGCGCTGCGGCCGTTCGCGCCAGTCGTGGTTGGCCGCCCTCGTTGTGCCGTCCTTGCCGATGATGGCGCGCAGCCTCGTCTCCAGCACTGGCCTCGCCGCGTCGCCCATGTAGAAACTGCACCGCGTCGCTCGTGCGGCCGGGTGGTTGGAGCCGTCCGGCGGGCACAATGTTGTCGCCACATAGCATGTTCGGCACATCTCCACGATCCTCGAGCACCCCGCATGGCTGAAACATTGCCTCGCGTCCAGGAGGCTGCAGTGATTGTCAGCATGCGTCGGTGAGAAGGTAATGGACTGACAGAAAGCCGGACACGGCTGCAGCGATTGCTGTTGACGTCGACGCTATTCACACAGCCCGTTGCCAGAGGGTCCGTCCGTGAAGCGCACAACAACGCTAAGAGGAGCTTAAGTGGCATAGCAAGAGTATTGGGTGCGCGGTGTGACACATACGGGCAGCGTGAGCCCAGGAGCGAGCCCAGGGTCAGTGCCCGTGTACTCGGCAAGCTGTTGAACGTGCGCCGGCCGGGCATCGCCCAGCTCAGTGCGGGCTCAACGGTTACGCGCTGATCAGAGCGACCGTAGACTCAGCTCGCTGGGCAGGGCCACGTCACGACTTGCTGCGTGGTTCCTGCAAGGCAAGGACTTGGTGAGCGTTGTGCTCACAGTAATCGACAATTACGCACTCACCGTGGTGTGCATATGCACTAGCACTCTCGTCTGCATCGGAATTGTGAGTCCAAAGTCGAAGCAGTATATGGCTATGGGTGCTTACTCATGTGCTGGTGCTGGCGTTGGCTCATGGTCAAGCTACAAAGGGACGGCAAATTTGCTAGTAGTAGTAAGAGTGTTAACACCAAATGTACAAATACTCACCGAAGGCCAAACCACGTATGGTCATAGACCTGAGCCGGATTTTAGTCGGCATGACGCGGCCGTGTAATGACAATACCTAGTCATTGCCTCGCACACTCAGCTCAAGGGTGAGCAGAAGACGTCAGCGGCAAAGTCGGGCAAAGGTACACAGCACTTGGTAAGGCCGTGGACGTGGCTGAGCGGGGATGCTCTGCTGTGGTTAGCACAGGGGCACATCCAGCAGGGCGGCGATGGTGCGATGGGAGGAGATGGTTGAGTGTTTTGCAAGTCCAACTCAACCGTCTGACGACGAACGACATAGCTCAGGCCGTGCGGTCACTGATTCATGAATAGATGTGCTTCACCTGCACTTTGTCTTTTTGGCTCTGGATGGAAGTGTATTCAAACCGGAATTCTGAGGCACACAAGCCTTGCAGACGTAGAATAATTCTGCCAGGCAGTCAGCACTAACGATGTTGCAACTACGCTTGAAATCCGTCTACTCGGCGTCACGGCGGGTTTGACGCGTCAACTTGCTCATGTCGTCCTTTGCAAGGTATCCAATGTTGTCCGCCCCATCGTCGTGGATGACAATCGTTGGCTGAATGCCAGCAAGGTCGCTGCATGGCAACATGAGCAGCAGGAAAAAAATGGGCTAGGAAATACATACCATGCTTCCTCCCAGATGTCCTTCCTGAGGTCCTGCATGTAGCTGGCATCCTCATGCTCGATGTAATCAATGGTGTCGAGGTGCGCATCGTAGATGTCGTCGTACACGTTGCTGTCAGATTTCTCCTCCTTGTAGGAGCCTGTGCTCCAGTGCTTCAGCGCGCAGTGAATCTGTATATGCCCGTGTTAGTATGCCGATATGGAGGGATAGTGTCAAAGGCAGCGTACCGCAGTAAGGAGGAACACGAGTAGGTGGTTGGGCACTGCCCGAAATGCTGCAACGTGGGTCCCAAATCCAAGACCGTGCTTCTTGGTGGCAGTCTTGGTCAGGAAGCTCTTGCTGAATAGCTCGGGTAGGATCTCATTGCCGAGGAACCCTTCGCGCTGGGATTGTCACAGTCAGAAACAAGATGCGGACTTCCAACCAGTACCACACCTTCTTTGTATCCTCAAACGCAAACAAGCCATCGTTGAGCAGTTCCTGCACCCGCTTAGCACGCTCGTCCTTTCCTTCCTTCTTTTTCTTCAGGTCATAAATGGACACAACCAGTGGCTCAGCTGCTTCGACGACGCGACCGCGGAATGAGGACATGCTGTTCTTGATCTGCAGCCCTTGTTAATGTGCACTCTGCCACTCTGCCTTGGCTTACTGCATTTCGGACATCCTTCTTATAAAGCTCGTCGACTTCAAACCGATGCTCGCGCCGCGCCGCCTTTGTTTCGGATTCGGACGCCTGTGCCGCTGCAGTGAACAGATCGTCGGCCTTCGCAAAGGCCACATCCTCGGACGGAAAAGCATTCTGAGTAGCCAGGTAGACCTGGAACGCCGCCTTGGAGTTGGTTACTAAGCGCCTTGAAGTTGGGGAGAAGTCTTCACCGCACGGTTTGTTCGCAGCGTTCGGATTGATCTTCTGACTATACGGCGTGCATGGCCCGTTGTCCACTGACTTTTGGCTCTCGGACTCGGCCACAGCAGGCGATGTGTTGGTATTGGCTTGCTTGTCCTTCTTTTTGGCTTTCTTGGTCTTCTTGAGCGCTTCAGGTGTGCCGACGGTGATCTGGCAAGCGTGTTAAAAGTTCCGCACATAACTGATGTCCACCCTACCTCAACTGTGGGTCCTTTGGCTCGCTTGTGAGCTACAACCTGGACCGAGCTGTCGCTATCTTCGTCTTCTGTGATGTCCTGCCGACTGCGCTTGCCTGCCCTTTTAGGCGTACTTTCTGCATGTGATCAGCCGTCTGCCAACGCATTCAGTATCACAGCATAGGTACCTTGGCCAACTTCCTCGTCCGCGACTGAGGCCTTGGAGGCTGCATCGTCGTCTTGTCCTGGTTCAGTGTCACTGCGGTTGTGGTCCTGCTGGCAGCGCTGCCACTCGCGCTCCGATTGCTTAGTGGCTGCTTTCTCGTTTGCCTGCTTCTGCCTTTTCTCTGTGAAAACATTAGAAAGGCACACTGAGAATATTATTGCTCACTTTCGGCCCCATCTGCCTTCTTCTGTTTGCTATAGAGAGCGACGATCTTCTTCAGTTCGTCCTCGTCAAAGTCGGCCAGGCTAATATTGGTGACCTTGCTACTCTTGCTGGCAGCATTGGAATCTTTGGAGGAGCTCTTGCGTCCGCGCTGCCTAGTCGACATGATGGTAGGATAGAGACGCGTGTCAGCAAGAAACCGGGCTCAGACTTTGAGTTTCAAAGCGGGTGTAAATTACTCAACCTTCTCCCAGCACCATGCGTCGACACCTACCACCTTCGAAGGCCCGGGCCTATCCATGCCCAGTGTGCAGTCGGGTCTTTTTGCGAGCTCAGGATCTCAAGAGCCACCGGACGCAGTCGCCGGACTGTCAGAAATCGAAGCCGAGCACTTCGACTGCCCCCACAAATGACGCTCATAAGTCGTCCAGCTCCTTGAATACGGGAGCACGTGTGAGCCGCTTTGCTCATTCAAAGGTGCTAGGGGATCAGGGGCATGCTATTCGGACCGAGCGGCATTATGAGCCCATGGACATCGACAGTGACGGCGGACAAGACAGCGACACTGATCCCGAAGCTTCCCGTCGTAGTTGTCAAGCCCGTGTCGAAGAGGAGGTGGATGATGGAGAGCAGACCGAGTTTTTCGAGCATTACCCTGCCGAAGCCGAGGCAGGCAAGGTGCACCGGATTGTCGCCCCACCTGCGCCGCCCCTGGCGGAAACAGCAGCAACAGGTTCCTCAAATCGCTACGCTCCATTCTCCAGCAAGGCAGAGTGGGATTTTGCACATTGGATCAAGAGCGAGGGCATTTCGTATGCTGCACTTGACCGCTATTGTCTTATGTCGGCAGTACGCTCTTCCACATGCGCGCGCGTTGCGGAATCCTAACTGCTCACTCAGAATGCTGGCACAGCTTCCAATGCTTACAAGATGAACAAGACCATCGACGAGCTCCCTGGGTACGGTGGCTGGTGGCACACGGTCATCACGGTCAACGGCTCGAAGCATGAGGTCTTCTTCCGTAACCCTCTAGACTGTTTGCGTGCACTATGGCAGGATCCAGCATTCAAAGACGACATGTCTTATGCTCCTCTCAAGCGGTATGCCGATGCCGCGCACACAATTTGTCACTACACGGATATGAAGACGGGGGACTTCTGGTTTGAGCTGCAGGTCCGCCAACCTATTGCAACTGAGATTCTTGCTGATACCCAGCAGGGAAAGCTTCCAACGGGCTCAACGGTCATTCCTATAATCATCAGCTCCGATAAGACGGAGCTCAGCGAGTTTACGGGCGATGCGAAGGCCTACCCGATAACATGTCAATTGGCAACATCCCTTATCATATCCGCCGTCAGCCGTCGCGTCACGCTCAGGTCCTTATCGGATACTTGCCTACCTCGGCAATTGAGGCAACAGGGCTGAGCAAAATAGCCCTGCGCAACGCGCGCGCTCAGCTATTTCACGCTGCTGTGCGGACCATCCTGGAGCCGCTGCGCGCGGCAGCTACCACTGGAATCGAGCTCGTGAGCTGCGACGGGGCAGTACGGAAATGCTACCCGCTGCTCGCCGTGTACGCTGCCGACTATCCGGAGCAATGCCTTGTTGCATGCACTCGTTACGGGACCCGCTGTCCCAAGTGCGACGTCAGCAAAACAGACTTCTCCAGCGGCGCAGCCGGGCAGCCTCGCGATCCCGCCAAAACTCTGTGCAATATCGATAGCGCAAGTGGGGCCCCGACGGCCATCAATGACTACCTGAAGGTGTTTGGGCTCAACCACATCCCCACGCCCTTCTGGCGCGACTGGCCGCATGCCAACATCCACCTTGCAATCACGCCGGACGTCCTGCATCAACTCTACCAGGGCGTTATTCGACATCTGACGGCATGGGCAGCACATATCATCAGCGAAGATGAGCTCGACGCTCGCTTCAAGCGCGTGGGTCTCGCACATGGATTGCGCCACTTCAAGGACGGGATCAGCGGGCTACAGCGCGTCTCGGGCGAGGAGCACAAGGCCATCGCGAAGCAGCTGCTCGCGTGCATGGCCGGCATTCCCGAGAAGGACGCTGTTCGGCGGCCAAGGCCTTGCTGGACTTCACATACATGGCACAGTATGCTTGCCATTCGGAGGAAACACTGTCGATGATGGAGGAGGTGTTGGCCGAATTTCATGCGCACAAGGCGGTCTTCCTGAATACGGGCGCGACAGAATGTGCGTGCAGTTGCAGCGGCAACGGCAGCGGTCAAACCACTGACACACTGCAGCACTCGACTTTCCTAAACTTCACAGCCTGGTGCACTACGCACCGTCCATTCGGCTCTTCGGTACAACCGGAGGTTACAATACCGAGCAGACAGAGCGGCTGCACATCGACTTCGCGAAGCAAGCCTACGATGCGTCGCACCATCGCGAGGGTGAATACCTCAAATTCATGTGCGTATGGCTTGAACGCCGCGAGAAGATGTTTTTGTTTGCCAAGCGACAAGCCGCGCTTGACAACAAATCCTATTCAGCACTGAAGCGTCCACCGTCCGAACGCAAACGACCAGCCGTTGAATACGCAAAATACCCGACGATTAAGGCGTGCCCTGTCGACAAGATCGTCACAGGGCACGGTGCCGCGTCCTTCGCCAACCAGCTCGTAGCCTACATCAAGCAGCGCGTCAAAAACGAGTGGAAGAAGCGATCCACGCAGCCCGTACCCGACTATGCAATCCCCGGCATTGAAACGATGGCCTTCCCTGTGTGGCACCAAGTCAAATTCAACACGCCGGACGTCCAAACGGTTCACACACCCGACACGGTTGACATTGCACATGCGGCTCCGGCACGTTCGACGCAGGCGAAGGAAAACATCCCCGCATGCTTCGACCCGATTCTAGTAGAAACCAATGGAGACGGAGTTGCGGGTGAAGGCGACATGACCGGTGAGCAGCAACGTCTGTGTGTGAGATGTGGACTGACCAAGTCCAGGCATACGTGTTGCTCAGCTTCGCGTTATCTTCGAGCTGCCCGCGGTCCTCTCCGAAATATTTGACCACTTGAGCCTTGCACGGCCGGGGAAGCTGGCGTACATTGAATGGTTCACAAAGCCAGGCAGTGTCGACAAGCTTACTGGCATGTACAGCGTGCGCCGTAGCACGACCGGTGCTGGTCAGGCTGCACGACGTCAGGCCGGCATTATTGAGGCCGTCGACATCCGGAGAAGCTGCCACCTAGTTGCAAAGTTATCAGGTCATAAGCCGTCCATTCCACTGCATTTGAACGTGCACAACTTACTGGAGCGATGGGAAGTCTTCTGGCTGAACAACTATGTCGATAAGCCTGCCTATAGGACAATATATTGAACTTACTGCTTAATTCATAACATATGAGAACCAGCTAGGGCAAGGAGCGGCCAGGAGCAGCAAGGAGCAGCAAGGAGATCTTGGAGCTGGAGGAACGTTTGGAGCTGACGTGGCTGGAAAACCGGCGACCAAAGCCGGCAGAGCTCCCGGTGCTCCGGGCGCTTGCACGGTTCCGGAGGTGGCGGAGCAATCCGGATCCTCAATGGGCGCTGCCGACCGGAGCGTTTCTACAGATGTCTGACATGGACTTTTGCTAGGTTTCGTCTTTATTTGGAGATCACAGCACCCTTCCTGGCCCCCGGTGGTATAGAAATTCTTGCTGGCTTGACACCTCTTGGCATCTCGTATTCTGTGCTCTTGCACGGGATCATGAGGCCTTCCAAAGCTCCATCAGAACTGCTCCAGCAGACAGTCTTGTTGCCAAATTTGCCGCTATAGTGGCAGATCGGAGCGCACTGCAGATCGAGCAGTCCAGTGCTCCATTACGTCTGTCCAAGCAGAGGAATGAGCTGTGCAGCTTCATTGTTCAATATTCTATCGGTAATAGCAAGACCGACCGCCAGGAGGGTGGGATGGCTACCTTGTTTGTAAGTATATATATTATCTAACTAATCTATTATTGACCTTTTGAAGGGATGGCTAGACGACCTCATCAAGGAGACATTCAAGGCCCATCCTGGTGCCTACTCCTACACATCGTGCTTCACATTGGCCACTCTGAAGTTTGGTTTCTGCATGGCAGACTCTATTGCAGAACTGGACGTCCAGCTGGAACCTACGAGCAGATTGCGTCTTAATTGTGATGACGCTGGCCTTTTGGAACATTTTGGTGGCAGTGTCTCTGCATGGGTTCTCCACAGATTCAACGATATTGCGATTGGAGATGGATGCCCACTCAATCAACACATGGAGTGCTCTCAGCGTCACCGGCGTGTCATCTCAATCCCTACTGCTCTCGTAGTGGATTATGTGGACATTGCGTTGGCAAACCAGTGGCTTCTCTCCAAAACCATTTATCCTCTTGGTCAAGAGATAGGAGAGAAAGAGGGACTAGTATACGAGCTTGTTGGCTTTGCCACATTTGCATCACAGCATTTTGTGGCGTATATTGCAGAGCACAGTGGCCATGTCGTATTCTACGACGGTATGCAGGGCGATGGTTGGGCTTCTTCGCTCCATACAATGATGGATGACGCCTTTCTTGCAAAGTGCTGCAAGGAAAAGACTATTGCTGCAGCTGTATACAAGCTCCGTGGTGGACCGCACGCACAACAGTACTTTTTTGTGCACCAGCTGGCAGTAAGGTCCGATAAACCCAACGGCGATAGGAGCGAAAAGCGAATGAGCCGTAACAACAACGAAAGGTAAGTCAAGACTTTGTCCATCTGCCGTGGCTACTCACTCCGTGTCAGAGCATTTCGCAGATGGCGAACACGACGGCCTGGACACGCTCCAGCCGTCAGGTCCGCTCCAACGAGCCCCAGAACAGAACCCATTCTGTTTGAAGTACGCACATTCACCCCATTCGCCCTTCGTGCGCTCTGGTTCACTCTGGCCACAGAGCAGTCGCAGCCAGCATCCGCCTCCAAACACCCGCCCCCACACCCATGCCAACTGCGCCTGCTGCCGCGCAACCCTTTGGCCACCACCCCTCCCTCCTGTGCAATGTGCGCTCTTCCTCTCCCTTGTCCCTTTGCGCTTGCGGACCCGTGAGAAGGCCAATGGAGCAGGCATATCCTCGAGCGTAGTTTTGCTGGACGAGGCAATTGTAGCTGCGGCCGACGAAGCGCCAGAGTTGTAAGGAGCGATTCCTGAGCGCCTCATATACTCGGGGACGAAGTCGTAGTAGTGCGCAATGGAGTCAGCAGGCAGAGCGCGGGGCATGTAGACCGCGTGCAACAGCGCTGACTTGAGAATGTCCAGCCCAAGGAGATCCTTCTCGAGGTTGCGGGTCTTGATGATGAGGAACTCATTTGCTCCAACCAACGTCATCCCATCGCGGAACGTGGTGGACCACTTCTGCGTGAGAGGACGCCACAGATGAAAGATGGTGCGTGGGAAAATCCCTGAGGCCTTGAGCGTAAACTGGAAGTCGCAATCCCAGTGCACCCATGCAGCATCAGGAGTGCAGGGATTGATGTAGGTAACCTGGCGAAGGGGTGTATTGCACTCCTAAAAATTATGAGCTGGATGAGCATTCAATTGAACAATTCTACTCACCGAATAGTAGAAGTACACGACTACCTCCATCTTGCCTGCATTGGAAGACGGAGGTGCCAACGAGACTGAGGACGGCGAAGCTGTGGGAGGCCAGCTGGAGGTAATACGGCTGCTCGGGACCATGAAGGAGCCAGTGCTACCGATGGATTTGTTGACCTCATGTCACAGAGTGCACCAAAAGACCGACCAGACGAGGTACTCAGGAGGAGGAGAGGCCAGGCATGTTATGGGCATATGACAGTCAAGATCCAACCTAGAGTACACCGATCAGCGATAGCCGGTAACTATAGTGTGACCGGAAGCAAGGAGAGCGCAGCCACACCACCACACAGGCAGTACCGAGATGTGGGATAGAAGGGCTGAACACCGGAGTGATGACCGAAGGGAAACACATAAATAAAAGAGGGACCGAGGGAGCATCGGCGTCGCAAGGGAAGCAAGGAATGGGGTGAATACCGAGAGCGGCGACAAAGCGAAGGTGGGAAGGAATATACTAAACTAGAGTCCATGCCTATCGGGGTATCGGGCGGGTATCTGGAAGAGACTGAGACCAGAGAGTGCACGCGCCGTGGCATGGTGAGACCGAGAGCGCAGAGGGCGGAGCCCGCAATGTGGCAAAACCGAGACCGCAACCGAGTGTGGGAACGCGACTGATATGAGTGTCCCATAGAGCACACGCGCAACCTCCCATAGTGGATGGAGGACTGGCCGGTGTGGAAGGGAAGTCGACGGGGGCGTTGGCGAGTGTAGAACGGAGGCCGAACTGCAGAAGCTGCTTTCGACCTGTGACTCAGCTGAAGCTGAAGCACTTGAGAAGTTGTATCCACCACTGCTGGACAACGAGCTTATTCCCCTCCGACTTGACCCAAGTAAGTTTCAAGTCGTTGTTCAAAGATAAAATAACATTACTTCTGTGAAGCAAATTGGACGTTCAAAACGTCGCATTGCATGGTTTTGGATGGAGGCAGCAGCCCACAATAATCACATAGATGATGACCAGCTGTGGGCCAGAGGGCTCTTCCCAGATCAAGATGTTACAACTTGGGAGGAAGAATGTAAGTCCTTGCAGGAAAATCAGATCTCAGATCTAATGCCGCCCACCAGTGCTCCGAGTGGAATGGTTCGATGCCCATGCCCGAGTATGCTGAGCAGTTGAGCACCTATATCTGCTTGAAGAGGAATTCAGACAGACGTTGGGATTCTTCTAGTATTGGGAGAACCTGACACTGCCCCCTGGTTCCAGGAGGATTCCAGGTGGAATTCTGGTGGAAAACCTGCTCCAGACAAAATATTTTCTAAGGGGTAAAAAAATTATGTTAGACATCACAAATAAGGTTCAGAAATGCACAGCCGCCTCAGGAAACATGAAAACGCTCTAGTAACCTAACCTAACCTAACCTAACCTAACCCCTAACCTAACCTAACTCCCCTTACACATCATCGAGCGCCCATGAGTTAGCCACGAGGCACTGACAATTTAAATTGGAATGCTTCTAATAATCTGCAAGGGTCCTGACTTCAGATTCTCAGCTCATGGTGGTTGCTCTCCCATGAAACAGTGTACAGTAACTTGATTCCAGAATATGACTGCGAATGATACAAGGGAAAATGAGCAATGAGGAAATGATTCTACAGGTGCAGATCACTTAGACACCTGTCATCAGGTGGCAGCGGCGAACATTTACAGTGGGGCACGGAACAGGCCGTTTGCCCAACTACCCTTTCCTCAAAACTACTACAGTGGAGGACATGGACATTCGAACACCTCAATTTTTCACTCCTGTAAATTTACAATTCCACAACATTGGGTAGTACCTTCCTCCCACCAATGACATGTGTTGATGACAAGTAGCCAAGCTTTAACTTGGTGGTGGATTCATGTCGATTGCATTACTCTGTCACAAGTTATGGTGGCAAAACTGATGTGACCATATGCGCACCACACAGCCTGCCAAATTTGATCCAAGCTAGGTACCTCTGAGACCTGTTGCAAATAGGTAGATGAGAAGGTACACTACATGAATACAGTACAGGAATCTCAGTAGCATGCTGCTTCATTGCTCAGAGCGCAGACAACTGCAAAACACAGAATGTGCAAAATTTGTGTGCTCTCTCAAAGACCAACTGATTAGCTTCTGGACTTGGCACTTGGGGGTCACAATTTATGTCCATATATCTCATTTCCTGTTAGGTATCATGACCTGAGACCTCCTCCAGAGCGGATTGTGCATTGTTCAAATTTTGCCAATTCTGTGTTTTGCAGTTGTCTGCGCTCTGAGCAATGAAGCAGCATGCTACTGAGATTCCTGTACTGTATTCATGTAGTGTACCTTCTCATCTACCTATTTGCAACAGGTCTCAGAGGTACCTAGCTTGGATCAAATTTGGCAGGCTGTGTGGTGCGCATATGGTCACATCAGTTTTGCCACCATAACTCGTGACAGAGTAATGCAATCGACATGAATCCACCACCAAGTTAAAGCTTGGCTACTGGTCATCAACACATGTCATTGGTGGGAGGAAGGTACTACCCAATGTTGTGGAATTGTAAATTTACAGGAGTGAAAAATTGAGGTGTTCGAATGTCCATGTCCTCCACTGTACATCCCCCACTGCCCTCAAGCCATGCTTACAATCTCTGCTTTCGTTATCGGAGCGGTTTCGTTTTTGTGTGCTGTGACGGCCATCGCTATTCTAGGTGCATGGCAATACAAGCACCAAAGGGTGTTGCCCAAGGTCAGCTCTCAGGTGGAGCTTGTTGAGCGCGGGGACAGTCGTCCTGTGACGCCTGAGTTCGGTGAGTTTTTTTCTTCACGATAAACATATCCTCATTTCGACTAAGACACAGACCTTGACTTGGAGGCTCTGCAGCAGGCCCTGCAGGATGCCTCGGGCCTCCGTTCGGACACACCACAGGTTTCCTCCGAGTGAGTGTGTAACAAGTTATTTTTCTCCTTGTGCATTTCTTGAAAATGTCTGTGCACTGTCATTTAAGAAGTGAAAATAACATGATACTGTTGATATCAACTTTTGCAATGAGGAAAGATAACAAAAGTCAAGTTATCGCGTGTAAATGTCACTTTGCTTCACATAGGATCAGAGCCAAAAATAACAATAACACAGCATAATGAACCGTGATAACAAAAGTCAGGTTATCGAGTGCAAATGTCACTTTGCATTACGTCATAAGAACCCGGATGCGGCCCAGCAATAACCTGTAAGTGACTGTCCCCCACTATTCCACGTGTAATTCCACCTCAAAAATAAAAGTTGTCAGAAATGAAGTGTAACACCTAAATATGAAAAGTTTCTCAGGTGGAATAGGTGGAATTCCACGTGGAGATTCCGGCACTTTATTCCACCTAGTTCCACCTATTCCACGTGGAGTAAACACAAATAGTGCCATGGCATGCGCATCGAGGTTAGGTTAGGTTGGGTTAGGGGTTAGGTTAGGTTAGGTTAGGTTAAGTTAGGTTAGGTTGGGGAACGTTTTCTTCCCAAATTCCACGTGGAATGCGGACTGATTGAGTTATAACACAGGCATCAGTGTTCGGTTAGGTTAGGTTAGTGTGGGGATGGGTTAGGAGTTAGGTTAGGTTAATTTAGGTTAGGTCAAATTTTCTTAATTTGGAGGTCACTCCACCTGGAATTCCACCTGGAAAGGTGGGGGAGAGTAAGGTTCTCGCAATAACAATAACACGACATAATGAACCTCGATAACACAGCTGTCATTTGGTTTCGATTGGCGCCTGTCCGATGCAGACCCTTCACAATGCCATTAATCAAGGAAAACTGTTCATCCACTTAGCTGCGGGCAGAGTGCAGCGGACCTTCAACGCTTCTTTTCCCCTTTCCCCCACCATCGGCACACACTGCCATGGTTTCATTTCCCTCCATGCCCTAGCGCGAGTCAGCTGCCTGCCTTGGTACTCTGCAACACAGTGCGAGTATGTCTCCATAACCACATTGCTAATAAATACTGATTTTTTTTTCCCCTAGAGCCTTCCCCCACAGCCTACAGTGCAAATTACAGTCTGTTCTGCAAGCTTGGTAAGCATGTTTCGTCGTGCAGGTGATTTATGATGCATGCACTCTAATACTGATGTTATTGTTACCGATTTTAAATATCCAGATATATGTAATAACATGTTATTCATAACTGTACGTCCCATTATCATTCCGTGTGCTCTGATACTTATGTTATTGTTATTGATTTCAGATATCCAGATATAATAACATGTTATTCATAACTGTACCTGTTCTTCCTCCAATTATCATTTCATCTGATAGCCTTCGTCTTCTTGGACGCATACAGATGGATCCCAGATGTATCCCAGATGTATCTCAGATGCATCCCAGATGTGGAGGGCACCCGACGAGCCAGAGATCGGGCTGTGATGTATCCTGGGATGCATCTTCGGTGCGATGCATCTTGGGGAGCTCCTGGGGGTCAGATGCATCAGGATGCAGACAACAAGATATGGATGCATAATGGAGGCACACAGTGAGTGGACCTGTGCTTTTGACATCTGCATCCTGCAAGATGCATCCTTGATGCATCGGATGCATCTTGCAGGATGCAGCTTGTTACTCCCTCTTGTCACCATGTAGATACCTGAGTAGCTGACTTACTAGGATGCATCTTGTGTTAAGTAGTTAATTGAGCAGATGCATCTGAAATGGGAGGACAGCTCCTATGTGAAACGAGCATGAACGACTGCGTGGTCCGAGTAAGTCCTTTGTGGATCAATGGAGAAGTGTGAGATCAGCGCTCTGTGTTCGCCGCTGAGCAGTCCGTAGTCAATAACCGCATAGCCATTTGGCTGATATGAGGTGTATAAGCCACCCGCAGCACCATCAATGCCTAGCGCACCATTCAGTATAACCAGACCGTTCTCTTGTGTGGTCTTCAATATAAACCTCCCCCGAGCATTGGGCGGTTCCAAGTCTTGTGATTGACGAGGTGGGTCTTCCGGACCTGCCGTTAGCGAGCCAGTTCGTCCGTTCAGATCACCAACAACGTAAATAGGAAGCCCATGCAACCTGAGCCCTGCCAGCAGCTCCTTGAGTTTGTCTTCTGGATCTACAGCCGCCCAGGAACTGGGGTCTTGATGGGTGTTCACGGGATAGAGGTAAACACAGACAACGAACATGCCCGACATCTCCAGAACCAATATGTCCGGTGATGAGAGATCAGCCCTCCACATGTATTTCAGGTTTTCGCGCACAATTGCTGCTACACCCCGCCAGGGAGCATGCATGTCTTTGCGAGTTGGTCTGGGGACCAACACTAAGCGGTACCCATGCGGCAGTTCTCCCTGTAACACTTGATGTTCACCTGCCCGCAGGTGTGTTTCTTGCAATATGGGATGAGGTGATGAGGTGCTTGACAGACGAGAGGGACAACTTCATGGCCAGCCAACCACCAATGTTCACACTGCAGATAATAACGCCCAGCTTATCTAGGGCAGCTACATTTGGCGCGGCTACGACATTATGTACAGGAGTGGCGCAGTACCGTTTGTCCTTGTTCTGGCTATGACGTTGGAGGTCTCCTGTCCCCCTCAAAAACGTGCGCGGCGGCTCTCAACAGTCTCTGGGATGCAGGTGTTCTTGGCAGGTGTTCTTGGCCGCGGACAGGACCACATGCTTGAGCGGCTGGTCATCAACTGTGTCGTTGGTGAGCTTCTCGAGTGCCGCGCGGAATGTGAGAAAGTCTTTGCGCGTGTCCCAGCTGAGATAGCACGAGGACTTGGGGCGCGCCCCGGACACATAGAAGCGTGTAGGGAGCGGGATATTGCCCGTGGGGTGTAGCATCTTCTCTCATGTTGCAACTGTCTCCCATGTTGCAACTGTCTCCGTAGCGTTGCAGCCCCACTGGATAATGGGAGCGCCGCTCTTGGTATCGATATACGCAGTGTGGGAGTCGCTCAGTTCGTCCGGCGTCAATGTCGGGGCAATCTCGTTGATCGGGCAGGCATGCCCATTGCTCATGCAGGCACGTTTGGCAGGTGGGCGCTCAGCACTGGGAGACGCCACATGATGGAGGGTCGGGGCCGACAAGGATCCGGTCAGCTCACGGGACAGGCAGGCGTCGCGCTCCTTCAGCTGGCGCTGCAGCAGCGCGAGCGTCTCCTTGGTCGCATCGAGCGCAACCTCCCGAGCAGCATCTGCTGCAGCACGAGGGATCTCGTCACATAGTTCGACACGAAAATCCTCCGTGGCCTGTTTTGCGCGGTCAATCAGTACCTCATCGACGAGGTCGATTGCCTTGTTGAAACGGGCGTCAGCTGTTCGTCAGCCTCTGAGATCCGAGCGTCAGCCGTGTCGACGCGGGCATACAGGTCATCAACATCGCTGTTCAGCTTCAAAATTGCGTCGTCCGTGTCGCGGCCGTTGGCAAGCACGAGGTTCTCGAGGCTGATGTGCTTGACCTTGACCTCCTCGAGTGCGCGCTCAGCCTTGCACCTCAGGTAGCTGCACCGGGGTGGCGTTAACCCTATTTTACCCCCCAGAAAATAGGGTAGCGCCAGGCCCGCGCCCGCGCCTGTTGCGGGTGGGTTTGTGGGGCGCAGCTGGTGCTGCAGGTTTCTTTGCGGCTGCCTGTATGCTAGTGCGGTTCGCTCTGCGGGTCCTGGAATGCCAGTGCGGTTCCCGTTGCAGGTGCGTGAATGCTGCTGCGGTTCACTCTGCGGGTGCGCAGGTGCTGGTGCGGGCTGCATTGCGGGTGCGCTGGTGCCGAACCACGCTGCGGGTGCGCTGCCGTCCGGCACATTCCGGTACTGCCCGGAATGGTGCCGCCGCCTCCGCCACCGCCGGAAACGGCCGGAAATCGCCGACCGATGTCGCCGCCGCCGCCGCTGCGGTCGGAAATCGCCGGAACCGTCGCCACCGCCGCCACCGGTCGTCACCGGCGCTTAATTTATGAAAAAAAAACTTTTTTACCCCAAAACACAAAATGTTCCAATTGATGTCCTTCATGTTATTATACATATAAATGTCAAGTTAACTATAATACACAGGAATTGAATTCTGAATGGATTAAAGCTAAATGCAGCTGCATTCACTTCTGCAGCAACCGCACCTGCAGCCGCACCTGCACTTGCGCCTGCAGCACATGCGGTCGCACCTGCAGGGATATCTCAAAAGAGAACAGTCTTGAGACCTTTGTGATGAATTACTAAGCTTAGAGCAAAGTGTGCATTAACAGAGTGACCCAGAATCTTCCAGTTGGCCAAGTTTCAAAAAGCCCGGACCCTTGTAGCATGCTCTAACTTGCTCCATGTGCTGGATGTAGCAGCAGCCGCAGCCGCAACCGCACCTGCGCCCGCGCCTGCACCCGCACCCGCAGCTGCGACTTGCAATCTGCCCGGTTACCGCACACAGGCATCCAATTGTAAGCTTCAGATACACCACAGATCAATGAGGAATGACCATTGGAGACATGTGCCAAGTTTTCAGCGTTTCCGGAGCTTTGTGGAATATTCTGCTGCACTCAGTGCTGTTGGTGGAAGAATACTTCCGAACCTCGGACATCGGACTTTGCCGCAGTACAGTCATGGACCGTACCTGTGAACAGCGGACGGCTGAGAAATTCATTTTGTAGTCAATACATTTCCCTTTCCAAAAAACTTTCTGAGGGAATGGATGGGGTTCTTCAGCATCCACTAAAATTTTTTCAAGGGCTTGTGGCTCGATGGGAGCATTGTACTGCGTCCGCGGCCCGAGCGGTTGAATCCGTCACGCACCCCGCACCTCTGAACGGGCGTGACAGGTGTCACTTTCCCCCGCTCACTCACCGTCCGAACGCAATCCCCGCACATCGCGCAAACACACGGTCACAGCACTGTCAAGGCAACATTATATGATGTACATGAGGCCCGATCTTGGTCCTAGGTGTGTTCTAATCTGATTCATCTTCGTTATCGTCGCCCTCTCCCTCATCCTCCTCACCAGACTCGAGCGAAGGCAGGGGCGGCAGATCTGCCCGTCTTGGACGTGCAGGGCGCTTTGGTAGGTCCTTTACACGGACACCAGCCTGTCTGTCCGTTGAACACTGGTTCTGCCAGGCTGCCAGCCTCGTCTCGTAGTCCTGCAACCTCTCATGCCACAGAATCTCGTTCCGCTCTTTCTGGGCGCGCCGCTGTTCCTTCTTCGACGCCTTCCTTGTCTTCTTGGCCAGCTTTGCCTCCTTTTCCGCGATGTCTGCCTCCAGCAGCGTAACAAACTGCACGTCGGTCAGGACACGGCCATGCCCTTTCGGAAAGAAACTGCGTGTGGTGGGCTCCACATTCTCCTTGCCATGGAGGGCCTCGCTGATCCGCTTCAGATACAGGTTCTGCAGGACTAGCTGGGCAGTGTTGGCCTCGACAATGCTGTTCCGGTGCAAGATGTGTTTCTGCGCGAGGGCGAGGTTTCGGGTCAGCTCGTTGACACGGTGCTCGAGTGCTGGCCGCGACAAGCTGGAAGCAGGAGAAGCAGTGACAAGCGACCACTGCGGCTCTTCTAGAACGGGTGGTGTCTCCAGAACAGGTGAACGAAGCGTGGAATTGACCTGTGCTGATGTGACCTTTGCAGGTCCGACGAGGAAGGACACGTTGGTGTTCGACAGTGACGCACGGAGGGAGCGCATCCGCTTAGTCGGGGTGAACAGCGAGGGATTTAGATCAAGCAGGGGCTGGCGTTCGGGTCGGGTTGGTGTACGAAGCGCTGGGTCAATCGGTATGTCTGTAGCCTGTGACGACGCCGCTGTGCTGTCCGAGTCCGTGGTGCTAACGGGTAGATGTACATCCTCGTCCGTATCGAAGGCGGATGGAGGAATTGTACTGAAGGCGGCCATTATGGCACGAACGGGCGTGGACTGCGCGAGGGAGAAGGTACCGCGGATGGAACCCGCCTCGCTTGGAGCCAACTTGTCCATCGAGATGGCCGCCGGATTATATGGAAAGATGCCTGTCTTCTCCCATGCTGTAAGTATCAGTTCCTTCGTAAAAACGGTCTTGATAGTCGTGCCGAAGACCCCGCAAAAGTCGGCCTTTTTCATTGGGCCGTGTACGCGCTCGAACTCACGGACATCTAGTGACCATTGATGCTTCAGCGGCGCGAAGCAGACAACATCAAGACCTTGGGCGACATGTGTCGAGTGCGGAGGATACGATACAACCTTGATGTTGCGCTCGAGACCAAGGCGAAGGAAGGCGGGTGCAAGATGCGACGTTTGATTATCGAGGAACAGGTTGCGTGTTAAACCACCCGCCATGTCGCGTGTCTGCTCATCGAAGTCGTTAAGGTAGCCAACAGCAATCTCGCTGTCCGTCCAGCCGGTTGCTGAGTACGCAAAACTGTGTGTGGTGAGCAAACACTACTGTAAGTCTTGAATGTGTCCGCTCACGAGCAATTGGCCACATTATTTCTCCTCCATGCCTTCTGGAACTTTTTCCCCTTGAAGACCAGCATTGGATGGAGCCAGGTCCCGTCACCGCAGATCGTAACCAGAACAGTCACTAGCTCCCGATTCTCCGTTCCCTGAAGGTAAGTCATTTTGGAACCACGCCGTCCGATGACAATCTCAGAGTCGTCCGCCCCAAGAGTGAAGCCCACCTCGTCCATGCCGAATGCAAGCCTCGGCTTTACATGTGGCTCGACAATGTGCTTATAGACGATATCCGTAAACCAGTGGCTTATGGCGTCCGGGTTCGCAGCGTTGGCCCGAAGCCTATCGAGAGAATGGCTCCAGTGCGACTGCAAGCGGGCGCGGTGACGTTCTAGAAATCGGTCAACCCAGTTCTTGCCCAGCGGCAGCCGCTCAGGGTGTGAGGAAGCAAGCAAAGCCTCAGCGTAGTCCGAGAGCAGTTTATGCGTCATAGGAAATCCTCGGTCGGCGCACTGTTCAGCGAAGTCGACCAACTGCAACTCCTGTGCAACCGACAACTTGAGTTTTGACTCGACGAGCTCCGAAAAGGACCGAGCACCCTCGACACGCTTCGTCAAGGTAACATAGCCGACATGTTCCACCCTTGCAAAGTAGCGGGCACCCCGCCGCCGCTCGCCTGGCAGCAACGGACGGGCTAATTCAGCACGATAGGCATTGGCGGCCTTCTGAATCCGCGAAGCGTGTAAGAGGCGATTGTTGCGCCTTTTTGCAGTGGCAGACAGCGAACGGCCGACCATGATGTGCAGGAAGGCAAAGGTGTGATGTTGGATGTGCGTCGGACGGATGTGATGGTCGGTGTAGAACGGGACTGTCACGCTCTCCGTTCCAGCGGCTCTCAGAGCCGCCGTTGATCCCGACTGTCGAGACCCGGCGGGCCAAATCCATGGTACACATCCTACGGTAACCGAAAGCACGTTAGGACACTGCTATGTGTATCAATTTCTATGTAGCAGTGTGCCCATGATGTTCAAATCCGGTCAAATCCGAACATTTGTGAAAGTTTTCTGTGCCACTCGCCAGGGATCGGTCTGTTTCACTTCATACTCACAATTCATAAACTATATACTTTAGAGTACCCATGAAAAAAAAAGGAATTCAACTGTGTCAAATTTGTGGCAGGGAAGTGCGATCGTTCAGAGGTCCGGGGTAGTTTAGAGGTCCGGTCCATGACTGTACAAGCCGTCCAATGATTCCCATGCTATACATCGCATCGGCAATACCATCAGCCTGTATAATGTCCAAGTAGAACCGCGGTGGCTGATGGTTACAAGCACCCGCACCCGCACCCGCGCCCGCACCTGCACCCGCGCCCGCGCCTGCAACCGCACCTGCAAGCATTTACTACTAAAATTTAGTTTTTCATCATCCATGAACCCGCACCCGCACCCGCACCCGCACCCGCACCCGCACCCGCACCCGCACCCGCACCCGCAACCTCACCCGCACCCGCACCCGCAATCACATCTGCAGACGCAAATACAGCTGTAGACACTCACAGGATCGCATACTCTACATGGGAACACCAGCAGCGCAGTGGAACACACCTTGTGAGCCGCCAGGCTCAACGGTTAGTAACAGATCACAAATTTGAGAAATCACTGGAGAATCTACATTAGAACTCAAACACAAGCTGCCCTGTAAGCGAAAGCGACACAGACACAAGTCTCAAAATCAGACGATGAACATCACAATTTACGATTAAATGCGAAGCATGTACATCAGAATAATTAAAGTCAACCCAGTTGCAATTACAGGCCGTAGTGAAATGTGTAGTGAAATGCGGCTCAATCCGCATTAGAAATTGCAAGTGCAATGGATTACAAACAGCCTTACACAAGGCGGTTAAATCCGGCTTGAACCGCATTAGAAGTTGCAAGATTAGCAGTAGACCAGACATCACTAATGCTCATTAGAACACAAGTGTAATAGCTTTGAGACAGCATTACAACTCACGCCTGAAGCGCATTAGCACTCGCACTCGAAGCAACATCACAAATGCGCATTAGTACAAAAATGTAATGGATGAGAGACATCATTACAAATTGCACCTGAATCGCATTGGCAGTTGCATTGGAACTGACCTAGTGACGTGCATTAGCTCACAGATGTAATGGATTAGAAATGGAATTACAACTTCCTCAGTAATCGCATTAGAAGACAAGTGTAATTAGATTACAACCGTCATTAGAACTCGCAGTGTACTGCGCATTAGCCCAGAAATGTAGTACATGCCATATGTGAGAAACACTCAGGCGTGGTCATGGATGTTTCCATGCTCTTATGTAGCTGATCTCAGACTGTGAGCAAGTTTTGGTGCCTTGGGATGCAGTGGGGGGTAAGGTTTGTTTGCCTCAACTAAGGGAAATGGGTAGAACACTACCCCATGAAGCCATGCTTCAACCGTTAAGCTTCAATGGTGAAAGTTGCTTGTATTGGACCTATTTAGCTTATCCCACTCAAGAATGGTCAATAGGGTGTACTGGCGAGGCTCGGTGCAAATGCCCCTTTTTGATGGGGAAAGAACATTGCACCCAGAGAGACCCCTCCACCCGTATCTTTTGCAAACCTGCACGTACAATCTGGGGTATGAATAAAGACTTGAGGCGCTTGGTGCCTTGACGAATGTCTCGCAACACTTTCTCAGTGCAACTACTCGCATTTTCGCCCCCATGAGCTCACAGACTTCGCTCCTCGCCCTCTATTCTCAGTCTAACGCTTTCAGGGTAGTGTATAGTGGTCACACAAAAGGCTCAAGAAGTTTGAAGCTGAACGGAGCACGGGTGGTTGAGATATGACCTGCGCATGTCTGGACACTGAGTTGCAGCCAGTTTCACCAAGAACTGCACATGCAACCTACCCCACCTTTTGGAAACATGCCTCTCTCACCCAAGAAGATGCTCAGAGTTTCATATAAAATGGATCGGAGCACTTGTGGATGTGGGAGATGCATGTTACCGAGAGGGGGGGTAGGTTCATGTGCAATTCTTGGTGAAACTGGCTGCAACTCAGTGTCCAGACATGCGCAGGTCATATCTCAACCACCCGTGCTCCGTTCAGCTTCAAACTTCCTGAGCCTTTTGTGTGACCACTATACACTACCCTGAAAGTGTTAGACTGAGAATAGAGGGCGAGGAGCGAAGTCTGTGAGCTCATGGGGGCGAAAATGCGAGCAGTTGCACTGAGAAAGGATTAACTCATATAGTGCAAGGCACAGCACAGCACAGTACTCGCATTATGTATTATATAGTGTATGCGAGAGTTCAAGAGAGTTGGGCAACAGTGTATCTCTGGGTGCAATGTCCTTTCTCCATCAAAAATGCGCATTTGCACCCAGCCCCCCCACCTCACTGGTTTAACATAACCCAAGCTGGACAGGCTAGAGAGGCATAATACGAGTAATTTTCATCATTGAAGCTTCATGGTATACACAGTTATTGAAGGGGAATGGCTGATCGTCCTCTCTCAGTTGAGGCAAGCAAAACTCACTTCCCCCAGCATCTGGAATCATGAACACTCGTCAGGAGGATGGGATTGATATAATGAACACATGGCAGGATGCAGAAGCCAAACCATGAGTTCCACATGTATCTCATGTATTACATTTTCGGCCAAATGCGCAATACACCGCGAGTTCTAATGGCATTTCTAATCAGTTACACTTACTACTTCTAATGCCATTACGCCACCAATCCTAATCCATTACATTTGCTGCTAATCAACATCACTGAGTGTTCCTAATTAAATTTACTAATCCAATCTCGGTGCAACTTCTAATGCTAGCTCTGTTCAATTACTCCGGCGACTGTACACATTAGTGATGTTGGTACTAATGGCGACTTTGCGTATTAGTGATGTTTGTTCTAATACGACTACTAATGTGATTTGGATGCGAGGTCTAATGTCTTCTCTGATCCATTATAGTGATGTCCTAATGTGCAGTAGTGATGCAGCTTCTAATCGGACTGCCGTTGTGGTTAAGGCCCAAGTTCTAATGGTGTCACTGGTTATTGAACTTGTGTTCTAATGCATCTTACTCCTAATGCAGTACTTGTAAGTTCTATTTCGGTTTAAGCCGGAATTGACCGCAGCTTGTAATGCTCTTTCTGGCGCATCTAACTTGTGTTTTCTGACACATTTGTGAGCCGTGGTTCACTGCGACTTCGAATGTTGTTCCAATGAATTATCTTTTGGAATGCCGATTCACTTTATTATGCGCTCTGCTGATGTTCCCATGTAGGGTATGCGATCCTGTGAGTGTACAGCTGTGTTTGCGTCTGCAGATGTGATTGCGGGTGCGGGTGCGGGTGAGGTTGCGGTTGCGGGTGCGGGTGTGGGTGCGGGTTCATGGATGATGAAAAACTAAATTTTAGTAGTAAATGCTTGCAGGTGCGGTTGCAGGCGCGGGCACGGGTGCGGGTGCAGGTGCGGGTGCTTGTAACCATCAGCCACCGCGGTTCTACTTGGACATTATACAGGCTGATGGTATTGCCGATGCGATGTATAGCATGGGAATCATTGGACGGCTTGTACTGCGGCAAAGTCCGATGTCCGAGGTTCGGAAGTATTCTTCCACCAACAGCACTGAGTGCAGCAGAATATTCCACAAAGCTCCGGAAACGCTGAAAACTTGGCACATGTCTCCAATGGTCATTCCTCATTGATCTGTGGTGTATCTGAAGCTTACAATTGGATGCCTGTGTGCGGTAACCGGGCAGATTGCAAGTCGCAGCTGCGGGTGCGGGTGCAGGCGCGGGCGCAGGTGCGGTTGCGGCTGCGGCTGCTGCTACATCCAGCACATGGAGCAAGTTAGAGCATGCTACAAGGGTCCGGGCTTTTTGAAACTTGGCCAACTGGAAGATTCTGGGTCACTCTGTTAATGCACACTTTGCTCTAAGCTTAGTAATTCATCACAAAGGTCTCAAGACTGTTCTCTTTTGAGATATCCCTGCAGGTGCGACCGCATGTGCTGCAGGCGCAAGTGCAGGTGCGGCTGCAGGTGCGGTTGCTGCAGAAGTGAATGCAGCTGCATTTAGCTTTAATCCATTCAGAATTCAATTCCTGTGTATTATAGTTAACTTGACATTTATATGTATAATAACATGAAGGACATCAATTGGAACATTTTGTGTTTTGGGGTAAAAAAGTTTTTTTTTCATAAATTAAGCGCCGGTGACGACCGGTGGCGGCGGTGGCGACGGTTCCGGCGATTTCCGACCGCAGCGGCGGCGGCGGCGACATCGGTCGGCGATTTCCGGCCGTTTCCGGCGGTGGCGGAGGCGGCGGCACCATTCCGGGCAGTACCGGAATGTGCCGGACGGCAGCGCACCCGCAGCGTGGTTTGGCACCAGCGCACCCGCAATGCAGCCCGCACCAGCACCTGCACACCCGCAGCGCGGACCGCAGCAGCATTCGCACACCCGCAGAGCAACCCGCAGAAGCATTCCAGGACCCGCAGAGCGAACCGCACTAGCATACAGGCAGCCGCAAAGAAACCCGCAGCACCACCTGCAGTCCCACAGACCCACCCGCAACAGACGCGGGCGCGGGCGCGGGCGCGGGCCTGACGCTACCCTATTTTCCGGGGGGGGGGGGGGGGGGGGGTAAAATAGGGTTAACGCCACCCCGGTGCAGCTACCTGAGGTGCAGCCTTGGTGGACACCACATCAGCGCAGGTCTCCACACGCTCAGCTGCTTCGACCGCGTGGCAGCAATCCTCCTCCCACGCATCCATGCGCGCCTCGATGGCGTCAGCACGGGAAGCAGAGCTGTCGTCACGCTCATGTGACTCCAGGTCGTTCTGCGTGACGACATTGGCTAGTGCCATGAGGTCTGTGCGCAAGTTGGAGCAGATAGCGAGCAGATCGTTGGGGGCGCTGGCAAGTTCGTGGAGGCGGTGGGACATTGTGAGGACGAGCATCACGGCGGTCTCGAGCATGACGATGCACAAGATGGCCTCCGGCCAAGTGAGCGGATCGGCCTGCTTCTCGATCTGGGCAATGTGGAGCAGTACCGCGGCCAGATTAGACTCGATCTTGGTAAGGCAGTCTGCCTGTGTCTGCAAGGCTGTCTGGGCAACGCCGGCCTGGATATCGGCGACTTTCTTTGGGGTCTTCTTGGTGGGCGGCTGCTTTTTGGTGGCACTGTCGCCCGTGGCGGTTGAGTGGGTGTGTGTGATGCGCGGGGATGGCTGTGCAGGGCCAGAGTCCTGGGCTGTGGCAGGCGCGGCAGTACCGTTACCCCCGGCATCAACGACCAAAGTCCAACCCGGGGTTGCAGTGCCCGCAGTGCTCGAAGGTACGGACGTCGAGGGTAGGTCTAGGCAAAGAGTCAGAGTTTGCTCGGGGCCTGTAGCGGTAGCAGTACCCGCAGCAGTGGACTCGGCTGTCGGCAGCAGTGGGGCAGCCTTCTTTGTATTCGGATTAGCAGTGGATGACATGTTAGCCGAGGGGATGGCAAGCGAGGTGGAGATAGGAGGCGACAGTAGCAGTAGTGCGCGAGCTCGGAGCAGGCAGCGATGAAGCAATCGAGCAGTGAGCAAAGGGCAAAAAACCGACACTGAGCTGGACAGGGCCTCAGGGTTTTCATATCCTCGGAGTCTTTTCAATTGAGCCCTGCAACCTTGGAGCTGCTGTACAGTACACCGGGTGGTGCAGATCAGCAGTTAGTCAGCACTGCCCGAGATCAAGTGCACAGCAACAGGCAGCAGACCTTGTCTGCTTGTTGGGCAGGGATTACTTGCAGGTGAGGGAGACTCAACAAATGCAGTGATATGGCAGTGGAATCTTCAAACAAGGCTACAGTAAGGTGCTCAAACTTGCCAAAGTTCTGTTGGTGCAGATGGCTATTCACAGACAGCGAGCGCAGGTATGGCAAGGCAAAGTTTAGGCGGCACCAAGCACACAAAAATGGCGAGGGCGGCCGATGACGCAGGGCAGTTGCAAGCGAGTCCAGGTGCGGAAGGTAGGTGCGGAGAAAGCAGGGGCTGCGGCTCTTCAGCAAGCAGATGTCCGGCCGCTCAGGCGTTCTACAGATCCAACACGGGCGACACGGCACACTACAAGGCGCTCTAGGCACTAGCCAAGCGGGTAATCCGTGTAGCGAGGGAGCAGCGACGACTTCCCAATTAGGAAGGTAGTGGTCTGAGTGAGAGCGTGACACCGACTATGCCGGCTGATGAAAAAGCTGGCCATGAAATTTTGACCCCATTGGGCTGGTGACATCTGGTGATGTCAGTTTCCTAGTCCATTCCTTATCTTCTGGTTCCTCTTCCACATTACACCTGGCAGTTCTTGTTATGTCCAAAACTTTAGTGCTTGATAAAAGCCTCATTTACATTCCAAGGGAATCCTCGAAGTCCTTGAAGCGATTAGAGTGCCTTCACCTTTCAACAATACTGTACTGGCATGACCAACTGTTCAGTCACACGTCACAGGCAGGCCAAAACTGAACTCAGGAAGCATGACATCACGGCCTTTGAGCAGGTCTGAACTGGCTTTCTTCTGTAAAAACCATGGGACGCTACTGACAGCTCCCTAGCTCTGATAGAGGGCAGTGCGCGTATCGCGACCCCCCCCCCTTTCTGCTGCATGATAGGCCGCTGTCCGCCACTATGGAGAGCGGCGTAGAACAGAGTCACGCTCTGACTACGCTACAGCTGCACTACGAAATCTCTCGCAGAGCGCTCTGTAGAGCGCCCGATATAGAATAATGCAAACAGCTCAACAGCAGTCTCGATCGACCTGTCAAAGTTATGTCTGGCATTGATGCTGCAAGCCTCCTTTCTTCCACTTCCCAGGCAGTCATTTAGACTCACGGTTTCACGCAAAGGTACGGATTTGGAAAAAGTTTCATTTCAAGTACTAAGGTCTAAACACATATCCACATTATCACTGCCGTCGCCACCGCGCCACCCAACCCCCAGATGAGAACTGAGAATGAAGCACGATGCTAGCTCGTGTGACTGGGGTCATGAGAAAAACGTGCGCACGTGCGCAACATTAATTCAACCATAGAAGCCCATTTAGATAAGATATTGTCATCGTTGAAGGTGATTGTGGTAGCTATGATTCCATTGCATGTGATTATCCAACAACGATCATCAAACCTTAAATATCCACAGAGATATTGTTGATATACACATTTCAACTGCGTGCGCACATGGGCACGTGCACAAAACCAGTGTGCGCCTGCGCACGCATGTTGCAAGTATGCACACGCAAGTTTGCAAGATGCACACACTATTGAAATGCGTGCGCAAAGATGCTCACGCTCTGCGCACGCAAGTTGGAACCTTGCGCACGCACTGTTGGAACATGCGCACGCAGTCATAATTGTTGTGCACGCTCACTTGGACTTTGCGCACGCTGTTAAAGAAATGTACACAAGCTCTTCTTAAGCCTACATGCACCCCTCATAAATGAGTCTGCAATTACTGGACAAGGATCACATGTTCTGAGTTCACGTCTTGTTCGTTATCAAGAACATTACATTCTGACAGACAGGTCTGGTTTACCAAAGTTATAGTTGGTTGACCAGCCCTTAAGTACTAATCTCCAATGAAGCAAAGCCCATGTGGTTATTACATTAGTGCATCTCAACATGAATATACATCAGACCTAGTGCTACTTTCTTTTACGTGTCTTTGGTTTTTTGACAGGCTTTGTTGCAACTGCCACTGTTTTGCTTTTCTGGCGCTTTGCTGCAGCCCGTTCCTGTTCCTCCTCCTCCATTTCCATTTCTGCGAAGAATTGTCTGTAAAAGCAGGTCAGTAAGTTTGCTAAATTTGATGACACCAAAAACTTAACCTTTTTCGACTTTGTGTTTCTCGCATTTCTGCATTTGACATTTCGGGGGTGGGTGGCCTTTTGGGTGAATCTTCCCTATAGTCTGGTCCACGCTGTGCATTGTTGTGTTTGAATCAACTTCTGCAAAGCAAAAAAAAATGAATGACTTACTGTGATAGCCAAATCATATTCCTCAGACTCTATGTCCCTCTACTCGAGCGTCGTTCCTGCTTCATCATGTCTATCCTCCGTTGGACCATGCATGTAGGGATTCCAGTGATGCTGGTGGTGACCAGCATCAAGGCCCCATTGTGACAAAGCAGATAAGCCTAGGTCACAGGACTGATCAAGCATCAAGTCCTCTAGGATGGACAACGCAAACACGTCCAGGTCAACCTGCTGCTTGGGACCTTTATACTGAACTTGGTACTGATCCCAAGCTTCAGCTACTGTCATCTTGTTGCGGGATGCAAGAAGAAGCGTAATAGCATGATAAAGTGGTGCATGGAGAAATATAGAAGGATTGGCATCCACGTGCAGATGTAGCCAATGCATGAGATGCGCCACATCCAAAAATGACAGATTTCCATAGAATGGACAATCTGGAAGTTTTCCGCGGTTTGCTTGTGCGTGGAGATATACTGAAGGCTGAGACAGTTTCATGGCCTCTACATCAGATGCGGACGCTGTGCGGCACAGGCCCCGAAGGACTGATAAGTGCTGCTTGAGAAGCATATTGACCTCTGATGTGGGTGGATGCTTCAAGTAGTTATGGTCTGGTTGTGAGTCTTCCACTGCACTTGCTGGCAGCCATCGTCCAAGCTAGAATATTTCCGTCAGTTAGGATGGAGCACAACAGTGGTCAACTTACGCGGATTTGCCTGCGCTCATGTTGTTTTCCAATGAGACTGTCCACTATGTTGTCCTGTGGGATTATGGCTGGTGGCTGAAAGTCTGTAGGCTCAAATCTGGAGGTTGGGCACCAGACAACATTCCATGTAGTACGCCCCGTGCTGTCATGCGACCGTGCAATTAGGCGAACAGGGTAATGGTACTTGCTCATCCTATTGCCAACAGAGTATGTTGCAAGAGCAGCCATCCCAGGACTTTCATTGTATTAGATATCATGCTCAGAGACTTTCATTGGCACTTACTGGAGTCTTTCCTGCAAGGGCAAGTCTTGGGCAGATCGCAGAGCTGTATTCAACTCCCTAATGGTGGTGTGAGCGTTTTTGCGCATGATGTAGCAGGGTTACTTACTCTCGTAGAATGGTATTGCTACGAATTGAGCGAACATGGCACTTATGGCAGAGGAACTCTTTTTCGCGCTTGAGAATAGATACCCAGCCACCAAGCTGACATGCCATATGGGAGAGTCGTCCACAATGGCGACGAGTGCACTGAACAGTAGGGCCATGCTCTAAGGAGAGAGAGGTAGCTCCACAGCGACAGGAAAGCTCGGCAAAATGCACGTGCTTTGTAGTGTTGGACACTGTGCCATGATGTTCCGGTGTGGGTAAATGTTCCGGTGTGGGTGGATGTTCTGGTGTAGGTGGATGTTCCAGTGTAGGTGTGGGACTGGGATGTAGTTTTGCTGGTGGTGCAGCTAATTGTAGAGGTACTGAGGGCTTCCGCCCGTATTGATAGGTAGCATGACGTGGAGAATCCTCAGGCAGCCAGGTAATCTCGTTCTTGGACAAAATATGCCACTGGGATGTATCCAATGCTGCATGTAGTCCGGAAGACTCATCATGCACCACATCCACTCCAAGCAACTGGGATATATCCTACGGACCGAGTCATCAGACCGAGACCCGCCGGCGCATGCGTGGCCCCAGCCTGCGGTCAGCGGTCCGGCCGGTTCTGGACCCCGTTTATATACCGTGTGCTGTCTGCTCTTTGTACGCTAGATTCGAGCTGGTTTGCCCACCGCGATACATCTCGTCCTTCTTCCCCCACCCGCAGAGCGTCCGTTCGGCGAGTATCCTCGGTCACTGTAACATAAGCTTGAATCTACCCCTCCCTTACCGACGCTCCGCGTATCCCCCATTCCTTCCCCCGCCTTCACCCCGCGCCCTCAGTCAAGCTGTCGCACACCACCCCCGACGTCCAGGCCGACGGCGAAGAACTCGCCTCCCATCTCCAGCGCCTTTCGCTCTCCCCTGACACCACCGTCAAGATGCCAATGACGACCGAGGAGTTTGCTACCTCCATTGAAACGTCGTTGGTCAACGCCATCAAATCGCTCGGACTCAAACCGGGCAAGCCACCCACTAAAAACTACGTCCAGGCCTGGGAGGATTACGATGGGACCCGCGCCAACTACGAGACCTTCCGTCGGACCTTGGAGCTCCACGTCAAAGGAATCCCCGGCGACCGCAACAAGATACTCGCCGCCCTCGGCTTCCTGACCAAAGGCGAGGCTGATGCCTGGGCACAGAACTGGGGAGAACCTGACACTGCCCCCTGGTTCCAGGAGGATTCCAGGTGGAATTCCGGTGGAAAACCTGCTCCAGACAAAATATTTTCTAAGGGGTAAAAATTTATGTTAGACATCACAAATAAGGTTCAGAGATGCACAGCCGCCTCAGGAAACATGAAAACGTTCTAGTAACCTAACCTAACCTAACCTAACCTAACCCCTAACCTAACCTAACCTAACCTAACTCCTAACCTAACCTAACCTAACCTAACCTAACCTAACACTTAATCACAGTTTTTGATGAATTTCCACATTGTTTCCAGTGGAATTCCACCGGAATTCGGCCATTCTGGCCCATCCGATCCAACGGTCCAGTGGAATTCCACCCAAATTCCACCTGAGGGGTATACCATCAAAATATGATGGATTTGACATTCTGACACTTTTTTTGCATAGTTGCATTTTTCCACCTGGAATCCACCTGGAATTGGGGGGCACAGTCACTTACAGGAACTGGGGTCAGCTCCACGACCTGGACTCGCCGGACCTCAAATGGAGCGACTTCCTTCGCGACCTCGACGAGAAGTTCCTCAACCCGCGTATCGCCGAGCACACCCGCGAAGCGATCTCCAAGCTTACTCAAGGCCGAGGCGACGCCGACACCTTCTTCCTTATGTTCGACGAGCTCCGCATCAAGGCCGGATTACCAACCCAGAGTATCACGACATCGTTCTTGTCGACTAGCTTCGGCGCAACCTCAAGCCGGCGCTCGTCCTTGCCGTGATGCAGTCGCACGAAATCTTCCGGACCACCAGCCTCGCCACGATCGAAGGACTTCGCAAGGCCGAGGTCGCCACCGAGGACAAGCTCGTCAAGATGGAGGTCGACGCCGAGAAACTGCTCGGGTACTTTCAATTCCGCAAGTACACCCTCGAGCAGGACCCGATCATCCGCCGCCATGGTGACCACGCCCCGGCCACCAACTCTACGCTGCGCCCAGCGGCCAAGCCCTTCGTTCACCACTACACTGAGAGGGTGACTCAACCGGTGGTTGTACCTGCCGCGGCGCCCGCTTCGGCGATCACCGCCCCCGCCACCACCAGTCCCGCGCACGACCCGGACCCCATGGACGTGGACCGTCACTGCGCTCGGACCCTAGGACTCTGCTACCGCTGCAAGAAACCCGGCCATCTCGCTCGGGACTGCCAGGAGAGGAACTTCAAGGACGTCATCCGAGGCCTTTCCACCGAGGACATGGAGGAGATCGCTCGGATGGTCGAAGGAAAATCCACGCTCCTGGAGGAACACGCCGAGGAGACCGAGGACAAGGATTTTTCCGCCCCGCAGTGATTTCCGCGCGATCCCTGTGGGAAGACGACGGTGTGCCCTCCGTACCGAATACAGATGAACGTCTTGTCGATACGCACACCGAGCGTGAACACCTAAGACTCGCCGAGGTCTGACCCTCGGCCCTAAGGCAAATGAACATACCTCTCACCCTCACCTCCCTCGACACCGGAGAACGGATCCCGGCCAAGGCTCTTTTGGATAGTGGATGCACGACCTCAAGTGTGGACCAGGCGTTTGTCAAACGCCGGCAGCTTACAACCCAAGCCGCAGCCGTCGTTCGGACCGTCTACAACGCCGACGGCTCGGTCAACGGATTTATCAAGGAGTACGTCGAACTCCTTGTGGTCGTGCGCGACGCACGCGGCTGCGAACACCGCGAACGGCGCGACTTTCCGGTCGCCAACCTTGGTGGAAAACACGACCTCTTCCTAGGATACGACTGGTTGGTGGAGCACAACCCGGAAATTGACTGGCCGAAGGGGCGCTCACGTTCACCCGCTGCCCGCCTCGCTGTGGTATGCCGAACCCGGCGCCGAGCTCGGCCCGCTACCTCGCCGAGGACTTCGCCTCACTCGCCGACGCTTTGGAGTTCGCGGCCGACGACGAAGAAGAGTACGTTCGGGCTTTCGAGTCCATCTCAACCCGCATTGAGCAGGCCGCCAAACCCGCCGTCGTCGCCGACATCCCCGAATACTACCGCGAGTACGCCGACGTGTTTGAAAAGAAGGAATTCGACAAGCTACCCCCCCATCGTCGGTGGGACCACGAGATCAACCTCCGACCCGGATGGGAGAACGACCGCAAGCTCCGTGGAAAGGTTTACGCCTTGTCGCCAAAGGAGACACAGGCGATGAACGAGTTCTTGGACGAGAACCTCGCAACGGGCCGTATTCGTCCGTCCAACTCGCCCATTGCGTTGCCGCTCTTCTTCGTCGGCAAGAAGGATGGAGGACTCCGACCGACTATGGATTACAGGAGGCTCAACGACCACACCGTGCGGGATTCCTACCCCCTCCCCCTGGTCGCCGACGTTATGACCAAGATCAAGGACGCCCGTTATTTCTCTAAGTTCGACGTCCGATGGGGGTACAACAACGTCCGAATCCGACCTGGAGACGAATTCAAGGCCGTGTTCATCACGAGCTGAGGCCTGTTCGAACCCACCGTCATGTTCTTCGGCATGACCAACAGCCCGGCCACCTTCCAACGTATGGTGGACGACATATTCGGCGACCTTATTCGGCGGATCGTCCTTATCGTCTACATGGACGACCTCTTAGTTTTCACCCGCACCTTGGAGGACCATCGGACCGCGGTTCAGGCCGTACTGGAACTGTGTCGGCAGACGGGCCTATACCTCAAACTGGAGAAATGCGAGTTCGAACAGGCCCAAGTCAAGTTCCTCGGCCTGGTTATAGGAAATGGGCAGGTATCCATGGACCCAGTCAAGGTGGAGGCCATACGCCGCTGGAACCCCCCGCACAACCTGCGGGAGGTTCGGTTGTTCATGCAGTTCTGCAACTTCTACCGGAACTTCATCCCCCACTTCGCGCACATCACGAAACCCTTCAACCGTCTAACAGAAAAGGGGGTCGTATTCGAATGGGGCCCGGAGCAACAACAGGCTTTTGAAGACCTCCGAGACACCGTATGCAATGACGTTACTCTTCTTCTTCCCCAGGACCGGGCCCCGTTCAGGTTGGAGACCGACACATCGGACTATGCGGCAGGAGGAGTCCTCCACCAGGTCATCGAAGGGAAGCTACGCCCGCTCGGGTTCTTCAGCAAGAGCTTCAGTCCGGCTGAGCGTAATTACGAGATCTACGACAAGGAGATGCTCGCTATGATGCTTTGCCTCGAACATTGGCACCACTTCCTCAAAGGCGCCCGGCAGTTCCAGATATGGACCGACCATCAGAACCTGCAGTACTTCCGCGAGCCGCAAAAGCTCAACCGTCAGCAAGCCCGCTGGCTTGCCGAGCTCTCCGAGTACGACTTTACGCTGCACCACCGGTCAGGCAAGACAAACGTCATCGCCGACGAGCTGAGCCGGAACATGCCTAATGAGGGGGCAGAAGACAACGCCGACGTTGTCCTCCTGCAACCGGACCGTTTTGCTCAACTCGCCGAGGAGCACAACGGACCGTTGAACGTGATCATTCGGCAACTAGGACTCCGAGACGAGGACCACATCCTGGCCGAGGTTCGCAAGTACGCCAACGAACGCGACGAAGCAGTCAAGAAGGGCCTGCTTGCGTACCCGCAGGACTTCGTGGAGACGAACGGCGTCGTCGAGTACAAAGGCCGAGTCTACATCCCGCGTAACCGCCGACTACGTGAACGCATTGTCAGCGCATTTCACGAAGCAGAACACCCGGGCAGGTACAAGACTTTGGAGCTCCTTAACCGGTACTACTGGTTCCCCGGCATGACCGCGTACGTTGCGCGTTACATCCGCGCATGCGACGTCTGCCAACGCTCCAAACCGAGGCATGGACCCCTGGCAGGACCCCTACACCCCAACGAGGCGCCAAGTGCTCCGTGGGAGGTCGTTTCAGCCGACCTCATCGGACCGTTGCCCGAGTCGTTCGGCTTCAACGCGGTCTTCGTCGTGACCGACCGCCACAGCAAGATGGTCATCCTCTGCCCGACTCATGTTACGGTGACGTCAGAGGGTATAGCACGCTTGTACTGCGACTTCGTCTTCAAGCGGTTCGGCCTATTCAAGAAGCTCATCAGCGACCGCGGCCCGCAGTTTGTGTCCGGATTCGCGAACGAGCTCTACAAGCTCCTCGGTATTGAGGCAAACCCGTCCACCGCGTATCACCCGCAGACCGACGGACAGACTGAGTGAGAGAACGCGGAGATCGAGAAGTACCTTTGCGCATGGACCAACGCCAGACAGGATGACTGGGCCGATTGGCTCGCTATGGCCGAGTTCGCCATTAACAACCACGCGTCCGAGGCGACGGGGACGTCTCCGTTCTTCCTTAATCACGGTAGCACCCACGTATGGGCGTGGAACCCCGCCAAGCGGTCACCAACGAGTCGGCCGCCCAGTTCGCCCAGCGGATGGAAAAGACCTGGGAGGAGGCCAAATCTGCGCTCACCAAGGCCGCCGTGTCCATGAAGACACAGTACGACCGGCGCCGAGGTGCTTCGCGACAATACAAGGTTGGCGACAAGGTGTGGCTCGAGGTGACCAACCTCAAGCTTGCGGTCTCGTCCAAGAAACTGGCCGAACGGCGCTTCAGTCCTTTCAAGATCCTTGAACGTGTGGGTCATTCCGCCTTCAAACTGGAGCTGCCGGAGGCATGGAAGAATCTACATCTTGTCTTCCAAGGGAAATCTCGGCAACGCGATCGGCGCCGTTGAAGACTTCGTCCGCCGTAACCCGGGTAAACCCCAGATGAAGATTCTCGGTCGAAGAGACCAGAGAATCGCTTCTTGTGCCGGCGGAGCGAAGACTGCCGGAAGCATTGCTTCCTGGATCGCTCCGCCACCATCACCTCTGCATACACAGAGGTGCCTCATCGCGTGGTGCCTCCGCTGCCTCTGTTTCTTGGGTTGCGCGTCCGCACATCTGCTTGATTCTATCACGTGTTCTCGAGACGACGACACGTGTCCAGCGACACGTCTCCAGCCCCTATCCAAACTGGGACGACGCGTTGACGCGCTCTGTTTTGCCGCACAACAGTACTGCTGTCTGGCGCTCGAACGATGGCGATAGCAGTGAAGAAACGCGCTGCGAAGCCGACTGAACAGCCCGCCGAAGAGCCTGAGCAAGGGCAAGAGCAGGAGCAACGTCCGCCGACGCCGCCTTCGCCTCCACCGTCTCCCAACCCGGACGACGCGTCGAAGAAGGGCAAGGGCAAGCCTGTATCGAAGAAGCCCGTGCCGAAGAAGCCGGTTGTCGTGAAGAAACCGGCGCCGAAGAAGCCTGCGCCGAAGAAGGCAGTTGCCGCTCCCGAGAGCCCTCTGCCACTGCGACGCTCACGTCGCAACGCACCGCCGTCGCCAGAGGCACCGCCGCCTGCTCCTTCGCCCAAGCCCAAGGGCCGCAAGGCGAAGGCCGTCACCGCGTCGCCAAAGCGCCCCGTCAAGGCAAAGCCTGCCGCGCCGAAGCCGAAGCCCGCGACGACAAAGTCCAAGAAAGTTGCGACCGCGCGCAAGAAGAAGGCTCCACCTCCCACCGAGGAGGACGAGGAGAAGGAGGATGACGAGCCTGAGGGCGACGAGGAAGAGGATGACGACGAGGACGAGCTGCCGCCGCTGCCGCTGCCGAAGAAGTCCGCGAAGGGCAAGAAGCAGGTGCAGCCCGACGAGCCGCAAGCCGTCGATGACATCTTCGCGCCGGAGCCTGCGTCGGGCAAGGGCGAGAAGAGTGCCGCCACGAAGAAGACGGTCCGTATGGCCGTTCCGCCCAAGAAGAAAGGCCGTAGCCTGCGCTTCACTCAGCCGAGGTCTGAGGGTGAGGATGACGACGAGGAGGACCCCATGGACGTAGAGGATGCCCAGGACGACGTCATCGTCGTGGAGGCATCGCCCATGAGGCCTGCGAGTACGTCGCGTTTCTTTTGTTGTGGGATCGCGCCGTCGCGCGCGTATTACACGCTGCATCTAGGCTGGACTACCACGCGCTGGGCTCACTACAGCCCGCGCGCAGGCATACCAGACCTACACGATGTGCATGAGCCAAGGTCGCTATGCGCATGGCTGTGGTCGCCGCTTTGCGTGCTGCACCCACCAGGCGTCGCCATGCGCGCTGGCATCCCAGAAGTGGCTTTGCGCATCTGGTGGGACTTGACGACGTGCGCCATGCGCCCTCGCTTGATGTTCGCTGCCGCAGTAGTCGCTTTGCGCACTGCATTCACCAGTCGTCGCTGTGCGCGCTGGCACACCAGATGTCGTGTTGCGCATCTGGCAGCACACGAGGATGTGCGCTATGCGCACTCGCCTGATGCTCGCGTCTGAAGGGCAGCGCAGCCAGGCTGGTCGTGCAGGCGGCTCGTACATGCGATGCCAGCAGTCGGTCGTGCAGACGGTGCGGATCCCGCGACTCTAGATCGACAGATCGACTGATTATCGTCGTGCAGCCAAACGCGCTCCCGTGCTGAAGGACCCGTCAACACCTCGCACTTCCAGAAGGGCCGCAAGGCTGGTGCGCAGGCCGCTGTCATTCCCAATGTCGCGCGCCGCATCATCGCGGGCGGACTCAAGGAGTACCTGCCTTTGCATTTCTTCTCAGACGAGGTGATTGCTTGGGAACGCGAGTCGCGCGTCATTGCCGTCACTGGCTCCCAGCCCACCGCCGTCATCACGGTGTCCGTCATGGAACAAGAGATGACCATGACGCAGTGGTCGAAGTGGGGCACACGTCTCGTCGCCGCGCTTCGCGTCTACGGCATCGACGACTTGATCCCCGACATGTTCAACGCGCACTTCGCGTACATCCGCACGGTCGAGGGTGTCAAGAACAAGTGGCCCATGTGGCGCAACTACGACTTGCTCGCACGCGGCAAGGTCGTCTGGCCTGAGCCCGCCGACATATCAGAGCTCAAGCCCATCGCCTGGCGGGATGCCTTCGATCGCGACATTGTGCGCTCACAGAAGATGCTCGACGACGCCGCCGCGTATGCCATGACGCGATCCAACCAGGCCGCTCGTCCTCGCTCCAACTCCGTCGCTTCGTCGACAGCATCAACTTCTGGAGGTGGCAAGTCACGCTCTGCAAAGTACGATAGGTGTATCCTCTGCGGCAGTCGTTCTCACGTCTTCGACAAGGCGAAGAAGGCGGCGAAACCTTGCAAGCCGCTCTGGCTTGTCTGGAGTGTCGACAAACGGTTCTTTGTCACTCCCAGTGGCAACGCCGTCTGCTTCATGTTCAACGGCGTCGACTCCTGCAAGAACGCACGATGCCGCTTCAAGACCCACGGTCACGTCTGCGCGCTCTGCGGAGGGTCCGACCATGGGGCATGCGCTTGCTCCGTCGTCAAGGCCTGATGCTGTCCAGGTCGCAATGCTCGTCGCTCATGTGGATCGCGACATCCACTTGCTTGACTCGGCTCTCGATGGCGATGATGCGCTCATGGACGATGCTTCCGCTGCATTCGATGATACGCTCGAGGCTTCTGTTTCCACTGCTCGCTCGCTTGCTTCACCGTCCCTGATCCCTGCTCCCGCATATCCATTTCGCATCATTACCCCGCTGCTGCCCGACACCTGGGAAGCTGCTCTCGGCACGGCTGGCATGCTACCTGCTTTTGATGACATTCCGCGAGGGCTGCGTTCTGGTTTTGACGTCGGCCTGAAGCGCGAATCTGTCGATACTTTCTTTGCTCGCTCGTCTCTCTTGTATAGGCTATACAATAACCATGCCTCGGCGGAACGGTATCCGTCTGTTATAGAAACTATGTTGGCTGAAGAGATGGACGAGGGCCGCTTATCTGAGTTGTTCGAGCCTGAGGAACTGTTCGCGCTCGTAGGACACTTCTGCAATGCTCCTCTCACAGTGGCTCCCAAGAATGGCGACTACAGCGCGGGACGTGTATGTCAGGACTTCTCTCACCCTTGTGATGATCCTGAGGAGCCATTGTTCAACGCTGGCATCAACCTGGCGGACTTCGTGTGTGACTGGGGCACATTTGCTCAATGCTACCTGCTGGCTGCGCGCGCTCCTCCCGGCACAGAGGTAGCCGTTTTCGATGTGCGTGCCCATTCTCCCTTGGCAACAACCGTTCTACACGATCATGTGGAACGGTAAGGTTGCTCTTGATTTTTGCTGTCAATTTGGGGCGGCTTCTTCTGGTGGGCTTTGGGGTCATCTCGCGGACGGTTTTCACGGGATCTTCAAGCACCGGTTTGCTACGTCCGACTCCATCAACTGGGCGGATGATTTTACGTTCTGGCGCTACGTGAACGACGCCGGATTGTTTGACGTCGACGAGGAGCACATTTATGACTTGGCGGCAGAACTTGGCTGGCCGTGGAGCCACAAGAAGACGCTGCCCTTTGCCCAATCGTTTCCATATCTGGGTTTTCTTTGGGATCTGGATTCGCGCACGGTACAGGTCACGGAGAAGAAGAAGACGAAGTATCTCGTCGCTTCGGCTCCTTGGTACGCGGGCGTGCGATTCACACAGAAAGAAGCACAGAGCCTCTTGGGCAAACTAGTCCACTGCTCAATGGTCGTGCCCAAAGGTCGGACTCGTCTTCTAGCGCTTTCGCGTTTCGCCTCCAGCTTCGCGAAACACGTGCCCAATGAGAACACGCTCACAGATGTCGACTGATGGCGCGAACAGCTTCAGAGCCCATTCTGCGGTATGCTCATCAAGGAGATACAACCGCCGTCCAACATTCCGCTCTTCGTTGACGCGTCCACGGGCTGGGGTATCGGTGTCGTCATTGGCGACGTCTGGGACCACTGGAGACTGCGTCCAGGATGGAAAACGGACGGCCGCGACATGGGCTGGGCTGAGATGGTGGCCGACGAGCTAGGGTTGCGCGCCGCGATCGAACAGGGTGTTTGCAATGCGCACCTCATTCTCCGCAGCGACAACAACGGCGTCGTGGGCACATTCAAAGCGGGCAAGTCGCACAACACCGAGTCGAATCGTGCGCTGCAGCGTATTGTCACGGATATGATGCACTTTGGCATCTGGATAACGTGCAAGTGGGTGGTGTCGGTGGACAACATCGCCGATCCGCCTTCAAGAGGACTGCCCGCCGTTGGCTTGGACAGGCACGTTCATCAATTCAAGTTGCCATATGTCATTAGAGAATGGGTTGAGAACGTCTAGAATATGCAATATTACATTTCGTACGCTACTCTCGACGATGGACTGTGATCTGCAGATCTGCAGATCCATGACGTTGTGTCCGGAAAATCCGGCGATCAAAGACTGACGCGGGGCGGCGCGTTCCGTTTGACACGTCACCTCGCTATCCACACCGCACATTCGCACACCACGCCACGCCGTGCTGGCGCTGTTGCAGTTTTCGTCGGTTCCCTCCTCCCCCGCTATCTCATTTCGCTGTCCAGTGGTCCTCGTACTTCATTTGGGCGCCCCGGATTCCTTTTGCCCGAACCCGGAGCCCCTCCGTCGGCGCGTCCTATTGGTCTCCCCGCTCGGTGGGCGTTTCGGCCTCTTCCCAGGAGAAGGGTAATACGACGGGATGTTTCTGGTTTGGATGGGCTCTATTTATCCCGAGTTTCTTGTCTCGCCGAGGGCCTCCCCGGCGGTCTCCCTCGGCTTGATCTGTGGTGCCCGTGTGACACTCGGCCGGTGGCGCAATTAGTCCGCAGGCCCCCTCGGCCTTGATTCCGTAGTATATATACCTGGGCCGGAGCCCCCTCTTGTACCTTAGGTTTGGTCTGGTCTATCATACCGCTTATCCGCTCCTCCCTCTCCTCACCCCTCCTTACCCCTCGGGCGTCGTCTCGGAGAGTGATATAGCAGTCACCGTGACATAAGACCAAACCTACCCTCCACCCCGACGCTCGAGATCCCCACACCCCTTACCCACCACCCTTCCAATCCGGGCGAACCGTTCGGTCGGAGTCGCTCAGTCCAGGAAGGAATCCGACCCCTCGGACCGGCTAGAAGACCCCTCGCGTCAACGAGGACCCGTCGCGACCGCCGCGCCCACTCATCGGCCCACCAGGACCCTGCAGGACCCACCCTCTGGACGCCGAGCCTTGCCCACTGGCCTTCTGGTCAGGCACTTAGCCAACGAGGACCCCTCCAGACCCATACGGTCGTCAAATCCGAAAACTCATTCCATCACCGGCTCCTGATCTCTCCCCTCCATCAGAGCCCGGTCATTCTCAGCGAGACCACCTCCCCAAGCCCTACTCGCCAAACGCGCCCGTTGCGCGTCCCTCCCCTCGGTCAACCGCTAGACCTCCCACGGCCGACCCCTCTCTTCGGAACCTCACCCTCCGCGCACACTGAGAGCAGGTTTCCCCCCCCCTGTGGTGCGCGCGGCGCATCCACACCCTCTTCCTCGGATCGTAATCCCCATCACCCCCACGCATCAACGCTTACGACACATACACCATATAATCCGGACCGGCCGCCAGACCGACGCCTCTTTCTTCCCCTTTCCCCGACACGCCCCTTGTTCGGACCGAACGCCCACAAAATGTCCCAGTACGACGAGACCATGGTTAACCCTCGCTACATACCGGCGGCGGTCCTGGAACACTGCATACACCGAGGAGTTCCCCAGTACCTTGTTCAATGGATGGGCTTCCCTCCTGAGGACGCTAGTTGGCAACTGGCCGCCGATTTAGACGAGACAGGACTCGTGGAGGAGTACCACGCCGAACCACCGGAGCCGAGCGAGGACCAAGGCGCCGCACAGGACCTGGACCAGGATGCGGACATGGAGCTCGGCGAGGACTTTGGCGACGGATCCCAGGAGCTGTTTGGCGAATCGCCCATCAGCACCGGCAAGTCATCCCTTGCTGCCGACGAGTCGCCCGAACTTGGAGACGCGCGCCCGGCCACACCCCCGCTGGAGCTCATGCCCCTTCGGGCTCGCATTCGATCACCGGACCCGGGCGACATTCAGCTCAACATGTCCATGCTCGTGACCCCTGCCCAACCGTTCTTCTGGATGATAGACCGCTTCACTCACTACGGCCGCTTCGCTGCCCCGAGACATCTCCCGCTCGATGTCTCGCGTTACTGGGTACTCCCAAATGCGGTCCGTGACGACCGGGGACGACGGGCTCGCATGGAGCTGGTTGTCTTCTCGTTCCCGCCTCGGCTCGGCCCCCACCTCCTCACACCGCCCACGGCGGAACGGGCCCTCCAGGTTATTCGGCTGACAGCGTGCCTTGTCTGGGACATCATCGAATATCGCCCCACATATGCCGACGACGCCGTAGTCCTTCGGATTGCGTCTCCCGGCCCGGCCCACCGTCTTTGAACGCTCCGAGCGGTTGCCCCCACCTTGTACAGCAGTCCGCTTGGCGAAAAGCTAAAACCACCCTTTGTCGATATCTATTGGCGTACAGGTGACGCCACCTGTCGTTCCCTCCCCCCTCGACGACCCTGACAAAATCGGACCCTATCTCGGTTGGATGCCACTTCGGTTGGATGCTCTCCGCGGTCCCGGTCTCGGTCGTTTCTCATACCCCGTATTTATGCTCGTCTTTCCGCCTCTCTATTTACATATTTTACGAGCCTCCACACCACTAGCCAAATCGTACCCGGGCACGGTCTTACTCCTCCATGGGTTGGCCCGCATCGACCGACTCCTCCCCGGTCGCGGACGCACCTCGCCCCTCGGACCGTTGGACACGTGGCAGGGACCCGGACCCAGACGCCTCCATCGACGCGAAGCTGGGTGTCGGCCGGGCAACCCCCGGCACTACCACGCCGAGGAGGGCCAGGTCGGCGCCAAAATCAGCGAGCACACCAACAGGATCAGGCGCCTCTGCCTCTACGCCTGAGACGCCAGGGGTAGACGGCGTGGCGATGGGCGACCGCCCCACCTCGTCCTCCATCGCTCGGCCGTCGTTGGATTCGGTATCGTGATCGCTTCCGCCTGGCGACACGAGGCGCACCGTCTTGTAAGCCCGCCGGTTGTCGACGAGTTCTTGCATCCATTTGCGAAGGTCGCGCCGCAGTGCCGAGACGGACAGTTGGAACCCCTGGACTCTGCTGTTGCCCAGGACCTCAAGGTCGGCCATGGTGGCAGTCCCTGGCGACCGAAGCTTTCGGCGGGTGTGCGACCGTGCCATGGACGAGCCGACGGTGTCCACCACGTCGTCATGGTCCGGATGGTCCCCATCGTCGCCGTCAATGTCAGCCTCCGGTCGAGCCCTCTTGCGCGATGTGCCCGACCGGCCGACACTGTGAGAACACCCCACGCGGGCCCGGTTACAGCGAGCACAGGCAGTCGCCGACCCGGACACTTGTCGAAAACACGGCTTGCCGGAGCGCTCGCACTGCTCGCAAGGCTAGACCCGGACGAGGGATGTCAACGCAGGATATACCCCGGAACAGGAAGACCGTGGGTCCGGGCGTACCGTGCCAAACAGGGGCCCAACCGCGTCCTTCTCTTCGTCGCCGGTCCCTCGTTCGCCGGTGTCTGACGATCGCTTAGACCCATACGCGACCGCCCCTGAGGGGCCCTTGCCTTTTGCGATCGACGAGGTCGTCTCCGCGCGGCAAACTCCCTCTACCTTCGGCGCGACGGGGAGCGAGACTGCGGTCATGCCGAGGAGAGACGCTGCCGTCTCCAGGTTGCGGGTCGCGGCGTTGCGACGGCGCACCTCGGCGTCAATGGCCTCCAGCCGCTGGCCCGCCGACGCGAGCACCGCCCGCGCCTTCTCTTCCTCTGCGTCCGCAGGGTAGTACCCGGAGTGTAGCTGGCACTGGATCGAGGCATGCAGCGCGAACACCCGCTCCCTGAGGTCCCGAAGTTCGCCGAGAGGCTTCGCCGTCAGTCCGTCGGCGGCAGTGGGCGTCATGGGATATCGGGCGGTGGTGGGAGCAAGGAGACGAGGAAGGAGAAGTACCGCGGTTCGTGTACGGCGACGGCCGAGCCCTTCGCGGCATCTGACGCTTAGAGTTTGATCCCGCGGCGGGTGGAGGTCGGCCCGGCAACGCTATGGTCCGTCTCCCCACGCCCGATCTAACCCGCACTTCATCGGGCCGCTCCCACCTCGGCCACTGGACGGCTAGAAGGGGGGTTATGTTGTGGTTTTCGTCGGTTCCCTCCTCCCCCGCTATCTCATTTCGCTGTCCAGTGGTCCTCGTACTTCATTTGGGCGCCCCGGATTCCTTTCGCCCGAACCCGTAGCCCCTCCGTCGGCGCGTCCTATTGGTCTCCCCGCTCGGTGGGCGTTTCGGCCTCTTCCCAGGAGAAGGGTAATACGACGGGATGTTTCTGGTTTGGATGGGCTCTATTTATCCCGAGTTTCTTGTCTCGCCGAGGGCCTCCCGGCGGTCTCCCTCAGCCTGATCTGTGGTGCCCGCGTGACACTCGGCCGGTGGCGCAATTGGTCCGCGGGCCCCCTCGGCCTTGATTCCGTAGTATATATACCTTAGACTCGTGACCAGGCCCTTTGCTACATATCAGACGGCTTATGTCATTTCGGTGTTTGTTAGTATTTGCGCGCGGAGCCGTCCGGTAGCAAAGGGCCTGGTGGAATTCACATTACTTACCCCCGGTGACCTCCACAATTTTTGTTTCCACCAAAACCCTGCTCAGAATGAATAATAACGGCATAAAATGATATTTTATGACCTTCAAATGGGCCAAGGCCCTGTATATCTCCTGACATGGAGCGTGGGAACTTTTCACCCTGGTTGCACCAAGCAAGCCTGGGGCACCTTGGAGAAGTCAAACTCTGTCAAAGAGTATATATTGCAGCTATTGATACAGCTTTGAACAAGGAATATGACCCTGGTGGCGGATTGTAGAGCAGAGAGAAACCTTCGGATGCAAAAGGAAGGATGAGGTTTATTCATGGTCGGCCTCTCACAGGACACAAGCTTCACTCAAAGCTCTCATTTCTTCCACTATAAATCATCAATAATACTGCCAATTGCAACCCCGAAGTTTTGTGTCAGGGTAAGGTCAACGGGGGTAAGTCATGTAAATTCCACCAGACTCTTTACTGCTGAAAGCCGCCGGTCGCAAACACACACAAACACCGAAACGCGACCCGGCCAGCGCACCAGCAGTAACAGTGTCTGGTGACGAGACTATATATACCTGGGCCGGAGCCCCCTCTTGTACCTTAGGTTTGGTCTGGTCTATCATACCGCTTATCCGCTCCTCCCTCTCCTCACCCCTCCTTACCCCTCAGGCGTCGTCTCGGAGAGTGATATAGCAGTCACCGTGACAGGCGCTCCCTGTTGCTCGATGCCTGTATCGCGCGCCACCTGGCAGCGGACGATGGCTGTACACGATTGTGGACTTGCGGACTCCACGAAGGACAACTACGCGCGGGCTTATGACAAGTTTCGCGAGTGGGCTGCCGCTGAACGCATCAGCGATGTCGAGGCTAGCAGCATGCCGATACTGGAGCCGTTGCTTTGCTCTTTCGCTGCTTTGTTTGCGGGCCATCTCTCGGGCGGAACTGCTAGGGCTGCTATGTCAGGTCTGCGCTACGTACACGAGAAGGGCGGTCACACTTGGACGGGCTCTCCGCGTCTGGGATGTATTCTTGACGCGGTCTCACAGATGGCTCCTTGTTACGGTGACCGAGGATACTCGCCGAACGGACGCTCTGCGGGTGGGGGAAAAAGGACGAGATGTATCGGCGGTGGGCAAACCAGCTCGAATCTAGCGTACAAAGAGCGGACAGCACACGGTATATAAAGGGGGTCCGGATCCGGCCGGACCGCTGACCGCAGGCCGGGGCCACGCATGCGCCGGCGGGTCTCGGTCTGATGACTCGGTCCGTATGACGTCGGCGCGAGTAAGGTCCGATAAGCCCAATGGCGATAGGAGCGAAAAGCGAATGAGCCGTAACATAACCCCCCTACTAGGACCGAACGAGCGTCGTGCCGAGGGCCCGCGCCCTGCGGGCCGCGGTGACCGGGTCGGGGATGTTGAAGTCGATCCCTGTGGTATGGTGGCGCTCGAAGAAGTTGGAGGGAAATATGGCACGGTCGAAGACGAGGGAGTGGATGTTCTGGGGTTTACCCGGGTTGCGGCGGACGAAGTCCTCGACGGCGCCGATCGCGTTGCCGAGATTTCCCTTGGGGACCCAGGAGTTGTGCTCGCGCCCGTAGCCGGCCCATTTGACCAGGTAGACAACGCCTCGTCCGAGCTTCTTGGAATCCAGGATCTCCTCCACTTCGTACTCCTCGTGATCGTCCACGATGGTCGGCGCCGGCGGGGCGGGGCGGCGTTGGTGCGGGGCGTACGGCGCAACGTACGGCGAGAGGAGGCTCTCGTGGAAGACGGGGTGTAGGTTTTTCCACGCCTCCGGCAGCTCCAGTTTGAAGGCGGAATGACCCACACTTTCGAGGATCTTGAAAGGACCGAAGCGCCGTTCGGCCAGTTTCTTGGACGAGACCGCAAGCTTGAGGTTGGTCGCTTCGAGCCACACTTTGTCGCCGACCTTGTATTGTCGCGAAGCACCTCGGCGCCGGTCGTACTGTGTCTTCATGGACACGGCGGCCTTGGTGAGCGCGGATTTGGCCTCCTCCCAGGTCCTTTCCATCCGCTGGACGAACTGGGCGGCCGACTCGTTGGTGACCGCTCGGCGCGGTTCCACGCCCATACGTGGGTGGCGACCGTGATTGAGGAAGAACGGAGACGTACCCGTCGCCTCGGACGCGCGGTTGTTGATGGCGAACTCGGCCATAGCGAGCCAGTCGGCCCAGTCATCCTGCCTGGCGTTGGTCCATGCGCGAAGGTACTTCTCGATCTCCGCGTTCTCCCGCTCGGTCTGTCCGTCGGTCTGCGGGTGGTACGCGGTGGACGGGTTTGCCTCGATACCGACGAGCTTGTAGAGCTCGTTCGCGAATCCCGATACGAACTGCGGGCCGCGGTCGCTGATGAGCTTCTTGAACAGGCCGAACCGTTTGAAGACGAAGTCGCGGTACAAGCGCGCTATACCCTCCGACGTCACCGTAACATGCGTCGGGCAGAGGATGACCATCTTGCTGTGGCGGTCGGTCACGACGAAGACCGCGTTGAAGCCAAACGACTCGGGCAATGGTCCGATGAGGTCGGCGGAAACGACCTCCCACGGAGCACTCGGCGCCTCGTTGGGGTGTAGGGGTCCTGCCAGGGGTCCGTGCCTCGGTTTGGAGCGTTGGCAAACGTCGCATGCGCGGATGTAACGCGCAACGTACGCGGTCATGCCGGGGAACCAGTAGTACCGGTTAAGGAGCTCCAAAGTCTTGTACCTGCCCGGGTGTTCTGCTTCGTGAAATGCGCTGACAATGCGTTCACGTAGTCGGCGGTTACGCGGGATGTAGACTCGGCCTTTGTACTCGACGACGCCGTTCGTCTCCACAAAGTCCTGCGGGTACGCAAGCAGGCCCTTCTTGACTGCTTCGTCGCGTTCGTTGGCGTACTTGCGAACCTCGGCCAGGATGTGGTCCTCGTCTCGGAGTCCTAGTTGCCGAATGATCACGTCCAACGGTCCGTTGTGCTCCTCGGCGAGTTGACGAAAACGGTCCAGTTGCAGGAGGACAACGTCGGCGTTGTCTTCTGCCCCCTCATTAGGCATGTTCCGGCTCAGCTCGTCGGCGATGACGTTCGTCTTGCCCGGCCGGTGGTGCAATGTAAAGTCATACTCGGAGAGCTCGGTGAGCCAACGAGCTTGCCGACGGTTGAGCTTTTGCGGCTCGCGGAAGTACTGCAGATTCCGATGGTCGGTCCATATCTGGAACTGCGGGGCCCCTTTGAGGAAGTGGCGCCAATGTTCGAGGCAAAGCATCATCGCGAGCATCTCCTTGTCGTAGATCTCGTAATTACGCTCGGCGGGACTGAAGCTCTTGCTAAAGAACCCGAGTGGGCGTAGCTTCCCGTCGATGACCTGGTGGAGGACTCCTCCTGCCGCGTAGTCCGATGTGTCGGTCTCCAACCTGAACGGGGCCCGGTCCTGGGGAAGAAGAAGAGTAACGTCGTTGCACACGGCGTCGCGAAGGTCCTCGAAAGCCTGCTGCTGCTCCGGGCCCCATTCGAATACGACCCCCTTTTCCGTTAGACGGTTGAAGGGTTTCGTGATGTGCGCGAAGTGGGGGATGAAGTTCCGGTAGAAGTTACAGAACTGCATGAACGACCGGACCTCCCGCAGGTTGCGCGGGGGGTTCCAGCGGCGTATGGCCTCCACCTTGACTGGGTCCATGGATACCTGCCCGTTTCCTATAACCAGGCCGAGGAACTTGACTTGGGCTTGCTCGAACTCGCATTTCTCCAGTTTGAGGTATAGGCCTGTCTGCCGACACAGTTCCAGTACGGCCCGAACCGCGGTCCGATGGTCCTCCAAGGTGCGGGTAAAAACCAAAAGGTCGTCCATATAGACGATAAGGACGATCCGCCGAATAAGGTCGCCGAATATGTCGTCCACCATGCGTTGGAAGGTGGCCGGGCTGTTGGTCATGCCGAAGAACATGACGGTGGGTTCGAACAGACCTCGGCTCGTGATGAACGCGGCCTTGAATTCGTCTCCAGGTCGGATTCGGACGTTGTTGTACCCCCATCGGACGTCGAACTTAGAGAAATAACGGGCGTCCTTGATCTTGGTCATGACGTCGGCGACCAGCGGGAGGGGGTAGGAGTCCCACACGGTGTGGTCGTTGAGCCTCCTGTAATCCATAGTCGGTCGGAGTCCTCCATCCTTCTTGCCGACGAAGAAAAGCGGCGATGCAATGGGCGAGTTGGACGGCCGAATACGACCCGTCGCGAGGTTCTCGTCCAAGAACTCGTTCATCGCCTGTGTCTCCTTCGGCGACAAGGCGTAAACCTTTCCACGGAGCTTGCGGTCGTTCTCCCATCCGGGTCGGAGGTTGATTTCGTGGTCCCACCGACGATGGGGGGGTAGCTTGTCGAATTCCTTCTTTTCAAACACGTCGGCGTACTCGCGGTAGTATTCGGGGATGTCGGCGACGACGGCGGGTTTGGCGGCCTGCTCAATGCGGGTTGAGATGGACTCGAAAGCCCGAACGTACTCTTCTTCGTCGTCGGCCGCGAACTCCAAAGCGTCGGCGAGTGAGGCGAAGTCCTCGGCGAGGTAGCGGGCCGAGCTCGGCGCCGGGTTCGGCATACCACAGCGAGGCGGGCAGCGGGTGAACGTGAGCGCCCCCTTCGGCCAGTCAATTTCCGGGTTGTGCTCCACCAACCAGTCGTATCCTAGGAAGAGGTCGTGTTTTCCACCAAGGTTGGCGACCGGAAAGTCGCGCCGTTCGCGGTGTTCGCAGCCGCGTGCGTCGCGCACGACCACAAGGAGTTCGACGTACTCCTTGATAAATCCGTTGACCGAGCCGTCGGCGTTGTAGACGGTCCGAACGACGGCTGCGGCTTGGGTTGTAAGCTGCCGGCGTTTGACAAACGCCTGGTCCACACTTGAGGTCGTGCATCCACTATCCAAAAGAGCCTTGGCCGGGATCCGTTCTCCGGTGTCGAGGGAGGTGAGGGTGAGAGGTATGTTCATTTGCCTTAGGGCCGAGGGTCAGACCTCGGCGAGTCTTAGGTGTTCACGCTCGGTGTGCGTATCGACAAGACGTTCATCTGTATTCGGTACGGAGGGCACACCGTCGTCTTCCCACAGGGATCGCGCGGAAATCACTGCGGGGCGGAAAAATCCTTGTCCTCGGTCTCCTCGGCGTGTTCCTCCAGGAGCGTGGATTTTCCTTCGACCATCCGAGCGATCTCCTCCATGTCCTCGGTGGAAAGGCCTCGGATGACGTCCTTGAAGTTCCTCTCCTGGCAGTCCCGAGCGAGATGGCCGGGTTTCTTGCAGCGGTAGCAGAGTCCTAGGGTCCGAGCGCAGTGACGGTCCACGTCCATGGGGTCCGGGTCGTGCGCGGGACCGGTGGTGGCGGGGGCGGTGATCGCCGAAGCGGGCGCCGCGGCAGGTACAATCACCGGTTGAGTCACCCTCTCGGTGTAATGGTGAACGAAGGGCTTGGCCGCCGGGCGCGGCGTAGAGTTGGTGGCCGGGGCGTGGTCACCGTGACGGCGGATGATCAGGTCCTGCTCGAGGGTGTACTTGCGGAATTGAAAGTACCCGAGCAGTTTCTCGGCGTCGGCCTCCATCTTGACGAGCTTGTCCTCGGTGGCGACCTCGGCCTTGCGAAGTCCTTCGATCGTGGCGAGGCTGGTGGTCCGGAAGATTTCGTGCGACTGCATCACGGCAAGGACGAGCGCCGGCTTGAGGTTGCGCCGAAGCTAGTCGACAAGAACGATGTCGTGATACTCTGGGTTGGTAATCCGGCCTTGATGCGGAGCTCGTCGAACATAAGGAAGAAGGTGTCGGCGTCGCCTCGGCCTTGAGTGAGCTTGGAGATCGCTTCGCGGGCGTGCTCGGCGATGCGCGGGTCGAGGAACTTCTCGTCGAGGTCGCGAAGGAAGTCGCTCCATTTGAGGTCCGGCGAGTCCAGGTCGTGGAGCTGACCCCAGTTCTGTGCCCAAGCGTCGGCGTCACCTTTGGTCAGGAAGCCGAGCGCGGCGAGTATCTTGTTGCGGTCGCCGGGGATTCCTTTGACGTGGAGCTCCAAGGTCCGACGGAAGGTCTCGTAGTTGGCGCGGGTCCCATCGTAATCCTCCGGGGCCTGGACGTAGTTTTTGGTGGGTGGGTTGCCCGGTTTGAGTCCGAGCGATTTGATGGCGTTGACCAACGACGTTTCGATGGAGGTAGCGAACTCCTCGGTCGTCATCGGCATCTTGACGGTGGTGTCGGGGGAAAGCGAAAGGCGCTGGAGATGGGAGGCGAGTTCTTCGCCGTCGGCCTGGACGTCGGGGGTGGTGTGCGACAGCTTGACGGAGGGCGCGGGGTGAAGGCGGGGGAAGGAACGGGGGATACGCGGAGCGTCGGTAAGGGAGGGGTAGATTCGAGCTTATGTTACGGTGACCGAGGATACTCGCCGAACGGACGCTCTGCGGGTGGGGGAAAAAGGACGAGATGTATCGGCGGTGGGCAAACCAGCTCGAATCTAGCGTACAAAGAGCGGACAGCACACGGTATATAAAGGGGGTCCGGATCCGGCCGGACCGCTGACCGCAGGCCGGGGCCACGCATGCGCCGGCGGGTCTCGGTCTGATGACTCGGTCCGTATGACGTCGGCGCGAGTAAGGTCCGATAAGCCCAACGGCGATAGGAGCGAAAAGCGAATGAGCCGTAACACTCCTAGCACCTTGTCTCAGGATCCGCGCCACCCGTAACACTTGCAATGGTCGACGAAGCGCTCGAGCGTCTCGACACGGCAAGAGGTTTCGACCAATGCGTCGCAGCCGCGCTGCTCGTCGCATTCTGGGGTCAGCTACGTCTTGGCGAAGTGTTGTCAGAGACGCGCACATATGACTACATGCGCTTGCCGGTGAGGAAACACGTTCGCTGGAGGCACGACGAGGGAGGTCCGGCCAACCAGATGACCACGCGCATATGGCTGCCGAAGACCAAAACCGCGTGAACTGGCGAATGGGTTTTGCTGTCGAGGAGGCACAACGATCCCACGTATGCGCTGAAGGAGCACTTTAGCGACAATCGTGTTGGAGACGCTGATCCGCTATTCTCGTATCGTGACGAACTTGTACCGCTCACGAAGCGAGCTTTCTTGTCACGACTCAACGAGATATGGAAGGCCGCTGGGATGCAGCACGTATCCGGACATTGTTTTCACATTGGCAGTACGACCGCACTCCTGCGTCTAGGTATCGATCCGGACATCGTCAAAATCTGTGGACGATGGAAGTCCGACTCTTTCTTGAGATACTGGAGATCTGTTGACTCCATCATTGCGTCGCATACAGACTTATGTGATTTGATATGGACTGGTGACAATTAGCATTTGTTTCCATCTTCGCTGCTCTGTGTGTGTGGGTTGCTGGCTTGCTGGCCAGTTGGTTTGGCTTCTTTTGGGTCCCAACTCTGCCTCGCACGCCTGGCCGGTCCGACTCAGCTAGATCAGGTTCGCGTGAACCAGATCTGATGTTCGGACCGGAACCGGGCACCACCCACACCTTCTGGCATGAACAACATGCGCAGACAAGGGCAACAAGAACATCCACTCCCTTGTCTTCGACCGTGCCATATTCCCCTCCAACTTCTTCAAACGCCGCCATACCACCAGGATCGACTTCAACATCCCCGACCCGGTCACCGCGGCTCGCCAGGCGCGGGCCCTTGGCACGACGCTCGTTCGGTCCTAGTAGGGGGGTTATGTTACGGCTCATTCGCTTTTCGCTCCTATTGCCGTTGGGTTTATCGGACCTTACTCGCGCTGACGTCATACGGACCGAGTCATCAGACCAAGACCCGCCGGCGCATGCGTGGCCCCGGCCTGCGGTCAGCGGTCCAGCCGGTTCCAGACCCCGTTTATATACCGTGTGCTGTCCGCTCTTTGTACGCTAGATTCGAGCTGGTTTGCCCACCACCGATACATCTCGTCCTTCTTCCCCCACCCACAGAGCATCTGTTCGGCGAGTATCCTCAGTCACCGTAACAGTTGTAGACAGTTGCAAGCCGGGTTTGACGTCCAGACTTGGCTTTTTTGCCTGCACGGCAAACGGTGACGATCATTGAGGCAGTTTAGGTATTTGTTATCAATAATAATGTGTTATCATATCAAATTGTTATCGCCTGAATATCAATATGAGGCTGTGTTCACTCACACTGGATATGTGCTCAGATATGAATCAGGTTCGAAATATACAGCAAATAATGGTTGTGGACGCAGATACATGCTGGTTTACCTTCTACGTAAAAACTTCAAGATGTGGCTTAGGATGCATCCAAGGGATACATCCAAGGTGTGGTTTACCTTCTACGTAGAAACTTCCAGATGCATCCCAGGATGGATGCAGAGGATACATCCAGGGCCTGGTGTACCCACTATGGACAAACTTCCAGACACATCCTGGGATGCATCCAGGGGACACATCCTGGGATGCATCAAGGGGTCACATCCTGGGATGCATCCAGGGGTCACATCCTGGGATGCATCCAGGGGATACATCCAGGGTCCTCACCTTCTACGGACAAAGTTTCAGATGCATCCCATGATGCATCCAAGGTCGGACTTTCCCCCTCATGTCATAGCATCCCCAAGGCCCTCCATATATCATAAGCTTTTGCTAGGGTCAGATGCATCTTTATGTAAGCAGGTGATTACCAGATGCATCTCAACTGGGAGGAGTATAGGAGCATGGAGAAGTACAGAGCAGTAAGCGTGCTGGGCTACTGGCAGTGATGGTGGCTCTGGAGAAAACTAACCCAAACCGCAAGATTGAGATTTTTGCTGACTCTGAGTACGTCCTGCGCAGCATTGCAGAGAGAGAGAGGAATTCTTGAATTTTAGACAGCGTAAGCAGGCTACAAATACAGAGCCAAGACGCTGTGGTCTGTACAAAGTACATTCCAATGGGTCAACATGGGGCAGGGGGGGGGGGGGGTCGTAACAGGGGTGTAGAGGGATCTAGTGCAAATTGGTGTGGATTCTGGGTGTAACAAAGTTGTGAGTGCAGTTCCATAGGGGTATAGGGGCATAGGGGCATAGAATAAATAAAAATATACAAACATACCATAACTTCATGCGCCTCATCAGCTCATGAAGTGACCAGCTTGCTAGTAAGCAAGCAGATGTTAGCAAGTAGGCAGCTGCATGTGGCCCTTTAGGGCCACTATGAGTGTATCTCTTGAGACACACAAGAAAGGTATCTTAGAGACTGATAGAGGGTAGAGGGCAGAGTCTGGATGGGTGGGGGGGATGTAGCCTACAGACAAAAGCGCACCGCAACATGGTCAAAGCCATGTGGAGCCACGGCGCAGCTCATGGTCCTCCCAACCCATTGTATGAATGGTTAAGGGTCCTGCGGCGGTGGCTCACCAGTTTTGGTGAACGCACCCGACGAGTGGATGAATTTGGCCAAGGCAGAGATGCCCTTGCGCGTACTGAGTAGCGCATGCGTCCCAAGCAGGTCAGGCTTGAAGGAGGCAAAGTGGTGATAGTGCTCGTCATGGCGCTCGCAATCTCTAAGGATGTGATCGCGTGTCTGCAAGTGGTGTCCACAAGGGCAAGTCACATCTTCAGTGGGAACATGGCGCTGATAGTACTCGCCCATGAACGCATGTCCAAGGCGGCACTGCATGACCAGTCCATAAAGACGGCGAGGCAGCTCACCAAAGTGAGGTGGAGGGCGCCTTTTGGGTGGCCCATAGGCTGCCCTGGCATACAAACCCCGAGGAGGTGACTCTGCCCACTCCTCTATCCAAGTCTCCATGACACGCTCCTTGGCACGTCTTTTAAGGTGGGACACAGTGGCCCAAGAGGGACCTTGCATGCGAGCTGCCTCCTTGGCTAACTCATCTGCACGCTCATTGCCCCTTATGCCAATATGGCTGGGGACCCAAGAGATGGTCACCTCATGAGAAGCATCAGCAGCAAGGAAGTCACGAGCATGCTCGCAGAAAGAAATGGAAAACTGCTGGGCAGAAGCAGCATGCTCCTTAACAATGGCCTCAACGGCTGAAGAGTTGTCAGCAAAGAAGTGAAGGTGGGAGGCCGAGCCCATGGGCAAGTCCATGTAATGGGCAACATGGTCCATGGCAGAGAGGGCATGCATCTCAGCATCGTAGACCTCAGCCTGGGACCCCATAGGGATGCGAGCACAAGACTGCTCCTGACCCTCCAGGTAGGTTACAAAAGCTGCACCAGTCCTGCGACCAGTTGGAGTTTCTAGAAGGGCACCATCAGTGTAGATCAGCAGGTTTGCAGAGCTGGGGCTTCTTTTCTTCTTCCCATGACGGTGGACTATAGTTGCCACCGAATGCCGCCCATGGGGGTACCGTTCCCACCGTGTACAGTGCTCACGGGTGCGAGGAAAGGTCCTGGCGTTGACTGCCAGGCAGCGGTACGCCGCCCACGCCGTGAAGAACGTGGGCGGAAATCGTGGGGTGCCACGGCTAGAGTCCAGGACCAGCGTCGAGTAGAACAAGAATACATTGCCTTGTCCAAGTCCCAGAGCCCTGCAGACGGCCACAACGACATATTCCACATGTACCAGTCCAGGCCTAGAGCGCCGTGTAGCATTGAACAAAGGAACATGCCCCCTGGCGATAATGGGAGGCCCATAACGGCGAAGAAGCCCAAGAATGACCAAAGACATTGTCTGAATGGCTGCAGCACCTGTAATGTGCAAATTTCCATGTCTACGAGCTTTGCGACTACGAGCTCAGGCGCCAGCGACGCACCAAGCGCCACATCCCTACGCGTCGGCGGCGACCGAGACGCGTCCCTTTGTTCCTACCGAGCAGCACAAAATGCGGCACGCCACGAGGCCGCCGCCACCTGCCCCTTACCCACTACCCACTCCAACCCAACATGGCAGACGACATGGTCCAAGACGGACAGCAACCTGGCGACGGCCAACATCCGTCGCAAGAAGACATCAACAGTGCGGGGGCCAAACGGAAGCGCAGCGACGGGGCTGATAACGACGCAGAGCGTGCAAAGGAAATCCGCGCCATTGTCAGGCGCGCGGACCTGCGTCACCTCCGTCGCACCGTCCAATCCCTGGATGTCAGCGCTGATGCGCAAACGCTCTCCGACTTCCACGTCCGCAACTGGAAGGCCGACTCGCCTCCAGCAGTCACCACCGCCCTACCGCACGGCGAGCTGCAACCCACCAGCCAGACGCTTGAGGAGCTCCTCGAGCACGTCACGACGGGCGCGGCATGGCTGGCCAAGCTGCGCGAAGCTGTGGAACAGCCGCAGTCACCGAAAGGACACGCGTGCCTCGTCCAGCTCCTGGACTGGCGCTTCAGCACGATCAATCTTGTCGAGGATCGCGCACACGTCGAAGAGGCCCTCCGTCGCCAGTACAAGATGCCGTCCATCGTGGTCATCGCCCCTCAAAAGAAGAAGACCGACCACGCCCAGCGTCCGCCTGAGCTCTGGGCGCCACGTGTCTTCCTCGTCATCGGAATCTCCATCGAGGCCGTCAACGACGGCTGCTCACGTCGTGCTATGCACATCAGCTGGCCGGAGTACGAAGAAGGTGTCTCGATCGCCTTTGTGCCACCAGACCCTGTGCCGCTGACGCTTGTGGGCATTTACGACGACCTCCGCAACTTCCCATCGCTCACGGAGGAGCTCAAGAGTCAAATTTGCGAGCGCATCAAGGAGAACATTGCCACTCGCTGGCCGACGGTGTGCGAGTTCATCCGCTCCAACAAGGCGAAAGTCTGGGGCAGCGGGAAGCTCGAGCCCTGGTCACTTGCCCTCGTGCAGGCATCTATCGACATCCGCGTTTGGGAAGGCAAGACCCGCAGCGGGCAGCCCGAGTTCAGCTTCAGCGTGTACTTCCTCAGCGTCTTCGACGCGCCCTGGCTCCATGAACAGTGGGCGAAGACCCTCCTTGGCGAGGAACTCGACCTCGGAGAATACGGCCGCATCGCACGGCACGACTTCAGCAAGAACCCTTACGAGTGCTCGATCTGCTATGAACACGACCACCATGCCCGCATATGCCCTATCTGGCATCACCCCGCCTGGCCGGAGGCCGTCCGCATTCGTCGCAAAGAACGTATCACGAAGCAGTCGAAGGACGATGAGCAGTGGCAGCATGCCTCTGGCTCCAGCCGGGATCAAGGAGGCAGCCGCGGCCGCGGAGGCGCACCGGCCCAGCGCGGCGGGGGACGCGGCGGACGAGGAGGCCGCGGCGGCCGAGGGGGTTACCGAGGCCGCGGATGGTGAAAGCCGCGAGCAGCTGGACGCACGCGAAGAAGAACGAGGAGACCAAGTCGCTAACGAGCGCAACCGGAGTGAACGCGATCTTATGAACAACACTTCCCCTCCCTCTCCATCCTATCATAATGACCTACACAGTACTAATTGTCCTTCCTCACCCAATTCAACGACTCTTTCAGACGATGCCGAGCTCAGTCGTGTACGTACGCGGGAAGAGAATGATATTGATCGTGCGATAACAGACAATGAGCAACCTGGGCCGCAACCAGAACCACCGCCAGAGCCGCCGCCGGAGTCACAGGCTGAACAGCGCAGTACTCAACGTGACCGGGCTGACCGCCGCCTAGATCGAGTCCGAATCCTCCCCAGACGCAATCAAAATACGCAAGCGCCGTTCCTGCGCTTACAAGTATCACGATCTGTTTCTGGATTCAAGACCAAGGCGCACCTCCGCATTGCGAGCCAGAATATGCGTGGGAGAAGCCATCGCGGCCGTGAACTGAGTAAATGGCGGGATGTAGCACAGGAAATGCATGAACGGAAAGTTGCTGTACTCGCTGTACAAGAGACGCACCTTTCGGAGCGCATGATTGACAAGATCAACCGTACCCATAAAGATATCTTCCTGATGTGTTCACCGAACCCAGAGCATGACACGACCAGGGAAGGGGTAGGAGTCGTGCTGAACAAGAAGTTGGTGTGAACGCAAGACGCACAAATGTGGACCCTATTCCCTGGAAGAGCAATAGTAGTGAGCATGGACTGGCATAGAGGACAGAGGCTCACCATCCTCGCGGTATATGCGCCGAATGACTACAACGAGAATAAAGAGTTCTGGACGGGCATCAGAGAAAGGCTGCAGCGGCGAACGGACATACCGAGGCCTCAGTGCATGCTGGGAGACTTTAATATGGTGGAATCCGCGAGCGATCGCCTTCCGGCACACCTGCTTGACGCAGACATGTCAGCAGAATTCCAGGAGCTGGTAGCGCACCTGCACATGGTCGATGGTTGGAAAGAGACGTATCCGAGAAAGTTCGCACCAACATGGCAAAATCCGCGGGCAGGCAGCTACGCGAGGCTGGACCGTATATATGTTTCGGAACGTCTATTTATTGCAAGCAGAAACTGGAAAATAGAGAAAATCAGAGAATGGTGTGGAGGAGCTGATCACGAACCGGTATATGTCGACCTAGTCAACCCCGCGATGCCCTTCGTGGGGCAAGGACGATGGACCATGAGTCTGCGGCACCTGCGCATCAAAGACTTCGTCAAAGAAGTGATAGAGCGCGGGAAGGAGCTGGAAAGGAAGATTGACGAACTGGAAGCTGCACCACGGGATCCGAACCGGAATATCCAGCATCTATGGGCTGAGTGGAAATCAGAGACTGCCGAGAGAGCGAAGTACTATGCGCGGCTGCAGGGGCAGAAGAACGAGAGGATGCTAAAGGCATTGGAAAAGGACAGACAGTCAGCCCTGCAGAGCGCGGCAGACGGAGAGACGGATTGTACAGACCTTCCCTTTGAGATTCTAGCGTATGATGAGCGTATTGAGCACTTGAACAAGAGACAACGGAAGAGACGCAAGGAGAATGCGAGGGCGAAACGACGCCTATACCATGAGACAAACAGCGCAGAGTGGTTCAGACTGGGGCGCAACGAGAAGAAGGCCGAGATAATCCCACACCTTCGTGACACTAGACCAGAAGAAGAGCGCCCCAGAGCACGCCGCGACGGTCACGAGCGCGCGCCCGTTCAGTCGATAGACGAAGGTGCAGAACCAGACGAGCACGACGATTTTGTGGCATGCACGGATGAGATGGTCGACGTTGTACGCACGCACCATGAGAATCTGCAGAAAAAAAATATCCATCCAAATGAGCATGAGCGAAATGAAAAGATTGCGGAAGTTCTCACCTTTGTCAAGCCCCGAGAAGATGCGGATTACAATGGCCTCGAAAGACCCCTCGAAGCTGAAGCAGTGCGTCAGTGTCTGACGCACGCTCCGCATGGCAAAGCGGCAGGTACGGATGGCCTCATTCACGAACTATGGAAGGAACTAGAGGCAGAATATCAGCTCTCAGACGCGAATGGCTTCAATATAGTGCGTGTACTCACGTTGCTGTTCCGGGACATCCAAGTGCACGGTTTGGTGGAAAACTCGAGTTTTGCGGATGGATGGCTCTGCCCTATCTACAAGAAAGGCGATCGCGCGGACATCGGGAATTATAGACCTATCACGCTGCTCAACACAGACTACAAACTGTTCACGAAGACTCTTACCACGCAATTGGGAGCCATAGTGACGTCCATGATAAATAAGGCGCAGAGCGGTTTCGTACAGGGTCGCCAGATTACAGACACTACGAAGCTTGTCAGGCTAATGGTCAGTTATGGAGAAAAAACGGGGACGAATGGAGCGATCTACTCACTCGACCAGGAAAAAGCCTATGACAAAGTCATGCACGACTATCTGTTCAAGGTACTTCGCCGATTTGGTCTGCCAGACCTCTTCGTTAGAACAGTGGAGAATCTGTATCAGCAGGCGCACACGAGAGCTATGCTGAACGGCGTACTGAGTAGACCTTTCCGGGTCACAAGGGGAGTACGCCAAGGCGATCCCCTTAGCTGCCTTCTGTTCGATTTTGCCATCGAGCCGCTATCGAACATGTTGCGCAAGTCTGGCACCCTACGCGGCTTCGAAATCCCAGGAATGGAAGAAGCACTCAGAGCGACCCTATTCGCGGATGACACAACTGTATACATGTCAGAGACCGACGACTTCGAGAGCCTGGACCAGATACTCCGAACCTGGTGCATCGCGGCAGGAGCGAAGTTCAATGTGGGGAAAACTGAGTGTATCCCAATCGGCACACCTGAATTTCGCCAGCGCTTTCGGACCGATAGAAGAGCATCACCTGAGCACCGCCGGTTGCCGGAATCCGTGCGCATCGCCGACGAGGGCGAAACCATACGTATCCTCGGAGTATGGGCTGGCAACGACGCCAGAGACGATGATACCTGGGAGAAAGTTTTCAAGAAGACCGCGGATACGCTTGCACGCTGGAATGAACGTCACCCGACTTTTGAAGGACGGAAGCACCTCATACAGGCTTACGTGGGAGGAGGTACACAGTACCTGACGGCTGCACAGGGCATGCCGCCCGAGATTCTAAAACGCTTCGTCAAACTCGAGCTGGATTTTTTCTGGGATTATAAGAAACATGCCGTGAATGAAGAAACTTTATATTTACCCAAGGACAAGGGCGGCGCAGATATCCTGGACCTGGAGGCGAGGAATGAAGCGATTTACCTAGTGTGGGCGCGTGAATACATGAAGCCTCCGAAGGAGAGACCCACCTGGGCATTTGTCGCGGACGAGATCTTCAGACACACACTCACCTTGGAATGGCAGGATAAGGTCGCCGAGAACAAGCACATTCTGACCAATTATTTTATGCAGTCATGGAAGCCGATGGAGCGGAAAAGGCGTACCGATAGTGAGCGTCGACGTGCAAACGAGCAAGCGGGCCTGCCCCTGGAGCTGGAGATGTTATATAAAGCAGCGAAGAAGCACAGCGTCAGTCTTGAGGCGACATATGTGAGCGAAGAGGCGAGAAGACACGCACCAGCATGGTATAACAAAGAGCATGACACCACTTTTCCGCAACACCACTCTGGTCGCGTCATGTCGTGCCTTCGAGCGAACCACCGTGTCCAGACGATCCAGGACGCTATGGACTGTTATGAGAACATCGACGAGAACGGCGACTATGGGCCCGCGCATTTTCAGAACGCGTCCTGCGAATGTTTACACTGTGATTATCAGCGAACGCTTGGATGCGAACATCCGTACCTCTGTCAAGATCTTGCCCTGGACCTCGTCCAGTCGCAACGCGAGAAATGGCGACCTGAGTGGGGCGACGTGGACAGATCGAATTATCTTCGTCCGGATGAGATAGAAAGCAACGAGCACACCGCGTTCTTCTCAGAACCGGTCGTCTTCGATGTATCGGTACCGGAACCGACGCGTCCGGAGCAGTATGCTCGAGCCTTCACGCGAGAGTTGAACGTCATGCCGGATGACCAGATTCCTGAGAATGGCTACCCGCCCGGGACGCATGAACACGCTGCTGCTCAAACGGACGAGATGGTCATCACCTGCTGTGGGGCAGTCAGGGCAGCGCGCAGCCATCGAGCAAGAGCGACTTACGCGGTAAATTTTGGAGGCTTGGACCTGACCTTTGCGCGACGCGTAGGCCCTGAGGACTCGCAGACGCGGGAGCGGGCCGCTACGCTTGCGATTTTGGATGCTGCGCGGCGAGCACCCAAAGACCGGCCGTTGCTCATCAAAGTGAATGCTAAGAGGGCGGTTACTAGGCTGACCATCGCAAAGAAGAAGTTGGAGCTCACCGGATGGGTACTGTGCGGCGAGAATGCCGATATCTACCGCGCGACAGCAGCGATGCTGCGCAGCCGCCAAGCACGCACGAGGCTGCAATACGTCTGCGCAGAAGACGGTGATGCAGACTACGAGCAAGCATTAGCGAAAGCCAAAGAAGCTCTAGAGGACGCGGACGTGCCTCGAGCCCCAGCAGCGGTGGCGCCCGCGCGCTTCGACGCGCCTGGAATCCCTGTCTCAAGTATCACGCAGCGCCTTGCAACGCAAGTCATCAGAACGCTGAAGACCAAGAAAACCGAGCCACGCACCAAGACGCAGGAGAATCTTGCGCGAACCAGAGACGCCATGGCAAGATTGCTGAAGTACAGGCTCCCAGACGAGAAAATCTGGCGGGCTGTCCATCATAACTTCAGCAAAGAGGCACGCAGCTTCCTCTGGCGTGCGATGCACGAGAGCCACAAGTGCGGGCCGTTCCTGGAGAAATGGGGAGGTGACTGGGTCGAGAAATCGAAGTGCAAAGCATGCCGCGCAGGCCCAACGGAATCGTTAGAGCATATCCTACTGGCATGCGAAGACCCGGTGGCGGCCCAAGTTTGGACATTGGCCGCAGACCTATGGCAGGCAATGAAGCGGCCTTGGCCTGCGCTGTCGATGGGCGTGATCTTGGGATGCGGAGCCGCGAGGTTTGTTGATAAGGATGCCAGGGGCAAAGACCGGGAAGCAACCGGCACCTCGCGGCTATACCGCATTATCTTATCGGAATCTGCACGTTTGATATGGAAACTGCGCTGCGAGAGAGTGTTTGATCACCAGGATGATCCGAGCTGGCAGCATGCGCCGGCCAAGGTTGAAGCAGAGTGGTACAGAATTATAAACGATCGCCTCACGTCGGACAGACTGCTCACAAATCGGCGTATTTATGGAAAACGAGCCATCTCAAGACATATTGTACTATCTACCTGGGTGGCTCCACATGGCTTTGACCATGTTGCGGTGCGCCTTTGTCTGTAGGCTACAGCCCCACCCATCCAGACTCTGCCCTCTACCCTCTATCAGTCTCTAAGATACCTTTCTTGAGTGTCTCAAGAGATACACCCATAGTGGCCCTAAAGGGCCACATGCAGCTGCTTACTTGCTAACATCTGCTTGCTTATTGGCGAGCTGGTCACTTCATGTGCTGATGAGGTGCATGAAGTTATGGTATGTTTGTATATTTTTATTTATTCTATGCCCCTATGCCCCTATACCCCTATGAAACTGCGCTCACAACTTTGTTACACCCAGAATCCACACCAGTTTGCACTAGATCCCTCTACACCCCTGTTACAACCCCCCTTGCCTGCCCCATGTTGACCCATTGGAATGTACTTTGTACAGACCACAGCGTCTTGGCTCTGTATTTGTAGCCTGCTTACGCTGTCTAAAATTCAAGAATTTCTCTCTCTCTCACTCTCACTATCTACCTGGACATGTTTGATTGATCCGATGTCGTATCCTGCGGACTGGATCGACCACCCCGGGGTTTTAGTGGGTAGACAGTGCCGAAACGGCCTGGAGTCCCACACTGCCTCACGGAGGCGTGCGTAACGCATTTCCCCGGGCGAGTGCCCCCTGTATATTGTTTTCATCATCCTCAAAATCGCGGGTTCCCATTGTCCGCGAACCGCGCCATCTTGCTTCTCTCCTGGGAGGAGCAAGACTCAACACGACACGCATATCATGCGACAGGTTGCGTTGCAGGGCACAAAAAAAAAAAAAAAAAAAAAAAAAAAAAAAAGGTTTGCAGAGCTGAGTTCCAGCATCTGCACAAGTCTGACATGGGACTCTGCAGCATCAGCTTCGCTCACACCCTTTGGCACAGGCCTGAGGTGGATGCGACCTGGAAAAGCTGCAAGCAGAGAAATGGCCCATGGGGCAATGTGGAAGGGCTCAATGCGCTCATTGCCAGGTGAGGTGAGCTTGGCAAGGTAGCGAAGAGAGGAGCGAGTTTGACCACGCTTGTGCACCACTGGTGGCTTCTCCATTGGAGACTGGTGCCAGGCAGGGTGCAGGCGCTGCAAGACAGGACTGCAAGGCCCCAACTTGTGTAGGCGAGCAGCAGCAAGGTCATCGGCCTTGTCTAATACCAAGTGTATAGGAGGAATAGCTGCCTCCAACTCCAGAGCATAAATGGACGAAGTCTTGAAGACAGCACAGATCATGCACAGACACAAGTTCTGCACACGCATGAGCTTCTCAGCTTGCCATGCCCTTTGCATCCACCACACTGGTGAAGCATAGAGGAGTATGGGGAGAATGCAGGAGATGTACAGCCTTCGCATGTGTCCCTGGTGGAGACCACGCACAGTGTTGGCCAGCATGCGCAATCCCATGGCTGCCTTGCGCGCCTGACCAGGCATGGCCCCAAACTGGTTGGGGTGCACAAGTCCCATGGCAGATGCCATGTAGGTCAAGCGCTTTGCCTGAATGCGCTCCAAGACTTTTCCCAAGCAGACAAGCAAGGTAATTAGCCTGTAAGACCTGGGATTAGACCAATCAGTCTTGCCAGCTTTCTTGAGCACATATGCAATGGCTCGTCTCCAGCGGCAAGGGTGGTAGCCCCAAAGAGCACAGCGCGCAATGAGAAGATAGATCTCCTCCTGTGCCACATCCCAAGCCCAGCGCAACCCAGTGTAGGGAACTCCCTCATCACCAGGCGCTTTCTGGGGGTTAGGTCCAAAGATGCCTTCTCTCACCTCCTCCAGAGTGACCTCCCTGTAGGGAATGTCTTCTGGGTGTGGTGTGGTCAGGTCTGGCTCGTCCAGGCCCTCTATGTGAGGAGGGCGCTGGTACAAGGTCTCGCGCAGTGCATCACACTTCTCAGAATGAGTGCGCGCAAAGGTACCATCTGGGCGACGAATGTCAGGAGAACGGTACCCCCGACGTCCCTGGGACCACTTGCGCATGTCCCAGATGTCATCCACAGTGGCATCCTCCACTACCTTGTTCCAGTAGTCACGCTTGGTGCGCTTTACCTGGCGACGATAGTAGTTGCGCTCCCTGGCTGCAGTTGCAGTCAGGATTGCATTGGAGCGGCGCATGCGCCTTGCAAAGTCCTGTGCAGCTCTCTCTGCATCTCGCATCTTCTGCAAGCTCTGGGTGAGTGCAGGAGTCCACCAGGGCTGAGAGTGCTTAGAGGGTCTCCTCTTGGGCACCTTGGCCTGAGTGGCACCATTGAGAGCGTCATGGAGTGCTGCTGCAGTGCGCTCTAGGAGTTCAGTGTTGCGAGTGTGCTTGGGAGCACTGCTGCATGGCCATCCAGGCGAGAGCGAAACTCTGCCTTGAACTCGGCCTCGTCTGCATGCTTGAAGTTGTAGCTGGCTCCAGAACCAAGGTCCACATCCTCAGCACCCAGGTCAAAGACCCAGGAGACAGTGTGATGGTCAGAGAAGTCATGGACGTTGTCTGACACCGCAAAGTCTTGCAGCAGACCAAGTGCAGCCATTTGGTCATTCTGCCACACCAAGTCCAGAACAGAGGACTGAGAGTGGTTGTCCTTGCGCCAAGTGGCCACATCAGGACTGTTGAGCACAGAGAACCCATGCTCCTCCATCCACTCCAGCATCTGCTCACCCCCTCGAGAGGAGTTGGCTGCAAACAAATCCCACACATGGTGGTGTTCATTTGCATCCATGGCAATGGCAATTGGCATGTCTGGAAGGTCAATGAGCTTGAAGCGCGCAAAAGTGCGGCCAAGTCGCTCAGCCCCCTCAGGAGCGTCCTCATTGTACATGAGGACAAGTAAGAACGCTGGACGCCTCCCTTGACGAATCTCAAGAATGAGAAAGTCAAGATCTTGGGCAAGGTCATAGCGGTTAAATACTTCAAAGTCACACCGCGTCGCAGACGCATAGGCAAAGACCCGCGGCCTCTCAAGAGCAGGCACTACTTGAACTGGCAGGATGGGATACATGCCTGCTGGTTCCTTGACAGAGTAGTGTGGCTCGTCTGGTTCATCACCAACTCACCACCACGGTTCAGTGACCAGATAAATATCAGATGCATGAGGGGTCCCATAATGGGAGCCAGGAGTAAAGAGTGCAGACTGCAAATTATTGAGAAAAGAGCTTCTTGAACTCCGACTTCCACCAAGTCCGAGTCAGTGGAGCAATTCTCGCTTTTCCAGCGCGCCCCCTCATCCGCCTCTTCGATCTAACGATCATGGCATCTTCCTGGACCCACCAGGAGTCTATCGAGCCCGGGCGGGACCCTCCTGGGCCGGTGGATCGCGAGAAATCGCAGGTGCGAGTTGCAGACAAAACTGGGACTCCTAGAGCGCACCACCACTCCCCCTCCGCTTCCCTCGCTTCCATGGAGCTAGATAACGACCCTGCGCACTCCCCCACGACTCTGCAGCGACTTGGCAGCTTTGTACGGTCGGGTGTACGCCGGTTGACCCCCAGGAGCACCAGGAGCACCAGGAACGAGCTGCAGAGCAGGCAGCTCACTAGGAAGCGGTCTGACAGCCCTCCTAGACACTCAGGTGCGCCCCAGCCAGTTTCCAAGCGTTATAGACGCTCCTCCTTTCGTTCTTCGCATCCTGGGGTCGAGACGAACCAGGAGGCTCGCTTTGCAGCCCCTGGGGACGACCCCTTCGTTTCTGGACTCGATTTTTGCGCACACACATCTCACACATCCCCTCCTGCATTCCACACCATTCCTGGCACCAGAGCGCACTCTGTGCGCGTCCCAGGCTCGTTTTTGCGTGAGGGTGACGTGGCCCCATCGGCTCTGGCCGGAGCGGACCGGTACCGCCTCCAGGAAGCGCCGGAACGCTCAGGAGGAGCCCAGCAGTCCCCTCCAGCCTCCCCAACTCGAGCTGCACACTCTGGTGTGCAGCAGCTGGCTGCACTGACTCCAAATCGCTCAGAACACGCTCCTACCGCTTCAATGCGGCCCACAGTGTCTGCTCCTCGCCCCCTTAGTGCACTGCACACTGGGGACGAGCCTGCTGCACTCACAACATCTGCTGCGTGGTCTGGGGTGTCCAAGGATGCCCTAGGCGGAATTCCGGCTCGTTCAACGGGCATTGGTATCGATGACCGGCTGGGGGCGTCAGGAAAGGTGGATGGGCTCGTCCTCGAGCAGGGCGCCGCATATCGAGCCACTAGCTCACCTGCTGCGCCCAAAACCGTCGAAACGAGTTCGGCCTCGCTAGAACAGGCTGAGGGAGCATCCAGAATGCAGGGCCTCGTTCCCACCGCTTCTGGACGCGCTCCTCGAGTTGCTGCACATGGCAGCGGCTCAGATCGCGCCCCCTCGGTCAGAAATGACTGGGGTGTCGACTCAGCTGCTGGAGAGCCTCAATCGGCGCATAACTGGGGCAGTTCTGCCCCAGGTGAACCACAGGCAACCAAGTTGTCTTCTGCTGCAACAAAGTTGCCCTATGCTCGCCCTAGCACCTCAATCCCCCATGGGGAGACTATGTCAGTCTGTGGTGAAGAGGACATGCAGTCTGTGCACTCAGTTCAGGACTGGAGGGCACAGAATGTGCCAGCCAACTTGGGCTGTCTGCCAGACGGCACACCACTTGAGGAGGCAGTCAATGACATCAGGTCTGACCTGCAGCACCTCATTGCACGTGCCACTGCAGTCAATGCGGCTGTCTGGAACCAGGAAGACCAGTACTGGCGCTGGGCAGACCTGTGGACAGCAGAGCGTGTCACTGAGCTTGCCAGAGTCATGTGCTCTTCGGCAGCTGCAGGCGAAGCAGAGCAACACTTTGGGTACTTGTCCTGCCCACAGCCCACACTCCTTGACACGCTTGTCTCGGATATGGCCGAGGTCAAGCGCAACATTGCCTTCCTCACTGCCCAACAGGCCTCTGCACCTTCAAGTGCCCAACAGCAGCAGCCCGCAGCAGCTGCAGCTCCTACAGCTGCTCCTGCAAAGGCAAGCCCACCTGGCCGCTCCTATGCGTCGCGTGCTGCTCAGCCAGCTGCCAAAGGCACTGTGGTGCCTGCCCGTCCCAGTGCGGTGCCAAAGCCACCTCCTACCAATGGTCGTGCGCGCCACCACCCAGGTCGTCTCATCCTGAGCGTCTGTGCCACCCCTGAGCTGACTGCTCATGTGCGCAACAATGCGAGCCGCTTGCGCGCCGCAGTGAACACTGCGCTTGCTCCTCACAAGAGCAAGTCGCCTGCCAAGCTCCCACTTCGTGTCACAAGTGTGGACACCACCGCCTCTGGCAACATTGTGGTGGTTGCGGCAGATGGACTGACTTCAGCAGATCTGGTTGAACATGGAGATGCAATTGCGTCTGCCATCGTGCCAGACTCTGGCTCATTCATCAAGGCGTCTCGCGACGAACCTTGGCACCAAGTGCTAGTCAATGGTGTCTCGACTCGAGTTCACGACATTGAGGGACTGCCCACTGGGCAAGACCTCCTCTCAGACATTGTTGAGTTCAACACTCACAAGTTTGACTGGGCCACCATGCCACGCTGGCTGGGAAGTGCAGCAGACCTTGCTGGCAAGAGCTCAGGCTCTGTCATTCTGGCATTCCTGAGTGAGGCAGATGCTCGCTATGCAGTTGAGCATGCAGTTAGTGTCTTTGGACTCCTCTGCTCAGTTCGCTACTTTGAGGACATGCCTCGTCTGCGCACCTGTGACAGGTGTTGCAGCCTTGACCACACTGCTCGCATTTGCGACAAGCCCATGCGCTGTGGAGTCTGCAGTGCCAGCACCCACACCACTGCCAACCACACTTGCGAGCAGATGGAGTGCGAGTTCTACAGCTCTGCACATGCACCTGGAACTCACTGCGAGCACACTCAGCTCAAGTGCCCTCACTGTGGTGGGGCACATGTTGTGCGCGACTCCCAGTGCAAGATCTGGCAGCGGCGTCGCATGGCGCTGCGCAAGCCCGACATGATGCACCCAAGGCTGCAACTGCACCCAAGCTGCGCCGCACCAAGAGCAGAGCTGCACTTGGATCCAAGGCCAATGTGTCTGGCAGCAATGTCGTCCCTCTGGGGACTAACTCTCGCTCAGAGACAGACGCTGCGGCAAAGGCAGCAGCAACTGCAAGCAGCACTCGTGACAAGCCCAGCACACCTGCGCCTGACACTGAGTCTGCATGAGAGACACCACTCGCCCCCTTCGTGTCTCCATGACCAATGTGCGATGTCTCAATGACTCGCAGTCTGCACTCTTCACTCCTGGCTCCCATTATGGGAGCCCTCTTGCATCTGATATTTATCTGGTCACTGAACCGTGGTGGCGAGTTGGTGATGAACCAGACGAGCCACACTACTCTGTCAAGGAACCAGCAGGCATGTATCCCATCCTGCCAGTTCAAGTAGTGCCTGCTCTTGAGAGGCCGCGGGTCTTTGCCTATGCGTCTGCGACGCGGTGTGACTTTGAAGTATTTAACCGCTATGACCTTGCCCAAGATCTTGACTTTCTCATTCTTGAGATTCGTCAAGGGAGACGTCCAGCGTTCTTACTTGTCCTCATGTACAATGAGGATGCTCCTGAGGGGGCTGAGCGACTTGGCCGCACTTTTGCGCGCTTCATGCTCATTGACCTTCCAGACATGCCAATTGCCATTGCCATGGATGCAAATGAACACCACCATGTGTGGGACTTATTTGCAGCCAACTCCTCTCGAGGGGGTGAGCAGATGCTGGAGTGGATGGAGGAGCATGGGTTCTCTGTGCTCAACAGTCCTGATGTGGCCACTTGGCGCAAGGACAACCACTCTCAGTCCTCTGTTCTGGACTTGGTGTGGCAGAATGACCCAATGGCTGCACTTGGTCTGCTGCAAGACTTTGCGGTGTCAGACAACGTCCATGACTTCTCTGACCATCACACTGTCTCCTGGGTCTTTGACCTGGGTGCTGAGGATGTGGACCTTGGTTCTGGAGCCAGCTACAACTTCAAGCATGCAGATGAGGCCGAGTTCAAGGCAGAGTTTCGCTCTCGCCTGGATGGCCATGCAGCAGTGTTTGCAGAGCTGCAAAGTGCTCCCAAGCACACTCGCAACACTGGGCTCCTAGAGCGCACTGCAGCAGCACTCCATGACGCTCTCAATGGTGCCACTCAGGCCAAGGTGCCCAAGAGGAGACCCTCTAAGCACTCTCAGCCCTGGTGGACCCCTGCACTCACCCAGAGCTTGCAGAAGATGCGAGAGGCAGAGAGAGCTGCACAGGACTTTGCAAGGCGCATGCGCCGCTCCAATGCAATCCTGACTGCAACTGCAGCCAGGGAGCGCAACTACCATCGTCGCCAGGTAAAGCGCACCAAGCGTGACTACTGGAACAAGGTAGTGGAGGATGCCACTGTGGATGACATCTGGGACATGCGCAAGTGGTCCCAGGGACGTCGGGGGTACCGTTCTCCTGACATTCGTCGCCCAGATGGTACTTTTGCGCGCACTCATGCTGAGAAGTGTGATGCACTGCGCGAGACCTTGTACCAGCGCCCTCCTCACATAGAGGGCCTGGACGAGCCAGACCTGACCACACCACACCCAGAAGACATTCCCTACAGGGAGGTCACTCTGGAGGAGGTGAGAGAAGGCATCTTTGGACCTAACCCCCAGAAAGCGCCTGGTGATGAGGGAGTTCCCTACACTGGGTTGCGCTGGGCTTGGGATGTGGCACAGGAGGAGATTTATCTTCTCATTGCGCGCTGTGCTCTTTGGGGCTACCACCCTCGTCGCTGGAGACGAGCCATTGCATATGAAGACTGATTGGTCTAATCCAAGGTCTTACAGACTGATTACCTTGCTTGTCTGCTTGGGAAAAGTCTTGGAGCGCATTCAGGCAAAGCGCTTGACCTACATGGCATCTGCCATGGGTCTTGTGCACCCCAACCAGTTTGGGGCCATGCCTGCGTCCTCCACTGTGGATGCTGCTCTGTGCTACACTCATGATGTGCAGACTGCTCGTGACAAGGGTTTGGTGACTAGCTCCCTGACCTTTGACATCAAGGGCTATTTTGACTTTGTCAACCACCAGCGTCTCCTGCTGGTCTTGCGAGAGAAGCGTGTGCCTCTGCCCATTGTGCAGTGGGTTGCATCCTTCTTGCAGGACAGAGAGGCATCCATCTGCCTAGATGGTAGAGTCAGCAGCTGTAAGCCAGTTGAGAATGGAGTGCCTCAGGGCTCTCCAGTCTCTGGCATCCTCTCTGCCTTCTACTCTACTGGGCTCATTGAGTTCATGCAGCAGAGGCGAGCTGCCCGCCAGGCAGAGATGCGCCAGTGTGAGCGGCCCGGGAGCATTAGTCGGGCCGCTCCCACCGTAGGATACACAAGGCATGTATTGGTCCCGTTGTTATACATTGGTTGCCTCCCGCCATCGTGCACCTGCCGCCGCGAGTCCCTCCGACTCCTCTCGTTGGGCTAGCCGCCCTCACCAGCTCAATCCCACATTCGTGGCACCCACCCTCTTCCTCTATGTGGATGATGGGAGATGCACTGTGCACTCTGACAGCCTGGAGCTGAACACTGCTGAGCTGCGCTTCTGCTTCTGCATTATTCGGGAGTGGTTCATCCTGGCAGGTCTTCAGCCTGACCTGGACAAGTGTGAGCTTATGCACCACACCTGGCGTCGCAAGGATGGCTCCTTTGCTGACATTGCTGCCAATGATGACTTGGCCATGGCCTACACTGATGCTCAGGGCCAGGTTGCTCGTCTGCGCCCTCTCCCAGTTGTACGCTGGCTGGGGATCTTCTTTGACCCCAAGTTGACCTATCGCGCCCATGTGGACAAGGCCTGTGCCAAGGCGCGCAAGGCAGCCATGGGATTGCGCATGCTGGCCAACACTGTGCGTGGTCTCCACCAGGGACACATGCGAAGGCTGTACATCTCCTGCATTCTCCCCATACTCCTCTATGCTTCACCAGTGTGGTGGATGCAAAGGGCATGGCAAGCTGAGAAGCTCATGCGTGTGCAGAACTTGTGTCTGCGCATGATCTGTGCTGTCTTCAAGACATCGCCCATTTATGCTCTTGAGTTGGAGGCAGCTATTCCACCTATACACTTGGTATTAGACAAGGCCGATGACCTTGCTGCTGCTCGCCTACACAAGTTGGGGCCTTGCAGTCCTGTCTTGCAGCGCCTGCACCCTGCCTGGCACCAGTCTCCAATGGAGAAGCCACCAGTGGTTCACAAGCGTAGTCAAACTCGCTCCTCTCTTCGCTACCTTGCCAAGCTCACCTCACCTGGCAATGAGCGCATTGAGCCCTTCCACATTGCCCCATGGGCCATTTCTCTGCTTGCAGCATTTCCAGGTCGCATCCACCTCAGGCCTGTGCCAAAGGGTGTGAGCGAAGCTGATGCTGCAGAGTCCCATGTCAGACTTGTGCAGATGCTGGAACTCAGCTCTGCAAACCTGCTGATCTACACTGATGGTTCCCTTTTAGACACTCCAACTGGTCGCAGGACTGGTGCAGCTTTTGTGACCTACCTGGAGGGTCAGGAGCAGTCTTGCGGTCGCATTCCTATGGGGTCCCAGGCTGAGGTCTATGATGCTGAGATGCATGCCCTCTCTGCTGCCATGGACCATGTTGCCCATTACATGGAGTTGCCCATGGGCTCGGCCTCCCACCTTCACTTCTTTGCTGACAACTCTTCAGCTGTTGAGGCCATTGTCAAGGAGCGTCCTGCTTCTGCCCAGCGGTTTTCTATTTCTTTCTGCGAGCATGCTCGTGACTTCCTTGCTGCTGATGCTTCTCATGAGGTGACCATCTCTTGGGTCCCCAGCCATATTGGCATAAGGGGCAATGAGCGTGCAGATGAGTTAGCCAAGGAGGCAGCTCGCATGCAAGGTCCCTCATGGGCCACTGTGTCCCACCTCAAAAGACGCGCCAAGGAGCGTGTCATGGAGACTTGGATAGAGGAGCGGGCAGAGTCACCTCCTCGGGGTTTGTATGCCAGGGCAGCCTATGGGCCACCCAAGAGGCGCCCTCCACCTCACTTTGGTGAGCTGCCTCGCCGTCTTTATGGACTGGTCATGCAGTGCCGCCTTGGACATGCGTTCATGGGCGAGTACTATCAGCGCCATGTTCCCACTGAAGATGTGGCTTGCCCTTGTGGTCACCACTTGCAGACACGCGATCATATCCTTAGAGATTGCGAGCGCCATGACGAGCACTATCACCACTTTGCCTCCTTCAAGCCTGACTTGCTTGGGACGCATGCGCTACTCAGCACGCGCAAGGGCATCTCTGCCTTGGCCAAATTCATCCACTCGTCGGGTGCGTTCACCAAAACTGGTGAGCCACCGCCGCAGGACCCTTAGGGTTGGGAGGACCATGAGCTGCGCCGTGGCTCCACATGGCTTTGACCATGTTGCGGTGCGCTTTGGTCTGTAGGCTACATCCCCACCCATCCAGACTCTGCCCTCTACCCTCTATCAGTCTCTAAGATACTTTTCTTGAGTGTCTCAAGAGATACACTCATAGTGGCCCTAAAGGGCCACATGCCGCTGCCTACTTGCTAACATCTGCTTGCTTATTGGCGAGCTGGTCACTTCATACGAAGGCGACAATCGAGAGCGTTCGGTACGTAGATCCTGCCCTTGAACAGCAAGAATCCATCGTCCGAGGCCGACCAGTTGATCGCGTCATCGGTGCCGAGTTTCGAGCGAATGTCGAGAGCGAGTTCGTCCGAGTCGTACAAGGCGCGAATGTCATCCCGAATGGACTGAGTGTCCATGATCGTGGCTGCGCGAAGGAAAGTCTCTTCAGCATACGTCGCGCGAAGGGAAGCGGCGAACTGTTCCGAAGTAAAAACGGGTCGGAAGTTCTGCGGGTTTGCGCTGGCGTAGCCACCATCCCCCCTTTTGAGATAGACGTCGTGGCGGCGAGTGAGAGCATCGGGTTTGCCGCCGAGTCGACCGGGTCGAAAGCGAATGAGGAGGTTGAAGGTAGAAAGGTACTCGGACCAGCGAGCTTGCCGACGAGTGAGCATTTTCGTGGTAGAGAAATACTCGAGGTTCTTGTGGTCCGTGACGACGTCTATTGGGGTCTCGGCCCCTTCGAGGTAGTGTCGCCATAGTTCGAACGCCTCGAATATCGCGAGTAGCTCCTTGTCGTGCGTGTCGTAGTTGAGCTCGGTGGGAGTGAGCGTGCGCGAATGGAAAGCGACGGGGTGAACAGAGCCGTCCGGTATGCTTCTTAAAGTGTACATATATTATTTCCCACTAAAATGGGGGTGTCACACGAAATTTGGTGTCTCTCACCTGTATGAAGTGTGGGCACATCATCTGGTATGTGTGGACACACTCCACCCAGATGGAGGACACACTTAGTCAGCAGTGCTAATTCTCCCATTGGAGTGCCGACACTCCATCAAGGTGCCGAATCTCCCATCAAGGTGCCGAATCTCCCATCAAGGTGCCGAATCTCCCATCAAGGTGCCGACACACTTTCAGCTGGTGGAACACCAGATACCCTCACCTCCCAGAACTGCTCCAAGTACTGGGAAATGGTTGGGGAACCTATAAAGAGTTCATTTCTACCTTTATTTCGAATTTATTTAAAACTTTATTTTTCCTAAATAGGCAATTTGGACCCTGAGGAGGCCTCCTGAGTATGCTCCCCAACCATTCCCAGTACTTGGAGCAGTTCTGGGAGGTGAGGGTATTTGGTGATCCACCAGCTGAAAGTGTGTCGGCACCTTGATGGGAGATTCGGCACCTTGATGGGAGATTTGGCACCTTGATGGGAGATTCGGCACCTTGATGGAGTGTCGGCACTCCAATGGGAGAATTGGCACTGCTGACTAAGTCTGTCCTCCATCTGGGTGGAGTGTGTCCACACATCCCAGATGATGTGCCCACACTTCATACAGGTGAGAGACACCAAATTTCGTGTGACACCCCCATTTTAGTGGGAAATAATATATGTACACTTTAAGAAGCATAGTCCGGGAGGACGTGTGAGAAGATCGCCGCGATCGCGTAGTCGGAAGCGTCAGTCTCGACGACGCGAGGGAGAGCGGGATCGAAGTGGTGAAGGACGGGAGCGCAAGTGAACGCCTTCTTGAGCTCGTTGAATGCAGTGAGGCATTGCGGAGTGAAGTTCCACGTTGCGGTCTTTCGAGTGAGACGAGTGAGCGGGACGACGATATCGGAGTAATCGTAGATGAATCGTCGATAGAAGTTCGCGAAGCCGAGGAACGACTGGATGTCGCGAACGTTGCGAGGACTGGGCCACTCGAGGAGGGTGGCAATCTTCTTCGGGTCCATGCTGATGCCCTCGGGGCTGATGATGTACCCGAGGTACTCGATGGTGTCAGCATGGAACTCGCACTTCTCGGGCTTACAGAAGAGGTCATTCTCCCTCAGCCGTCGAAGGACCTCTCGAACGTGTTCCTCATGCTTCGAGGGATCGTCCGAGTAGATGAGGATGTCGTCGAGGTAGACGGTGACCGTGACGTCGAGGAGGTCGGAGAAGATGTCGTTCATGAAGCGCTGGAAAGCGGCTGGAGCGTTCGTGAGACCGAAAGGCATGACGAGATACTCGTAGGTGCCGTAGCGCGTTCGAAAGGCAGTCTTCCACTCGTCGCCGGCCGCGATGCGAACGTTGCTGTATCCGACACGAAGATCGAGCTTGGTGAACTTCTTGGCGGTGCGAAGGCGGTCGAGCGTAGACGAGATGAGCGGGAGCGGGTACTTGTCCTTCCGAGTGATCTTGTTGAGCCCACGATAATCGACGCATAGGCGAAGAGAACCATCGGCCTTCTTGACGAAGAGAACCGGGGCGCCACCCGGGGACGACGAAGAGCGAATGTGTCCTTTGCTGAGGTTATCCTGAATGTACTCCCGAAGCGCGAGTTGCTCGGGCTCGGAGAGCGAGTAGATCGGACCGGACGGGCGAGGCTTGCCTTCTTCCATGTCGATCTTGAGATCGTACAGCCGATGTTCAGGGAGTCGATTCGAGGCCTCCTTTGAGAAGACGTCGAGGAACTCGTGATAACACTCGGGGATGCCTTCGCCGGTTTCCGAGGCCGGGTTGGCAGACGCAGAGCGAGCGGGCACTGATGGATCTCGAATGTAGATGGCCGAGACCATCGAGCCGCGAAGTCGACGAGAGGTGTCGAAGGCTGCGGCGCCAATGATCTTGATGTCGACGCGGGCAGCGGCCGCGCGAAGGGCGGTTTCGTCCATCGGCAGTTCGGGAGGCAGAGTACGTGGCGCGGGAGGAGGTGACGACGGAGTCGGAGGATCCGAGTCGAGCGAGAACCCAGGGACGAAACCCGAGGGATCCGAGGGCGAGACACGAGTGGGGAAAGAGATGCGGTGATGGAACCAGTCAATCCTAGGATTGTAGCGGGCCAACCAGTGGTATCCCAACACTGCAGAGCAAGTCGGATCTAGAGTGGTGAGGAGGAAGTTGATGATCATCGAAGTTCCGCAAGGGAAGCGGACGGGAAGCGACACGTATTTGGAGATAACACCGCGATAAGAGCCGTCGAAGAGCCGAAGGCGTAGCGGTTGATCGAGAGACTTTTGAGGGAGCCGAAGACTCTCGGCGAACTGAGTATCGAGGAACTGATCTTCGGAGCCGGAGTCGACGAGTGTGCGAAAGGATGGAACAGCGTCGGAGGAGAGGACGACGATGAGAGCGTCTTGATCGGTGAGCACGGCAGCGTTCAACCGAGTGTAAGGCATCTTGGGCTTGACGCAGTTGGCCCTAGATGCCCGTGGGGAACTGCCCGTTAGTTTTTCGCTTCCGCCGGGGCAGAAGCGGCGGCGCCAGAGCCGGCGTCGAGGAAGTCGCGGGTTGAGCCTTAGCGGCACGACCCTTCGACTCGCGATTGTGAGCGGCCTTGCGGCACTCGGACGCGGTGTGGCCGGCGTGGCCACAGTAGAGGCAGAGGTTGTTATCGAGGCGACGGCGTCGTTTGGCGTCGTTGAGCTTGCCGTTCGAGTTGAGGTTCTTCGCGACGTCGTCCTTCGACTTGGTCGTGGTCTTCGAAGACGAGCGGGCCGAGGTCGAGGACTGACCCCTCGAGTTCGAGTGGTTGTTCGAGTTGCCGTTGTTGCCGTTGTTGCCGTTGTTGGCGCGCGCGTTGGACTTGGTGTTCGATCGGGAGCCCGATTGAGGCGTCGCGGTCGAGGTGGTCTTCTGCGCTTTGCGAGGTTCGTTCGCGTGCTCGAGGGCTTGCTCGTCCTTATCGATCCAGTAGTTGGCGTCGATGCTAAGGGCGAGCACAGCGAGTGGCGTCAGAGAAGCCGGGCGTTGAGCTACTTGAGCAGCGAAGACAGATTTGATGCGGCGAGGGAGTCCGCGATAGAATTGTGAGGCGAGTGCAGCGTCGTCCCAGCCGAGCAGTTTGGCGTATTCGTCGAACTGGAGCTTGTAGCGGGCGACCTTGCCGTTGTCGGCCATTTGCAGTCGTCGAATCTTGACTTCGGCGCGTTCGCGTTCGTTCGTGACGCCGAAGGTGATCGTGAGTTCGTTCTTGAATTCGTTCCAGTCTTCGAGGAACTCGTAACCGGGAGGCGGATTCGGGACGAGAGGAACGTAGCCGCCCCACCATTCCTTCGCCCGACCCGAGAGATAGGTCGCGGTGAAGAGAATCTTCTCGCGGGACGTCTGGTACTTCCGAGGGTTGGCGAGGAAGTAGGTTTCGCAGTCGATGAGGAATCCGCGAAGTTTGTTGGCGTTTTCGCCGTCGAATTTGTCGGGTTTGGCGGCGTCGATGCGAGAGCCGCTGTCGCGGTTGACAAAGTAGACACGAGGGACGTTGTCGTGTTGATCGTGGAATTGTCCTTCGCGATCGACGTCCGAGTCGTAGCCGTCCGACGGAGGGTCAAAGGGAGGTCCCGGGGGACCAGGAGGACCGTTACCGCCACCACCGCCCCCACCGCCGCCACCTCCGGGAGGAGGGTTCGGAGGGTGCGAGCCGTGCGAGTGGTGCGAGTGGTGCGACGAGGGCGAGGGAGCACCTCGATGACCACCACCGCCACCGCCGCCTCCGCCGCCTCCGCCTCCACCGCCGCCACCTCCGCCGCCTCCTCCGCCACCCCTGCCGCCACGCCGGGGCGTGTTAGGGGTGCCGGATGGGAAGAAGCCGCGGAACGACGAGGAGTGCTGTGAAAGACGAGGAGTCGAGCGAGAGCCGGTGTACGGGACGAGCGCGAGAGGGTGTCGAGAGCCGAGCGAGTGAGTCGAGGGATGCGAAGGCGATCGCGTCGTGTGACTTGAGGGAGGGTAGGAACCGCTCGGGTCCGCGCGTAGTGTGGACTGGGCCGGCGAGAAACGCGAGGTGTGAAGCGAGCCGGAGAGAGTATGTTGCGAGAGGATTTCGTCATCATCGTTCGGCGGTTGCGAGTGCCGAGATGATCCGAAGCGGCTAGTGCCCGACATCGAGACTGATGGCGAAGGCGTAGCCGGCTGAGGAGGTTGTTGGTCGCGAAGACGAGCCTGACGACGGGCTTCGCGAAGGATAGCGTCGGGGGAGTCGAGTAGAGGATGAGGTTCTTCCTGGTTTCTTCTGAGATTCTGTCGAGTCCCAAAGGCCATACAACTCGAGCAGAGCTCGAGTTACGAAATACTGTTAAGCCTGCTGTGCCTTGGGGGTTTGGTTGCAAGGATAGTCGAACGTCTGGGTGCAGAGAACACTTGAACGAACAACTAGAGCCTTCGGTGCGTTATTGAGCACACCGGCTACGTCGAGTAGCACGACCGAAGGGACCGCGAGCAGCAGAGGACTCAGACGAGTAAGTCGGGCGAGGGAAGAACCCAGAGGCGAAGTCGAGAGAGAGAGATAGAGCGTGCGAGGGGCACGACTATGTCGATTTCGTAACTGGGGAGCTAGATACAAAGTCGAGGGTCTTTTATACCTGGGGAGGTGATCCGATGTAATCGGAGTGTATCCTAGAGACGAAGGAGAGGGGGCCTCAGATCAATAGAGATCGTCGTCATCGGCCAATAGGATGAGTAAGAGCGAGTGGGTAAGGTATCGGGGGATCGGACGAATGACGAGAGGCGAATGACTAAGACGAGTGGAGCGAACCGGATATGAACACTATCGATACAGTAGGGACAAGGCGAGTTAGGTGGATGTATGCGAATAAGGAGAGAAGCTAGAGATGAGAGGGAGAGGTCTAGAGGTAGAGGACGATGAGGAGAACATATCCCGAGCATATGAACACGAGGGGAGATAAGCCGGGTATTCGGGAGCTTGACTGAGTTGACCGAGTTGGCCGAGTGACGTGGAATGACGCCGAGTGATGCCGAGAGCACGTGGGGTCCGCGGACCGGGGCACGGGCGTAACATACTGTTCTACCAAGATCCGGGATACTCCGTACAAGGCCAGTTTGCCCATGATGCCATAACTTCCAACAATGAGAAACATAAGATGCGCAGCATCCATCTTACTGTCCGCACGCCTGGGAGCGGGACATATGAAATGCACTGTCACTTCAAAAAGGTTTGCCCTTCATCCGCTCCACCCTGTTTGAGTTCCAGCAATTGTGTTGCGGTGAAATCTGAAATTTACTCCAGCTCTCGTTGCTTTGGACCCTCAGTGGTGCTGCGTATCGCATCAACTCAGCCAATGAACTCATGGCCTATGTCGCGGAAGAGGACGGGCCGCTCTCAGCCTTCGATGTTGGCAGTTTGGGAGAGATGTGCTTGACACAGTCCCTGCTGGGCTTTGATGTCAGCTGCAGTCCTTATCTACTCTCTTCCCTTGTGGGAGAAAGCTGGGTCTGGGAGGATGTTGTCGATGCATGCGCCGAATTGGCTTACATGCGGGTGGCACCTCGTGGCGGCAAGGCGAATCGATTCTTCTTTTCCACCATGTTCTACTCCACTTTGGAGTGTGCCTACGACAGCCAGGGGGATAGCACAGCACAGGATGTGCAGAGCTTTGAGAACATGCGCATTCGCTTGGCTGGGTGAGTTTATGTCATGCAGCGCATTATTTTGCTGACCAAATTAAATCCCTTTCTAGGGTTGATGACCCTGAATTTGGCTTTGTCCACTGCAAATGTACTCATTATACGGCCTACTACTGGCGCGGTGGCGAAACACTGCTGCACGGGGATTCCCTCCAAGGCGCACGAGACAACAAAGTCATGGAAGTGATCAATTGGTTCTTGAAGGGCCTTGGGTATCCAAAACTTGTCCGGTTTCACTCTATGGAGATTGCAGAGCAGCCCACAGGCACAGGAAGCTGTGGAATTGCAGCTGCCAACGCAGTCGAGCGACTCATGGGAGCCACTGAGGACAAATGGGTTCCGGAGAGCACCACCGCTTTCCGGGACATGTGGCTCTATGACCTGCTGCAGTGGCACTGGATTAACAGGTCAGATCCTGCGGTACGTAGCACAGAGTACATTGATTTCTTCCGGCTATCCTTCTTAATCTGCACATTTAAAAAAACCTCCAAAAAAGACCCTCCTCCTCTGTCAGAGAACATCCTCCAATTTCTGAGAGTGTTCCATCCAAGAAAGCACTTCCATCCTAAACTGGGTGCTGTCATCCCAATCAGGAAGCGCTTCCATCCCAAAATAAGCGCCCACCCTCCAAGGCAGCGCACTTCCATCCCAAAATAAGCGCCCATCCATCAAGCCAGAAAGCTTCCATCCAAGACAGAATGCTTCCATCCTAAAAATAAGCGCCCACCCTCCAAGGGAAAAGGTGTCCATCCAAGCTGAGTGCCTTCCATCCAAGCTGACCTTGCTTTCTAATTTGTTCATAAGCATATTCAGATGCAGAGATGTTACATAAGCAGGATACTCAACCAAATGTACAACTCTATTAACCAAACTAGCTCTGCTTATGTAATATCTCTGATGCTTATGAACAAATTAAAAAGCAAGGTCAGCTTGGATGGAAGGCACTCAGCTTGGATGGACACCTTTTCCCTTGGAGGGTGGGCGCTTATTTTTAGGATGGAAGCATTCTGTCTTGGATGGAAGCTTTCTGGCTTGATGGATGGGCGCTTATTTTGGGATGGAAGCGCGCTGCCTTGGAGGGTGGGCGCTTATTTTGGGATGGAAGCGCTTCCTGATTGGGATGACAGCACCCAGTTTAGGATGGAAGTGCTTTCTTGGATGGAACACTCTCAGAAATTGGAGGATGTTCTCTGACAGAGAAGGAGGGTCTTTTTTGGAAGTTTTTTTAAATGTGCAGAATAAGGGGGATATCCGGCAACTCTGACAACGGCTTCACCACAGGTATATGCACCACGTCCGCGTGGAACGTATTCAAAATCCTCTTCAGAGTGGCAGGACTTTAACATGTTTGATCTCCCAGTATGTCGCCTCTCAGACTTTGGCTCAGAGCTCTGCATGCTGATGGACATCAGCAATCACATCCAATTGAGAGATTCATGCGCGACAAGAACACAAATCTCGTGAACTGGTCGAAAAAGAACTTTTTGCCTCAGAGCGCATCATTGGAGGATGACCTTGATCATTGGTTGTTCCCAGAGACTCTGATACACGCATAAGCAATCCTGGAGTTTTACCAGAGACTAATATGGTTCTAGCCCAGTGGCAAGCGACCAACTGTGATCACAGAGACCACTCCTTTTCATATTGAGCCATTGGTACTTTCCCTCCTGCACTTCTGAGTCACCAACTCACTCAAATTCTTGTAGCCACCGAAATTTGTACCGGCTCATCAGCTGCAAGAGTCACTCACAGGCAATCCAGACTTTCTCATGGAACTAAATTGGAGCGATAGTAGCCCAGTTCACACGCCTCAGAAGCCATCCGTTGACACCAACGCACCCCCTGCTCGCCAGACATCAGTCATCTCAATTTCCTCGACGTCGGAGGGCGAAACAATCCAGGCATCTGCAACCATTCTGCTGACAAAGAAGAAGCTGCCGACGCGTGTTGTGCTCTCTGAGCACTCCGAATCAGATGAATCCGTAATAATTGTCAAGGACGAAGCCAGGGAAGCTGTCCTACCCAAGCATGAGGGTAGCGCTGCACAGAAGGAGACGGGGGATTGCAGTCTACGCGCGTATGAGATGAGATGCATACGGTCATGCTCATTCCATTCTGCCAGGGACACCGTCTCAGTCCAGCCAGGTGGTCCATGAGAGTTAGACTCCTATGCATCTCTTGAGGATGGCGTCAAGGCTGTCTACAAGTGCGAGGAAGCAATCGGCTACAAATGGAAACGCGCCCAGAGCATCAAGGACGCTGCAGGTCGCCTCAAAAAGTTGATGATCTGATGCACCTGCTATTACACCCACACCGAGCGACACGATGTTTCCATTGACCCGGCGAACCAGCGGAAATCCAAGACCATAAAGGCTGCAATGCGCACGTCAATTTCAATCGTGTTGCAGGGTCCGACATGTGGCACATCACACTTGTCAATCGCACCCACAATCACCCTCGCACTCTGCCAGAGGGTGCATCAGCTCCTCGCCCGCCCTCTGGAAAGGAGAGAGAGATAGTCTCCAAGTATGCAGTGGATGGGCGCTTTGATCGCGGTCAGATACAACATATCCTGAAGGAGATGGTTCCTGACAGCGTCCTTGAGCCTCGCCAGCTTTCCAATGTCATCAACAAGGCACGCGGTGAAGCTTGCCAGGATGTTGAGTGGCTTGGTGGGGATGCACAGGCAGTCCTGGCAATGCTTCAGCAGCTTCAGTCCGACGATCCGCGATGGTTCTACCGCGTTCAGCTTGACGACGATGGCAAGCTGGTATCCCTGTTCTGGCAATCTCCAGAGCAGGTCGAACTCGCGCAGAGGTACGGCGATGTTGTTATCAACGACAACGCCCACAACCGCGACATGTATGCGTACTTGCTCAACATCGGCATCATTATCGACGGTCACGGGAACAGCCGAAATGCCTGGTGCGCATTTCAGGAGCGCGAGACCACAGAGAGTCACGCCTGGGTCCTTCGCGGATACGTTGAATCCACTGGATATCCTCCTAAAATCCTGGCTTTGGATCGCGATGCTGGACTTGAAGGCGCTGCACGCCAGGAAATTCCATCAACCGATCACATCTTCTGTCTTCACCACCTGGAGGGCAACATCAGCACCAAGCTCCGTCCAGTTCTAGGCCATGACTGGCCAAAGTTTGTCACCGATTTCTGGACTATGTACCGCGCAGTCTCACCAGAAGCCTTCGATCAACTCTATGTCTCGCTCATCCAGAGGTATCCTGCCACTCGGGATTACTTGGACGCGCATCTCTATTCGGTGAGGTTCAAGTGGGCGCACACATGGATCTCCATGAAATTCACTGCTGGAGTCCGCACGACGGGACAGGTGGAGAGTGAGAATCACGTCAAAAAATTGCTTGGCGGCCCCAAAGTACCTTTTATAACGTTGTTTAAGCGTCTCAACAGCCGGACGGTGGAGCAGACAGCGAAGGCAACATCTCAAGTTCGCCAGGTATGGGTATCAGACATTAGTCTCAGACATCATTCGCCATGCTCTAACCTTGATTGCAGACAGCACGCCGTTTTTACAATACAAACATAGAAACGACATTCGCACGCCCGCTGAAGGTCATCCACGAGCACTGTGGTCCATTTGCGCTGAGCAAGAGCTACAGTCAGATGGAGGCAAGCCTATTCTACCGAGTCGGCCATCTCAAATTGCCTTCCGGTATCAAGTCCTGGGTGCACGTGTTCGGTCATCATAAGATCCTTTGGCTCATATTTCGCAGAATGAGTATGCCGGCCAGGCTGAAAAGGAAATTGGATTTGACTGGATCAACCAGGAAGAAAGGGTGTGTACTACTGTGCAAGCACATAGTGCAGCATAGCTCAAACTCACCAGTCTCACAGCACATGATGAACACTTTTGAAAACGACAACAGCTATGTCTCTACAAAGTTCATCATCCGCGTTGCGCGTGAGATGGGACTGCGCGTGCGGGACCTTCTCCGCGTCACCCACATTGGAACATCCGCGACACACACAGTTGCTATCATTGACCAGCAGCGCTATGTCTGTGATTGCCTCATGAACAATAACCTGGGAATACCCTGTCAGCACTACTGGGCAGTATTCCACTCCATTGGCGGGTTTGCCTTTCACATCGGATTGATTCGGCAATGGTGAGAGTTTGGCCTATGGATGACGCAACTTACTTGCCTGCTGACACGGTTCAGATGGCTCCAGGACAATCGACTGGATGTGTCCAAAATACCCAGTGTCGCTCGGCACCATGTATCGTGGGAGCATCGCATCGAGATTCCCCCGCAGATGAGCTTCCCTTTGCACTGTCCAACCCTCTGGCTAGGCCCTCAGGAACACCTGCCCCACCAACAGCTACAGTAACATCACGTCTGGTGTTCCATGAGGCACAAGCTGCACTGAAGCCACTCTTGGCTGGCATTCAAACCCAGGAGCAGTTAGTTGCACTCATGGGCCAGCTCAACAGCATAAGGTCAACACACTCTCATTGCCTTTGACGACCATTCTCACACATGATTTCTTGCAGTACCTCGCAGGCCAATGCTGCTGCAGCAGCAGCTCCCCGAAGGGCAGTTGACCCTCCGGCTGTGCAAAGAACGGGACACTCACAAACTGCACGTCTCACTGCTGCTGCTGCTGAAGGTAGAACGACTGGCGGTGGTGGACGAGTAACCAAGGAAGTCAGGAACAGATTCAAGCAAGCTTTGCAGCCGCAGGGGGATGAGGATGTGGAAGACCAGACTTCCCGTCCTCCCCCAGAGGACAGCATGTGCAAGAGAGCCAGGACAGATAACACAGACCAGACAGCCACACATGAACATAGCGGTGCCACGCGCAGGACTCGGAATGTGGGCTGTAAGCTGTGTGGCCAGTCTGGTCATACACAGATGCGCTGCCCAAATGATCTCAATGCGTGCGTGAGCATCTTATGTTCATCTTCGGCTACAAGCTAATGCAGCCTATTCTCAGTGCTGGCAATGCAGAGGAAGACACGGAGTAGTAGAGCATGAGCAAATGAAGTTACCTGGATTAATTCTTGCCCATCAATTTATTCAGATCCCAGACTGGTAATGAAATCCCGGAGTAAGATTATTGACTCTGAATTGAACTGTAAGATGCGATATTATATCCTGTTTCCGATTCTCTGCATGTACGACGGCGTCCATGTTTCAACTCAGCAATAACTACCACTGTCGGGGCACTGGAGTTTTCTCACTCATAATAATATTTTATTTGAGTGTATTAGATACCTGTATTACTATCCTGAGCTTTATGAATGTTAGGGAGTTCACCCCGCTCCTGAGGAAACTTTTGAAGGAACTCGGTCAGCGCTGCCGGCATTTAACCGGAGGCACTCTTAATCTCTTCCGTGCCACAAACGTCTTCTCTGACGTCTCCAACGCGACCATGGCGCAGCAGGAGGCTATTCTGTCTACCCAATGGCACACGCTGTCTGCAGACGACGATATCGATGCCATGTGCTGTCCCAGGCGCTGGACACGTTCTCAAAGGCGCAAGGCATGCCTAGAGCTCGAGAAGACGACCTCGACCTCTACACGCCACTGTCTCAGGAAGGATTTGATGTGAGTGCTCACTGCTTTTCTGCTTAGTTTGCCAAAGCTGACTATTGTATTTGAACTGTAGATGCTCCCAGCATCTCTGTCAGAAGCCATGGCAGAAACATTCACCATTCCTTTCCCAACAACTACATCCTCATCCCGAGGAGGATCAGAATCCATAGACTCGCGGTCCCTCGCATGCACACACACGCAAGACTCGCAGTCGCTCGCGTCCACACACGAATCTGCTGCGGAGGACAGCGCGTCGCGCGCAGACGATTACGCCTCAGAGCGGCTGCCCAGCACCTGCTCGAGCGTCACGAGCCCGGACAGCGTTGCCCCCGGCGACCCACAGAGGAAGGACCAGCAGCGGCTGTCGGTGTGGGGCACCGGATGGCTGGGCCGCGTGCGCAAATTCTCCACGGCGTCCAGTGTGGGCACCGTCGGCGAGGCGTCGACCGTTACGCCGACAACGGAAACTCCTACGGCAACTCCTCCGGCAGAAGTTGAGGATGTGAGCAGTGGGCCCACTCCTGCCGCGGCAGCGCAATGTGTCGACAACATCCCGAAGGTCGATGCTCTCGTCACTCGCGATCTCCATCGCCGTGATGACATACCGCTGTTTGAAATCGTCCTTCGTCGCCGTCGCGCCGCTCCCCCGGGCCTGACATCCCCCACGCAGTCCATCACGTCGCCCTGCATGGTAGCCGTGCCGACGCTCACCACTGCGACGACCCAGGAGCCGCTGCCTGCTGACTCCGCGTCATCGATATTCTCCTCCGGCAAGTCCAGGCCGGCCCGAAGCGGCAGCAGGGGCGCGCGCTGATGGCCATCTGCAATGCGACACGCGTCATGACGGGCGACGCGAAGAGCATCCTCATCGACCCCGACGCGAGCGCGCTTGTCCAGCGCCTCGCAATGCAGCTCGTCGCCAACGCGCCGCGAGGGCGTGACGTACCGCGAGCGCGACACCGCGCCCGAGCGTGCGGAGAAGGCCATCCTCTCGACACCGGGCGCGTAGGCGGCCTCCACCCTTAATCGGCTGCGAATAGCCAGCGGGGAGCGTCCGGCGCTGACGAAGAAGAAGAGCATGACGCGCATCCCGTCCAATGTTGATGTCGCCGCGGCCGTGGCGGTGGCGAGCGTAACGGCAACGGCGACGGGGCGCATGTTCCAGCTGGAGTCGATCATCCCGCTTCACGCACACGATCACGGCGCACGCCGCACACGGACCGCTTCAGGTTCATGTACGACGTGCGCCTGCTCGCGTGCGCGGCGGAAGATCAGCGATAAGGAGGAGCGCGACGAGGAGGATGGCGAGGGATGGCCGGAGAGCAGCCTGACGCGGATGCGGAGCCGCAGCACACGTGCGCCAAGACCATCTGGCACCTGCTCGCTGCTCGCGCAGCTGACGGAGATCCACGACGCGACGCAGCGCGCGCGCGTCGCGGCGTGGGACGCGTTCCAAGACGTTCGCGGGGCTCGCGCCGGGCGAGTACAAGGACGAGGCAGTCATGCTGGGCGGTGAGATACTCTTCGCCGCGCAGATGGGCTCTGCGTCGCGCGAGGAGTGGCGCGAGTTCGCGCGGCATGGATGCAGTGTCATTGGAGGAACAAAATATATTGTCAGAACCTTGTCTGACGCAAGGAATCATTTTTAGCATGTATTCTGATGTTGAGAAAAGATGTTCTCAGCATTTGAGCCGTTACGGAGTTCCCCCCGCCGCCCAGGAAATTCAATTGGAAAATACAAGTGCATCAACATTGCATTTCAACAAAAAGCCGATCTAATTGCGAAACTAATGAAAGTCTTTGGATTCTATATTATTTACAGTCCGGTCGTATTGGATGCATCAGCCAAGACATGAGGATGTACCTTGGAGCGTGTGCGGCGAGTGTTGGATATGGGCGAAGAAGTGCCAGTGGCGGTTGCAGCCGCATCCTGTACAAGTTGCAAGTCCGCTTTCCTGCGGCGCTTGCGAGGGGGCTCTGTAGGCTCAGCAGGCTTGGCAGGCTGCAGACCCAGGAGAAGGGGGGCAGTGTCCGAATCACTACCTGAGTCACCAGTATCATCCTGGTCCTGCGGATAAGACACACCCAAAGTGGTGCACTTTTTCCGAACCCAAGCCTCGATGCGATTGTTCTCCTTCTGCGTCAGAGCACGCTTGCGCTTGCCAGGAGTATCCCCAAGCTTCAACGCCTTGCGAGCCTCGGTGCGCAGTGCGCGAATAGAGTGATAACCAGTGCGCGCAGCCGCTGTCTTGTTGGAAGCAACACTGGTTGAATACTGAGTGAGTACAAGAGAATAAAATAGCATGCAAGATGTGGGACATACATTAACGTTTGCCCGGTATGGATTGGAACCGCGTTGCCATAAAACTCAAGGGGTCCGATGACGACATCCTGGGTATTGCGGATAATGTGAGTGTAGACATTCTTCGCCCGCTCCTCCTGAGTCATGAGCCTAATACACGTCAGTATAAATTTGTAGGTTAAAAGACGAAGAGGAAGACACACTTTGATATGAGGTGAGGAGGGGGAGGCAGAAGTGACCACACTGTCTTCTGCGACTTGTACGCATATGTGGGAACATAGTGCCGATTGGAAGGCGTGAGGAAATTGTCGCATGGAAGAAAGACTGGATCATAATGTGGGAGATGCGTAGAAGTGCCTAAGAGACCTGGTAACAAGGGAAACTCAGTCTGGAATGCGAACAACACAGATGAGATAGAACCTTTTGAGCGGTAAAAGGCCGTAATGAGATCATCCGCCTTGGAAGGAGTGATACCAGCCGGCGTCGTGCCGAATATGAGTTCTGCGAGGTGGATGTCCTTGCGGAACGCAGCATCGAGCAGGGTCGGTTCAAATGGGTCTACATTGACAATCCCGTGGTCCCGAATGGATTTCTAATCACGATGGTCAACAGCTAGAAATACTGGGAATCGAGAGACATTACCGATGCTGATTGAATCAAGGGAACCTGGCGACAGTGAACGGTCGCCATCTCCTTGCGCCAGACCAAGATATAGTTGCTGAAAAAGTCGAGCCGCTGCTGCTCCGTCGGCGAGATCATGATGCCGGAACGCATGGCTGGGTGGATGACACGCCGGAGGAAGGTCCTCTTCGCGCGCCACATGATGCAGTACAGGGCCTCAATCAGGCGAGCAAAGCGCGAGGGGCATTTGAATACTTCCACTATGGTCAGCCCAGGCCAAAGTCCTTGTCAAACTGAGTCAGAGGGTAGAGGGCCAAACGGAGAGCACGCACCACCAGAGGTGAAATCCTCGCATCCCGTGTATGCGCCGGTGCCAGGCACAATGGAGAGGGATGTTGTGGAATTTCGAATGAAGTCGACCGCAAGCGTTTTTGAGTCGTCGCACAGATGCCAGTTGTCCGTGAGCCAACGTCTGATGTACTGATAAAACCCAATGGGACTGGGCAATACCGGTCCGTCTGTCGAAGGTCGGGAAAATATCAGGTGGGTACTCCACCACTTCCACGGACCAACTTGGCTGATGTGAAAATTAGTAGGTGATCGCACAGCAAATAGCAGAGTGAGACGGACCGTGCAGACCATGTCCTTGGACAAGAAAGCGATGACGTGCGTCTCAAACTCCAATGCCAATGCAATCTTGGCCTTGTGCGTTCCATCCTAAGCGCACTTCAGTGACAGATACAAGAGGCACAAGCGCAGGTGACTGACCTCCGTCTTCAGTTTGTTGTTAACGACACCAGTTACGACCTTAGCGGGGACTTCCTGCATGTCCTCGCGCCAGCATTCTCGAGTCATGACTTGCATGGAGGTATACAGTCCAAAATGCATCTAGAGACGTAAATATGGGCGCCAGACAACGATGACAAAATTATAGAAACTCACATGGAGACGGCACACACCAAAGTCAAAGATGATGGTGCGGGCTGTGACATGTACATTCACCAGAACAAATCCGTCGAGCGACGAAAAGCCGGGGGGCCAGACTGGCACCCGCCAACTGTTGGAGCCTTGTTCAAACTTATCTCCGGCCTGCATTGTGATGGGGAGATACTGAGCCATGCGCTCGTCGCGTGCAGTACGCCGTTTCTAGGTTGGCAGATATGCATTCCTCGATCGTGACGTCAATCCAGAGCGCAACCAGCGGCCAGCCAGCACTCAAGTCCCGATACACAAAGGAACCCTTCCCGTCGTCGTCGGAAAAGAAGCCAAGATGGTAGCGAAGTAGCCAGACGAGGTAGAGGTACATGGCCACGGGCTTCGAAATTTCTGGGCACATGGTGGTAGCTGATGTTGGAGTCTAGGCGGGCAAACAAATCGCAATTAGCCCAAATATCACAGCCAGAAATATTTATATACGCACAGAGCAATAAATGACACGTGTAAACGCATCGGAACGCGAGGAAACAGGACTGGGGATGGGATCTGGACACAGAAACCAAAACGAGTGACTCCGATGAGTATTTGAGCATAGACAGCAAATTAAGGGCTTAAATACCTCTTAATAGCCTAACCAGACTTGAAGAGCACCGGAGCTGAGCTACCAGGTGAGCCGAAGGGCAAGTTGCCGTCCGGGGTGATACGGAGCTGGAAGAGACGCGTTTGAAAATCAGAAACTCCGGCCGGAGGTATGTGAGCAGAACGGCGCCGCCGCCCGGTTTCGCGCACATGCAAATCTCCCTGATCAAGGGGGATTTGCGCAACCCGGTTTCTGCGTAGAATAGACTTCTTGCATTCCGGGGTCCCAGAAACAGGGGTTTTTCAATAGAATTTTCCGGTATAAAAGACCCTCGACTTTGTATCTAGCTCCCCAGTTACGAAATCGACATAGTCATGCCCCTCGCACACTCCATCCCTCTCTCTCAACTTCGCCTCTGGGTTCTTCCCTCGCCCAATCTACTCGTTTGAGTTCTCTGTTGCTTGCGGTCCCTCGGTCGTGCTACTCGACGTAGCCGGTGTGCTCAATAACGCACCAAAGGCCCTAGTTGTTCGTTCAAGTGTTCTCTGCGCCCGGACGTTCGACTATCCTTGCAACCAAAACCCCAAGGCACAGCAGGCTTAACAGCCCATCTTCAAGCTCATGGCAATTGCCAGAGATTGGCTGGCCATTGCATGTCGGGCATGGACAGGTGAGGAGCAGAGGGTTATGGTAGAGTTTCCGTAGCATAGACTCCAGGTCATCAGCGGCAAGCGCACTGCTGAGCTCGAAAGACATGTTATCGATGCCCTTCCCGGCTACCTCGACAGCAGAAGCGGTGTCCATCGCAATCTTTGTGAGGTAGATGATTCCCAGTGCGGTACATTCGGTGTTGCCCCAACCAGCTCTTCCGGGCTCCTGGATGATGCTATTCACATCCTCGGGCGTGCCCCAAACAGTGACAACATGGATATTGGGCAAGTCCATGCCGACGGAAAGTGCGCTAGTAGTAGCAACAAATACACCGCCGTTTCGTTCAGAAAGAAGCCTCCTGGTCTCGGTGTTGTACTCGGGAGGGTTGAGAGCATGATACGGGCGGACAGCAAGCTCACGATCCTCCCCCGGCGGCAAAAGCGACCAGAGAAAAGTACATATGCGCCATGTTTGAGCGATAGTCTTTGCAAAGCAAATGGCCTTGAGACGGTGCAAGACCATCCACGCCAACTCCGGAAACGCTGGTCCGTTGATAGCAGAAACCATGGTGCAGCGCCGCAGAACTAGATTGCCATGCAGGTTTGAACGTCGTTCAAAGTGCAGCTCTGAAGCACGAAGACCAAGAGAAGCGCAAACATCGTCTACCTCCTTGCCAGGGAGAAGGGATGCGGTTAGGCCGATAATCTGCACATGTTCTCCGAGTCGGGGACGAAGAAGGCCGATTTGGTGGAAAGCCTTCCGGAACGCCACACCCCAGGTGAGCAGCAGGTGAATCTCGTCAAGACAGAGCAGGGCAATACGTTTCCCAAAAGGACCATGGAGCAAGTCGTTGAACCGCGCCGATGTTAAAATTTCAGGACTGAGAACGACAATACGGGTCGAGGAATGCGAGACGTGGTCCCACAATGCGTGCGTTGATCGGGCAGAAATTGACACGCCGGAAAAATCGCGTCCCTTTCAAGATATAGGCGACATAGCAAGACACAATACAAACTCGAATACAGTACTACCACACATCCCGACAACGATGAAGACCGCAAATCAACAAGAACAGCATCCCGAAATGGAACACGCGACGCACACCGGCAAGACCCGACATCTCTCCAGCATGGACAACTTGGCGACAACGACTCGGCAACCATAATCCCTTCTATTGGATCTCAAGCACGACTCCCGGATTTGCCTTTCGAGACTCCCAGAGTATGCGCGAAGGACGAACGATCCGTCTCAAGGAGCAGGCGAGCATGTTCCGCGTTCGCCTCCCGAAAGTGTCCCAGCACACAACCGCGTGCTACTCCGGCAAAGACACCACGACCACGAAGGTGCGCAGTCGCCCTGGCTGCGAAGGAATATTCTCGACGCTGCTGTCTCCGGTTCCAAGGGATCACCAGCAACCGAGAACGATCCTGACTCATTCACCCAAAATCGTTATCGGCACCTGCGCATTGGCGAACACGTCACCAGCTGCGACCTCGGACCATATCCAGACCAGGGTCTAGGGCATCCTTCCTCTCTACTGTCCCTGAGCATGTGCACCCTGAGAAACCGGGGAAATGCGGAACACGAAACCCATACTAGGGGAATCCCGTCATCGTGATCGCAACGCACTTTCCCACAGTCTATGGCGTCATCCAAACGGCAGGGCAGGCCGCAGCACACTTGTGGACGATCGGTAGTCTTTCCTCGGAGCAAATTCTGAATCACACGCTCACGGAATCGGCCTCTCATTGGCTCCCGAGAACAGATTGCGCAACCCGCAGGCGCGCGCAGTCCGCATGTGACAATCGGGAACTCTTCCTATCGCATGGGCATTATCGGTACAGCTCGGAATATGGTCTTGATTGGCTTGGCATTCTCCTGTATAAAACGCGATAGGTAGTTAGGTAGTTTTCCCTTAGCACAGTGGCTCACGAGCATCCGGCTCACCAGTAGTTCAGTATCGCGCACTCCGGCGCTCAGTTCTCGTACTCGCACCCGTCCTCCGTTCTAGTCTGTACGCAATCAAAGTCTCAGTCACCCTCTGCCATCTCCGTTGGCTTCAAGTCCCGTTTTTCCCCTCCCTCGGTGCGTAGTCGCGACTCCCCGTGATTGCACACCATCTTCCCTCTTCTCCTACCACGACTCCCCCATCCGAACCGTGCTACTTCTGTTCGTCGTGTTCGCACGCAGTCATAGACTTCGCCAGTGCAGCGACGAAGAAGAGACACACTCCCGTCTCACAATCCTCCTCTCCCGTGCACCCTCTTCTCGTAGACGACTCCACACGAGTAGTCTCTAGCTCTCCAGATACAAATTCGGGTTCTACCTCGTCTTCGTGATCCTCACTCGGGTTTTGATCATACACACTCGAGACCATATCCCCATTTCACCTCTATATCTATTCTCTCCTGTGTTGGGTATACTCCACCCACCCACCCTTTTGATCTGCGGCTCCTCCCTACTCCTGTATTCATTGTCTTAGTCTTCCCTGGCTGTTCAGCGTGCCGTCCGCAAGTGTCTCCGCGTTAATGACAATTGTTGTGAGGTTTAGCGCGTTTAGTTTCGGGGCCTGTGTACCGTAAGAACAAGAAGACAACATAATAAAGCACGCACCAGTTCGTCTTCTATTGCGGTAACAGGAAGAACAATGACTGCGGCGGGATTCTGCAGCCAGGAGCGGCCGCAAGGCGAAGGCCCATTTTTGGCAAAATATATCATGACGATTAGGGCAAAGTAGAACATGCAGGTCTTGCCGTCACCGGTAGCCATAATGCCAATGAAATGCTTGCCCTCTAGGACGTGGGCGGTCCAGAGGAGGAGGTAATTGTGCGGATGATGGGTCACAGGCCATGCCAGCAAGATTTTAAGGATTAACGCGAGCCCTTGAGGCAATGTCCAAGTGAAAGGCGCTTGGACAGGCACATGCGGTGCCTCAGCACTGTCTACGGACGCGGTGGACGCGTCGGGGACGCGCTTTGCGCCATTAAGGTTCAATCACGGATCATCGGAGTTGCTCAAATCGCGCATCTCTTATCACGGCACCGCGCTTGCAACAAGACTACTCCCATGCTCCACATTCTTCAACAACGCTTGCACTGTGCCACAGGGGATCGCTCGATCCTTATATTCCGCACCTACCTTAGAAATTCAAATAAGGACACCAGAAGGGAATTGACAAAGTTGGTGGTATCTGACCATCGGCTTGCAGTTGAGGTTGCTCGAAGAGAGGCTGTTCACATTGCCCCTGCAGACCGCCTTTGCCGCCTGTGCTCACGGGTTGCAGAGGAACCAATACATGTTGTTTTTCAATGCTGCGGCCCAGCTTCTCAATCTCAGGCTCGAGACTCATTCTGGTCTCTCTGCGAAACCACATTGGGCAGCTTGGATCATGGACGACATGTCACTTATGCGGAACTACGCCATATGTTGCCAGCAAGAGCCTTCCTGACGATGATAAACAATATTCACCTCTCAAAAGCCCTTGGTGACTTTGTCCTGCAGATAGTGGAGATCTTTGATCGGCTTCCCCTGTACCTGCCACCAGTACTTACAAAGCAGGAGATAGGACTCCCTGCTGCTCTCCGGTGGGCACTCTTGTGGTGCCTGCTGGGGAGCAGTGGGAAGCAGTACGGGCTGCCACCGTTTGGAGCAGCCGCCCGTTTTCAGATGGCGCAAGGGGTTGAATAAACTACCACGCAGGAAGAGACGGGAGTGCCGGGGATTCTAGGATCTCGACGGGAGTGCTGGGGATTCTTGGATCTGCGAAGCGGGACGTGTCTAAGAAGGCCCATTGTTTCCTGTACCTACCTACCTACCTACTTCGGGGGATAAAGAACGGCACTAAGCGTGACCGTAACAGTAACTTATTTGCGGCATACTCGCTGCGGAGTCTGATGAGTGAACCGCAGATGCTCGTTCGCGCAGTGCTCCTTCCATGTAAGTTGGGGGTCGTCGCTCACATCACATTTTCACGTTCGCTCACAACCTGCCTGTGGGCGAGCCAGAAAGATCGCTGGACGTCCGACGGGTTTTCTCCCACGAGCAGCAAGAATACTTAGCATCACACAACTTGAGGACAGCCCAGGTCCCTCATTGTTCAAGTACCGGCCGCGGGACCACGCCGCTGCGCCGTGCGATGGCAGGGCGGGAACGGACGTACCGCCGGGGCTGGGCTGAACGAATGAGGGACGCGGGCCGGGGCATGTTGGGTAGAAGAGCCGTTTTCGACAGAATTGTTGTCTGGATATGGGTCTCTGCAGAGGCGTCTGAAGCTATGGAGTAAGGTCAGTATGATGGCATGGAAGTGGAAATGTGGTGCGTAATAGGCGCACTATATGGCTCAGAAAAGGACTGTAACAGCCCGGGCCCCCCTTGGTTCGACGTGACACAAGAATCACAGCATCGCTCCCCCGGTGCGATAGCAGAGCGTAAGCAAGGCATGTTGCCGAGGCAGACTTGAACGAATCAAGGACATGGGTACCTCGCAGCAGATGAGAGAGGCGGCCGAGAACAGGGCAGACTTTATAGCTCGAGCTCGCCGGCTACCGGCTATCGATCGGGTAGCGGTGCAAGATGAGGAACTGCAGCCGGCATCAGCGTCTGGCTGGTGTATACAACACAGGAAGGGCCAGCAGGGCTAGCCAAGGGAGTATATGGCGGTAAGCATAAGCATATCGTCATGGACGGCGTCTTATTAGAGTTGTCGGGATCTCGATCAGGGAGAGGCTCCTAGATATGCTGGATATAGACAGGGGGACAGTAGGATACGCAGGAGGCACTGCAGAGAGTGGATGGAGGATGAGGAAGAGGCGGCGGCGGCGGAGATTGATTCGGCATCCTCTCCCATCTCCGTTGGCGACGATGAGCGGGCTCAGCGCGCACGCCACGACGCTCGCTGCGACGCAGTCCCCGCTGGACAAGCTGGTGCGGGCGCAGAGCAAGCGGGCGCGCAGCTCGCCGTACGCGGCGCCGCCGCAGGTCGTCGTGAGCCAGCCGGGCCCGCAAGCGCCGCAAGAGTATGGCTACGGCTACGGCTACGGGCGCGAGCAGCACGCCTCGTACCAGTCCGCGGCCTCGTCCACGCTCGACTCGCCCGCCAGCAGCCAGACGCCGCACTCGCCGCTGCTGCACACGCGCTTCGGCAACAGCCAGCGCTACTCGGACCTCAGCGAGGCCGACTCGGCCTACGCGCCCAGCTCCAGCGACGACGTCGACGGCGACGGCCACCGCCCGTTCTCGCACCTCACCGCCGTTACCGGCCTCGAGAGCGCCGCGCCCGACAGCCCGACGCTCGCCGTCCCGCTCCCGCCGCCCGCGCGCAACAGCGACGTCGACCCGTTCGCCTTCCGCGGCTTCGAGTCCCAGCCATCGACGCCCCAGCAGCAGCAGCCATACGGCGGCGGCCGCGTGCCCGCCGTCGTCGTGCAGTCCGACGACGGCCACTATGGCCAGCGCCAGAGCCAGCACCGCGTCGCGAGCCAGCTGTCTGTCAGCAGCGCCGAGGACGTCCGCCCGCGCCTCAATTTCTCGCGCCCGCTGCGCCGCCAGCCGGTCGATCCTGCGCCCCCGCCGCCCCCGCCACCCCAGCCCCAGCCCCCGCAGCAACCACCTCAGCAACAGCAGCAGCAGCAGCATAATCCGTACATGCGCCAGCCGCAAAGCTCTCCTTCGCCCCAGCCGCAGTCTTCACCTCAACCCTCCTTCGCTTTCCCCCAGCAGCAGCAGCAGCAATCGCCCTCCCCGCGCGCCCAGCAGCAACAACAGCATCAGCAGCCATTCCAATTTCCACCCAAGTCTAAACCCGCGTTCCAATCTCGCGTACGCTCGCCCTCCCCCGTCGATACGTTGTCGGACGAGGCGGGCCTGGCGTATGCGTCGCCCGACCTCGGCCAAGAGCTCTTCGGCGGCGGCCAAGCCAGCAACGGCAGCCGCGATCGACATCCCGTGCGTCATCCTCTCTCTCTCTCTCATGCGCCTCCCCCATCTTTGCTTACACTGAGCACGGCAGTACGCCTACGTCTCGGGCGCGCCGTCCAACTTCGAGTACGACGAGGCCGCGTCGCCCGTGGAGGTCTCGCCGCTCACGCCGACGCCGCACCACCAGCTGCAGCCGCCCGACGCGGCGCCGCACGAGCCGTGGGCGATCAGCCCGGAGCGCCGGCGCACGCTGCCGCCCGGGTTCGACCTGCGCATGCAGATGCCGCAGGGCGCGGGCGACCTGAGCCCCATCTCGGACGAGAGCGAGATGGCGATGCGCGAGCACGCCGCGGCCTTCACGCTCGACCCGCGCGAGCGCTGGGAGGAGGACGTCGTCGTCGCCGCGGCGCGCCCGCAGCACGACTCCGCGGCGATCATCGGCGCGTTCGACGACGCCGACCCCGGGCCTGTGCGGTTCGCGGACAGCCCGCCGCCGCGCGCGCTGTACGAGGAGCCGCGCGCGCCACCCCAGCCACAACCGCGGTTCGACGATGCAGCGCAGCCGCGGTTTGACGATCCGCGGCCGCCAGCGCAGCCGCGCTTTGGGGATGCGCGCGCGTCGCCGCAGCCGCGCTATGACGATCCCCGCTCGTCGCCACACGATCCTCGCGCACAGCAGCATCGGTACAACGACTCCAACGCGTCCATGCGGAGGGCCGACGAGCCGCGGACGGAGGCGCAGCGGTACCGCGACGAGCTGCTCAGGCAGGAGCAGCAGGAACGCGGGAACGATCGCGGGCCCGATCAAGCGCAGGTGCGCGACACGGATGTGCGACGCGCACTATTTAACATTCGACTGACTTGTTTTCCTCTGTTCTGCAGAGGCCGTACGATCCGTCCTTCCAGCAACGACCATACCCCAACCCCAATCAGGTGAGTCCGCGTATTATGGTTGGGCGTTTTGGTGGTTGGTGCTGACTGCACGGGATTGTCCTGTGCAGCCCCAGAGCCAGAGCCAGAGTGCGATGCAGAGGCCGTACGACCCGCAGAACCCGCAGGCAGTGTATCCTGACCGCCAGGTGCGTCTGCCAACGCGCCGGGTCGAATTTCTTTCCGTACTGATTTTCGTCCCGCGTTGCAGCGTGGATATGACGCGTCTGCGCGACAGCAACAGATGCTGTATCGCGACCAGCAGCCGCAGATGTACGCGGACGGTTCACCGGTGAGTGTTTTCCGCACTTTCGTGAATTCGTGTTAAACGCACGGAATTGCAGCGGGCGTACTCTCCTGCGGGAGGCCCCTCGTCCTCGCCTCAAGGCCAGCGGCCCTACACCCCGCAGCAGCAGCACGCGAACGGCCCGCAGTCCGCGCTCTCGCCTCAAAGCCAAAGCATGAACTCGCCCATGTACTCGCCCAACGACCCGTCGAATATGCAACAGCAACAACAGCGCGCGTACTCCCCACAGCCGCAACAGCAACAGCGCGCGTACTCGCCGCAGCCGCAACAACGGGCGCGCTCGCCGATCCCGCCGAGGGGCCCGTCGCCGCACCCGCCGCCGGGATACGCGCTGCCCGTGCCCGGCGAGCAGGAGCGCAGTCATACCCCCCAGCAGCAACCGTTATACCCTTCTTCCAACCCTTCCAACCAGTCGTCGCCTTCGTTCCAGTCTCAGCCTTCTCAACAACAACAACAACAGCAGCAGTTCCAGAATCTGCCGCCTGGCCAGCAGCAGAATGGGCCGTCCCAGTCTGGCCCACCACAGCAATTCCAGAACGGACCGCCCGGCCAACAACCACCATCGCAAGCACCCCCGCACTTCCCCCCGCCGCCGCCGGAGCCGGCGGACGGGCCGACAGCGACGTCGCGCGCGGACAAGGGCATCTCGTACTACAGCACGCAGTCGGCGTACTTCCCGCCGCCGAGCGCGCACCCGCCGCAGCACGTGCAGCTGCCCGCCGCGCCGCCGTCGCCCAACTTCGGCCGGCCGGGCAGCCGGAACAGCGTGTACTCCAACTACTCGTACTACGCCATTCCCAGTCCCACCGGCTCCGGGGGCGGTACGCCCACTGAGGAGCGCTTTGGGGCCCGTTTGGTGCCCACTGCTACGGGCCGCGAGACGCCCATGGGTATGGGTGGTGGGCAGGGGGGTGGAGGAGGAGTGGTGCAGTATGATGCGTATGGGCGGCCGATGCAGGGCCAGGGCCAGGCGAGCGGCAGTGGGCAGGGGCAGGGTGGCTTTGCGTACCAGCAGTCGCGTGGGCCGCAGCAGCAGATGACGCCCACCAAGCACGGTCGCGAGGGATCCGAGGCGACGACGCTGCGTGCGGCGCGCGATGTGCTGGGCTCGGGCGGGCGCGCGAGCGAGGAGACCATCCGCGAGCACCCGGAGAAGCGCGGCTGGTTCGGGCGGCAGCGGCGGCCGAGCCACGAGAGCAGCGGGCGGCGCAGTCCTACTGGTACGCATCGTTTTTTTTCTTGCATTTCCGTTGTACTGGGTGCTGATGCTTGTGCGTTTTTGAAGGTTCGGCATATTCGGCGGGGCACAGACAGTACGTCGCGACGCTCCCGAACCCGTCGCCCGGCACGCTGCGCGCGGACAGCGCGCAGGAGTACCTGACGCTGGGCATCGCGGCGCACGAGGCGCTCAAGCTCGCGGAGAGCGCGTACTGCTTCGAGCAGGCCGCGACGTTCCGCGGCGGGTGCGCGGTGGGCATGCTCATGTGGGGCCTCGCGCTGCGCCATGCGTGGGGCGTGCGCAAGGACGAGAAGGAGGGCTTCAAGTGGCTGCGGCGCGCCGCGGGCCGCGCTGTTGAGGGCCTCGAGATGGCGTACAGCAGCAAGGAGAGCAAGGAGGGCAAGGGCGAGCTTGAGGGCGTCAAAGTGCGTTCGCGGATCCTTGTGCAGGGTGGGTTATGCTGACTGGATTTGCGCTAGACGGAGCTTGTGCTCGCGATTTATGAGGTCGGCCAGTGTTTCTTCCACGGCTGGGGCGTCGTCACAGACAAGAAGATGGCGGTTGTGCGTCGCTTTCCCCGAACCAGCGTTGTGTGCGTTGGCTAATCCTCGCATAGAGCTACTACCAGGTTGCCGCCCGGCTAGGCGATGCGGACGCGCAGCAGGCGCTTGCCTTCTGCTACGCCAACGGCCGCGGGGTAAAGAAAGATCTCAAGGAGAGTGCGAAATGGTATCGCGCGGCGGTGAGTCCTTGTGCCCTTCCCCCAGTCCTGCCGCTCATCCAGATCTATCATTTTTCAGGCTGCACAAGGCGCGAGCACTGTTGGCCTCGCATGGATCTACAAGACCAAGTACGGCGCGGAGGAGGATGCGGACGGGCGGCCCGCGCAGCGGTAGAGCTTGTCGTTTCGTTTTTGCTTTTTCCCGTTCTCGTTGTCGGTCTCGGGTCTGAATCCTGCTCGTCGGATATGCGCACGCACACTTATGTTTATCGCTCACTTGCTCGCTAGCGCTCGTTTGTTTCTGTTCGTTTCGCGTCTTCTAGTTTTCACACGCTCTCTTTTCCTCCCTATCTGTCTCCTCTGAGTCTCTGTCCAATCTCTGTCGTAACGTACATCGCCTGACATACATGTTTGGTTCTTTGCTGTCTTACTCGACTTGTGCTGATGTGGGACCCTTGAGGAGCGCAGTACTGTATCCGGGTGGCAATGGGTGCTCCCAGCTGGTTCGCAGTAGACTCCGAATATCAACATGTCAACCTCCGTCAGGACAGTGTTTTGGACACTGTGCGCTGTGCCCGGACACAGGGATGACTGGGATGCAGCGCCACCCGTCGTTGTTTCGAGCATCCTTGACCATGGAGGATTTGTGAGTTCATAGCGCTCATGAATGAGACGCTTAGTGCTTGTTGGACGGCGGCACTAAGGGAAGGCCAGAGTGCTTGACTTGAGGGAGCACACCTTCCTTGTCCCCGGCCTTTACTGTGAGGTTTGATGAGGAATCTGACGAAACATCTTGACATTAAGCACTAAGGTAGCAATCATGTAAGTAGAGAGATAGGAAGGAAGCACATTATTATGAATAATTACATGGGTTTGAGACGCAGTGTCACAGGTGATAGGATCAGCCTCAATCTTGCTAGTGTGGTCCGCCTAAGCATTCGAGGGATCGAGAACCCTGTCGCGGGGGACAGCCAGTCCAAGGCGCACGTATTCCTCGTGAGACATATCATCAGCGCGGTTAGTCTGAGAAAATGTCACAATAGGACGACACGTTGAGCGTCATGTCTCACCAATCCAGCCATATCAGCGGCAATATCAGGCGGCAGGACACAGCTCGCCAGCGCCCAGTCCCGCAAGATGCGCAAGTCCTCCACTTCCAATCCGAGCCGTCGAAACTGTGCGGCGAATTGAGGAATGGAGGTCGAGTCCATTTGGACAGCCGTAATGACTCGACAGAGAATCGGGCAAACCTCCTTATGTGCGATCCACGCGTCGCGCAAGGGCACGGCGAGCCCGTCCTTCCAGTCCGCGCGCTGGCATGCGCGCCCGCAATACGCCGGGAGCCTGCACCGCCCGCACCGTTGGAACGCGCGACCGCTCTCGTTGTCCTGTACGACCTTGTTGCACCCCGGACCAGCGCACGATCGGCGACGCTGTAGCTCCTTGAAGAAAAGGGCCATGGTGTGTGACAGGTCACGATAGGGCTGACGGTTGAGGCTCGGGTTGAAGGTTGTCCTCATGTAGTGTAGCGTGCGCGGGTCGAGTACGGAGTCGGGAAGACGCAGACGTCGGTGAAGCACGATGACAAAGTCGCGCAGAGGTTCCAACATCTGCGGAAGCATGTAGCGCGGCATGTCCGAGTTGCGCATCGCATGCATGGCGTGCTGGGCGGCGCGGAACATCACAGGCTCGTATCCCTGGACTAGGAAGTCGACGTCGTCAAGTCTGCAGTCCGGGCCGTTGACGATCACCGTGAGCAGCAGGCTTGACGAATGAACAAGCACGTCATCGTCCTCACTACCCTCAAAAAGCGGGCAGGGTTCTTCTCCGGGCCAGTCAGCTAGCGGTGTGCGGAAGTCCGCGAGGAGGACGCGGGCCAGCAGCCAGAGCAGGCGCGGGCGCAACGGCGATTTGAGGAGATGCGGGAACAGATACGGTCGAAGGATTGCGACGTAATTGCTGAGCCCGTGGAACGCGCTCACGCTGACCAGCTCGCATCCCCAATCCAAGATTGCCTCGACGGTACGCCGAGCACCGTGCGGCATCAGGTGCGCCGGCAACAGAGGCCACATATTCGCTGCGCTGCGAAACTGGAAGCCCTTGCCTACTTGCGCCCGCGTCATGAGGGAAAACGAGTCGGAAGAATCATCGTCGCCAATGGAGAAGCACAGATTTACACATGCAATGGCCGCCTTGAAAAAGTCGTGATAGATTCTAGCCGGGTCTGCAGTATCAGGCGGGTCGATGTGCATAATAGTGCATGACTCGACGTTCCGGACCAGCTGCTGCTGTAGCACAAGCTTCTCCTCGTCCGACCTCGGCGCAGTTATTAGTTCAACGCATGATTGCCAGAATGCCGGGTTGCTGATTCGAGTGGTATACGCCAACGAGTGTATGTCCTGAAGAATTATGAAGGACTGTATGAAGCACGTCGGGCATATCCCAGAGACACCGCACTGCGGAAGCTTTTGAATGATGTCGACCTGGGATTGGAAGAGCGGGAGACATAGGTAGAGCAGGTTCAGTCGCTCGGGCGATGGGTTATCCAGCAGGGCATGCACGTCATTTTTGTTGAAGTCTAGCTGCTCCATAGCATATTCAACCGCGGCCATGCGCGACATGCCGGGCCAGCCGTGGTGCGCGCGTAGGAAGGGCAGGCCTGAGTCGACCGGTCAGAGGAAGAGTGTCGGGCATTGAAAATTATTCATGTTCGACTTCCATTTTGCGCAAAATTCAGCAAAATCACAAGCGTCAAAGCTGATTGAAAGTCAATTTTCCCACAACGAAATCACGCAATGATTTTCAACCAGAAACACAAATCCCCGCTCCCATCGTCAAAGAAGACAACCGCCCGGACTGCATAGCAGTTGAATGGCAGCAGCGAATACTCACCTGGTATAAGTACCACACTACCCCGCGTACAGCATGCCTGTTACTATTGTCTCGTGTCCTCAATAGCCTGTATAAAATCTTATTCCCATATTTGACCAAGGAAAGAGGTGAACAGCGTCAAAGTTATCGGCCCCAGGACCGACTAAGACTGTGAAAACGCCGAAGAGTTAGGAAAACCAAGTTCTAGGCATCCATTCCCCTCTTAACTTCCCAGTACGTTCGCAAGTGAGCGCGATTCTTCTGATTTATGCTGTAGTGTCCAGACCTGCCCTTCGGGCCGAATTGCCGTTGATCTTCCAAATGGGGTCACGCTTGGCGTGGGGCGCGGGGAGGAACGGGGGGTGCAGTGGACGAGGTTTACAGTCAAACCTGTCTTAACCCATACTTGTCATAGCCCATAACCTGCAGTAACCCATAGGTTTTGGCTCTGACAAACTGAACGCTACAATGGCAATCCACCTCTGGGAACCCATAACCTGCCATGACCCATACCTCGGAGGTTGAACCGACCGGTATGGGTTATAATAGGTTCGACTGTAGAACGAGAAGCTGCAGATCCGGCGCGCAGGAAGTGGGGACGGTGGTGGTCGAGGCCCCTGAGCGGGAGGTATCGCGAAACGTGAAAGGGACGCCGCGGCCGGTTCGACGCGGGTGTATTCGCCGCGAGCCGTTGTCCTTCCTTCCTGATGCGGAAGGCCTTCTCCGCCAGAAACAGGACGACGAAGGCGGCTGATTGTGGGTGTGGGTGGTCGAGGGGGTGCGGCTGGGAAAGGCAGGAGAACAATTGATTTGATCCCGGCTCGAAAGAAGCGTGTGTTCGCGAAGCGATACACGTGGAGCGGAACAAAAACGTGGAAGGAAAAAGGCAGGCGCCGTTTGAAGCCCCGCCTGAACTCCGATTTGTTTTCCATCCTTCCCCGAGAAAGAGCCTGCCCTGCATTCCACGACCGCGTCCCCAGCTTACGCCCGCGCCCTTCACTCTTGGCGATTCATTTAGGCACGCATACGGCGGAGATCGCAATAAGTGCCTAATCAAGAAGGCGAACAGACGAAGCCCGCCATTGTTTGGGCCGCCTTGGTTCGCGAGGCACGCACGAAGCATTATTTTTCTCTTTTTCGACGGCGAGTACGGTATCAGGTGCGCAGATTCGAGCATTGCCGCGGCCAAGTTTTGCTGACCGGCGGCTTTCCTCAGAAACAGTAACGCGGCGCTGTCGGAGATTGGATGAGTGCAGAGCCTGCTTCCCCACCAATCGCTGCGCTCTCCAGGCACGTCTCTAGTCCCATCCTCATGAAAATTGCGCTGACAAGTCTATTTGTAGGAGCCCGACGCTGAGCAGGTCGCCAACTTTAGCACCGCCCGCGAACAACGATGAACCGGTCGCGTCAACCCGGCCGGTGCCCGCGGCTTCGGCGGACGGCGAGGAGCTCGCGTTCAGGCTCGAAGAACACAGCAGCCCCGTCGCGGGCAGCTCGCAAAGCGTCATGAATACGAGAACTCCCAGAAGACCGGGGTAATTAGCTCCCGCGAGCTCGTTGTTCCGTGCTCATGTTCATCCTGAAGGACCGTCGAGGTTCATTCCTTCAAAGAATACAAACCCGACAAGGCCAAGGCTAAGCGCGACGGTACGCACGCCTCAACGTCGCGCCGGTGCGTGACACGCAGTATTTCAGCAATGAGTCAATGGCTGACAATCGATCCTAGAAAAGAACACACGTATTGGATGTGTGGCTTCACGGACGGCCAAGAGTACAGGCTTGTCTGCGGCCAGCTGTTCAACCATCAGAGTAACGTCTACCATCATATCAACAAAATCCACAAGGAGTACGCGGAGGTCGGACGTCTAGTCTCCATGCTCGACCTACGCGTCACCGACACGTACAAATGCCCTGGCTGTAGACGAGAGTGCGCGTTTTGGAAGCTGCCCACCTACAACAATTTCTCTTACGCGCGATTTACTTCTAGATTCGGTAGAGAGGATTCGTGCAGGCAACACCAACGTGCTGCCAACCACCAGCGAGCATGGGCCGCACCTGTCAGGATCGACCCCGCACAGCGCGGCCACGACGTCGCGCAGGGCAAGATCACGACCAAGTGGCTCTGCGCCTTCCGCGGCATCGGCCCAGAAGAGGACCCGAATGCGCCAGAATGCAATGAGCTCGTCATGCAGCCGCTCGGCCACCTGCGCGCGGGGCACGGCGTGCGCCATGCGAGCAATAGCTACGGCCAATACGTCGACATGCGCGTTCAAGAGAGCTTCCGCTGCGCGCACTGTCCGTGTGAGTACGTGTATTTGCCCAATATGACCCTGAACGGCTGGACTGACATGCGCCAGGTTCATATCGCGCGAGTCGACGCTGCACCATGCGAAGACGCACGTGAAAGAGGGCCTCGACCCGGACAAGGAGCCTTCTGTCATCCCGCGCGTGCGCGCCGAGTCACCAGCCGAGGGCTCCTCGCGCGACGGTAGCGCGCGCGGCGGAGGTGGTGGCGGCGGCGGGGGCGGGATCATGGTGATGCCGTCGCACCTGCCGTACCCCGAGTACGACTGGCAGACGATACCGCCGACCCGCTGGCCGTGCATCCTGAAGCAGCGCGAGATGCTCAAGCCGTACGTGCTCTCGCCGCTCTCCCCCGGCGCGCTCGAGGGCGGGCGCGGGTGGCCGCGGTTGCGCGAGTCGTACGTCCCTCCGCCGCCACCGGTGCTCGGCTCGACGGACAAGGAAGGCGAGGTCGCGCCGACGACGCCGCCGCCGATTCCGCGCCAGCTCCCGCTCCCGCCGCCGCCGCAAAACATGATGCCCGTGCCCATGCCGGCGCCCGTGCACCACCCCGCGCCGCGCCACACGGCCGTGCCGCCGAACTACATGCACATGCTGCTCGCTCCGGGCGCAGCGCCGCACGGGATGCCGCCGCATGGGATGCCGCCGCATGGGATGACACCGCTGCAACAACCGCCGAACGCGCTCAAGCGGCCACCGGGACGCCCGCCGGGCACGGGCAAGAACCAACGCGCTGCGGCGGCGCTGGCTGCTGCTGCGGTGTCGGCGCGCACGCAGGCCATGGAGGCGCACCTCCCGCCGTACGTGCCGCCGCCAGGCATGGTACCACCACCGGGTATGGTGCCACTACCGGGCATGGTGCCGCCACCAGGCATGGTGATGCTCCCACCAGGGATGGTGCCACTCCCTGGCATGCTGCCTGTTCATCCGCCGAGGCCTCGCGCGAGCGGCAGCGGCAATGGACATCCTCCCACGCAACCGAGGTCGCAGGTGCCACCGCCGGAGGCGTTCGTCCCTGCGCTGCCTGCGGCGATCCCGCCAGTGGGCATGCTCATCGACGACGCCACGGACCCACAAGCGCCTGCCGGAGAAAGCGGGAAGGGCAAGGAGAAGGCTGTACCGCAAGACGTGGAGATGAGCGACGCAGATGCAGATGCCGACGCCGACGGCGAATCTGACCCGGACGCCGACGCAGATGCCGATGCTGACCCAGACGCCGACGCAGATGCCGATGCAGGCGCCGACGCCGATGCGGACGCTGACGCCGACGCCGATGCGGACGCTGACGCCGACGCCGACGCCGACGCCGACGCTGACCCTGACGCAGATGCTGACGGCGACTCGGTAGACGAGCCTGAGCCAGTCGTGCCACAGCCTGTCCCTGGGCCGTCGGTTCAGAAGCCTGCTGTCGCTGCTGACATAGAGATGGTTGACGAGGACGCCGATGCGGACGCTGACGCTGACTACGAATCTGAGGAAGAAGGGGCTAGTTGAAATCTTGAACTGATGCTGTATGCTTTGCTGACTACCTCACAAACTTGCTATTGCTTCTGCACGACCGTCACGATGTATTTGCTGCCATCTGTAACGCTAGAACTGACTGCTGCCAGTGATGAAACTGAAGTGCCTCGGAGATCTGTCACAACGAACATTCTCCATCTGAACGGTTTCCCTTTGACTTGGCTTGCAAATTGGGGGATATAAAGCTCGAAAATATGTCGTATTCTTTAATGTCTGCGCGAACCGGATCGGCGCCTGCCGAGCCACCTCTCAAACTTCAACCACGACATGGCTATCACTGAACAGGAGATGTCTGGCCTCCAGTCTGTCGCCTTCAACTGGACCGCGTCGAGCCACTGACATATCGTAGGGCACGCGGCTTCCAACTTCTGTTCAAAGATCAGTTCGAGAAGTTGCCGCCTCGCGTTTTTCCTGCAGAACTCGACAGGCACACGATCCCCCCCATTAGCAAGCAGCTCGTGGCGCAGACAGTCACCCCGCCATATACTCTTGGCTGGCCCATACGAAGGTCCGATTTTATTCTTCGGTATCGGCCCAAAGGAACCTCCAAGGGCTTCTCCGACGTCCGCATCGACCTGCGAATACGATGGGTACAAAACTTTAGGAATTCAGCGCATCATGATTATATGTAAGTTTCGACTCAGGATTATGAGCTGTCTCTCACAGCGATCCAAGAAACTTCGCTCCTGAGATCCTTCCCATGAGCTCAGGGAACGACTACGTCCTCGCCATTCTGGGCAACTACAACAAGGAGTTCCTGAAGAAAAGTCTCGATGATGATTTCGTCCAAGCAGCTGCGTCATTCTTGGGTATGGAAGGGCCTCCCAAGTGGTATCGGATGTAAATACTTTTGATAATTGAGGCCATCTACCGGTGACATTTACATTCATCGATCTCCCACGGCGCACGCTGTCTGAGCTGAGTTACAACCTCGAAGCCTTTCTTCCCCTGCGATACGTGTAACGCTTGGTCTCGGACGCCTACTGGCGAGACCTGTGAGTTGCGTCTTTGGCATCTCAGCCATGAGATTTTCATGCTGAATTCTAATGGACGGTCCTTAGTCTACCACCGTTCGAGCGCATCCATATAAGCCTGCAGACGATCGAGACATGATAGACACGGTGAGTTACGGTAGTATCAAGGTGCAGCTGTCCTCGCGGTTGACGCAGTCCACGATGCAGTGGATAACGCCGATCCTGGTCGCAATCGTCTTTCTCTACTCCAAATTTTACAACACCCGTCGAGTCGAATATCCCACCTATGGGCTCTGGAACACAGTCTTGACCAGGCTCATACCCTCTGGAACGTCCGCCAAACTGTATGGCGACCTCGGGGACTGCTTCGTTGTCGCGCCGCAGTATGAGGTTTATGTCTCGCCGAAGGACACGGAGGTGGACCCGGACGATCGGCGCGCCTCGACGGAAACCAGAGCTGACGCGGATGCGCGAAGTGTCTTCTTCGACTTCGCCATCCTTCTTCTCAGGCCCGGGTTCCGCAAAGATGACACATATGCGCATGGCATCACCACCTTCTTGCACTACCTCCTTCATAAAGTTAAATGGCTGCCAACGGATAGAATTTATCGCGTCCTCCAGCTTGCTCGTCTTCGCATATCTGATGCTTTTATCCTCTGCGCTATCGAGCTCAAGAGGCCCCCTCCCCGATCCATCACCATCCACTACTGGGTTGCATCACTTATGCATCTCCTGGACCTGGCGCAGGCTCAAGCGTTCGAACAGGCAGCCCACGTCCTGAGATCGGTTCGATATGACTATCAGAGGCAGTACGGTCTATTTCTCATTGCTGGTGCTGGTGAATGGTTCACGTTGCGCTGGATCGACTTTGAGGCGATCGAGTCAACACCACCCTTCCAACGCGACACGTTCGACGAAGTGATGGACATGCTCATGTCACGCGTGAAGCGAGACGAGGCGCTCGAAACGAGTCTTCTCCGTTCTTTCCCCGACATGCCACTGATGCCAGAGAACGAATGCGCGCTGGATGAACGCGAAGTCCGTGCTAGGAAGCGGGGCTATGCGCAGAGTCGTGCCGAAGTCAAGAAACGGGAGCAAGAGCTGTCAGCTATGCTTCCTCCGTTCATCGACGAGGATCTCCAATACTACCACGTATCCGTGTCGACGGAGGAAGAATATGTGGAGACGCCGTTCTTTTTGCAGCAGGAACCCCCCAACGGTATCATTACCTTGGACTCGCTCAAGGACTGGACACGTCCTATGCGCCTTGGCTCACCTGTGGCCAATAAATACCTGCAATTTCTCATCACCAATCTCAAGAGAATTGCGGAAGATGCCCAGCCCGTTCCGGCCTCGCCGGTGCGTACCTGATACTCCGGAGTCAACAGGGACCGAACTCATGAATGTTGCCTCCAGGTTCAGGTGCCCACCGACAACAAATAATGTGACGTTGAGATTCTGTACCATGTTAGCTGGGTTCTGTATTTTCACTTCTAGTTCTCGCACCGCGCCTTCGAAATTGTAACGATTTTCTTCACGCCCGATCCTTCAAAGAACTACTTGGCCATTGTCTCCATTTGGGATTCAGTATCAATTGTAGTCATGCAGGCGCCGTCGACGCGACGCTCGATGAGCAAATGATGGGTTTTTACTCGCGTATGGAAAAAAGGTTTATGAACTAAATCTTGGGATGCGGAGAATTCAGCCAGGATTTGCCATACAGAAGTAGTAATACTGTGCGGCAAACTATTGAGATCCAGTCTTAGGTACTTGATCATCGACGAAAATCCCCGGATCTACGGCTTCGCCTGCAAACTCTTCCCGCTCTTTCGCCACGGCGTGCGTGAAGGAAGATTTCACCGCCCGTCTGCCCCACGACGCTGTATACCATCATCGACTGCGTTCCTGACGATGAGCGACTGCCGTGCGCGCACGTGTCACGGCGATGGCGGGCCGTCGCTTTTGATAACCACTCAGCGTGCTGGTTCGACTGCAAGAACGAAATCCGTTTGTTTCACAGAGACACGGCCGCCGGCGTAGCCCTGGCCATTGCCCAGCTCCAGTGCCGCGCGCAACATTCACCTGGCACACGGATCAGCCTTTTCTTCGCTCATGCCACAAGCATATTCGTAGAGCCGTGTTGCGGGCGCTGCCGCGCGCCCTCCATCGTGCGGAGTATCTAAGCATGACGCTGCATTCTGACAGTCGAAACGCCGAACCCGAGTGGCTCCTCGATGCGCTCTCCTGCCCTGCCCCGCTCTTGCAAACGCTGGATCTGCACATTAGCCGGCATATCAGTCCCAACATTACTGTTCGCCTCCGGCACGATATGTTCACTGGGGCGTGCCCAAAGCTCAAGGACATCACTCTCCACAACATCGCGCTACCTCCCGAGCCTCTTCCGCAGCTGCAGAATGTGTGACCATCCGCCTGCAAGACGGACGCAGGCCGGAGGAGGAGCTCCGCGGGACGATGTGGCCGCATCCCGGTTTCGGAGAACTCGAACAACGATTCCCAGAAGAAGTCTTCGTCCAAACTCGGGTTCTGAAGGAGCTACGACTCGCGCAATGGCACGTCACAGTCGCTCTCTCCGCCCCTGCGCCGTCCACGCTCTCAGGCCTGGCCAATCTCGAGGCGCTCTCGTTAGACGCCGACACCGCGCGCACCGTCAGCGCGCTCGACGCCCTCGCGTCCATCCGCGAAATCAGCGCGCGCTTCAGCGCGCGATGCTCGCGTTTGGGCATCTGCACGCACGTCGCCGACGCGCGCCTGTCTAGGCTCCTGGCCGCCTTCCTCCGGCACACGCCTGGGCGGCTGGGCATCACGGTATGCGGGTGGCCCTCCGCGCAGAGCCTGACAGTGACGGTCGTCGACAAGGACAGCATCCGGAAGCGCGATTTCGGCGTGTGCCCCGTCCTGGTGCCGCACGCGCGCCGTCCTGCTGGGCATCGCCACCGAATCCTTCCCCGACGTCTGGCCGTCGTTCTCCGCCTCGCAGACGCTGACGGGATTGAGACGCTGCAGGTCCTCGTCGACCGCCAGAGAGGCGCGGAGCAGGTGTTCCTCCCGCCCGTCGCGCCCGCGCTGCGGACGGTGCACTTCGCGCCCAACCGGCCGTGGACGTCGACGATGTCGGCGGACGAGCTGTGCGCGTTTGCCGGGCGCGTCATAGAGAGCGAGACGCTCGCCCGGGTCACGAGACAGACGCATATTGGATAGCAGGCCCACCAGCAAGACCTCAATCATATAAAGAGTCCTACCAGCTACCTATCGTCGACACCTATTCATGATCCGCTGTCTTACCGTGACTCTTGATAACCGCTCCGCCTGTTGGTTCAACTGCGAGAACGAGATCCGTCTGGGCCACAGAGACAATCATGCAACCATAGGGCGTGCTCTCGCCCGGCTCCAATGTATTTGATGACTTAGGAATGCGAGGGTCTGGCGGTCGCGCGAGCGAGGTAGGCCGCGGGCCTGCGCAAGAAAACATTGCGCAACCAAATGCGATCTTCATGTCCGTGTCATGGCACTCTGAAGTGTAAGAACCCTTGCACTGCAACGGTCTTTCCTTTTAGAGCCGGGATCCGACTGTATAACAGCATGTCGTGTTTCGAGCCCTCGAGGTACCCAACTCAGTCCAGACCCGCAGGAACAGTGCCTGCAGGGTCCTGACGTCGACGATTCGGAGCCGTGGGAATCAATCTCACAGTTGCAAATGGGGAACGGCTTGACTACGTGTGACGGGTGACTTTTTTGAGGCTCTGAGCGACTCGAGGTCATTTAGAGTCAGAGATTCATCGGATGAAAGCAGCCTATCTTCCTCACGACTGCTAACGTCGCCTACAAGACCGGTCTACAACCTGCAGGGTGTGTGTTCTCGGTCAGCACAGCTTTTACATTTCGCCTGTAACGCGGATGTAGTCCGCCACCAAGATGTTTGGACGTCTGAAAACTGAACGTCGCTTTCCTTTCAAGGCAAAGTGTTAGCTTCGTCTCATCGAATAACACTCGCTTCTGCTTTCGCTTGCATGTCTGAGGTTGACGTGACAGAATTTGGGCTTGCTATATAGCCTGCAGATAGTGAGATCGCGACGCTACCGCCCTCCACACCCCTCTCTAGTCGAGATGGCCATTCCTCCGCTCAGCAGCGGCAGCGTCAAGCCGCTGAAGATCAAGAAGCGGCCGAGCGCGCTGTGTCTCAATTCTTTTAGTCCTCGCCCCTCTCCTGACGAGAAGGAATTTCCGTTCACTCCCCAAGATCTTCCCACAAGCGCCGAAGAGCTCGGTAGCTGGGGCACATGGAACGACAATCGTCAGAAGCGTTGTGCATGTGGGTCGTGTGACAATGAGAGCGGTCTTTCGAGCTAATTTATCTAGCATCCGACGTCTACGTTTCCCCATTACGTCGGCACAGTTCCCAGCACCCTACAGCTTCGAGTTCTCCTTCTGCTTTGCCGAATATCAGCATCTGCAGTCGCGGGTATCTTCACCTCACTTATGGGCCACGTCAGGCCAGACCCTCGTTGCTGCACAGTCGATCTCACGTCAATCTGAGTGGACAGGTGTGTGTGTACTTTATCACGCATATTCGGAGAGACTCATTGGACGATTGCTGCAACCACCACTCGGTGTAAATCCGGGAATCAAATCTGACAAATAAACGGTAATCCCGGTTCTAAAGTCCGCAAGAACAGACCATGGTCCCAGCACACTGCTCAGAAGATTCGAACATGGCAGGCGCGCCTCGTTGCCGTCATTGCGCGCTGAACATGCCAGCTGGTCAAACAGCCGTCGTGATATACCACCTGTGCCGTCGCTGCCCCCAGCAATACGGCACCGCTCCTCATCGTCCGCACCAGCGCTGCTTCATGTCAACAGCAAAGATACTAGATGGAAGCCTCTTCCCCCGACCCCCGAATTGCTTTCATTAGCACATTCGTCCCCGAACAAGCTTTCTACTCTCGGGCAGGATCTGGGCGATGCCTTCGTCGGCCAAGGCTGCGCGTACGGCAGGATACACACAATAACTGCCCATAGCGAGCCTACTTCACCAACAGTCTCGTCCCGCATTCGAGCTGCGTCAGTTGACACTGCCCTTGACGCCCCTCAGCGGCCGTCGCTCGCAAGTCACGCCAGTGATCTGGACGGACTGGCGCTCCCCTCCATCAGTTCCCGCCGCCGCCTAGGTAGCAGCGGAGGATGTGCGTCAGGGGCGCCCCTTGAGAACCAGTACGATACTGTCAAGGTCAAGGTCCTTGTCATTTCGACTGGTGATCTCTTCGCCTTCCGGCTGGACGCCGTGTTTGGGTCACTTCGCGATTTGCGGCGGGCGCTCATGCTGCGCAACGCGGTGAGCATCTCGACAGGAACGCTGCTATGCTTCGCGGTTATGCAGCTCAACGCAGCCGACACTGAGCTTGACCGGGAGAAAGCGTTCCTGGGTGCTTCCGCAGGGTTTGGCGCCGTCATTGCGAGTGACGTGCAACTGCGACAAATCCTTAGCAATGCACTCCGCCTTCGAGCACCTCTTAGATTAGAGGCGTTCTGAATCGGATGGTACGTTACGTCCCTGTATTGTGCCGTATGCATTCCCTTTCTTGGTGAGAGTTGGTCAACCGTCTGCTGATCATATTTGAAAATCCAGTTCGAATTAGAAGAGCTGTGATCCAATAGTTCGTTGAATTTCAGCCGCGTCAGACATATAAGGACGGTGTGTCCATGTCGTACTAACCATACCTTACCACAGAACTTGTATTTCTATGCCCCCGCGTGGGACGTGCTTGCTCATCGCATTTCATTTCTCCTTCACCGACCCGTGACCTCCATTTCGCCTGGGCTGCTGAATCATGAATCTGATTACTTTTTAGCTCCTCCCTGGCCGTTTCGACCGGTCTCTCGCGTTCGTACACCTGCATGTTGCTGGCTTGCCTTCGCGCGCCGTGATGTTGCGAAGCCATCCGTAAGTCGCACCTTCGTTCCGCTGCCAGCGTCTCACAAGCGGCGTTGACAGATTGCTGCCACTTAATGCCCATCCTCTTCATCGATCTCTACACCCAACGCCGCTCGTTCGCCGCTATATATTCGTCGGTCGAATCATGCACCAGCCAACATTGTTCGAGCTGCTATTTGTCTGCACTTCACAAGCTGTCGGTTGTGCTCGTGTTCTTTTGCACAGACTGCTAAGTGTTTCTTGGCAATATATGCACTCTCTGTTATGCTTCCACGATCATCGCTGATATTGTGCGTCATTGCCCCGGTAATGCAACGCCATGGCCTGTTATTTGTCTCAACCCACTGAGGAGACATGATTGTGCCATTGGCGTAGTCCCGAGCACAATAATCTCAAGGAGAGATGGTAATGATACATCAGGAACGTGACGGACGACTGGTTGATCACTGCCTATATGTTCCTGCATGCTTATTATACTTGTCCGTGAAGCTACAGGGTGCGAAGCGCATGCAATGCAGCGGTGGCGGAGATGAATAGAGCGCACTCACTGTTTTCCCGCCACCGTGCTGTATGCTGCAAAATCCCAGAAAATGACAGAGCCCGGGCCATCGGAGGGGCCAGTGAAGCAAGTTCAGGACTTGATACGCCTTGTTCCCTTATGGCACAAGCGCTGAGAAGGGAAGAGTCAACATTGACAAGGATGCTAGGACCCCGGAAGCCATGGCTGGATGGAGCTGCTTGCGCCTTCTCGCGAGAACTTCAGCCGCGGAGCGCAGACTTGCCAGTGCGGGTAAGATAGCGTCTATGGTCTACCAGGCCTCGCGGCTCAAAGTCGCGGCATGAATTCTAGCTTCACTCCCAGACTCGTGCCGCTGCCATTTGATGGGGGGCCGCAGCACAATTGCAGAGCTCCACAGCGCCTGATATTGGAAATAGGGAGAGCTCTCAGGACAATGCCAGCGTGGAATGGAAGTTCGTGACGGGGAATCGGTGGGAAGAAAATACCGCATTTCCGGGGCAATAACTTATGCGCCACATGGGACGGGGCCTGGTTCCCAGGAGCGCCGAAGAACTGCTGAGCCACAGACGGTTCCACCCCGTCGGCGGACAGGAGATCTCACAGATAGCCGTCTGCACCCCCCTTTCAGCTGAGTATTCAGAATCTACCGAGAGTCCAAGAGCATTGTAACATGCTAGAATCTTGGATGCACAGGTACAGCCGGTGCACACCCACCAGTCGGCCATCCACCTCAATCTCAGTGTATGGGACACTGTTTCCCTGAACGGATGTTATTGAGTCCTTGTTCTGGCTTGCAACTTCCAAATCGGGCGATGAAGTTTGCAAGACGGGATGATGCAGACACACAGGTCCCTTCTCCCGACGCCCGGCCCGAGTGCAATGCCCATCTGTCGACCCTTCCCGTGGCTGGGGAAGGCTGGGAACAAGCTGGGAAGGGAGCCAGGACGGTTGACAAGTCGGGCCGCGAGCCGCTGCCAGTGCAGGGGCGTCATGCGCACCCTCCGTGATCAGATCTGTGGCGACCACACACACAGGGCTCGCGTTCGCGCGCTCCCTCACCGCGGCCAGTCGCGGCCGCGGTGCAGCGGTGCTAGCATCCTGTCTGCCAACGCGCAACTGCAGCCCTCAGTTCGCGAAGAGGGACGTAGAGCTGTCCAGCGAGACGCGATCCGCGTTCGCGCGCGCGCCGTCGTTCTCCGCGTCCCAATTGGCAAACACGGCCCTTCCGGTCTGCTACCGCAGGACTCCCGGAGCAGACTGGGAGGGGGGACGTGTAGCGTCTACAAACACGCAGAACTTCCCGTAGTTAGGTACTGGCCGCCCTCGTGCTCGCACTGACGCACAGCGGCTGCGCCCGCCTGTTGCCATACTGACTGTACAGCGTCGGCTTTCTGATGCGCTTTTCCCAGCACCCCTGTCAATCCTATCGCTGTGCCAACAGGCGTGCTGGCCGGGCGCCTACGGGCCATCGTAGCCGAAGATTTTGCCGCATTGCCGCGGAAAACAAATGCGTAGGAAGCCACCTCGCGTTCGCGTTCGCGTCCGCCTCACAACAAATGCAAGGGCACGAGACCACCGGAGCGCCGCAGCGGCAGTCCACTGATAATGAAAGCAGCGCAGAACAATCCAACAGAAAGAAAGAACGACAGAAAGTTGTCCCAAGGAAACGCGCGATAGCAGCGCGGAAAGCTTTTGTCATTTCGTCAGAGAGAACGGTTCCCACCACGGCGTCAACAACAACAGGCGCGGGTGGGGGTAAGCAAGAAGATCGGGGTAGCTACATCTGTGGTAGGGTGTGTGTGTGCGTGGAAGGCCGACATCCGATCCAGAGCAGAAACATACAATGCAAAAAACGGCCAAGGCGGGGGGGATGGCGGCGCTCGCCGATGGGGCGAGCCGCGGCCGCGCGCGGGCGGAAAGCAGCAAGAAAGCACGACAGTTTGGTCTGACTGTATGTACGACGGGGGGGCCGGGTGAGGGGCGAGGGCGGGGAGGCGAGAATGTTGGATGTCGAGGGCTGAGTGTCCGGAGATGTGCACACGCGTATCAACGTTCAGTTTCTGTGAGAATAGAGACGAGGGAAAAAGCGCGGCGAAGGCGACGACGGGGCGCAAGTCTAGGCCAGCGGGGGAGCGGGCTATTCGCCCAAGTCCCGCGCGGGCGGGTTGCGGAGGTTGCTGCCACTGCAACGTGTCCCATCAGCATTGTGCACGCGCAAACACGCGGAGGGAATGAGAGCGAGGATGTTCCTGCACTTACCCGAGTGGGCTGCGTCGTCTGCGGCGATAAATTGCTTGCAGAACGGAAGTTGAACCAAAAGTGAACGACGGGGCTGCGCCGTCCCAGAGAAGTATGAACGATCAAATGCGCAAACGGACGAGGCTAGCTGAGAAAGCTGTAGAAAAGAGAATGAAGAAAAAGGTGTGGCAAGGCAGGCCCGTGGGCCCACCGCGCCGGTCTCCGCAATAATGCTCGCCGTGCGGGACGCCCTCTGCGCTGGGCGTCGCGAGAAAAGAATGAAGGAAAAAAAGGGTAAAACCATCAAAACCACGGGGAAAGGGGATTCAACCAAAGGACCAAGAGGAGACACCACGCGAAGTGGAACAGCGTCCAGAATAGCACCGAAGGAAGGTAGGAAACGGGACGAAAAAGGGACCGAGACATGCACGGCGAGTCCATAAAGGTGTTTGGGTGCGGCGCGACCCCGAAGCCGCGACAGACAGGCAAGACAGACGGGAGCGGCGGACGAAGCAAGGGACGGGGAACCGCAAGAAGGCAGGGCGCGTGCGTTTGCGCGCGCGCGCCTATCCCGCTCAGTACCCGCCGCCGTTCGCCGCCGCGCCGCCGCCGTTGCCGTCCGGCGCAGAGGGATCGCGCGCGAGGCGCTCGCGCGACGACGACGCCCAAGGGCTGTTGTCGTACGCTGCGAGCGCCGCGGCGGAGTGCGCAGACTGTTGCCCGGTGCTCGACGGAGAGGACTGGTAGGGGCCAGTGCTCAGGTGCGATGGTATGTTGTGTTGGGGGTGCCCGCCCAACTGCTGCTGTTGCTGCTGCTGCTGCTGTTGGTACGGCTGCGGCAGCGGGGCGCGGTACGGCTGGTCGTACTGCGCCGACGACGGCACGAACTGCTCGGGCATGTAGATGCGCGGCGGCACGTGCGACGCGAGCGGCGGGAGCGCCTGGTTCGGGTACTCGTACTGCTGCGGGTTCTGGCTGATGGGCTGCAGCTGGAACGGCGTCGGCACGTTCGGGCTTGGCGTCGTCGTGCCCGACGGGATGCCCGCGCCCGCGCCCGCGCCCGACGGGATGGGCGGGGACGGATGCGTCAGCCCGCGCGGCCAGGACGGCGAGTGCGCCGCGGAGCCCTGGCCCGAGCCCGACTGCGAAGACGCCGAGGACGGAGCGCCGCCGCCGCCGCCGTGTTCTCCCGGGCCCGCCGTCTGATAGCCGCTGACGCCGCTGCCCAGCGGGTTGAAGGGCGTCGACAGAAGTCGCAATTTCTGATTCGTCGCGGACGTCGGGCTGACCGACGGCGCGCTCCCGGCCGATCCCCCGTGACCTGACGCCGAAGGGCCTGCGACAAATGCATGAGACACGCGCATTCCAAGTGGCGAGAAAAGGAAGGCCGATTCTCACCACCGCCAGACATTGGATACGAGCTGGTCGACGGCGAGACGGTGCGAAGCGTGTAGCTCTGCGAGTCCGAATGGGCAGAGGCCGATCGCGTGTCGCGCCAGTGGGTGGGATAGGTCGCCGATGACGGATGGTTGCTGTCGGTCGGCGAGTATGTGTGGTTTTGCGAGGCCGAGAAGGGGCCGTGGGTGGAGAGCGGGGAGGGCGCGCTCGAGGAGTAAGTCGATACAGAGGACACTGGGCCGGAGACGTTTGCAACAGGATACAGATGGGGGACGTGTCGTGAGCTGCCGGGGAGCGGAGGTGCTTGGCGGAGGCCGCCGTTTGCTACATGGGACGAGGCGAGGTGCGAGGAATGCGGATAGTATGGCTGCTGGTGGGTCGGAAGGATGGACGTCGGATGCGGTAGTGCTTGCGTGTGATATGGAGCGTGAGATTCTGGACGTGGAGCGTGAGTGACGTTCCCGGGCGCGGACGGTGTACTGCAGCCTTGCAGCACGCGAATGAAATGGACTTGTGCAGAATTGGAAAACGGGAGGAGAGTGAGAACGCCTTGGGGGGCAAGGGGGGGACACGCACCGGAGGGGTAGGCGCTCTGGGGGCTGTCGGGCTCGTCAAAGTGGGAGTCGTCGTCGTCGAGGTCGTGGGTGTCCTGGTAGCCGTCGGCCGTGCCTGTGCCCGCGCCGCCGACTCTGTGCTCGCCGCGGCGGCGCCTGCGCGAGTTGTTCGGCCGGCGGCGATAGACGTAGTCCGGGTACTTTGAGTTGAAGTTGTCCTTGAGACGCTTTGCCAGGTCGAGGTAGTACTGCTTGTCGTGCTGGGAGAGTGTGTGAGAGCGTACAATGTACAATGGCAAGCAACGAGACGCACAATGGGCATCGCATTCCACTCGCGGGACAGGATTTTGCTTATTTCGCCGGTGCGCAGGAGCTGGTTCGCCGCCGAGACCTGCGGGCGCCGCTTGCGGGCAAAGATCATGAACGCGTTCATGGGCCGCTTGGGCGTGCCGTCCGAGTTGAGCGTCTGGGCCATGAGCGACGCGTTCTGCTGCTCCTCGGCGTCGCCTGGCGCGGGCGTCAGGACCTCAGACAGCGTGCGCGACGGCGGCAACGACAGCGAGCTCGCTGGGACTGACCGTGAGGCGCCCTGTCCTGCGGCGCGGCCTGGGGGTGCATGGCGAGGTGCTGGGAGGCCGGCTGGCCGACCGTCCGCCCATCTGAGCTCATTCCAAGGGGCAAACTGCTTCCGGCCCTTCCGAGGGGCAGCGCGGCTTCAAACCTGGGCGGGACCCCAAATCACCGGCACGCCCTGCACCACCACCGTCCGTCCGTGCTCGCCCAACCTCCTCCCGCAACCGTGATCCCTGCGAACGCCTGCGCGCTGTCACTCTCAGCCGGGATTGCCCGTCGTCGCGCCCGTCCGTCCTTCCGCCGGCCTGGCGCGCATACACAACGCCCAAGGCTTAAACTCCAAACGCATTAGCCCCTCTCTTCCATTCTCCTATGTACAACGCAAAGAGAGAAAAAAAGTATCCAGAGCGAGAGCCTCATGGAACGCAACTGATGATCTCTCCGTCCGCCCCAAAATCGAACAACAGTGTGCGCGCGGAACAAGAAAAGCGTAACTGATCGGGGCCCAGTGGCGGTGCTCGGCGGCCTGGCAAATGGAAAAGCTAATCCACGACTCGGACGCGCGAATCAAAGAAAAAGGCACGCGCCCGACTGGCCCGTGCGCGCGGGCCTGTGCGCGCGGGAGCACTGGCTCCTTTGCGCGAAGCCAGCGCCGGGGAAGGGAAGCAGACCGCCAACGGTTACGCGGCGCCCATCACTCGGGCCGCATGAGCATGCGCATGCATGCGCCTCCCCCTGGTCGCGACGACACGTAAGCGCATCGCACCGCATTGCGAATTGCAGCCCCGCCACCCAACGATGCCCAGCCCAACTGGGCAGTGGTCCGCGCTGGGAAATGAAAAGTTTACGCTCTGCATGATCCCGCCAACACTGCGGATCCCCACCGCCAGGGTCATTCAGTACGCCTAAATAAGAGGCACGGCGTGGGGCGGCGGGCGGCGGGCGACCCAGTTGAGTGAGTAGCCAAGGCTGTTTGAGATCTCGCAGGGTCGCCGGCACTGGGCACGATCTGATCAGTCACTGTGACTGGTCAGAGGCAACGCAGCAGCGCACCATCGCGCGAACGCGAAGACCCAAACATCGCCGTCGGCCGATTCCCCTCAGAATCAGATTGCTCGCCACGGACAACACGAAAGCAGTGAAAAGTGTGCCCGGTGTGGCATGGCAAGACCGAACGCAAACAGCGCACCAGCGCACATCCATCCGATCGCGAGTTGTCGCCCAGCACGCGGGACACGCATGTACCGCACGCTTCTAGTAGGAGGAGTGAGGGGAGCGGCCCCTCGCAGCACCGGCCCCGAAAAACTCGCGCAGACAGCGAACCCGCGTTGACAGCCAGCCAGCCAGCCAAGCCGCGGGTGCTGCTGGGGTCCCACCTCGCAACTGCAAATCCCGCTGCTTCGAGCTTCGAGAGCATTCCTAGCGCCCGCCATGACACTCCACTGCGCACCGGGCACCGAACACGGACGGGTCTGGCACCATGACTGGGCATCATATCGACGATCCTCGCCTCGCCCGGGCCAGCGAGAAGCAAGGGTGATGACGAGGGACCTCCCCCTCGGCACCTCTGAGAAAACTGCCAGCAGGCGCCCATAAGCAAGGTCAGCGTCACGGCGTGCGTCTCCCGCATCGGACTCCCATGCTCCTCGTACCATGCCACATGCCAGCACCCATACCACCAGCCGCGCCACCGGAAGTCTCCCCGCCAATCACCGACCGCTCCGCGCGCAACTGCCTTTTCCGTCCAGCCGCCCAGATTCAGAAATCGAATGACTGCGAATGAATGCATGGCCCCAGGATCGGCAGTGGCGGTGTCACGTCAATGGGAGGAGGGCGCAATAGCACGCGCAGAAACCCGAGAATGGCCCCCCTATTAATCCGGCCATCCAAAATCCGAAGAGCTGGCGGGATGGCGCTCAGTCTAACATCAGCACCGCGATCCAAAACCACGGCAGACCGCAAGCAAGCGATGGCGTGATCTGTAGTAGGCGTCCATGGGCGAGGCTCGCGAGCAGATTCAGCGGACTCCGGACAGCAGGCGCTGAGAACGGTGCGTGATGGAGCACGGACGCTGGTGGCGACAAGAGGCGAGATCGCATCGGCAATAATGAGCTCGAGACCGGCTACGAAGCTCTGCGAATTCTCCAGAAGGTCGGCAAGCGGAGATGCGACTTCTAACATCACTCAGAAAGACGGCCGTGGCGGCGAAAGCAAGCGGTGGCGTAATCAGTAGCAGCTATCCATCGGTCTCCGGCGACGCACGCCAGCAGCGCAAAATGTCCAATCCATCCGACTCGTGACGCGGGACGCCGACGACGGCGCATGATGGAGTCGTGGCCGCGGAGCGGGCGCTGGTGGCGACGAGCGCAGTGGCCGGCGACAAAGGGCAACCAGATTGCAGCCTGGGCAGCGATTGCCATTGCGAATTCAATGCGACACTGGCCGCGAAGCTCTGGCCGCCTGCGAGTTCGCCGAATTTCATGGATCATGGCCATCTGCGGGGATCTGAAACAGAGCCAGTCTTCGACATCGCGAACGGCATCAGATTCACCAGTGGCGCGGACATCTCCGCGCGACCCAGGGTGCTGGGAAGCTGCAATTCGGGAAAACAGCAGACGCACGCAGAGGATGCCGATGGCGACGGCGGGGTCTCTCAGCTGCGTCTGGGCGCGACAACCGGATGTCCGGGCGCACAGGGCGGCGGGTCTGGCGTGGCTAAGACTGCTGGGCGCCTACAGCTCGCGGCGGGCGCGGGTCGGGCGCCTGCGAGCGCAAATGCGGCGGGCGCGGGCGGGCGGCGTGCTGGGATGCTGGGCGGGAGGTGGAGGTAAGAGAGCAAGGAGCAAGCTGTTGACACGTGTTAACCTGCCCTCCTGACCGCCTTAAATTCCCTTCTTCCAGCGTCGATGGTGTTCGCCTATCACCGCGGCGCTCGGCACGGCAGCGTCACCAGGGAACCTCAGCCGCAGCCCAGAAAAATCGAGCTCGAGGCGATAGTGGCCATGGCCATCAGCGTGGTGAGTGCGCGCCGCATTTCTCCGCCGTGCCCACCGCAGCTGGCCAGAAGGACGCATGCCGTTCTCTAGATTTCTCCGCCGAGGCCACTGGCTAGAAGGGTGCGCTGGGCGTGAGAGAGCCCCCTTGAAACTCGCCCAAGTCCCAGCCTCGGATCCTCGCCCCCTCCTTGTGCGTGCTCCTGCTTCACTTTCTATGCGAGCCGATCCTCCTGCTCACGTGGCCATGAATGCCCGAACGTAAGACACGCGCCGCTGCGACAACGTGAATGGCTTACTTACCCTCATCGTGCCTCAGGACTGTCTTAACCACGCCTGCGTTGCCAGCGACGATCTGCACAGCGCACAGCCCATAGAGCGCGTCTCCAACGCGCACGAGGGGCGGCGCTGCTTAGCGTGAGTCTCTGCCAGCACGACAAAGTGGCACTTGTAGCTGGACGGCGTGCTCGGCCAGCAACACCCATGGCCATGGCAAGGAACCACTGGACGAGAATGGTCAACGCCGGTCTCGCCGGACGCCCCAAAACGAATCGGATGAGCGTTCCCGTGCGAGCTTCTGCTCAGGCCCACCCTGCATCTGCGCTGCGAACCGCACGGGCAGCCCAGTGCGAGGAGGAGAGCGTCTTTCCGGCTTCGGGTCGCTCGGCTTTGCCAGTCGTGGCATTGACCACCGGGGTGTGTACGCTGTTCGTCTTCGCGCGCTTAGCGTATACCATGTCCAGTGCCACTGGCCCATTGAACTCGGTACGCTGGAATGGCTGGAGCTGGTCCGCTCACATTGAAATTGCTGACATGCATTGGCCAGGAGCAAGGGGATCGGCCCTGACTGCCTCGCGACCGGACGGCATCCAACGCGCTGTCTTGCCGTACCTCAGGCCACCACTGTATAGGTATGCCTGAGCTTTCTCTTCATCGGGCATCCGATTCAGGCATTTCATCTCGGCTACCCGGCATGCACTTCGATCTCCACCCAGGCTGGCAAGCCCGACACCGGGTTAGAAGTGTGCATCACGCAGGCCTCTGTCAGGAGCAACGATGCCCAGCGTTCAGGCTCTATGACTGCACCGCTCGTTGTGCTCGTCACCTCCCAGCTCGGCATAGCCATGCCTGTAAACGGGGGGGCGCTGCTGGCGATTGACTTACCCATGGAGCTGCACGGTGCGTCGCCATGCTCCTTCATCCCAATTGGCTGGCTCCCAAGATGTCTCCCCGCATCTGTACTCGACTTTGGCACAGCTCAATGAGCACGGTCCCCCCGCACCTTCACGCTCACTCCCCACTCCGTGAGTGCACTTTAATGTGTGACGGACAAGGATTCGCTCGCTCGCATTCCAGAGATTGAGCAACAAACTCTCTCCGCGTCGAATTCGCCACTGTGAGCTCGACCTTGTCTACCGCATCTCGTCACCACGCGGTCCGGCTGCTGGCCTACTCAGTGCTGCTCTATCAGGCTCATTGCTATGAGCGAATCAGCCGAGGGTTAGCACGCTGTTCGGTTGAACCTGAATCTACCAGTACTAAGTCAAATGATTGATCCATTAGACGAAATACAGTGCCTTGAGTGCTCGGCGCTGTCGAAGAACCAACAGAATGAAGACGCAATACTTAGAGGACGGTGACCAAAATGGAGACCAGCGATACATCCAAATTGCGAAACGAGTCATAAAGTCAATGACAACACACGCAGGTCATTCTCATTCGAAACGGGCCCACGACGGAGCATGTGGGTTCGCAGCAAGCCCGCTGAGCCGGACACCCAGCATAAGTTAGCCGGTTGCGCGAACAGCGCGTCGTGCTCCGCGGCCCAGCCAACAACGTGGAGGTCTCCCTGCACCTCAAGCTTCGAGCGTGACCCGGGCGAGCGTCTCGCTCTCTACGACGCGCCCGGAAAACGCGCACAGCTCGTCCGCCGACACGGCCGGTTGGGCGCGACGGGGCGGGGGGAACGCCTGCTCCGCGGTCGACGAGGACCTGCAGCGTCTCCATCCCGTCCGCGGGCAAACGGGGGAAGGCATCGGTGGCGATGCCCAGCACTGCGGACGGCGCGCGCGCGCGGCAGCAGGACGGGGCACACGCCGAACTCGCGCTTCCGGATGCTGTCCTTCGTGACCGTCAGGCTCTGCGCGGAGGGCTGCCCGCACGCCGTGATGCCCAGCCGCGCAGGCGTGTGCCGGAGGTTATCACAACCCTTTTTTTCATGCGCGAGTAAAAACCCATGATTATTTTCTGTCACGTCCATCGCCCTTACAATACTTCGAGTCAAGAGTTTTCCCGCACAGCGGCATTCAGTCATTTTTCATCCTACAGTACCCATCCAGGACCTGCCTCCGGTTTAGAGCCCAAGAACGCTGATGCAGAGGCGGAGGGAGAGGTGGAGGATGGCCCTGAGGTCGAGGCAACTGCAAGCGACGCACATGAGATGTCGTACATGGCGGGAGGAGGGAAAGCACGTACAGCGGAGCGACGATGCGCAGGATTCCGGCAATGCAGAGGCTGAGCTGGACGAACAGACCCTTGAGGCAGACGTCGAGGGTGACAACTGCGCTGACGTTCGCCGGGATGGCGAAGAGCAAGCCCACGCAGCCTTGGAGAGCCTAAGCGCGAGTCAACTCGAGGACGGAAGAGGGTGCAAAGAGAAGACTGGACGTACAATGAGGATGTCAGCGCAGACTCGGGCGACGGCATGGACCTTGACGGTGTCGCTGAGGTCGACGACGACGCCGATCTTGACGAGCGCCGCGACGCAGACGTTGACGAGGACGACGATTTGGGCGATGAGGCCGGAGCAGTCGCGGCCGGGACCCAGCTCCTCTGCGACGCAATAAGTATCGCGAGTTAGGAAGTAAACTCAAGAGGAAGAGACGTACTAATCTGTCCGACGATAATGAGGATGTCGGCCTTGAGTTTGACGACGAGCGCAAGGATGAGGTCGAGCTGCGACTCGCCGGTGCCGCAGGTGCCGCAACGCACGGCAATATCGGTGCCGGGGACAGCGAGCGGCGTCGCGAACGAGAAGAGCGCGAAGGCGAGCGCGGCGAGGAGGAGGGAGAGGACGCGGGAGTGCTGCATGGTGGTGGCTTGAAAGAGCGAGTGTGCTGAGAAGCGAGTGTGGGAGTCCTGGCTGCGAAGGCTGGGATGGGGAACTCAGAGGTTGCAGCTGGCCCAGCTTTTATACACGGGAGGTGCACAACCCATCGCGCGCATCGTAGCCGCCAGTAGCGCCAGTGTGAGTTGGCGCGGCAACCTGTGGCTGAATCCCGAGTGATCGACAAGAGACACCTGTCACCCGATGCCATGACGCGCACGGCGCCCTTTCCGCTTCCAGTTTCGCGCATGTCGCAGTTGAGCGCGTTCAGAGTTGGGTGACGCGGTGCTCTCCCTCGCTTGGTTGGACACATGGTGCTAGCGCGCCGATATTGCATCCTAGCGCTGGAAATGCAGGCATGATGTTCCACAGGACATTTCCGAGAGCTGCGACAGGGACAGGAGGCCGGCGTCTTGTCTTCATTCGAAGAGGATGAACTAATGGCTCTGTGGGAAGGAAGATTCAACGCCTCGCGCCAGCGTTCTGGATTGAAATTTTGAATATTGCGGCGTGAAGATGTCCATTTCGTATTAAGAATTGTCTTCGCCGCAGTGTTCCCCCAATCTAAACAGTGCAATGAACGAAGGTCGTGGGCAGCAACGAAGTGGCATGCAGCCTGCCGGGCGCGATGTTGGCGTTCCGACAAGCTCGAGATACAGCCCTGTCCAAAACGGGAAACGCACTGTGCGATAATTCAGGTCTGCCAAAGCGAAAGGACCGAGCAAAGACAGCGTTTCACAAGTCCATCAAAACCTTCTGGCAGATAGGATTGCGATGTGAAGAGAGAGGCGCCGACACGTTCCAAATAAATCACAACCGCCAGGAATAGGGGATGAATTCACAGCCTGTATTGAACAATATCTGCCTATCCAATGAAGCGAACACAAATACCAAAACCCAAGTCGAAGAATCAGAGCAATATCCTCAGTCCCCAGACAACCAAGCGCGTTCGACGGCCGATAGAACCATAGTCCGCAGCACGGGCCCAGCGCGATCAGCAAGCTCAAGAACGTCAGGAAGTAGGACAGAGCCGACGTCGACCCTCTCGGCCCCGGCGCCGACGGCAGCATGAATTGCCCAGCAGAGCATGCAGATCGAGTCTTTCTGGACTAGTCGGGGCCGCCTACGTTCGGCGCCGCTGTCAGTGTCAAACCGGGATAACGTCCGAATAAGAGCGGCGAGCGAAGCGGAAAGGACGACCGAGGCGGCAGACGGCACGTGCAAGAGCGCTTGAACGACCGCGCGTGCTTCGCGTGTGCCGGATTCGACGCGATGTACGGCGGCAGTGACGAGGCGAATGCAAGCGAGCTCGTGCTTATGCTCGGCTGATGTGCTAGTACTGCTCATGGCGTTCTGGACGAGCAGGGCAATGTCGGGAAGTGCAGCAGGAGAAGCAGAGGGAATCGCTGAGGCGACTCTCGTTAACAGATTCAGGGACGCGTTCTGAGAGCCCTTGGAGCCATGCGTGAACGTCGAGAGGATACGGTACGATTCGACCAGCGGCGCGCATCCTGGGACATAATACTCATCAGCACGGGAATCAACAGCGCAGTATAAGCACCAGAAAATGGGGCAAGGAGCTGGAACGGAAGGGCGGGCGCAGCTGTCTCTTTCTCGCTCGACGTGGGATTCCGCTTTTTCCTCTTTTTCCGTCGCGCATCTTGGTCATTCGTCTCGTTCGCACGCTTGAGCTCGCGTAGATCTGAGCGAAGAGCATAAGATGCGATATTGGCCGAGAAACAGACGCGCCTGCGCGAGCAGAATCGAGCTTTAACCAAGCAGCATCGCGTTCGGCTTCCAAAGCTAGAGCGCGCTCGCGCCAGCGTTCCTGAACCTCGATGACAGATAATTTGGGGAAGGGAAAGGCACTGAGCAGATCCAAGTGGTATCCTTGGCGCGACGGTGTTGTGAGTTTCAGTCCCTTCGACGCTGATGAAAGGAGCGGTACCCGCTAGTGAGCGGCCTGCGGGTTTCGAAGCAAGAATGGCCAGGGCCTACTCCAACGATGAGCTGCATACGCATCGGTGGAAGTGTTGCATACGACTGCTAGGCGCAAGACATTGGCGGGCTCGTTTGTGTGCATAACCAACCGCAGAAAGTGCTGAGTCCGGAGCCAAGTGTCGGAGTTCAGAGCAGAACAATAACTTCAACAACGTTCGCGGGCTGAGAGACCAGACCCTTGCAACCCAATTAGTATACATTTTCAATATCCCAGACATTATATATATTATTTCGGATTAAATGAAACGACTTCCAGTCAAGTTCGAAGTCAAACTAAGCCTCCCAGGCCGGCTCGCTGAAGGCGCTGCGCCTCACACGCGCGCAGCTTGAGTATACCCGCGCGTTTCGTGTCCTCTGGCCGCTTTTCCCTCCCAGCACGCTGCTGGGTCGCCGCATTGTCATTTACAATGGCGACACGTTTCGGTTTGCGAAGTACGGGTCTGGTTCTCCGCCACCGAAGATGTCTGCTCTCCGAGAGCTCGTCCTTTCCTGCAGGTACAGCGACATCCTGTCAATATCCGGTCGCGACTTTGCCGCATTCCTTCGCACAGGGTTGATCATGGATCCACGGGCACCCGTGCGCCCCAGTCTGCAGCTTGAGAATGTCGATGTCGACGAATGGAAGCGCGGCACGAAGAGTCTATTCGACGAGGTCGTCATCGTTAGCGGCTACCATTTGTCGTGGCCTTGAATATGAGCCAACCTGCATTAGCACGGCGACGGCCATCGCGCCTGCCTTCAACCGCTCCATATCGCCGTTCTTGTCTGTAAAAAGCGCCGTCTTGACGATTGAGATAGACCACACGGCATCGCCGTAGCTCGCCGAGGTGCTCCACCGCGGCCCTTCTCGCGAGCTTCTACATAGGGCCTGAACAGCGGATGCATCGGATACTGGAAGCGCAGCGCATAGGTAGAACATACATCCTTCACATAGAATAGTCCAGCTGGTTCTGAGGGACGAAGTCCTGCTCGTTAGAGTAGTAGAGACTGAGTAGCTACTAGAGAGTGGTCTGCGGGTTTCGAAGCGATAACCGGCAGGGCCTGCAATAATGAAACCTTGTCACCATGCAGAAATGCATTTGATGTTGGAATTGTCCGCCAGTGCCGCCAGTGCCCGCCGTGGTGAGTCGAGGTTGCCGTGCATGCGCGCGTGGTCAGAGGGCTAACACGTAATGAGCGCTCGGAGCCAAGTGTCGCAGTGCGAAGTAAAACAATATTGCTTGATTCGCGCTCAGACTAACCCATTTCCAGGGTTTCCCATTACTTAGCGATCTTTGTCTCAGGTTTAATACAGACATCTTCGTCTATATGGTTTGAATGGGATTCAAAGAGCGAGGTATGTGTGTAACAAAAGCAAAGCCATGAACTAGTGAAAGCAAATTGCTCAGGCGCACGTATGCAAGAAATTTATCCAAGAAGGGTTGTGGTATCATACCAATTCAAAGGACAGAGGCGGTCATCAGGGGAAGCAAACCGTTGAATGTTCCTAGTCCCATCCTCCGAGTCCATACGGAGGGCTTCCGCGGGCACTATTTCAATGTCTGGATTCTCCCTTCGTAAGTAATATATCCAGTCCGATTCGAAAATGGTAAATTCGAACTCGGCCGAGTCCTCCAAGGGAGTTTCTATGAACCGAAGCTCGGCGAGACGCTGGAAGATGTTAGGGATGTATTTTCGCAATATGCTAGAGCCCGTTTGCTTCGGCGATATATGAGCTATTGTGGAAATCATAAAAATATCAGCTCACCTTCCCAGTGGACATGAATTCTAATTCGGTTCCCCAGAATCGGATTGTTAGGTTACGGACAAATTGGATTTTCTTCGCGCCGGCCTTCCCGTCGTACCATATTCCGATGCTTTCAATGGCGTAAAAGTCCAGGACCAGTCTATAAATATGCCGAATGTTCGTGAACAGTGTCTCTATGATGCCGTCGTCCAGCTTGTGGCTGAGAACCACTGTACAGTTCGGAGCCATGAACGGCCGACTCGTACTAAGAAGACCTGCAACGAAAAACTGGGCCCCAGAGACAAATTCGAGTACGCAATCGGGATGAAAAATTGGTGGGCTCTGTAATCCCGCGAAATGAACGTGAGTCAGGTGGTTGAGCTGCCTGACGAGGAGGTGCGCGGACGGAACGTCCGGGAGAGACAGGCGTTGCACGCTGCGAGGAATACAGCCTTCTCGAATGTCGAAGTTGCTTTCTTTGACCTCGATGTTATGAAGAATGAGCGTCTCAAGATGCCCACCGATGTCCATAGTCGAGAGGAGACTGCCCAGGGCCAGCGTTACAGGTGCATCGTGTTGACCGTGTGCCATAGAGTCCAAGTTCATCGAATCAGAATGCTCCTGCTCTTCATTATTGCTCCAAATGTAGCTCGTGCACGGTGTGTAACTGCATTGATCACCGCATCCAACGGAGAGGTAAGGAATGAGAGGTCGCATGACCGCAGTATAGTCAAAGCACAATCTCATCTGTTCCGCGGTGCAATTGTGAATCACGGTAATCGGGTCGAGTAAACGGCCTTGGTTGTTTCGAAAGGGCCAGCAGAATGTGCATCCTCCATTGGGGCATGTAGAGTGGTGTACGTGCTTCCATTCCAGGTAAGTCGGTTCAGTGAGGCTGGTCGACATAGTGGATGTTGTGGTAGTCACAAGATAAGCTGGTCGACTCTGAACTTGAAAGCGGGGGATGCTGGTTGATGATCTGCAAGCAGGAGATGTCGCCCATTTTATACTTTGGGAATGGCACAAAAGAGTTGAATGGCCGTGCGGGAGTTACAACTGAGCTGTGCTGCAAGTTTAATGGCCATGGCTCCAGATTCTGCGTACGCGAACCAATCATCACAAAGATTACGAGAGAACAGCAACCAGAAGGAACTACGCTGTGAGAGAGCTTGTAAACTTGGAATGGCCCCACTCCATTATTATCTGTTCTTGTACAGAAGAACTGTTTGCAAGATGACTCTGTATCGGGATTGGAATCCTTGCCGCAAGCCGCGACAATCATGTTGCTTCAATTCAGTCATGTGCCTACTCCAGTGAGAGGTCCAATGCGCACCGCATTGGGACAGCTTGTGAGTTAATGCGTCCTATTATCCTGTCCATCCAACCGAGAATCAACGATACACAAAGCACAAGGCAAAAGCGCGGCCAAATCACATCCGAATCTCGTCCAGTAGTGTGCCGACCCGCATCAGCACGGCGACGGCCATCTCGACCTCTCGTCCCTGCAATCGCTCCATATCGCGGTCCTTGCCAAAAGCGCCGTCTAGACAGTTGAGACAGACAAGCACAGCGTCGCGGTAACGCTCGCCGAGCACGAGCGGGATGTACTCCACAGCCTTCCGCGCGAGAGCCTTCTGCACGTCCTCGCCGTCCTTGAGCCGGCCCTCGCGGTCGACGAGCGCGACCGCCGCGCGGTTCGGGCGGTACTTCAGTCTCGGGCGGTATGGAGACGACGGTGTGGTGTTCGCGCGCGAAACCGGCTTCGCATCCGCCGTGGCCGGCGACGCCGCCGTCGAGTTCGAGCGCGAAAGCGGCTGCGCGTCGGCCGCCGACGGGCTGAGCGCACCCGCGCTGGCAGGTGTCTCGGCTGGCCGCTCCTCGATATTGACGAGCGAGCGCCAGAGCGCGATTTCGAGTAGCACGACGCCGAGCGCGTACACGTCGTGCAGCAGGCCGAGCGCGGCGTACGGCTGGCGGCCGTGCCGCGTCGGGTGGCGGTACAGATCTGCCCACCACTCGCCGTCGCGCCCGCGCATCGCGCCCGTGTCCTCCGGCACGGGGAAGTCGAGGCCGAGCAGGAAGCCCGTGCCGAGCGACCACGGGAAGAGCAGCTTGTCGTCCGCCGCGCCGTCCGAGCCGCGCGGGAAGAGCAGCACGACGTTCTCCGGGCGCACGTCGCCGTGGGGCACGCCGCACGCGTGCGCGAACAGCACGGCGCGCACGAGACGCCGCGCGAGCATCAGACGCTCGGTCAGTGGATGACGCACGCCGTCGGCGTTGCGCTTGTCGAGCAGCGCGGCACGCAGCGTGAATGGGTGGGCGAGCCCGCGAGGCAGAGGGACGAGCAGCTCGCATTTGTGGTGTTCGGGGCGCGGCACGAAGCCGCGCGCAGATAGGAGACCAGTGCTGTGATGGGCGGCAGCGAGGAGCGCAGCCTGGTCGCGAACGCGGCGCAGAGACGAGTGATCGGAGGGGTCGTACGAGCGGTATTCCACGATGTCCTCTGCGACGGTGTAGATATCAGAGTGGAAGTGCAACCGCGTTCGCGGGCCCGCGGGGACGTCCTGGCCGGATAGCAGGAGTTTGAATGACGACGGAGCGTCCGCGGCGCGGTTGGCAACGGCGTCGCGCATGGCGATGGCGCGCTGCAGAGGCTTGGAGGCCGCAGCACCGGGGGAGGAGGCCTTCGCCGCCACAACCGACGGGCCGAGAAGAAGCGTGCACTGTGCACACCGCACGACATGCGCGTGGGCAGCGTCGACGTCCACCAGCGCGCGCTCTAGCGCACTCCGGCCGATGAGTAGCGTCCACAGAGGATCCTCCGTGCGCGCTGTGATACGGAGCGTGTGCTCAAGGGCTGCAGCGAGGGATGCAAGCGCATGGGCCAGCAGCTCGTTGAGAGCGTTCGGGAGGGCGTGCGAGACCTCCTTGAAGAGGTGCATCGGCACAGAGTCCGTCTGGGAGAAAATTGAGCGCTTATGAGCGCGGTCCAGCATGATATCTGTGCGCGCGCGCTCCCATAGCCGCAGCGTGTGCGATACGACCAAGTCGACCAGCGTAGGAACCGTCGACGCGAGCGCAACAACGTTGATGCCGGACGGTGTCCCGGCGCCGTCGCGGTCCGGAGGAGCAGGCGAGCGTGGCGGCGCTAAGGTCATCGAGCAGGACGATCGTCGCCTTGGCTGGGGGGAAAGGAAACTGATGACCACGCGACTCGGCGATGAGGATCTTGAAGGAACGTCATTAGGGTCGCCGGAGTTGGCCGCCTCCGTAACCTTCTGCCGCAGGACGACAGCGCAAGGATACGGCGGTGGCACCAACGGGATCTGGGAACGCGAGGCCAGCCTGAGCTGGTACAGAGAATTCCATGAAATGGGACCCAAGTTCGACAGTTTAAACGTTCTAAGTTAGGCCTGTAATTTCCATAGTTGGACGCTAGACTTTGTGCGTGGCCAAGTACAGCCGCTGTGACGGCGAGTTCAGAATGTGGTTGCAACTCGTGTCGGCTTGAAGGGCACTGCATTGTGTCCCGTTTGCAGAGATGGTATTCTACGAGGAAGATGCAAGTGATCTGAGGCTGTGAAATCAATGCCATCTGAATCAACATTCAGGATGTTGAATGCACATACACTGCGTTCGTATCCACTGCAAGGAAGACCAGGTGACGATCAGAGGGCCGAGAGGCTCAACATATGCCGGCGGGTCCTACACACCGGGGGCAATGGTTCCATCGTTGAACGCGCAACGACATAAGATCGTTGAGCCGCACGTTCGGACTGCGCATCGGCAGACAACGAGGCAAAGCTCGTGTCTGTGCACAGCCACTGTGCCAAGCTCAAATGCATTGCGCGTTTGCTAATTGCTACCTACATCGCCACAAGCATTCCCGCCTTTTTTGCATCCAGTTGTGTTACATAGAACTAAAACCTGGTGTTATAAATTTGACTGCACGGATTGTGCCTAGCATATGGTGACTCGTCTTAGTACTTCGGGTGACTATGTGACTCCAATGAGGGGTTCACCTCGAGGGCGACACATGTCTGGGAGGATAAGTACGCCCCCCCCATTGTTGGCTTCCCGTTCACACCTCCTGCGTGCTCCTCCAGTGGCAGCATGCCCGACGATGGTGAGCCGGGACCCTCCGGCAGAACTCTCTCTTCCAAACGCCCACGATCAAGTCCCGGTCCCGAGAGTCAGCCAAAGCGCACGAAGATGGCAGAGCCGGCTCAAAGGAAACGCAAAGACCAAATTGGTTCTGAGCACCTGCGAGTCAAGAAGATCTCTATTGCGCCTACTGCTCGATCGCTTGTGGTACGTGAGATCGGCTGATGATGGCTACACGATGAACTCAGAACATGTTCCATTGTCCAGGCCGCTTTCTACCTGCACCTGCGAATCCTCTGGTGCCTCGTTGGGCTTGCTGCAGTCCCCAAGCTGCCGTCTGATGAAGACATCGCTGTGTTCGATCAGCGTTATGCCAGCATCGACGATGTCATCAGTCTCCGCAACAATCCAAACGTGCAGACTCCCTCGAACGACGGCATGATTCAGCGGCTTGTCGAACTCCGTGCCGATCACAACGACAACAGTGCACGCGCTAAGCAGGCTAGCCGTGTTCCTGAGTCTGCGCTGCGCTACGTTCTTGGGCAGCTGGCCCGGTTCGGCCTTCACTCGTGGCGCCCCAACTTCAACGAAGACGCCTATTCGCTTTACAACTCGGCACATCGCTTTATCGCGCTGGATACGTTTCGTCAGCTCGTGGTCAGCATGAGCTACGATCACATGGCTGTCGACAAGACCCTGCTCGATGACATGCTGCTCCTGACGAAGATCTACGACCACTTTGTGCACTTCTACATGTTCAGGATCTGGCAACGCGAGCAGAAGTATCCGGGAGTAGCGGAGGCTGAGAGGAAGCGCGACACTATACTCGCACGCCGCAGGAAGGTCCGTCTCAGATAAATCCTCACTTTTATGTCTTGCTAACTGGGAGGTAGCTCGCCAAGGATCGCGGCGAATTCCTTTCCAAGCGCCAGTACCCGCAGCGCATCATACGCCTTATCTCCAACACTGAGGCCACGTCAGACGACGAGGAAGGGGTCGGGAGGCTGGAAGGCGAGTCAACTCGCGTGCCGGTGTACTGGATCCACGAGAAGGCAGAGCGCTCCAAGGTTCTCACAGAGTTTGTGCGCTGGATCGACAAGCAACGCCTTGCTCTGAAGGACAACATGCGCAGTCGTGGACCGGTTGCAATGGCCAAACGTGCGGGTGCTTCGGAGCGTATTCGTACTGTGTGCCGGAAGCCAATCGTTTCTAACGAGCCGCTCCCTGTTGGCATAGCTATGGACTACTACGAGCCGGAGGAGTGGAACAAACTCGACTACTCGTTCCGCATGCTGTTCGCCACCGAGCCGACCATTGCCATGCCCAACGACATCAAAGAGCTCACCAGGGACCCAGACGACACATCCTCCCCTCAGGAATGGCGCCGTCTGTCTGATAAGGATTGGATGGAGACGTACGGCAAGGAGCGTCTGAAGGCGTACCGCATTCCTGCGCCTGATGAGCTTGCCCCTGGCACGCAGGATGATGGCAGCGGTGGCGGCGGCAGTGGCGGCGGCGGCAGTGGCGGTGGCAGCGGTGGCGGCAGCGGCGGCGGCGGCGGCAGCGGCGGCAGCGGCGGCAGCGGCGGCGGTGATGAAGCGCCGACGGACGAGATCGAGGTCGATCCAAGCATGGCCTCGCAACAGCAGCAATTTGCAGCTGCCGCGAAGCGCGGGCTTGGACCTACAGGCGCAGGTGCGCAGCCCACTGCCCGTACCGCTCCTCGGACGGGGGTGCCCACTCGCAAGCCCACTTCCGGCAGCACGGGACGCGGTCGAGGGGCTGCCCCTAGCGGGCTGCCACGTCGCGCTAGCGCGCCCACTCCAGCTGTCCGCCGCCCGACAGATAGCTCCGTGTTGACTGCCATTGGCCCTGTGCCGGCTGGCGGCATATTCGCCTATGTCAGCCCTGCACAGGCGGGCAAGGCAAGCAGCAGCAGCGGGGCGGGCAGCAGCAGTGCACAGGCAGGCAGCAGCGGCACACAGGCGGGCAGCAGCGTCGGCGCCCAGGCAGGCAGCAGCGTCGGCACACGGGTGGGCAGCAGCTCGCACGGAGGTGTGGCTGCGGGAGGCGAGACGGCCGCGGGAGGCGAGAGTAGCCGCAGCGGTGATCAGGACTACGAGATGGAGATGGTCGACGACCTTTACGAGTGACGAATTGCAGCGCTGTGCGCTCAACAAGAGACTCGAGACTCAATACCTATGCAGAACGGACTCACAATTTTGTGCACCATATGTCAAGTTCCCAAGTTCCCAATACACGTAGCATTGTAGCAATGACCTGGACTGTTTGGCGCTAATAATATTATGACCCAAATCCGTCCTTGAGATTTCCAAATTTCGTGCCAGATACCTTCCCTTCAAGCATAAAAGTAGGTTTGGGTCATTTTTAGGTCTTAGTATCTCATCCCAAAATTTATATAGCTTTTTCATCTATTTTCCGGACGGCGCCGAGGTCGGTCTCAAACGGGCTCTTGTCCGGACCGCTGCATATTTACCGAGCCTGCAACCACTACAGGACGAGACTGCAATGCTTGCGGCTCACACGAGCACACGGAACGACTACCCAGCCCGTGTCATTGCACTGGCTGGCTCACGAGCTACCAGCGGCGCTCTGGCTGCTCGCGGCTCGCCTCAGCGCCTGCAGACAGCTGCTGACGACCGCCTAGCCCGTACAAGTATACAAGTGTACGGGCTGGCTCACGGGCTCCCAGTGGCACCTCGGCATTAGCACCGCGTACCGGAAGCACGCGTTGGGGCTGTCGCCAACGACCAAGGGCTTACCGGCTGCCACGCCCCGGTTGGCCGATATCGGTGTGCGCGCTCGCCGCCGGCTCCAGCGACGAGGCAAAGGCGCAACCAGCCCCAGACCGTACACGCGCGCACGCACCCACCGCGGCTAGGACGCTGCGCTCGCCGCGGATGGCCGATATCGACGGCCGCGCGCACCGCCAACTGCAGCGGCCGCGCAGCAACGCAATCAGCCCGTACCGAGGTACGGGCTGATTCGCGCGTCGTCCTGGCGTGCGGGCGCCCGAGCCGGACGGCTCAGGGCGTCGCGGTTGGCCGAAACCGACGCGCGCGCGCACACCGCCGACTGCAGCGGCCGCGCAGCAACGCAATCAGCCCGTACCTCGGTACGGGCTGCTTCGCGCGTCGTCCTGGCGTGCGGGCGCCCGAGCTGGGCGGCTCCGGGCGTTGCGGTTGGCCAAAACCGACGCGCGGGCGGGCGCGGCCGGCTCCAGCGACGGCGCGCAGGCGCTAGCAGGCGCAAACAGCCCGTACTCCGGTACGGGCTGCTTCGCGCGTCGTCCAGGCGTGCGGGCGCCCGAGCTGGACAGCTCAGGGCGTCGCAGTTGGCCGAAACCGACGCGCGCGCGCACACCGCCCACTGCAGCGGCCGCGCAACGACGCAATCAGCCCGTACCTCGGTACGGGCTGATTTGCGCGTCGTCCTGGCGTGCGGGCGCCCGAGCTGGACGGCTCAGGGCGTCGCGGTTGGCCGAAACCGACACGCTCGTCGGCTCCAACGACAACACTCGACAACGCTCGTACAAGTCATGTATTACTTCCTTCCCCGATTCAGTGCATGATTCACTATATACATGTCCCTGTTAATGCCAAATGTTCCGCTTGGCCTTCGGTAGACGGGTACATGAGAAACAATGTTGGTATGCTCAATAATGAATGGTGCGTCGGTCAGTGTACAGGCAACCACGCGAGTCTGCATATCCGCAACAGCAATGTAGGGTGTCTGTGCGTATTCGCTAGCTGTCATGTCGTCCTGTGGGCATACGAGCATGAATGTGCGCATACGGCCGTCCATTGGCATGGTCCAAATATGCTGGATGAAGCCACAACGTTTAGTGCGAGTGTGCGGCACAGTGAACATGATGCTACTGTTCCCCAAATGAGACTCCATTGTAGCGTAGGTGCGATCAGCAACGTTCATGCTGTGAACCGACTTTGCCATTGGAGGAAGGATCTTCGCCAATGGGGGATGGGGCAAGTCGTCGCGGTGCCGCCAAACTGCAGATGGCTTATTGACAAAGTCAAGAATGAGCTGGTAGTGCTCCTCGGTGAGCGCCTTGTTCTGCGAATTGATGATAGCGGTCTCAGCTGACGAGAGGACCGCCGTAGGCAATACGTCAGGAAACAGAACAGCACAGAACTTTTGAAGTACGGCGCTGTTCTTGACGGCATCGCGAATGAGTGCCTCAAGACGACCGCGCCGACAGATCTGTCGTAACATAGTGAGATCCATATCATCTATTCAATGTGTTAACTGCACATTATGTCAAAGATACTGTAGATCTTACAGTTGTGGTTGTTTGTGGGAATGGAAGCAAGGATGCCATTTTGACGCTCGTATGCGAATTCGCTGAGTGGAGGAAGTGGCCCCCAAAACTTAAGGACTTCCCCGTTGTGCATTGCGATGTGATGGTTCGGAACGGAGTGCTGACGCGGCCAGAGCTGCTGTCGGGTCTGGCGATAATGCACGAAGTGATCCATATAAGC